>OV702300.1:10252611-10852611 GCA_916181665.1 Avena sativa | reverse complement strand
CTTGTAACAGTTTGAACCTCTAGAGTCGATGACTGTGCATCGGCTATATATATATTTTTTTATTGGCCGATTTCATGTATCGGCCCCCATATTTCAGTGTCCATCATCCCACATGCTTGGGAAATATTTCTTGAGGTGTTGTCCGTTGACAGCCACTGGGAATTTTACGCCATCCAGTTCCTCAAGCATGTACGCGTTTCCCCTTAAAACTTGATCGACCCTGTATGGCTCGTGCCAATTTGGAGACCATTTACCATATGCTGCATCCTTAGTTCCCAATGGCAATACAGCTTCCCATACCAGATCGCCAACGTGGAACTCCTTCGGTCTCACCTTCTTATTATATGCACGAGCTACCTTGGCCTTGTTCTCTTTGATTTTCTCAAGCGACCACAGCCTAAGCTCAGTTAAATCCTCAACACTGTCACTCATCAGGGCCGTATATTCTTCAGTCGTTAGATCGTTCTGAAAGGTGACACGCCTCGATCCAGCCGTAATTTCCCAGGGCAATACGGCTTCTTGTCCATAGACTAGATGGTATGGCGAGGTTTTTATCGCTCCATGACATGACATGCGATAAGCCCATAAAGCCTCTGACAAAACCTCGTGCCAACGCCTAGGGTGCTCATCGATCTTCCTCTTGATCAGCTTGATAAGGCTCTGGTTGGACGCTTCAGCTTGCCCATTTGCTTGAGCATAGTACGGAGATGATCGGATCAGCTTAATTCCCGTGTCCTCACAGAACTCTCTAAACTCGTAAGAAGTGAAGACCGAACCTCCATCGGTCGTGATCGTTTGGGGGATCCCGAATCTATGAATAACATGTTCCTTCACAAAATCGATAACATCCTTTGAGCTCACTGACTTCATAGGGACGGCTTCAACCCATTTAGTGAAATAATCCGTAATGGCCAAAATCCACATGTGGCCTTTGCTTGATGGAGGATTGATCTTGCCAATCATATCCATGCCCCAACCTCGGAATGGCCAAGGTTTGATGATGGGGTTCATTGCTGACGCGGGCACCATCTGAATTTTTCCAAATTTCTGACATGCTTGACACCCTTTGTAGTACTTAAAACAGTCCTCAAGCATGGTGGGCCAATAAAACCCTGATCGCCTGATCAACCATTTCATCTTGTGAGCCGATTGGTGAGTTCCACAGGCGCCTTCGTGTACCTCGTGCAGGAGCCGATTGGCCTCGGTTGGCCCTAGACATTTGAGCAACAACCCTTCCAGGGTCCTGTAGAACATGTCGTCCCCGATAAGCGCGTACTTCATGGCCTTGTACCTTATCCGTTTAGGTGCCCCCCGAGCCGAATCCTTCAAGTAATTGAAGATATCGGCTCTCCAGTCGTCTGCTTCCAGGAACTGTACCTGAACATCGGCTCCCTCTGCTATGTCCTTGTAGCCTGAAGCCATTTGTGCAAGATCATTCGCCTCGGTATTCTGCGATCGCGGGATCCAGGTGAAGTTTATGTACCGGAACTGTGCCATGAGCTCACGGCATTGCAACCATAATGGGAAGAGCGACTCGCTCTCACACTTGTATTCCTCCGTGAGCTGGGAAATCACCAATTTGGAGTCTCCAAAAATTTCCACTGCCTCTGCCCCAGCTTCTATGAGCAACTCCATTCCCTTGCGTATCGCCTCATACTCGGCGACGTTGTTGGTGCACGGGGTAGCAAGCCTGATGGAGAAGGAATATGTTGCCCCCCGGGGCGACACGAGTAGAATGCCAATGCCGCAACCATCATCGCAAACTGATCCATCGAAAAACATAGCCCACGCTCGTATAGACAGCGCTGCTATATCAGTGTTGATCCTTTCAGCAATAAGGTCGGCTAATGCCTGACCCTTAACTGCTTTCGCAGGTTGGTACCGGATGTCAAATTCCGATAATGCAAACATCCATTTGCCGAGTCGGCCTTTCAACATAGGAGCCGACAGCATGTGCTTTATGACATCTGATTTGCATATAATGATAATCTCTGCTGAGAGCAAGAGGTGGCGCAGCTTGGTGCAGGTGAAAAACAGGCAGAGGCACAACTTATCGATCTCAGGGTACCTTGTCTCTGCGTCGAGCATCCTTCTGCTGATGTAAAACACAACTCGCTCCAGACCATCATAAACCTGCACCACCACCAAGGCGATGGACGTGTCAGCTACTGATAAGTAAATGTAGAACGGCCTATCCGGCTGGGGCGGAACCAATACTGGTGGCTTCGTTAGATATTCTTTGATTTCGTCGAAGGCTCGTTGTTGCTCTGTCCCCCAGCGGAATTCTTCATCAGATTTAATTTTCACCAGTCCCATGAACGGCTCTATTCTTCCTGACAGATTGGAGATGAATCTTCTGACGAAGTTGATTTTGCCGATGAGAGACTGCAGTTCTTTCTTCGTGGTAGGTGGCTTCATTGTTCGCACTGCCTCCTGACTTTTCAGGCCGATCTCAATTCCTCGTTCATGGACCAAGAAACCCAAGAACTGACCGGCCGTCACGCCGAAGGCACACTTCTTTGGATTCATCCGTAGCCCGAATTTTCTTGTTCGGTCCAGGACGTGTCGCAGATCGTCCAAGTGTCCTTGTACTGAAGCTGACTTGACCACCACGTCATCGATATAAATTTCCACCAGCTTGCCGATCAGATCATGGAAGATGTAATTCATGGCTCTTTGGTATGTGGCGCCGGCGTTCTTCAGTCCAAACGTCATGACTACATATTCAAACAACCCCACCGAACCTGGGACTCTGAATGCAGTCTTGTGTATATCTTCCGGAGCCATAAAAATTTGGTTGTAACCGGCATTGCCATCCATGAAGCTCAAGATTTTATGACCAGCAGCTGCGTTGATTAACGTCTCTGCTACCGGCATCGGATACTCATCCTTCGGAGTAGCTCTATTGAGATCCCGAAAATCTATGGCAACACGCCAGCGGCCATCCTTTTTCTCTACAGGTACGATACTAGAAATCCACTCAGCATACCTGCATGGCCTGATTAAATTGGCTGTCAACATTTTCTCGATCTCCTTCTTGACTTCTTTCAAAATTTCGGCCTTCATCTGTCGTGCTCGCTGCTGGAATGGCCGAAATCCTTTTTTAAGTGGGAGTCGATGCTCAATGATGCTCCTGTCTAGCCCGGGCATCTCTGTATAATCCCAGGCAAAGCAATCTGGGTATTCTTTCAACAAAGCTATCATCGGACCCCGCAGATTCGGATCTAACTTCTTGCTGATAAATGTTGGTCTTGGCTTATCCCCAGGACCGATGTCAATCTCCTCTAGATCATCAGCGGATGTAAATCCATACCCAAGCTTTCCGTCACCTGTTAAATCGATGCTAAACACGGGGTAAACAGCTGGTGAGGATAACAAAGATAGTTTGGGCCGATTGCCGGAATCGGCCCCCTTTTTCATTGCATTAGTCAAGGAAGGTTTACAACTTATCTGTTCTCCACAATGGCAGGGAACCTCCCTGCTACGACTGCATGACCTGTTTGTCGTACGATTGCTGCTTTTTATTTTTTGTGGCCGATCGCAAGGATCGACCTTACCACGTACGATCGTGGACTTTGCTACTCTGTCAGGCCAGTGGATAAGACCAGCCTCACCCCGTTTTTTGTAGCTTCAATGCGCTCACAGCCGTCTAGACTGACTCCAGAGATCGGCTCTTGGTCTCCTACCTCCCAGATGTTCGTACCAGCTATGGAGATCTCAATCGAGTCATCTGCATGAATGACCTCCACTTCATCTCCATCCCACTGTATCAGGCACTGGTGCATCGTGGATGGAATGCAGCAGTTGGCGTGAATCCAATCCCTCCCCAGCAAGACAGCGTAGGTGCTTTTGCTGTCAACGATGAAGAATGACGTAGGGATGGTTTTTCTGCCCACAGTCAAGTCCACATTCAGAACGCCTTGCGTCTCTGAAGTTTGGCCGTTGAAGTCGCTTAACGTTACGTTGGTTTTGATCAGATCTGCAGTGGAGCGTCCCAAACGCCGTAGCATGGAGTATGGCATTATATTCACTGCTGCTCCGGTGTCAACCAGCATCTTGCGGACAGGCTGCCCATTGATATAACCTCGCAGGTACAGGGCTTTCAGATGTTTGTAGCCTTCTCTTGTGGCTTTTCAAAGATAACCGGTCGTGGGCCGCAGTCAAACTGTGCCACTGGTAGTTCTTTGGCTCTTGGAGCGCAGAACTCTGACGGAAGTGTAAACACCATGTTTGTGCCAGCCGATGTCTTCGCATCGGCTTTTACTGGTTTGGGGCGCCATTCTTTTCTTTTCGGACGAGCCTCCGTCTCCAAGGTTTGCTGCACTTTCACGGCCAGACCGGGCCGTGCCTTCCTTAAAGCGTGGAGGTACTGTGCTTCGGCTTCCTCCAAGTTACGCAGCCGCTGAACTCGACGCTTTTGGGTGTGCCTGAGTCCATCGGGGCACCACCTTGGCCGGTGATATCTGTCTTCTTCTTTTCCATCCATTGGCTCCTCGAAGTCTTTCGCTCGAGGAGGGAGAGGCCCTAGGCGCTTGAACACTGAGACTGGACCTGTGTCATCCTTCTACTGTCCACATTCTGGGCAGTTGTCGATTGTAGGCAATCGGCTCATTCCTGCGTCCCAGCAATACTTGAAGAAAGGACAATCCCAATGTTTATCTACGCCTTCTTTTTCCTTCGGCTTTTTACTAGCGAGGTGCTCATATCCTTCATCATCTCTCTCGTGCCGGCGACGTCGGTCATACTGATGCTCATACTTGTTAAGGAGATGTGTGGAGTGTGGCTTCTGATATCGCACGCTTCTCACTTGCTCCTCGGTCAAATACCGCCTGTCATCATAACGGGGCCGGTCACGTGGACCGGCCTCCTCTCTTTCTCTGCCTCGAGAGCGACCGTCTTCCTCCTTATATGCGCCACGGTGGTACACAGGTCCTGCCATATTAACATCGAACGAGAAATCCAACTGACGCCTCGTGGACTGGCTGTGTTCTACCATGTTGACGCCGGGAAATGGGTTTGTGTCTACTTTCATGGCGAACTGCCCAAGGATCAGACGGCCTTGTTCTATCGCCGTTTGGATCTGGCGACGTAGCTCTTTGCAGTCATTGGTGGTGTGGGTGAACGAGTGATGCCACTTGCAGTAAGGTCTCCCGTTCATCTCTTGAGCCGTAGGGATTTTGTGGCCTTCGGGTAACTTCAGCTGCTTTTCTTTCAGCAGTAAATCGAATATCTGCTCAGCTTTGCTCACGTCGAAGTCGAACCCTTTTGCAGGCCCTTGCTGTTTTACCCATTTGCAGGACACAGGATCTGCCCCCCGAGCCCATTCAGCCACGGCCACCTCCTGGTCTTGTGTAGGATCCTCTTCTTCTGCATCGACCAGGCTTATCGGACGTTTGAACTTGTCTTGGTACAACTCAGGGTGGCGCTGTTCATACATTGTCAGCTTCTGGGCCATGTGCGCCAATGAATTGTACTCTACTTGGAAAGCCAGATCCTTGATAGGTGCTGAGAGACCCAACACTGCTAGTTCGACCGCTTCTTTCTCAGTTAAACGAGCCGAATAACATCGGTTCTTGACAGTCCTAAAACGTTGAATGTACTCAGCTACCGTTTCTCCCTGCTTTTGCCGCACCTGCGCCAGATCTGCAATGCCAGCCTCGGTAGCTTCTGAATGATACTGGATGTGGAACTGCTCTTCCAGTTGCTTCCAGGTCTGGATAGAATCCGGTGGCAACGAGGTGTACCACCCAAAAGCTGGTCCTGTCAGAGATTGCGCAAAGAACCTTACGCGTAACTGATCCGATGCTGAAATCATGCCTAACTGTGCCAGGTATCGGCTCACATGCTCGATCGAGCTCGACCCTTCTGATCCGCTAAACCTTGAGAACTCAGGGATCCGATACTTGGGTGGCAGCGGAATCAGATCAAACTCGTTGGGGTACGGCTTGGAGTAGCCGATTGTCCTTCTCTTCGGCACGAAGCCGAACTGGTCTCTTAAGATAGTACGGATTTGCTCCACCGTTTGAGCTGCAGGGGCTAAATTCTCAGAACTCGCTCCGGTGGCGTACTTGGCTAGCCATGCCTGTTTATCAGCGTCCATCCCAGACATCCCTGCTCCGGAAATACCTGCTCCCGAAGCCCCTGCTCCAGAAACTCCTGTTCCAGAAATCCCTGCGGTTGCCACCTGGTTCGTGCGCGTCAGGTTATTGCAGTCCGGTACGTAAGTGCACACATATCCATGTGGGATCTCTTTAGGTGGTTCAAACAGGAATTGGTAATCGCCAGGGTCACCTCCAACCTTGTAGACGACGTACGCCGGTGCCCCTGGTGGCTCCGGAGCTGCAAGCATGAATGGCAGCTGCGGCCTAGTCTGGAGCGGTCTTTCTCCCTGGTGAGTCCCTAGAGTAGGCCCTGACGGAGAGTACTGATGTTTCATGATC
Source organism: Avena sativa (assembly GCA_916181665.1). Taxonomy (NCBI): domain Eukaryota; kingdom Viridiplantae; phylum Streptophyta; class Magnoliopsida; order Poales; family Poaceae; genus Avena; species Avena sativa. Next base: position 10,846,171 of record OV702300.1, on the reverse strand, counting down.
TCCTGAACTACGCGAACCGCGACACGCTCGAAAGCGTTCACTAGGCTCTCAGAATGGCGATGAAGAGAATGAGCCACCATATAATTGACTTCCTGTCGCAGAGCTCTGGTGCGCTCCTCTGAAGGAACAGATAGATCCACCTCGTCAAGAGCACCTTCAGGTGAAAATCCTTTCCACCTGATACCATGTTTACGAGTCCTCTCAAAAGAGCCGATGAGATCGGCTTCGAAGAGAGCTTTGATATCATCATACTTCGCCTTGTGCTCCTCAGGCAGATCGTCGTACGTGACCGGTCTGTTCTCCATCGCAGCGTCGGATGTTGATGTAGACGTTGTTGAAAGTCCTGGCTGGTTCGAGGGCGTGCCACCTGACCTATACCTGATCAGGAAGGTGAAAGATTGCTTCGATTGGTTTCCTGCATGGCAAACAAACATACGTAAAATTCAAGCCGTGACCGGCTTTCAGATTTCCCTGTGAATCGGCTCTTGGAGCCGATTATCCCATGGTTCTGCATTGGATCTATGATAACATGGGGTTTTGCTTCATCAATACAAGTTAAATCGATCTACGATAGTTTAACGTTTTCACCACGTAATTGGAACATCCTACACGTAATTGAGCCTGGTAAATACAAAAGATGATAGAAAACTAACCCTAGAGAAGGCCTAACAACCGACGTAAAGTCAATTCCCGGAACAACTCCTCTCGAATTAGCAAACCATATCTTTTCGTATTACTGGATCGTTCAACCCGTTTGCAAGGCCTGACTACGTGGATATCAAACTAAACCTTGGAAAACAAGGCAAAACTATAACGGATCGAATCGACGGAATAAAGATCAAGCAAGATGCTACCCTTACACCCCGAACAGGTGCAAAGGCAGCGAGATAAGCAAAGGCAGCATAGCTAAGCAATCATAGTAAAAAGTACCGATGCTAGCCTAAACAAATCTATGATAAAAGTATTACTCGCCATCAACAAGGCTTCAGTACGAGTAACACCAAATAACGCATAAGCAGATACTGCCTAGATCGCAAGATGCGATCTAGGCAGCATGACACTTACCCGAAAGAAACCCTAGAAACAAGGGGTGGCGATGCGCCGAGATTGTGTTTGTTGTGAACGTGATCGTCCTCCTTTTCTCAATAACCTTAGGTACATATTTATAGTCCGGAGACTTCCTATCTTTGGAATAAACCTAGCAATCCTATCTCTTTACTTAAACTGAAACGTAACCTACTACAACATAAGATACACGGGCAATTTAGCCCAATTCCACGCACAAGGCCGATTCAACAACACGTTGCATATATATATCTTCCAAGCCCATCTTGCTTACGGCCCATCTCCTCCTTTGGCCAAAATATGGCGATAACAAGACTACAGCTTTAACACTAAAAAGAGCACCATCGTGATTTGTTGAATTGACACCATATGAGTTATGGCTTGGAATAAAACCGGAGTTGTCTTTTATTATATTTTGGTATGCTAGGCATAAGTAAAATATTTACAACCAAAGTCGGATAAATACGTCTTTGTAGGTTATCCCAAAGAATTTGTTGGGTATTCCTCCATAACACCGAGAACAAAAGAGTTTGTAGCTTGGAACGTCAAGTTTCTTGAGAAGGATTTTTTGTGAAAAGTTAAGTGGGAGGACAATAGAACTTTGCTTAGGTTGATAAACCTAAGCCACATTGCTAAGTAGAATAGCGCCGGAAAGTGTATCTGATGCGGCCACAATGCTCATGATTTCTCTTGGTTACAAAGGAGGAGATTTGAGTTTCTATTGAACCGTGTAGGTCAGATGATAATCAAGTAGTAAGATTTGAAGAACAAGTCATTATTGTTTAGACAATGATAAAATGACTGCATGCAAAGAAGCGATGATGGGCCCTGACTCATCAAATGACTAGAAATCATAAAGAATCCGTGATAGTTTTTATACACGAGAAATCAAAATTTTGAACTTGGAAGACCCTCCAGAAAGGTGTAAAGCCTATCGGTCGTATTTGGATCTATAAAGAAACAGACATGAATATTTTACATCAATGAAATAATCGACATGTCAGAAAAGAGTTTACGACAATTTTCAATAAGTTGACTATGATAAGATTTGATCTTTCATAGCGATATTTAGTTTGGAGAAATTATTATAGCAACCACTACATATAATTTTGATATATGGTAGTTGAACAAACAAAACAAAGTTCTTCTAATAGAATGATTATCTAGGACACGATCCAAAGGGTTTTGTTAATTCAAAGGATGCTAAAAGGGCATGCAAACTTCAATGGTTGAAGACCGCAATGAAAGGTTTAATTTTATCAGAGATGATGAAGGTGCTTGCATTTGCAAGAAATTAAGTATAAGTGCTGAGACATATTTATAATATATGATGTAAAAGACATCTTGTTGATTTGAAATGATGTATCTTTTATGACATGGGTTAAGAATTTTATTAAAATTTGATTCCAAAGAAAGACCTGACAAAACCTGAATATTAGACAAAATCTGGTTTTACAAAGAGTTGCAAAACATGATCAGGGTATTTTTTTTAGATTAAAACATGATCACGGTATAATGATGGTGTTCATTTATTCAGAGTTTAGATGGAGCTCGATCGGGTCATGCTTTGTCATATGGGACCACGAGATTTCTACCATAGGCACACATACATCGGATCTATGAAGTTAGTAGTCAATCCATACCGGTTCTTAAAATTTCTTGATGACTATTGATCAGGCTAGTTTACTCCTTCTATGATGCCAATTCGAGATTCAACAAGTCAAAAAAAAATCAAGATTCAGAGTACTTATTTGCTGATTTTAATTCCAGACCAATAGCTAGCACCTGCTTCCTCCTAGCTGAGCTTGGTAGCCTACGGATCGGCTCCTCCCTCTTTTATTTCATTCCAAGGTCACTGTCGTGAACTGAATGGCAAGAACCAGGAGGCGGCAGCGTGATCATATTCTGCAGGTGTTGGCAGTCGGTGGTGGCAGGCGGCAGCAGTAGCAGTCGATGAGCCTACAATGGCCATGGACGAAGCTGATGTGCTTGAAGCAGCGTATGCATTTGCCGGACTTGTAGCACACGAGACGACACATACTGACACATTGATATTGTCAAGCTATGTTCCCTGTAGCACATCTGGGACGGCTATATGTATGGCGATCCTATATAACCTTCTTATAACACAAACTTGCGATCCCACTAACACAAGTCTGAATAACACGGATCAGCATCTTCTATTGGATCAGGATTTATTCACATGCTACACGTGTAAGGTTGCCTGTCCCAGTTTCACCAAGGCATGCATGAACCTGTTCAGAGTATGGATCCCATCTTTCACTGAAGCTGTGCAGTAGACGATAATAATCTGTCTAGGGAAAATTCTACTTCTCTGTCACTTTATGTATGATCTACACCTCTAAACTTTATAAAATCTGCACCCTTAACAATAAAAATTTATAGTGGCAACACAGGAGAAAAAAATAGTGCAGGGAATATTATTGAGCTTCATAATTTAGAAGCCAAACACCCAGGAGTCAACTTTATCTATGGACATGGATATCACATGAGCTGATATTCTATCGCCTAGAAGATTCAAACCATCAAAAATAGCACAACACTCTTTTCAAACAGATTCAATTGAGAAAATAGAGCATGAAAGGCAAACCCAATGTATGAACAAGCAATTATATATGTTTCAAACTATCCAAAATAACACAACACTCTTTTCAAACAGAGTCAGGATATCTGGTTGTTCTGGAATCACCAAATTCCATATACAATCAACCACAATTATTAAGAGTTTCAGTCTGAACCTTCAGAAGCATAAATTGGGTGTATAGCAAGTTTCTTTGTTTTGAAGTATAAATGGGGTGACTCGAACGCACTAGCCATTACGCTAATAGGTCCTCCCCAGGATGTGAACTATTAGAACAGGTCACGCTCAGCGCCAATCCATCTCCTGTGTGGAGTCGCTAGAGTCACCATCATCGCTGGAGTCACCATCATCCTTGGCTACAGCGGCACCCCCGTCATTGCCCACAAGAGCAGTAAGTTGTAGCACCGAGGGTCCTGGTAACATATAATTACGAAAACCTATCAGCCTTCACAATAATGGTATGTACGCTACAATAAATTACTCAAAACAGTTTGCTATCTTTCATGACAAATAATGCAAAGTTATAACACAAAAGACAACACTATTAATTCCATCGATCAACCAGAGAGAGAAAAATATAACCAAGACATTCGTAAACACTTGAAAGGACGTTAGAGCTGTATTCTAGCTAACCTATATGAAAAATTACAGGAAGTATGTGAGCCGTCGCACCAATCATATGATACAATGAATTACTCATAAGAGTCTGCTATATTTAAGGAAAAATGGAGTTAAATTCTAACACACAAAACAACATGGTTAAATTTTTTATGGATCAACCAAGAGGATAATTAATTGTGCGTAAACACTTCAAAGCACGGAAAATATTTATTCTAGCTAGCATGTATAAGAAAATACAGAAATTGTGTTCGCCTTGGCAGCAACCATACGATATAAGTAAAAAATTACTCACAACAACTTTCCATATCTTTCATGACAAATAAAGCTAAGTTAAGACACTTGGAATAATAGGAAGGCACTCGAAGATACTAGCTTCCCGCACATTTGCTTGAACCACACTATGCTAGTTATTATAGCCTAAACAACACGGCTATTGTTCAATCAGACAAAGAGGAAAAATATAACTAAGCTGTTAGTCAAGACTTGTTAAAGCATGTTACCACGTATTCTAGCTAGTAACCATGTACTATAAAAAATAAAGCTGAATTACTCAGAAATATCTGCGTAAAAAGTGAAGCTAAAAAATGAAGCTAGTAACCATGTTAATTTTAACCACTTACTCTTGTACAATAAATTACTCAGAAAAGTCTGCTATATTTTTAAAAAAATGAAGCTAAATTCTAACACAGGAAACGACACGGTTAAAATTTTCATCAATCAACCAAGAGGATAACGAATCGTGCCTAACCACTTCAAAGCACGGCAAATATGTATTGTAGCTCCATATATGAGAAATTACAGAGTGCGTCAGCCTTGCTAGCAACCATATACAATATAACAAACTACTCAGAACAACTTGCTATCTTTCATGACAAATAAAGCTAAGTTAAGACACTTGGAATAATAGGAAGGCCCTCCAAGACACTATGCTCGTTATAACCTAAGAAATATAACTAGGTTGTTAATCAAGACTTGTCAAAGCACATTACCACGTATTCTAGCTAGTAACCCTGTAGTACCTAAAAAAAGAGCTAGTAACCATGTACTATAAAAATAATAATCATATCATGTCACAGTCACAGTAGTTACATGTATTGCAAATTAACATAAGCTAGCGTAAACACTTCAAAGCATGGCAAATATGTATTCTAGCTAGCATATATGAGAAATTACAGAAAGTGTGTTCGCCTTGGCAGCAACCATACGATATAACAAATTACTCAGAACAACTTGCTATATCTTTCATGGCAAATAAAGCAAAGTTAAGACACTTGGAATAACAGGAAGGCACTCAAAGACACTAGCTTCGCACGCATTTGCACGAACGACACCATATGCTAGTTAATTTCATTGGAGTAAAGTCGCAACAATGTAGCGAACGTGTGGCTGGATTTAATCCTTCGCGATGGACGCCTTACTTTACTAAACTAAGGACCTCAACAGAAGCTTATGTAGATTCTCTACTTTTCCATTTTACTTGTTTATCAATCACCAATCAAGACAAACCGGGCACTACGGTGAGATGTGAAAATCAATCATGCAAAGAGAAAAAATATAACTAATCTGTTAGTCAAGAGTCTCAAGACTTGTCAAAGCACATTACCACGCTAGCTAGTAACCAACTTATTCTACATGCATGTATTGCAAAATAACATAAGCTACTTCAAAGCATGGCAAATATATATTCTAGCTAGCATATATGAGAAATTACAGAAAGTGTGTCCGCATTGGCAGCAACCATACGATATAACAAATTACTCAGAACAACTTTGCTTCATGACAACTAAAGCAAAATTAAGACACTTGGAATAATATATAGGAAGGCACTCGAAGACACTAGCTTCCCGCGCATTTGCGCGAACCACACCATGCTAGTTAATTTCACTGGAGTGAAGTCGTAACGAGGTAGCGGTAGCCGTATGAGAACCTTAATCCTTCGCTACTTGACTAAACTAAGGACCTCAACGGGGAGCTTATGTAGATTCTCTATGTTTTCCATTTTCTTTGTTTATCAATCACCAATCAAGAAAAACCCGGCCGGCACTAAGGTGAGATGTGAAAATCAATCAGGCAAAGAGAAAAAATATAACTAAGCTGTTAGTCAAGAGTCTCTAAGACTTGTCAAAGCACATTACCACGCTAGCTAGTATATCACCTGTGTAGAAGCTTGCAAAGGGATAATAGGCGTTGTCTATAAACTGTCCATCCAGTTTCTTGCACTCCATGGAGTCCAGCTGAAGTATGTAGAGATCATAGTTGTGGACATTGTAGTACACCGAGACAGCAATGGCGTCGGCTTCCTCGGTGTAACCCAGAATGTATGTGTGAGCCGGGTGATGTTGGAGGTTGAGAATGTCGTCCATGGCCACGGTCTTCCGCAGTGGCCAGGAAGTAACATCACCGTCATGAGGATCCACCTTGCGGTCATACATCTGCAAGGTTAGATAGGACAGCACGGCGAGGCCGAGGCCGCCGTCGCCGTCCTCGGACCGGATGATCCGGCTGCAGCCAATGTTGATGCCGGCGACGGGAGGCATGCCGATCACGGAGAGCGTGTGGCTGTCCAGATCGAAGTAGAGTATGGATCCTAGTTGTGGCTTCTTGGCCAGCCACCAGTAGAGGCCGTTGCCGACCATGGTGCAGGGGAGGCGACCGACACGACCAGCTGGCCCCGGCGTCGACACGAGGTCTCCCCACGCGCGGGTCTTAGAGGAGTAGACGCGCGCGGAGATGGCGCCGGCGACGCGGCCATTGTCCGAGACGCCCACCAGCACCACCTTGAACGGGCTGGGCCACTGGTTATGACGCTCGTCCACGACAACGGCTCCGTTCGTGGAGCACGCTTGCTTCACGAAGTCCGGCGGGAAGGCCACGCGGTGGCGGTCTCCGGAGGCGGGGTCGAAGACGAGCAGCTCCGACCGGGTGTGGTTGACGATGAGGACGCGGCCGTGGCGGCACCCGAGCACGGCCCACCAGTCCGAGGCGCCGTCGGCGACGACCTTGAGCGAGAAGCGCTCGGGAGGGATGGCGTTGGGGGCGTCGAGGGTGGGGATGAAAACGAGGTTCTTGCGGTCCTTCTCGTAGACGCCGAGGACGGGGGGCTTGCGGTGGTGGGCTTGGAGGCGGCGGCGGAAGGCGGCGGAGGCACCGAGGCGGGCCCAGCGCCTGGAGACGAGCCATGCGCACGCGAGCGGGGCGGGCTGGGGCGGGAGGCGGCAGAGGATCTCGGTCAGGACATCCTCGTCTTCCAGCGGACGCTTCGGCTCTGGCGGCGCGATGACCGTCTCGGCGGAGTCCCCGGCGCCCTGGGCGGCGGCCATGCCGAACACGGCCTTGGCCGTCGTGAAAGGGAACTCCGGCAGGAGAAGGTAGCGGGTTGTCTCGCTGTACGGCGGGCCAGGCTTGAGGTAGTGGGGGCGGATCCGAGCGGCCAGTTCAGGGAAGGTGAGCTTGTCGCCGCCGTCAGCCATGGTGGAGGCACGAAATGGAGATTTGGGGGAGGTTTTGTTTTGAAACGGAAAAAGGTGACCGAAGCAGCGACGGGAGTATATATAGAGATGACGAGGTGTCGGGAATTGGGCTCAACGGACAGGAAAAAAAAATGGATTCGGCCCACAAAATTAGGGTTTCTGTCCCCTTCTCTAAAAAAAATCAGGTTTTCTGTTTTTTTTTTCGCGAGATAAAGACATGGTCTCCTATGGTGATTTTTGCTGGATTGGCAATGTGATGAGCCGCCCCTCCCTCTAAGATGAAGAGGAAGAGGAGATGGCTTGTCCGAGAGGAGTGATGCATCCCATTAAAGGAAGAAGGCGCGAGCGACGCTGTAGGATAGGTGGCAGAAAATGGATTTGGCCCACAAAATTTGGGTTTCTGTCCCCTTCAGAAAAATCAGGATTCCTATCTTTTCTCTTTTTTTTGCGAGATAAAGTCATGGTCTCCTATGGTGACTTTTGCTGGACATGCAATGTGATGAGCCGCTCACCTCCCTCCTAGATGTCGAAGAGGAAGAGGAGACGGGTCTTCTGAGAGGAGTGATGTGCATGCATCCCATATCAAGGAAGAAGTGGCGAGCGCGACGATCTAGACTAGGTGGTACAAAGTGGGACACCGAAGAGGGAGAAGGTGGGGCATGTGTAGTACAAGGGGCAAAGAAGGGAGAAGTGTCTTCACACGCTACAACTAGCAATCAACCCGCATCCAAGTCGGATTCCAACAATTATTGTTCGACCGGGCCTATTCCAAAACAATACCTTTTACTAGATAGCATTCCCGAGACAACTTATAAATAGCCAGTTCACCATTTCTTATGGGAGAAACAAATATCATGGTCGACGAAGAAAATGGTGGGGCATCAAGACTGACAACAATCTTGATACATGGATTGTTTGTTAATCTCATCTTGCAAGTTGAGATTCCATATTTAGAATGCTTAAGATGTTCAACATGTTGAGGCAGGCTCCAAGTCAAAGCGACATTTCAGTGACAAATTGGAATGCCTCGACCATAGAAGATTAGCACATAAACATGTTCAATACACATCTTTGCTAGTATATAATTTTGTCTTACAACATATGTATTACAAATTCCACATTGTATCGGATAGTTGGCTATTACTGGATCCAAATAACTAATATCTTCTATCTAAAGCAAGAATTCTGCTTCTCAATCATCATCAAGGGGTACTGCACTTTAGACGCAAGTAGCCTGGTATCTTCAACCCTATCAAGAAAATAAAAGATAGCTCCAACCCTTTCTGTAAGCTTGATCAGAGCCATTTCACTGAGCTCTCCAGCTTTAGGGTTTTTGGTTCATGAATGTTAAATTGTACAGAGCCAAAGAAAAAAGAAGATGCAAGTTTTTAGGATAAGAATCACTTGGGCACATACGACACCAAAAGTTGACAGCTGACCCTGATTAGAATATAGAGCAACCTTCATTCCCATGGAAACCTGGAATAGTTAGGAAACCTGAAATTTGGACAACTTTACAGGTATGTATATTCAGCAAGACATTCCACTATACAGTTGATTAAAGAGGGTTTGACACAAGGCAACCTCATGCCTTATTTAGCCTACGGGAGGTCACGTTCATAAACCCACAAGATCTCAAATACCACCAGGACTAGTTGTTGAACTATGATCCAAATTCAATTAAGCAGGCTAACTTTCGATGAGCGGTATGGATCGATCTCTTATAAGCCGTCGGCTAAGATAAGTTGCATATGTGAAAATCCTCAGCGTTTGTAAACACTCTCCGATATAGTAAAGTTTCGCTGGCTAGAGCCCGTGGTAATTTTTTCCTCTTTCTATTGGAGAGGTTTTCCACATTAAATCTATGTCCCCTTGCTGCGATTTTCTTTTCGTTTTTTATTGTTTGCTTGTCGTGATTATAGCACCAGTTACAAGTTCCGGTTGTTGTGTCGCCAAGCACTGCCTATACTAGGAATCCAATTCATGGACAGAGTTCTGGCTTGTTTCACAAGAGACACGGTATAAAACCAAGTAATCCGAAGGAACGATTTTGAAGGGAAGAAAAATTGCATTGACTTGAGTATATCCCAGAAAGCGACATGACAGAAAAAAATGATAAAAAAATCATTGAGACATAATCCCTATCTCAAGAAAGGCAACTGGAAATATGGCATTTAAAACTTGAAATCAATAAGAGAGGTCATACTTCACCAAACCAGGCAATATTGTGATATACTAGTGCATTTAGTCAAATATAAAGGCACTTCAAAGATTGCTTCTAAGACATCTGATTTGGAGGCTAAAACAACAAACAGTTGAGAAATAGCGAAGTTAGTTGGCTTAACAAATCAGAGACAATTCTCGTTGTTTCATATTTTTAGAGCAAGTCAACTGAAATTCTAAAAACATTATACAGCTTAAACCATTAGAAATATATACAGAAAAAATTAGTTAACTCAATTCAATCATCAAAAGACGTATTAGAGGGCTTGGAAAGTATAGAATGTATTCTTATTTGTGCTTTTTTCCATAAGTTCCCTAGATTAAAATAATACTCCAGTAATCTTGAAACCAACCAACCTTAGAGTTGGGTGATAAAATTTCCCACAAACGGTGCCAATTGACGAGGGGTACTCATTGTAATGGACTTGAGTTTCAGAAAAAAAAGGAGCGATAGTGATTTCGTTGGCTTATTAGACAAATAAGGGAGACGATTTACGCATGTTTAGGCTCTCGTAGAGGAAATCGTACTCCTACCTGTCTGATTATTATCAATGTGGATTACAAGGTCGCCGAGTTGCCACATGCGACCTTGCTACCGGCGGATTGTGGTGAATCGAAAATATGGTACCTTCTTCGTCAGCTCCTCCCAGCCTTTATATGAGAGGCTGGGTCTCAGAGTCAAGTACGGATAGGTTACAAGTTGGAGTTATATCTCAATGACTATGTCGGTTTGGGCTTCTGCCTTGATCACCACATATGGTTCCTGGGCTTCGGATGCTTCCATGACTCTTTGTTTTCCTTGGGCCTGATGGGCCTCGGTTCAAATCTGCACCAGATATACCAATCATGGGAACTCGATAAGTCTTTCCCATGTCAGATAGTATGGATAAGGCGGTGGTGGGTAAAACTGGGTCTGTTTGTATGGCTGGTTGCTTTGGGGCTTGTTATAGTAGTATGGTGGAGGGTTTTGGTAGACATAGTACCGTGGTTGAGATGTAGGGTTGGTGTTTTGGGTGATATGGTGTCGAGAGGATGATGATGGAGTTAAAGTATTGTTGGGAAGCGGTTTGGTTGTCACTATGACTGAAGGTGTGGATTTGGGTTGACTGATAGTGGATTTGTATGGTGTGGGAGGGTGTGGGAGCTGTTCTGGTGTCAAATTTCCCAAATTTGGTGGAAACATGGGTGGTTATGTTGTAGGGTGGTGGTTGGTAAATGGTGTTGGATTTTCGGGTATTGGCGAAAGGGCTTGGATTTCGTGTGGCGGAGAGGTGGAAAAGGACTGACCTTGGGCAGTTGTAACATCTAGTATTAGAGGTTTGAAATAAACTGAGATCAGGTGTGTGCATTGCAATCATGCATAGAAAATCTGGATAATTTTCATGATTTTGATTAAAACTTGTCAAAGTGATTGAACCTTCTTTTAACTTGATGTAACTGAAGTTGGTAATCAAGTTGCGTCAAGCGAGTGGTAATTGGGGTATCTCGACCCACCTACTGCCTAGTGGAGCAACTAGTTCCATGAAGAGATCCCGTCGTTAAGCCTTGAAAGGAAAGGATCCTTCATGGATGTGCCTATCGAAGCGACACCCCCAGAAGGAGAAGATCCCCTTTGGTGAGGCCCCTCCGTCGCCAAGGGACCGCGTGAAGCATACTTGGAACCATAATGCCAAGTCAAATAGGATGGGCAGAGTGAAGACGAAGACGAATGCGATGATGACATCTCTCTTGGTAAGCAAGGGAGGCATCTTCCTATCCTCCAAGCCAGGGGTGGCCGACAACCGCTGCCATCAGGGGGACCACCTCTCTCTCGCTGACATGTAAAGCATGAAGGAGGTAGGAAGGAGGTCATCAGTGGCATGATCAACAGCTCCCTGCCAAGGACCACCCCGTTGGTCAAAAGCACCTTTAGCTCACTTGCCCACTTCCTTGTCGCCCTGTCGGTACCTTTCTCGTCAGTTTGGCGGGAAGAGGCCCGGGGCGCCTCTAATATAGGGGGTGTGACACCACAGAACTGACCTTCTTCGACCTTGGAAACCCTAGATTCCTCCTAGCTAGGACCCCTAGATCTGATTATTATAACCTCGACAAGTGATGCAAGAAATCCAGACAAGCAGGAGTAGGATTTTAAACCACATGGTGGCCTGAACCTGGGTAAGCTCCTTGTGTCCCCTGGTTGTGATTTCTACTGTTCCTTGCCAAGATCGTCAAAGGGTCTTGGAGAGATCGTGTTCAACCCCTTGAGTTTTATTCTATCCTACTTTGCGAGATACCCTGCCGGGACAAATCTCCGACAATTTTAGTGTGATAAGTTTCAATATCACATTTGCTAAAACCTTATTTTGGGTAAATAAAATTTATCTATGGGTATATCAAATGGTATAAAACTAAACCCACAAAACATTATTTAGGGGTTAATACCAAATCTTTTGGAGATCATATCAAGGTATTATTTACAACAACTCATGGATACCAAATCAAGTATATAACTTAAGCAAATGATATCTAGTAACTCAATCTTGATATATTTTCCTTTTCATAATAAATCCTACCATGAGCATCATGATAGTTCTTAAACACTAACTCCTTATCACATATAGAGTAGGAAGGAAATCAAGCCAAGACCTTTCACCACATATATTTCTTAGCATACTAATCATTGTCATCCCTACTGAACCATGTTCTAGTATTTGTTGACCATCAATGTTGGGTGATCAATTCTTGCATTGGCCTACTGACATGGGTATGACCTATCGGGTCCTTACGTTTAGTTATCCTAGGTGTATAAAGGATTATGGCCCACGAAGGCCCAACGAAGTCCAAGAAACACCCGACGGAATAAAAACTTTTCTTAACCGCTAAGAAATATTGATACGTCCAATTTGCATCACGATTCTATATCATAATTTGCCTCTATTCATTGATATGTGTCTTATTATGAGGTGTTACTTATGTCTTTTCCTCTGTTTTTGCATGTTGGATGATTCTTGGAGGATAGACTGCCGGAGTCAGGTTTCTAATGGAAAAAGAGGTGTTTTGATGCAATTTCGTGAAGATCAGAAAAATACCAGAAAAATATTGGAAAATTATATTTTCCCAGAAGATGAAGGAAGCCAGAAGGGGAGGCATAGCTGGGCCACAGGGGGCCCACACCCCCTAGGCGCGGGTCCCCCTAGGCCGCGCCTAGGGCAGGTGTGGCCCACCTGGCCGGCCTCCGACTCTGCCCTCTCACCTATATTTTCCTCTCGGAACCCTAACACCAGGGGAGCGACCACAGAAAGATTTTCGCCGCCTCTACGGGGCGGAAAACACTGAGAGAGAAAGAGCTCTCCGACAAACAAATTTTTTCCAGGGAAATTCCTTCCTGGATAGGGGAGATCGTCGCCATCAACACCATCATCAAGCTAGACTTCATTGGGATCATCATCATCATCCACACCATCATATCCACCAGCACCATCATCACCACTGTATCCCGCTGTAACAATTGTGTTGGATCTTGCATTAGTTCTTAGGGGAAACTTTCCCGGTGTTGATTACTATTGTAGTCGATGCTTCTGAGTGGAACCATTAGATTATTGTTTATGTTCAGATTGTTATCCATTACTATATCATATTTGATCTTGATCCATATGATGTCTTGTGAGTAGTTTGTCTAGTTCTTGAGGACATGGGAGAAGTCATGTTGTTAGTAGTGGATTTGTGTTGAGTTATTATTCAAAAGTTTAGTATTTAAGTTGTGGTGCTATTCTTCTAGTGGTGTCATGTGAACGTCGACTACATGATACTTCACCATTTATGGGCCTAGGGGAATGCATTGTGTATTTGGCTACTAATTGTGGGGTTGCCGGAGTGACAGAAACCTGAACCCCCGTTAGGACACCTTTGCACAAGGGAGCGTAGGACCTCAGAGTTTAAGGTTGTGGTTAGGTTTATATCTTAATTACTTTCCTGTAGTTGCGGATGCTTGTAGGGGGTTTAACCACAAATTTGTATTAGTCCAAGTAAGGTCGGTACATTAGCACAGGTTCACCCACACAACACTTACAACACCAAAGAAGAGTACTTAGCTATTTGAAGCGAAAGCACTTGACAGAATTCCCATGTGTCCTCGAGAACGTTTGGTCCTTATAAGTATTTCCACCGGCTTGTCCTTTGCTAAGAAAAGATTGGGCCACTTGCTGCAGTTGTTCGTTGTCTTTATTACTTGCACTTTGTTTTGTTGCTTTATCAGAAAACCCCTAAAAATCCATTTGCTAAGTATTTACAGAGATTTCCTGCTCCATACCACTAGTCAACACCTTCTGCTCCTCACTGGGATCGACACTCCTATTTATCGAAAGTACTACGATACACCCCCTATACTTGTGGTTCAGAAAGACTATTTTCTGGCTGTTGGGGGGATGACCCCCGGTAGGGTCAAGATAGCGGAAAGAAGGAAGGAACCTTTCTTACCATATGCCGAGTTATAAGCTAAGTCGGCCGAATTATGCAAGGCTCGGCCGAATAAGCCATGGCTTGGCTAGAAGCGAGTGATTAATACCTTACTTGGCCGACGTGTGAGCTAAGTGGGCCGAATAAGATTGATCAGCTCATACGCAGGTGAAGGCCGAGCCGAGTTATGCGAGACGAGGCCGAGTAACGAGAAGCTTGCAGGAGAAGGAGAAGGATCCCAGAGTCAAACCCTAGCTACTGGCTAGGAGGAATCTACACAGGGCCAAGCGCTAAAGACAAAGAGCAGAGCCGCAGAGGGGCAGACAGGCGTCACGGAGGTGACAGTGGGCAAGCCCGAGGCTCACATGTGGGGTTCTAGATCTTTGCCTTCGATAGAAGGGAGACACGGAAAGAGCTCCGCCGAGTTACCACTTTGGGACAAGCATATTCCAAGAATATGCTGGCCACGTCATCCCTAGGAGGAATCAAGGGACCCCTTTATAAGGAGGGACAAGGCTTCCAGGGAGGAGGGTCGATTCATTTGACACTGAAGGGTTTGCGTAGTAGTTTTCTTCCTCCTCTTTCTCTGATACAGCTCAAGGAGCACTTGTAACTTGATAGAGGAGAAATAAAGATCTATGTACTAGTCAGTTGAGTGTAGAAATCACTACATCTTCCCTCCCCAGTTCCCACTAGCATCCATTGGCCCCATACTTTAGCCTACCCATGGCATATGTCGTGCCACCACCACGACAGTTGGCGCCCACCGTGGGGCCAGCAGCGGTGCTAGCTGGAGTCAAGATCCGGACGAGAAACTTCATCCACACCGGCGAGCGGGTTGTTTCTGGCCTAGTCCAGAGATTTGATATCTGGGACTATGTCAGTGACAACGCTAGCAGTTTCAGGAGGAGGGCGCCCCCGCGCAACGGCATCTTCATCAACCTAGGCGCTCACAAGATCTATGTCGGCATCGACACCTCCTGCGTCTATCCGCTCTGAGTCATCGACACATGAGAGCCTCCCCTTAGTGCTGCAAGCGGTCAGCGTGGTGTTCTCCCCACAGGCAGCGTTGAGGTGATGATGACGGCTCCAGCACCAGCAGCAGGAGCAGGCGCCGGACCAAGCAAAGACCCGGCGGCAGGAGGACAGGTAACGACGAAGCAAGCAGCTCCAAAGCCAATCGCAGCAGATCCTCCGGTGACCAAGGCAGCCGAAGTGCAGGAGGTAACTCCAAAAGCAGCAAGGGTAAGGTGGCCACCTCTGGAGAGGCCGGAGAATATTCTCCAGGCAGCTATAGATAACTTGACTACACCTGTAGCGCCGATAGTTGACCCGGCAAACGAGCAGGCAGAATTAGAAGAAACTAGGCTGAAAATGTTAGAGGAAGCAAAAAAGGTGTCGGCCTTGCAGGAGTCCTTTAACAGGACCTTGCGAGAATATGCTAGGGCAAACAAGCTAGATACGGCCCCTGGCCGAGTAGATGATCTGAGATTAAGAGGAAAGAACCTCATGAATGATATCAACAAAGAGCATGAAGCTCGACCAGATGACTCGGTTGACCCAGGTTTGCCGAGGTATAGTACCCCGGCAAAGAACCTCAGGGCGGCAAATGCAGCAGCCCTAGAATTGGAAGGACTAAGAGGGGAAGCCTGGAAAAAGCAGCAAGAAAGAGTAAATGAGCTGGTACACATTGCAAACCAGTAGAATGAAGAAATGCTTAGGGATAACCCGGCGAAATCGGGAGCTTCTCGCATGGTTCATTCGGCAGGAGCTGCCCCCGCATTGTCCGCCGCAGTGGCATCCTCACCCGGAAACAATGCGTGGAAAGACAAAGCAGTGACTTCGGGAAAGAGAAACAAGCAAATTGTCCCGTATGACCCGGCAGTGGCCGGGAAGATCAATGAAAATAGAGGCAATGGAAGCCGAGGTAACAACGGTGATAGAAACCCCGGCTGTGTAAACAGAGAGGACGAGAATCTCGGAAGGGGAAACCCCGAGAACAATAACCCGGTGGAAGGAAGGAGGTACCCTCTGCAAGATCATTAGCCGAGGCATGAACCTCAGCAAGAACGAGAAGCAGGACAAGCTCCGTATAATCAGGCAAATGACAGATACAATGATGGTTACTCGGAGGTGGAAATTGCAGAGCATGGTGGGCAAAACCGTTATGGAATACATGAGAGAATTATCTATACAAACTTGTCATCAACTGACGCAAGATTGAAGCTGGACAGACTGTATCGGTCCGAGCTATTGGAAGAACAGGGTTCGACTGGCCCGGCATGTTTTTGTAGAGATCCCAACCTTTAATAAGGTAGAGATCCATGTGTTTACAATGCTAGTCCCTGGATCAATAGCTAGCATCCACAGTTAAGATGTAATATCAAGAAACAAAGGTCATAATACAACTTTATAACCAGAAAAAATAATTTATTACATCTTACATAGCTCATTTGGCTATCTCATTACAATGCAGCAGAATATAACAATAGCATGGGGTCCTTCATCTTCAAGGTGCCACAGGCAAACATGTTGGTTGTAGACTTGTAATCCTAATCAACACACTTCACTAACATCAAACAAACCTGCAACATAATAAGTTACAGCCACAAGGGTCAATACATTTGAATTGTATTGGCAAGTGATACTATGGTAGTATAGTGGAGTCTATCATCTATATGCATTTGGATAAGTTGAGCTTAGGCTTGCTTTGCTCAAAATAGATTTTCCTTATCATTTGAATATACTAAGTTTTTGCTTGACAAAATCACCCAAGGCATCTCCCAATAGAAATTGGTGATCCTTCAACCCTTGTTCAACCACAAGTTTTTAACTTAGAAATTGGGATGAGGAGATTCTTGATAGCTTCCATGTCTTGATGCTCAAATTGTCCTTTACCAGGGACATGGCTAAGTATTTAGATTTTACACTCTGCAGAGGTGGTGCACTTTCCCCACAAGACTTGGTTTCACCAAGACAAGATCTTTCAGAAGCCTTCCCTTAGACCAGAATGAACGCGTTCCAACCTATCATCCCCTACCACCAACTTTCCATTTGGCTAAGTTATTGCAACCTATATGATCTAGGCAGAGCCCATAATGCCAAGTGGCTGCACTTGAAGCTTCTCAACATTTGACATCTCAAATCTCTTTGTTCCTGCGTGGCATTCCACAAGTGAGATACCAAGTTTCCCCCAGCATACTGGACTTGGTGATACCCAAGTTTTCCCCAGCATACTGGACTTGCATAGGCACTCAAGACAAACCATTCTTTTCATTCCACCCAGGTGTTTCATTCACTTAGTAGTTTTATTAAACAAAACACAAGTCCTTGACTTAGAATTTTTCCATAGCATGAAATATAATCCAACCTTGTTTTCTACTAGCTAAGCTAGGCATGATAGTGGTAGGAATCTTAACTTAGAAAAATTCTACTAAGGTTTCATCTGCTAGGATTTCCCATGGCATAGTTTATATTTAGCAAAAATTCCATGCAAGTCTTACTTAGAAATATCACTAATGCATAGTGAAAATAATGGGACAGAAGTATGAAGCATCACTTGCCTTTTTGGTAGAGAATATAAGTTCACTCCTTGTTCTTGTAATATTCACACTCTTCAAATCACTACAATTCAATCAAGCAAGCAATATTTCAATCTACCATTCAAGCCACATCACATAAAATAATAGAAACAAAACAATGCATGCAAGCATGCCAAAGATTGTTTTATTTGGAAAAGTGGTTTCTAATGGGTTATAAAAATTCTAAAACACTTATTGGTCATTTTATAAAAGTGGCAAAACCATTTGCAAAAGATTTTACTATAAACCAATTTTAAACCAAAGCATTATTTTATGTGGTTGAAAATGCTTTTAGCAAAGCAACAATCTTTATAGGGTTCACCAAATATTTTTCAAATCATAAAACTTTGTGTTTAGGGTCAGAGAGTTTAAATCAAAACATTTCCCAAAGGTTTTCTCCAAAAAGCATTTTTAACATATAAACAATATTTTTATTTGACTAGAAATGTATTAAATCAAAGATTTTCTATTTTGCTTCTAAAAATATGTTTTTGAATCCACAAGTTGGTTTATATGGTCAGTAGGTTCAAAACAATCCACTGTCCAAAGGTTTTATCACAAAAATAATTTTAGAAAGAATTTTATATTCAAAATATGCCTACACAAGTTTCTGCAAAAAAAATCAATTTAACAGAAGCAATTTACTAAACAAAGTGCATGTTTAGAAATTACTTGTTTTGCTGAATCCATTGATATAAAATTTGCAAAATTTGGACGTGTGGATCAAAAGTTATAGATTTTACAAATCTCATATCTAATAGGAATGTTTCTGTTTTTAAAACAAAGTCTGAGCCACATGGCGTGTTTCTATTCACCCATACTGTTTCGCGTGGATCAACATATGCGAGGCGTTGGATTAAAATGAGATCGTGAGGCTCTGGATCAAACTTACCTCTTCGCCTAGATCTAATCCTAGCCAGACAAGTCGCATCCTACGGTTACAGTGCGCTTGCTAGGTACTAGCGGCGCAATCCAGCGACGAGCGGCGGCGCGGCTCTGCTTGCCCCGGTTCTGGAGGATCAGGAAGCAAGGGAGGAAGAGAGATGGCTCACTAGGTTCGCAGGAGGTTAGAGATGCTCGACGTGGTCGTTTCAGCGTCAGGGGTGCACGATGTTACTTGCTATTTCTCGCCGTAGTTCCGCCTAGCGTCGGGTGCGGTCAGTCGTCGTCGAGGGCGACGCTTCGGAGCACGAGAGAGCAAACGGAGGATGCGATTAGCTTCGTACGCGAGTCACGGACATGTGTGCATCAAAAGGAGGGAAAGGGGGGGGTATGTGCTTACCAGGAGGACTCGCCGGAGTCGAGGCAGACGGCGGCGGTGCTCTGTTGGAGACGTTGTCGACGATGCCGAGCACGCGCGGGCGAGCTGGCACTACAGAGAGGTTCGCCAGGAGATGGGGAGCACGCTCGTTTGCTGCAGCGAGCAAGGGGTGGCGTAGTCTAGACGGAATCGTCGCCGGAAGGTCGTCGGAGACAGTGGCTTGCAGCAAAGAATTGGCGCAGCCTGGGGGCAGATGGGGGGCGATGTCTGGGGGGAATGAAAGAGGAGGAGCAGGTGGTTAAGAAGGCATGGTCGCGGGGTTGTTTCCTGGCGTAGTTAATTAATGGCCAGAGAGGGGGGCGCGGTCAGCGGCGGGTGAGGACGAAGCTTGTGTGGCGGTGGGGCCTGGCGTTAGCGAGAGAGGGGGAGGGGAGATGGGGTCCAGCGGTCAGTGGCGGAGTGGGTCCGATCGTGAGTAGGAAAACGCTTCGGGGTGGAAGGAGAAACTGGGCTGCGTTGTTGGGACAGATAGGTTAGTTGGGCAAGGCTGAGTCCTTTTATTTTTTTTCCTGTTCCTGTTTCTTTTTCTTTTTCCCATTTGATTTCTGTTTTGATTTTGTTTAATCAATTCAAACATTCATTTGAATTCAAACTACTCTCAAACTTTGTGGGTAATCATATACTGATTAATAATACATTCTAAAGTCATATTTAGAATAAATCTTTTATTCCTTTTAGGGTATAATAATTATTTAAAATAGGCCCTTGTATTAATTCATTCAAGATTTAATAATGTTTTAAAAATCCATTTGAATTCTAAATCCTTCCAAAAAAATTCAGTAGGTTTTATTTATTTATTAGGGTGTCAAATAATTCACTTTGAATTATTTGGAATATTTTTAATATGATTTATTAATCATTTAAATTTGGGTATTTGTCTTTATTCCAATGAAAATAATTATGGGTTTAATTCCATTAATTTTATTTGATTTCTTTGATCCCATTTAAGTTATTTAAATGACTTTTAATCCACTTGGGTAAATTCCAAATATTATTTTCCCATGATTTAATTAATCATTTCTAATAGGGATTTTATCTTTTAACCAAATAGAATTGGATTTGGTTAATGTCCTCTTAATTAATTTGAAAATTCCTTATCCATTATTTTAGTTGGATTTGGATTATATTTATTCCATTGGCTTATGGATTAGGTCAAGAGTTAATTTGGCCTTTAAATATTCCTCATTTAATATTTCTATCTTTATCTTATAAAATCCATATCTTTTTTATTTATAGATCCAAACTTGGTGATTCCAATTTGTAAAAACTTATTTAATATTTATTTATCCTTTTAAATATCTTTTGGATTAATTGCTCGCCATTTGGTATGGATTTCTAGTTAGGTGCTTTATTAGCTTTGGAAATTCAATTTCCTTATCTTATTAAATTCATAAGATTTTATCTATGGCTCCAATTAAGTGAAACCAATTTATATGGTTTTATATTATTTCTATTTATCATTCTTGATCATTTTGAAATGTTTGTTTGACCAAGTTTTATATGGATCAAATCCATAGGCTTGGAGATAGCTTGGAAATGTTTTCCTTCCATTAGGGTTTTAGAGTTTTGGTTTATTTCCAGTGTTTAAATTTCAAGATGCATTTATGAAGAATGCCTCCACTTGATTTGAATTTAATTATATTCAAACATTAGCCAAAGTTTGTTCAAGATGGGATTTTTAAGTTTCCATTTAGAAACAAAAGTTTCTTTTCACCCTAATTTTTCAACAATTATTTATTTTGTTTATTTATTTTTCACATTACAAGATTTGGAAAATCTTGGGATGTGACAGGCTACCACCCTTAAAATAAATCTCGTCCCGAGATTTGGGAAGGTTAGGGGTTACAAGTTGGCTCAAGCAACTAGGGTACTATCACCCTTAAAAATTTTCCAACTAGATTACTTCTTGGCTTGCTTGGGATCTTGTTGAAATCTCTTTGGGCAAACATCTGCATAGTGTCCTTTGTTTTCACACTTGAAACATGTGACAAGGCTGAGATCCTTCATAGGATTTATCTTGTGCTTCATCTTTTCTGGACAATTGCTTGCATAATGTCCTTGGTTACCACAATTGTAACATGTGACAAGATTGAGTTCTTCACGTATCTTCTGTGGACAAGTTGATACATATGGCCTAGCTCTTTGCAGTTGTTGCACCACACTTGGCTAATCTCCTTATACTTTTGTTTCTTCTCAGGACATTCATTGGCATAGTGTCCCATCTCTTTGCAATGGCAACACTACACTTGACTTTTGTCCTTCTTCTTGGGTTTCTCCAAAGCTAGGAGTGCTTCTAGTTCATGCTCTTCATATCTTATCTCAAAGGTGGGAAAGTTTCCTGGTCTCCTTGATATTTTCCTTGGATAATACATATGTCTCCTCTTTGGTCCATCAAATTAAGTCATATTGCATGGGGGTGCAAGCTGAGATTTTCCTTTGTCTTCATCCTTCTTGGTAGAAGTTGTTCCCTCATGGAAGTCTACAATCTGTTGTTGTACTCCACCTTGTTTCCTTTGTTGAACTATGGAATAGATGGGGCATTGGATAGGGACATGATTATTTCCTTCACATAGGAAACAAGTAGCTTGAGATGTGGGGCATTGGTCAGTTGGATGTTTCTCTTCACAATTGGGGCATTGATCTTCATGCTCCTTGGAAGTGTGATCCTTGTCTCCACAAATATTACAAGCTTGGGTTCCTTCTAAAATATCATCCTTGACATCCTTGTTGTCATAAACTCCTTGGGAAGAGTTGTCTCCCATGTTGATCATTTGATTTGTCACCTTATGCAACAATTGGGTTTGGGTTTCCAAAAACCTTTGCATGGTTGGATCTAACTCACTAGTTTTGGCTAAAAACTGAGTTGTCACTTGGTTCAACTGGGTTTGGGTTACTATGAGTTCTCTCATGTTGATCCCTTGGTTGTTGTTGTCACCATCCTTGATGTTGGAGTTTCTTGGAGTAGTCATCTGTTTGGGTTGGATTGAGATTAGAATGGGCAAGATATTTCTAAGGAAATAATTCTAATCACACGCATCACAATTTACACAAGCAATGAAAGCAATCACAAACAATCATTCCACTCAAACAACAAGTTTCAAGCACATTTATAGGCAACAAAATATTTTTGTTGCACCACATAAGTTGGTGTGTTTGACTTAATATTAATATGGTGGTCCAACTATATGGTTCATTTGAGAGCATTCCATCCTTCTTAGTTGATTCCTTATGAACAAGATCATTGTATCCTTGGAGAATTCCTGTGTCCTTGTCTCAAAACTTCAAAGGTGATGATGATTCCTTCTAAGTTGTGTTTCCTTAGTCTTCAAGTCTTGAGCAATATTTCTTGTCTCACTTGTATCCTTAGTGATATCCAAGTTGAAGTCCTTGTTTAAGAATAAGGTTGAAATCACTTGAGTTGGTGAAGTCCTTTGCTCATGTTGAAGTCTTTGCTCATGGTGGACGCTTTATCCATCAAGTTTGAAATAGAAGAGATGTAGAGTTAAAACCAAAAGGTTGAGGAAAGAGTTTACAAGATTTCTTGTAAATAAGTTTTGGAACAAATTCAACTCCTATTTTCTAAGGGGTTTTGTCCAATCCTAGGGTTACAATCCTACAGGCAACACAGTGCTCTGATACCATCTGTAGAGATCCCTGTTGGAGATATGCCCTAGAGGCAATAATAAATATAGTTATTATTATATCTTTGTGTTTATGATAAATGTTTGCATTCATGCTATAATAGTATTAACAAGGAAACCATTAATACTTGTGTGATTTGTAAACTTAATTTGAAGTCCCTAGTATAGCCTCTATACTTCACTAGCTTGTTGGTTGATTGATGATGTGGTTTCTTTGTCATGAACATTGAGATGTTATCAACAACAAGATCATATCGTTAGGAGAATGATATGGTGGACATACTCCTATAGACAAGCGTAGCATAAAGATCAAGTCATTTCAATAGTTCAATTGCTATATGCTTTCTGATACATAGTAACCTAATTCCTTCGACCATGAGATCATGCATATCACCTTTACTGGATGGATGCTTTGATGTCATAAAACACCACACCGTAACAGGGTGGCTATAAAAGTGGCATTGAGTGTTCGGAAAGTATTGGTTGAAACACATGGATCAAGAGTGGGATTTGTCCATCCACATGACGGATAGATATTCTCTGGGCCCTCTCGGTGAAATGTCATCCAATTAGCTTGCAAGCATGTGACTTGGTCACAAGGGATCACATATCACGGGAACGAGAAAAGAGTACTTATCAGTAACGAGGATGAACTAGGTATGCAGAGATACCGACGATCATAACCTCGGATAAGTAACATATCGTGAGACAAAGGGAAATTGGTATCGTATGTAAGTGGTTCATTCGATCGCAAAGTAATCGTAGAAATATGTGGGAGCCATATGAATTTCCAGATTCCTCTATTGGTTATTGTTCGGAGAAGTGTCTCGATCATGTCCGCATAATTCACGAACCGTAGGGAGACACACTTAAGGATTCGACGTTGTTTGAGTAGTTATGGTATTATGAGAAAGAGACCGAATGTTGTTCGGAGTCTCGGATGGGATCCGGGATATCACGAGGTGATCCGGAATGGTCCGGAGAATAAGATTCATATAAGGAAAGTCCCGTTTCGGAGTTCGGGAATGATTCCGGTGTTTTCATCGGGGATATTCTAGAAGGTTCCGGATTGTCCGGCACTCCGGGGGGGAAGGGGTACATGAATGTGTCATTACATATTGGAATGATTGCATCATGTACTAAGTGTTCTTGCTGTCCCAAATATAGGATTAAATTGAATCCTAAAACAGAAAAGTCAAATGTCCAGTTTGAAAGTCAAACTGCCAAAAACAAGAAACTGTGGGAAACAAGCAAGAGGAGTTGGAGTCGACTTGGAGGAGGAGTTTCTCTCCTCCAAGCCGGCGGCCAGCCCTAGGCCGAGTTGGGGAGGGACTCCCTCCCTCCCCTGGCGCGCCCACACCCTCCCACCTATATAAGGAGGGGCAGGGCTCCCCTCCTAGACACACAAGTTTCCTATCCTCTAAACTAAACCCTAGATCTAGACCCCGGTTTAGAGCTATTCGGTTTAGAGCCTTCTAATTGGTTTAGAGCCTTCTAATTGGTGTGTCTAATTACTAGACCACTAATATCCTCTCTCATAAGCTCCACCATACTCGCACCGGCTTAAGGCGAAGCCCTGCGGGATCTCCCCTCTACCTCCGGTACCACGCCGTTGTGCTGCCGGAATCGCGAGGAGAGTGCTACAACCTCCGCTGCCTGCTGGAACAAGGGAGAGGAAGGTCTTCGTCGAGTACCGAACGTGTGACCGACTGCGGGAGCGCTGCGGGAACGCGGCGCCGGAAGGATCGTCTACGCGATCTTGAGATCGGAAAGAGTACGACTACATCACCCACGAGAATCTGCTCTCGTTAAACACTTTGGAATCTTCGAGGGTGAGTTATTCCATCGACTCGTTGCTACAATCTAATAGATAGATCTTGGCTTATTTGTTTGTATGCGATAGAAAATTTTTGTTTTCCATGCTACGAACCCCTACAGTGGTATCAGAGCCGTGTCTATATGTAGATCTGTTGCACGAGTAGAACACAATGGTCATTGTGGGCGTTGATGCTTTTATTGTAGATTGCTTTTTGTGTACTTTGCATCTTGCGGTATGTTGGGATGAAGCGGCCCGGGCTAACCTTACATGACATCGTTCATGAGACTTGCTCCACGCTTGACATGCAACTCGTTTTGCATAAGTGGCTTTGCGGGTGCCTGTTTCTCCTAGCATAGTAAAGATCCAATTTACAACGGGTGATCAACAATGCTAGTATCAATGTTGTGGTTCTTGTTCGTAAGTTAGAACGACACTTATGGAAAGCCCCAAACCACGTAAAATATGCAAAGAAAGTAGAAGCGTCTAACTTTGTTTTGCAGGGGTGTGCAGTGATGTGATATGGCCATGATTGTGATTATATTTGATGTATGCAATGTTCCTTATTGTAAGTTGGCAACCGGCAGGAGCCATATGGTTGTCTTTAATTTCTGTTAAGACCTGCGTGTCTATTCAAAATAGTTGTAATAGTTGAAGCTGGTGGACGACAACCATGGAGAAGCGTCATTGACCTTGATGCTGTGCCGGTGATGATGGAGATCATATTCGTGCTTGAAGATGGAGATCGGAAGCACAAAGAAGAAAGGCCATATCATATCACATATTATGAATTGCATGTGATGTTAATCCTTTATGCATCTTGTATTGCTTAGTAGACGACGGTAGCATTATAAGATGATCCCTCATGCACATAAATTTCAAGTTCTAGAGTGTTCACCCTTAGTATGCACCGTTGCCAAAGCTTGCTGCTTCGAAGCACCACGTGATGATCGGGTGTCTTTGATTCCGCGGGTGAATACAACGTAAGCAAGCCAGATTTGCTTATGCGGAAGCTAAGGTTTGATCTTGACGAGCCTAGCATGTACAGACATGGCCTCAGGAACACGGATCGCCGAAAGGCAAAGCATGAATCATATAGTAGATATGATGAACATGATGATTGTTCGCCATTAAAACTATATCAGCTCTCGTGATGATCGGTGTTGATGTAGTGGATTTGGTTCGTGTGATCACTAAAACAATGTGAGGGATGTTGTTTTGAGTGGGAGTTCACCTAGTTTAATTTCATTAATTAATTTGAACTCAATTTGTCATAAACTTAGTCTAAACTATTGCAAATATGTTGTAGATCAATGGCAGCCCCTACCATCAATTTTAATGCGTTCCTAGAGAAAGAAAAGTTGAAAAACAATGGAAGCAACTTCGCGGATTGGTTCCGCAATTTGAGGATTGTCCTCACAGCTGGTAATTTGACCTATGTGCTGGATGCACCGCTAGGTGACCCACCTGCAGCTGATGCTACCGATGAAGTAAAGAATGTTTACCTCGCTCGGAAGAATCAGTACTCCATAGTTAAGTGTGCTATCTTGTATGGTTTAGAATCGGAGCTTCAGAAAAGGTTTGAGAATTCAGACCCATATGATATTGTTGAGGATCTCAAATTAATTTTTGAGACTCATGCGGCAATTGAAAGTTATGAAGCTTCTGAAAAGTTCTTTAACTGCAAGATGGAAGAGGGTAGCTCCGTCAGTGAGCATGTGCTTAAGATGTCTGGGCACGCAAATAAACTTCAAAGTTTGGGTATAGTGATTCCTAATACTTTGGGAGTTTACCGCATCCTCCAATCACTACCACCAAGTTACAAGAACTTTGTGATGAACTACAACATGCAGAACATGAACAAAGAGTTGCCAGAACTATTTGCTATGTTAAAATCTGCAGAAGTGGAGATCAAGAAAGAGCACCAAGTGTTGATGGTCAATAAGACCACCAAATTCAAGAAAGGCAAGTCTAAGCAAAAGGGACACTTCAAGAAGGGTGGTAAGAAAGTTACCACGCCGACGAAGAAGACCAAGGCTGGACCTAAACCTGAAACTGAGTGCTTTTACTGCAAGGGAGAAGGTCACTGGAAGCGGAATTGCCCAAGGTACTTGGCGGATTTGAAGAACGGCAACATCAAGAAGAAAGGTATATCTGATATACATGTTATTGATGTGTATCTCACTAGTACTCGTAGTAGTGCCTGGGTATTTGATACTGGTTCGGTTGCTCATATTTGTAACTCGAAACAGGAGCTGCAGAATAAACGGAAGCTAGTGAAGAACGAGGTGACGATGCGCGTAGGAAACGGATCAAAGGTTGATGTGATCGCGGTCGGCACGCTACCTCTTCATCTACCATCGGGATTAGTTTTATACTTAAATAATTGTTATTTGGTGCCTGCATTAAGCATGAACATTATATCAGGATCTTGTTTATTGCGAGACAGTTACTTGTTTAAATCCGAGAATAATGGTTGTTCGATTTATATGAGTAATGTGTTTTATGCACATGCACCTTTGATAGATGGTCTATTCATATTGAATCTCGATAGTAGAAATACACATATTAATAACATTGAGGCTAAACGTTTGAAATCAAGCGATAATTTGACCTATATGTGGCACTGTCGTCTTGGTCACATTGGAGTGAAACGTATGAAGAAACTCCATTCCGATGGACTTCTTGAATCACTTGATTTTGAATCACTTGAAAGATGCGAAGCATGTCTGATGGGTAAAATGACTAAGACTCCATTTTCTGGTATAATGGAGCGAGCTACAGACTTATTGGAAATCATACATACCGATGTGTGTGGTCCAATGAGTGTAGCATCGCGCAGTGGTTATCGTTATGTTCTTACCTTCACGGATGACTTGAGTAGATATGGGTATATCTATTTCATGAAACATAAGTCCGAAACTTTCGAGAAGTTTAAGGAGTTTCAAAGTGAGGTAGAGAATCAACGTAACAAGAAGATTAAATTTCTACGTTCTGATCGTGGAGGTGAATATCTAAGTTACGAGTTTGGCGAGCATTTAAAGAAATGTGGAATACTTTCGCAGTTGACACCGCCGGGAACACCACAGCGTAATGGTGTGTCTGAACGTCGTAATCGAACTCTCTTAGATATGGTTCGTTCTATGATGTCACTTACAGATTTACCGCTATCATTTTGGGGTTATGCATTAGAAACAGCCGCATTCACTTTAAATAGGGCACCATCTAAATCCGTTGAAACGACACCGTATGAATTATGGTTTGGGAAGAAACCTAAATTGTCGTTCCTTAAAGTTTGGGGATGCGAAGCCTATGTAAAGAAGTTACAGCCGGACAAGCTTGAACCCAAAGCGGAAAAATGCGTCTTCATAGGATACCCGAAGGAAACTATTGGGTATACCTTCTATCATAGATCCGAAGGCAAAATCTTTGTTGCCAATAATGGATCCTTTCTAGAGAAGGAATTTCTCTCGAAAGAAGTGACTGGAAGGAAAGTAGAACTCGACGAGGTTGTCGAACCTTCTCTCGAAATTGCAAGTAGCGCAGCACCGGAAGAAGTTCCTGTGGTGCCTGCATCAATAAGAGAGGAAGCTAATGATGGTGATCATAAAACTTCGGTTGAAGTTACTACAGAGCCTCGAAGGTCAACGAGAACTCGTACCACTCCAGATTGGTATGATTCCGTTATGAATGTCATGTTGGTGGACAACACCGATGACCCCGAGACATATGAGGAAGCGATGATGAGCCCAGATTCCAATAAATGGCAAGAAGCCATGAAATCCGAGATTGGATCCATGTACGAAAACCAAGTATGGACTTTGGTGGACTTACCGGATGGCCGGAAGGCTGTCGAGAACAAATGGATTTTCAAGAAGAAAACAGATGCTGATGGTAATGTTACTGTCTATAAAGCTCGACTTGTCGCAAAAGGGTTTCGACAAATTCAAGGAGTTGACTACGATGAGACTTTCTCACCGGTAGCGAAGCTAAAGTCTGTGAGGATTATGTTAGCAATCGCTGCATATTATGATTATGAGATATGGCAGATGGATGTCAAAACAGCATTCCTCAATGGAGACATTGATGAAGAGTTGTATATGATGCAACCCAAAGGTTTTGTCGATCCTAAAGATGCTAACAAGGTATGCAAGCTTCAACGGTCCATCTATGGATTGAAGCAAGCATCCCGAAGTTGGAATCAACGTTTTGATAATGCAATCAAAAGTTTTGGTTTTATACAAACTTATGGAGAAGCTTGTATTTACAAGAAAGTGAGTGGGAGCTCTGTAGCATTCTTAATACTGTATGTGGATGACATATTGTTGATTGGGAATGATGTAGACCTTCTTAATAGTGTCAAGGAATATTTGAATAATAGTTTTTCAATGAAGGATCTTGGCGAAGCAGCTTACATATTAGGCATAAAGATTTATAGAGATAGATCGAAACGCCAAATATCATTGTCACAAAGTACATATTTGGACAAAGTTCTAAAGAGGTTTGGAATGGAAGATAGCAAGAAAGGGTTCTTGCCCATGTTGCCCAATACAACCTTGAGTAAAACTCAAAGTCCGACATCGGCAGAAGATAGAGAAAGGATGAGTAAGACTCCCTATGCCTCAGCCATAGGATCTCTAATGTATGCCATGCTATGTACTAGACCCGACATCGCATATGCTGTTAGTTTAACTAGCAGATATCAAAGTGATCCAGGAGTGGATCATTGGACAGCGGTCAAAAACATCCTTAAGTACTTGAGAAGAACTAAGGATATGGTTCTTTCTTATGGAGGTGATGAACAGCTCGTTGTTAATGGTTACACCGATGCTAGTTGGAACACCGATCCAGATGATTCTAAATCACAATCTGGATACGTATTTATTTTGAATGGTGCAGCAGTTAGCTGGAGGAGTGCAAAGCAAAGCGTTGTGGCGAGATCTTCAACTGAATCGGAATACATGGCTGCTTCGGAGGCTTCACAAGAGGCGATATGGATGAAAGAGTTCATTACAGAGCTGAGTGTGGTTCCTAGTGCGCTGGACCCAATGTCTATCTACTGTGATAACATGGGCGCCATAGCCAATGCGCAAGAACCAAGGTCACACAAGAAGCTGAAGCATATCAAGCTACGTTTTCACGCTATTCGAGAACATATCCAGGATGGGGATATAAAGATTTGCAAAGTACACACAGATCTGAATGTGGCGGATCCGTTGACTAAACCTCTCCCGAGGGCAAAACATGACCAACACCAAACTGCCATGGGTGTTCGGTATATTACCATGTAATCTAGATTAGATGACTCTAGTGCAAGTGGGAGACTGTTGGAGATATGCCCTAGAGGCAATAATAAATATAGTTATTATTATATCTTTGTGTTTATGATAAATGTTTGCATTCATGCTATAATAGTATTAACAAGGAAACCATTAATACTTGTGTGATTTGTAAACTTAATTTGAAGTCCCTAGTATAGCCTCTATACTTCACTAGCTTGTTGGTTGATTGATGATGTGGTTTCTTTGTCATGAACATTGAGATGTTATCAACAACAAGATCATATCGTTAGGAGAATGATATGGTGGACATACTCCTATAGACAAGCGTAGCATAAAGATCAAGTCATTTCAATAGTTCAATTGCTATATGCTTTCTGATACATAGTAACCTAATTCCTTCGACCATGAGATCATGCATATCACCTTTACTGGATGGATGCTTTGATGTCATCAAACACCACACCGTAACAGGGTGGCTATAAAAGTGGCATTGAGTGTTCGGAAAGTATTGGTTGAAACACATGGATCAAGAGTGGGATTTGTCCATCCACATGACGGATAGATATTCTCTGGGCCCTCTCGGTGAAATGTCATCCAATTAGCTTGCAAGCATGTGACTTGGTCACAAGGGATCACATATCACGGGAACGAGAAAAGAGTACTTATCAGTAACGAGGATGAACTAGGTATGCAGAGATACCGACGATCATAACCTCGGATAAGTAACATATCGTGAGACAAAGGGAAATTGGTATCGTATGTAAGTGGTTCATTCGATCGCAAAGTAATCGTAGAAATATGTGGGAGCCATATGAATTTCCAGATTCCTCTATTGGTTATTGTTCGGAGAAGTGTCTCGATCATGTCCGCATAATTCACGAACCGTAGGGAGACACACTTAAGGATTCGACGTTGTTTGAGTAGTTATGGTATTATGAGAAAGAGACCGAATGTTGTTCGGAGTCTCGGATGGGATCCGGGATATCACGAGGTGATCCGGAATGGTCCGGAGAATAAGATTCATATAAGGAAAGTCCCGTTTCGGAGTTCGGGAATGATTCCGGTGTTTTCATCGGGGATATTCTAGAAGGTTCCGGATTGTCCGGCACTCCGGGGGGGAAGGGGTACATGAATGTGTCATTACATATTGGAATGATTGCATCATGTACTAAGTGTTCTTGCTGTCCCAAATATAGGATTAAATTGAATCCTAAAACAGAAAAGTCAAATGTCCAGTTTGAAAGTCAAACTGCCAAAAACAAGAAACTGTGGGAAACAAGCAAGAGGAGTTGGAGTCGACTTGGAGGAGGAGTTTCTCTCCTCCAAGCCGGCGGCCAGCCCTAGGCCGAGTTGGGGAGGGACTCCCTCCCTCCCCTGGCGCGCCCACACCCTCCCACCTATATAAGGAGGGGCAGGGCTCCCCTCCTAGACACACAAGTTTCCTATCCTCTAAACTAAACCCTAGATCTAGACCCCGGTTTAGAGCTATTCGGTTTAGAGCCTTCTAATTGGTTTAGAGCCTTCTAATTGGTGTGTCTAATTACTAGACCACTAATAGCCTCTCTCATAAGCTCCACCATACTCGCACCGGCTTAAGGCGAAGCCCTGCGGGATCTCCCCTCTACCTCCGGTACCACGCCGTTGTGCTGCCGGAATCGCGAGGAGAGTGCTACAACCTCCGCTGCCTGCTGGAACAAGGGAGAGGAAGGTCTTCGTCGAGTACCGAACGTGTGACCGACTGCGGGAGCGCTGCGGGAACGCGGCGCCGGAAGGATCGTCTACGCGATCTTGAGATCGGAAAGAGTACGACTACATCACCCACGAGAATCTGCTCTCGTTAAACACTTTGGAATCTTCGA
The DNA here is from genome assembly GCA_916181665.1 of Avena sativa. NCBI lineage: Eukaryota > Viridiplantae > Streptophyta > Magnoliopsida > Poales > Poaceae > Avena > Avena sativa. The sequence continues at coordinate 10,814,256 of OV702300.1, read as the reverse complement.
GGGTGAGTTATTCCATCGACTCGTTGCTACAATCTAATAGATAGATCTTGGCTTATTTGTTTGTATGCGATAGAAAATTTTTGTTTTCCATGCTACGAACCCCTACAATCCCAACCTTTAATAAGGTAGAGATCCATGTGTTTAAAATGCTAGTCCCTGGATCAATAGCTAGCATCCACAGTTAAGATGTAATATTAAGAAACAAAGGTCATAATACAACTTTATAACCAGGAAAAATAATTCATTACATCTTACATAGCTCATTTGGCTATCTCATTACAATGCTGCAGAATATAACAATAGCATGGGGTCCTTCATCTTCAAGGTGCCACAGGCAAACATGTTGGTTGTAGACTTGTAATCCTAATCAACACACTTCACTAACATCAAACAAACCTGCAACATAATAAGTTACAGCCACAAGGGTCAATACATTTGAATTGTATTGGCAAGTGATACTATGGTAGTATAGTGGAGTCTATCATATATATGCATTTGGATAAGTGGAGCCTAGGCTTGCTTTGCTCAAAATAGATTTTCCTTATCATTTGAAGATACTAAGTTTTTGCTTGACAAAATCACCCAAGGCAACTCCCAATAGAAATTGGTGATCCTTCAACCCTTGTTCAACCACAAGTTTTTAACTTAGAAATTGGGATGAGGAGATTCTTGATAGCTTCCATGTCTTGATGCTCAAATTGTCCTTTACCAGGGACATGGCTAAGTATTTAGATTTTACACTCTGCAGAGGTGGTGCACTTTCCCCACAAGACTTGGTTTCACCAAGACAAGATCTTTCAGAAGCCTTCCCTTAGACCAGAATGGACACGTTCCAACCTATCATCCCCTACCACCAACTGTCCATTTGGCTAAGTTATTGCAACCTATATGATCCAGGCAGAGCCCATAATGCCAAGTGGCTGCACTTGAAGCTTCTCAACATTTGACATCTCAAATCTCTTTGTTCCTGCGTGGCATTCCACAAGTGAGATACCAAGTTTTCCCCAGCATACTCGACTTGGTGATGCCCAAGTTTTCCCCAGCATACTGGACTTGCATAACCACTCAACACAAACCATTCTTTCCATTCCACCCAGGTGTTTCATTCACTTAGTAGTTTTATTAAACAAAACACAAGTCCTTGACTTAGAATTTTTCCATAGCATGAAATATAATCCAACCTTGTTTTCTACTAGCTAAGATAGGCATGATAGTGGTAGGAATCTTAACTTAGAAAAATTCTACTAAGGTTTCATCTGCTAGGATTTCCCATGGCATAGTTTATACTTAGCAAAAATTCCATGCAAGTCCTACTTAGAAATATCACTAATGCATAGTGAAAATAATGGGACAAAAGTATGAAGCATCACTTGCCTTTTTGGTAGAGAATATAAGTTCACTCCTTGTTCTTGCAATATTCACACTCTTCAAATCACTACAATTCAATCAAGCAAGCAATATTTCAATCTACCATTCAAGCCACACCACATAAAATAATAGAAACAAAACAATGCATGCAAGCATGCCAAAGATTGTTTTATTTGGAAAAGTGGTTTCTAATGGGTTATAAACATTCTAAAACACTTATTGGTCATTTTATAAAAGTGGCAAAACCATTTGCAAAAGATTTTACTATAAACCAATTTTAAACCAAAGCATTATTTTATGTGGTTGAAAATGCTTTTAGCAAAGCAACAATCTTTATAGGGTTCACCAAATATGTTTTCAAATCTTAAAACTTTGTGTTTAGGGTCAGAGAGTTTAAATCAATACATTTCCCAAAGGTTTTCTCCAAAAAGCATTTTTAACATATAAACAATATTTTTATTTGACTAGAAATGTATTAAATCAAAGATTTTCTCTTTTCCTTCTAAAAATATGTTTTTGAATCCACAAGTTGGTTTCTATGGTCAGTAGGTTCAAAACAATCCATTGGCCAAAGGTTTTATCACAAAAATAATTTTAGAATGAATTTTTTATTCAAAATATGCCTACATAAGTTTCTGCAAAAAATCAATTTAACAGAAGCAATTTACTAAACAAAGTGCATGGTTAGAAAGTACTTGTTTTGATGAATCCATTGATATAAAATTTGCAAAATTTGGACGTGTGGATCAAAAGTTATAGATTTTACAAAATCTCATATCTAATAGGAATGTTTCTGTTTTTAAAACGAAGTCTGAGCCACGTGGCGTGTTTCTATTCGCCCATACCGTTTCGCGTGGATCAACAGATGCGAGGCATTGGATTAAAATGAGATCGTGCGGCTCTGGATCAAACTTACCTCTTCGCCTTGATCTAATCCTAGCCAGACAAGTCGCATCCTACGGTTACAGTGCGCTTGCCAGGTACTGGCGGCGCAATCCAGCGACGAGCGGCGGCGCGGCTCTGCTTGCGGCGGTTCTGGAGGAGCAGGAAGCAAGGGAGGAAGAGAGATGGCTCACCAGGTTCGCAGGAGGTTAGAGATGCTCGATGTGGTCATTTCAGCGTCAGGGGCGCACGATGTTACTGGCTATTTCTCGCCGTAGTTCCGCCTGGCATCGGGTGCGGTCAGTCGTCGTCGAGGGCGACGCTACGGAGCACGAGAGAGCAAACGGAGGATGCGGTTAGCTTTGTACGCGAGTCACGGACATGTGTGCATCAAAAGGAGGGAAAGGGGGGGTCTGTGCTTACCAGGAGGACTCGTCGGAGTCAAGGCAGACGGCGGCGATGCTCTGTTGGAGACGTTGGAGACGATGCCGAGCACGCGCGGGTGAGATGGCACTACGGAGAGGTTCGCCAGGAGATGGAGAGCACGCTCGTTTGCTGCAGCGAGCAAGGGGAGGCGTAGTCTAGCCGGAAGGTCGTCGGAGACAGTGGCTTGCAGCAAAGAATTGGCGTAGCCTAGGGGCAAAGGGGGGGGGGCGATGTCTGGGGGCATGAAAGAGGAGGAGCAGGCGGTTAAGAAGGCGTGGTCGCGGGGCTGTTTCCTGGCGTAGTTAACGTGAATTTACGCCGGCATTCAAACGACTGTAATGGCCAGAGAGGGGGGCGCGGTCAGCGGCGGGTGAGGACGAAGCTTGTGTGGCGGTGGGGCCTAGCGTCAGCGAGAGAGGGGGAGGGGAGATGGGGTCCAACGGTCAGTGGCGGAGTGGGTCCGATCGTGAGTAGGAAAACGCTTCGGGGTGGAAGGAGAAATTGGGCTGCGTTGTTGGGCCAGATAGGTTAGTTGGGTTGGGCTGAGTCCTTTTATTTTTTTTCTGTTCCTGTTTCTTTTCCTTTTTCCCATTTGATTTTCTGTTTTGATTTTTTTAATCAATTCAAACATTCATTTGGATTCAAACTTCTCTCAAACTTTGTGGGTAACCATATACTGATTAATAATACATTCTGAAGTCATATTTAGAATAAATCTTTTATTCCTTTTAGGGTATAATAATTATTTAAAATAGGCCCTTGTATTAATTCATTCAAGATTTAATAATGTTTTAAAAATCCATTTGAATTCTAAATCCTTCCAAAACTTTTCAGTAGGTTTTATTTATTTATTAGGGTGTCAAATAATTCACTTTGAATTATTTGGAATATTTTTAATATGATTTATTAATCATTTAAAATTGGGTATTTGTCTTTATTCCAATGAAAATAATTATGGGTTTAATTCCATTAATTTTATTTGATTTCTTTGATCTCATTTAAGTTATTTAAATGACTTTTAATCCACTTGGGTAAATTCCAAATATTATTTTCCCATGATTTAATTAATCATTTCTAATAGGGATTTTATCTTTTAACCAAATAGAATAGGATTTGGTTAATGTCCTCTTAATTAATTTGAAAATTCCTTATCCATTATTTTATTTGGATCTGGATTATATTTATTCCATTGTCTTATGGATTAGGTCAAGAGTTAATTTGGCCTTTAAATATTCCTCATTTAATATTTCTATCTTTATCTTATAAAATCCATATCTTTTTTTATTTATAGATCCAAACTTGGTGATTCCAATTTGTAAAAACTTATTTAATATTTATTTATCCTTTTAAATATCTTTAGGATTAATTGCTCGCCATTTGGTATGGATTTCTAGTTTGGTGCTTTATTAGCTTTGGAAATTCAATTTCCTTATCTTATTAAATTCATAAGATTTTATCTATGGCTCCAATTAAGTGAAACCAATTTATATGGTTTTATATTATTTATATTTGTCATTCTTGATAATTTTGAAATGTTTGTTTGACCAATTTTTATATGGATCAAATCCATAGGCTTGGAGATAGCTTGGAAATGTTTTCCTTCCATTAGGGTTTTAGAGTTTTGGTTTATTTCCAGTGTTGAAATTTCAAGATGCATTTATGAAGAATGCATCCACTTGATTTGAATTTAATTAGATTCAAACATTAGCCAAAGTTTGTTCAAGATGGGATTTTTAAGTTTCCGTTTAGAAACAAAAGTTTCTTTTCACCCTAATTTTTCAACAATTATTTATTTGTTTATTTATTTATTTTTCACATTACAAGATTTGGAAAATCTTGGGATGTGATAGTTTTGGACCTCGGATTATGGGTGAACCACCCGTGCCGAACTTTCAGTTGGCAAGAGGGACGAAAACATACAATGGAAGTACTAAGCCACAAGATTGGATAATTGATTATGCCAGAGCCATAAAAATAGCCGGGGGAAATCTGAGATGGGCTGTGAGATACGTGCCCAGATGTTGGAAGGGCCGGCCAGAGTTTGGATGAATAATTTGCCAACGGAAAGTATCAACTGTGCGGTGACCCAGCATACCACTGCATGATGTAGTACACTATAGTCGTTGACATAACACTAATGAAACACCGTTCACTAGTATTACATCCCTCAGAGTGGTACAACAGAAACACAGCAGGTCCAAGACATGACTATAGGTTACAACTCAACTCTTTACACAAGATCCAGAGAACATTCTAGGTTAAAGAGAGAGAAAGAAACTTCTTACAAAGAAGAATCAGAAATAAACAACTCAAAAACTATCATACTAGTAAGACTAGTATCTTAACTAATGGTCGGCAATTGTTGCTATTGCAATACACTACAGAAATAGGTTCTATGACTAGGGATTATATTCCTAGCTAATCAATAAATTCGTATTCACTTGAGTTGGTGTATATGTTGACCTTCTTGACTTCATTGCAGCACTTTAGCTTTTGATGATGATTCCTGGAGCATAACTTGATGTAAACGTCGTCTGTACTGGCTTTAGAACCTAGCAAGGGTTAAGAAGATACTTTGAGTACGAGCGTACTCAGCAAGTTCACTAGAAAAGGAGTGTTTGATGAACTATATCTATAGCCACAGACCATAGGTCGTAGGCAATGCAAGTTTTTGTAAACATGTCTTCAAAGGTTGCTTTTATTCTGAAAAACTATGTCCATCAGCCTTCACGGGTTTACTAGAACTTTCATGGAGTTCCTTTCCCGCCGCATTCGCAGCTCCTTCCCTGAACAGGGAGTAACAAGTTACAGTTCTTACACTCTGCAGAGGTGCGCTACTTTACCCATGAGATACCTTAGCCTTGTTGCACAACCAAGTCATGACCTTGTCCATACTTCCTTGGTATGGGGCCCAGTCTAAGATCCAAGTCAATCACTGCCCTCTCCGCGACCTCATATGTCTGCACGATCCTTCGGGGCCGGCTCACCTCCGTTAAGCCCCCTTTCGGGCAGGCTAAAACCCTGATGAGTTCCCGAAGACTCTATGACCTGGTGTTGCCCTGACAAGTGCCATACTAAATGGTCCATCCACTAAACACCATCCATAGATAATATAGACACCAAAAGTGTCGGGCGTAAGGGTGCCCACCCATATGTTGGATCCGCACAAGGAATCACAACGTCACGTTAAGGTCATCTTGCCTCCATACGAGAGGAAAAGGATGCAGCTGACTTCTCCGTCCCATTCCAAATCTCATGGTTAACGCGTAATATACGGCGCAAGAATCACAGGCGACATTGATTGTTAAGTCCTGGATAATATGTTCCTTTACCACCGGAACTTTCATAGTAGGTTATTACCTCATGGTAAATAACCTATAATCATATTATTATGAAAATAGTGATTTCTGACCTTTTTCAAATGCAGGTGATGACAACACTGGATTTGCAAAATACTTTACTGAAAATAATCAAAGGACATGAGCAAGTGTGAACTTTCCTTTTGTGATTGCAAGATTGTGCACTCACGGTCTTCGAGACAATATAAAAGATCCAATATCTGAAATCAGCATCATTGGTCCGGTAAGGACTAATGTTTAAAGAAGCAATATGCTATTATGCATAAATAATGTAATGCAATTTCCTAAACTCGAATCCCGGGGATAGCGTTGATCTAGGGTTTGGATACTAGAAATGGTTACTTTAGAATGTGTTGTCCTTTTAGATAAGTTTTATACTTGTGCTTCTTATTAAGGCTTGTGAGTATGTGTGAAACATGTAAACATAATGGCATACAACACTAAGATATACTAATGAGATGTGCTACTCAAGGACTGTTTATATGAGAATTATCTTATCTTCAAGTTTTACTTTGCAAGTAATGGCATTTATAAGGAACTTAAGTGTTAACAATCCTAAATATATAAGTAAAGCTTAATGTAATGTGATTATTATTAATTGGCATTTGATGTTTGAAGTGGCAAAAAGAATAACATTTGAAGAAAAGATTTGTTTTCTAAGGTCTAAGCAATCTTTGTGGTTAATTAAATGTGGTCGATGTTGTTTGTGCTTGCTTGAATAGTTTGGATTTTAGATTCTTTATGGCTTAATTATAATAGACCAAAGTTAACTATAAAACACATAATAAGGTCTTTAGCATTATACTTAAAGCTTTGCAGACTAAAGTTAACTTTAAAGACATAGATAGACTTATGGTGTATTACTTATGATACTTGTATCTTGTTCACTTTATATTGTTTCCTTAAAGTTACTTAAGAATGGTTATATTTTTATTTGGTGTAGTGGTTTCTTGATTTTATAATGGAATAGAATCATTTATCTTCTTGTGAATGAATGGTTATAGTTTGTAAACAAGGAAATAATATCACTTGAACTACTAATGGATTCACTATAGTGTTTTGGTATGTTTATAAACTTGTGGTTTAAGTAAGTAAAGAGGTTTTATTTAACTACAAATTATTCTTGGAGATTTTATATTGGATAATGATCCTTTTATAAAATAATCTACATTTATGGTTGAAGGATAATTCAATAAAACTGTATTTAAAGTGTGTTAAACCATTTTGACTTCATATTATAAATATTTAAGACTAGTATTACTTATTAGACTCAATTGGCTAATTTTAGAAATATTAGCAAATTTTATTTACTTTAATAAAAATTATTAATTAAGGAAATAGGTTTAAATTCAAGTTGTTAAAGTGTTTAAATTTTTATTTACCTCAAAAGTAGGATATTATATTTTTAATATGTAGGTATTATTTTTGTGATCATTTTGGTATATGACATTTATTTTTATGATTTATAAATAATAAGATATGATTTTTACAATGTTTAATACTTTATAAATACTTAATAAATAACAAATATTTAATTAAGTGAAATAATAATGTATGATTATCGATTTGAATTATAGTTCTTATTTTTCTAAGATTTTTGGTATTTTATTTATATTTTTAACATTTATCCTTAATAAAATATGAATTATCAAAGTTTTTATTACTTGTAAAATCTTTAATAAATAGTAATTATTTAAATTGTTAACATAATAATGTTTGGTAATAGTTTTAAGTTATAGATTTTATTTTTCTACATATTTTCATATGTTATACACATTTTTTAATTAAACAAGATTTAATCACTTTATTATATTTCAGGAAATATTTATATTTGAATTAATATTGTTTTACCAATTTACTAAACAGATACAGAACTTTTTACACCTAGACTAAACCTACCCAAGGTCACTGACCAGTGGGGTCGAGTACACCTCAGATGCCACATGGGCACAGACCAAGTCAAATATGTTGACTGGGCTGAGGTGGTGTCGGATGTCATGCTGACATCACATGAGATGATCCTCACATATTTGAGGATCAATCAATCTATCCAGTTCGCGCGCGGAGATGTGTCTTGGTGTGTTAGAACGAGTATGACACGAGGAACCTAACCATAGCGGCGCCGCCCTGTTTTGACTCCCGCAGATGCATCAACGGCGACGACCGGCGGTGGCACATGACCAGACCCGATGATAGAGAAAACCAGGGCGAGAGGAAGGCAAAGGGAAGGTGCTGGAGCATCGCAATCTCACCAGGATTGCAGCAAAGCGGTTGCGGAGATGCGAGGAGGTCGAAATCGACGGGGAGCTCGACGACCGGACTTCGGGAACGAGGGTACAATTGAAGCTTCCTGGCCTCTTTCAGCCTTCGTGAGAGGGGGCAATCGGACTGGAAGAGCAAGAAGATCATAGGAGTGGTCTCTGTTGTTCAAGAGGAGCTCTAATTCGACGACGTGAACTCATCCCGGAGTTAGGGTTTCGGGTCAGGGGAAAATAGAGAGAGAGAGAGAGAGAGAGAGAGAGAGGAAATGATGCACAACGAGGTTCTACCGGCGGCGCAAGGTTATTTATAGGCGATGGGAAGCGGTGGCGCGCATAGTGGAGTTGATCGGGCGGTCGCTGGAGCTCCACCGAGCTGCTTCGCCGGCAGTGCTTTCTGTCACGAGGAAGAAGAAAGGGAAAATATCGAAGGGGTATGCGGGCTAGTGTTGGGCCGTGTGGGCTGCAGACAAGCGAGCAAAGGGCTACTGCTGGTTGCTCTGAGCGGTGGATATGGGAAGGATAAGATGGGCCTCGGGCCAGAAGGTTTGTTATGCCTCTTTTTTTAACTTTTCAGTTTTCTATTTTCTGTTTTCTTTTCTAGTTTTGTATTTACACTTTTTGTTTTAAATTTTCTATAAATTCTTTTTAGAAAATTGTACTTAAGATCCTGGTATGAATTATTATTATTATTTACTTTATTTATTTACTCTTTCTCCACTCTCTTATTCATAAACATATAAGAAGTTATTATATTAAATGGAACAAGTAGAAACTAGGGTTTTGGGGTTGAGGATTTATTTATGATCTTATAAAAATGATTTTATTATTTCCTCTTACTAAATGTAGTTAGAATGGTTTAAGATAGTTAAAGATATGTAGATAATATATCTATATTTATTATTATATAGTAATCATTATATAAGATGTTTTAATTATTAAAGTTTTTTAATATGGTAACTTCTATTATCCTAATTCCACTTAATATGTGAATATTGTTTTAAGAATCTTAGTTATGACATTACTTATATATTGATATTTATGATTGAAATAGAAGTTAGGGTTTTGAATTATAATTGCTTACCCTAGGTTTTAGGGTTCTTAATATACTTATATTCTTTGTTGATGTGAATAAAGATTAATGGCTAAACACATTGTCTTTATGTTTGTGATTTTTAATGATATCACCTTTAAAATAGTAAGGTTATTCTCTGGAATGTCTTAAGGGAAATAATTGATAAAATTACTCCTAAGCACATATGGTTATGATAATTGGAAATGATAAGGATGTGCTTAAGTAATTTGCTATAGGAAAATATTCCTATAAAGCATTGTGGAAATAAGATGATAAATCAATCATTTTATATAGATATTAGGTTTGGTTATAGAATTAGGTTTGCATGTTTATCAAGGATTCCTACCTTCCATATTTCATAATTCTTGACTTCTACTTAAAGAATTCCTTTCCTAGATATACTATTTTTCCTATCCATCATCATGTGTTAACATGATGAGCTTTACTTCACAAGAATATTCTTATCCACCTTTTATTCTTCTAAATTCACTTGTAAATCCCATAAGCTTGACACTGAAGCTTTCATAATCTTATTATATCCATACTTGGTTATCAAATTATTCTACTACTAATAATCTCCAATCCAACAGATGATTATAGTTACCTCCATCCATACTTTTCCTTTATCATCCATCACTAATATTATTTCAGTAGCTATATGTATCAAACTTTACTTCACCTCAAGTGTTAGTATATCCCAAGAGGAAACTACTATTTCTACTATCCAATGTTGCTCTAGCATCATATTAATCATACTATCTTATATTTACTTTACTCCAGTAACTCATACTCCAACCTCACATTATATTAATGTGACTTGTATTGACTACTCTAGGATAACTTATCTATACTAGGGTTTGATCATGTTCTATCCACCAATGTCACTTATACTTGATATAACCATTCAATCTTTGTGACAAAATCATGATCATTATAATCCTTTGATCATATATGGCTTAGGTTTCCAGATGGCTAATCAAGGCTTTCATTAATACAACTGTAATGTATTACTCACTAATCCTTGGACTAAGAGATATTATTTATTGACTATACCTACTTGATCCAATAGGATTACTCCTGGTAACTTTCTTCAGGATTCATCCTTGTAATCTTCTTTGTTACCATACAAATATACATATTCCAAATAACTCTTCTATCATTTCAGGAGTGAGTTAACTCCATCAATTATAACATTGATCATACTCTCTTTCAACACTCCCATCCTATAGATGATATCTAAATCTAGCATTACCACTTACCTCCTCTTACTTCTTTCTTTATAGGCCTTAAGTAAATGCTATAGTAAGGACAAGGGTTGATAGGTCAAAAATTCATAGTTTAAGAATTTATGAATCAATAGTTGATTACTCAACATTGATGAACAATAGATATTGGAATAAGATCCAATAGAGATGATAAGGATTGATATGGGAAGAAAGATATATGGTGAATGATCTTGACTTTGGTTTCTTTCCTACTCAATCTCACTAAAGAGTTAAAGTCAGGTATTACCATGATACTCAGGGTATAAATAGATGAGATTAAGATAGATCAAGAATTAGTTGTTACATTCTTATTACTTAAGTTATATTTATAACTTGGGTATTCATGAGTTGTGTAATGAATACTAGGATATGATTACTTAAGGATCAAATATAAATCATTAAGTAATGTATTAGGGTTTAACTTTTATTACATTTGATCTACCCTTAGATCAAATCATGTTTACCAAAAATAAGGTTTTAGCAAAGGTCATATTGAAACTTATCACAGTCAACTTGATGATCTACATCAATTCCATCAAGTTGAGAGAAGCTTCAATCACTTTGACAAGTTTTGTTCAAAAGCGCAAAAATTATTTGGATTTTCTATGCATGAATGCAATGCACATATCTGGGTTCAGCTTATTTCTAAGCTCTAATGGGATGTTACAAACTGTTGGTTAGATTTTGAGGAAATGTTTATCAGTAATTTCACCAGTACATATAAGAGGCCAAACATGCCACAACAGCTCGCGATGTGCAAGCAGAAGCCAAATGAAACTGATAGGGAGTTCTTGACTCGGTGGTGCAACCTCAGAAACTCATGCGAGGGGGTTATAGAATCTCAAGCAATTGCCTGGTTCGCTCAGGGGTGCAGATATGGGAGTTTATTGTGGCAGAGGTTACAGAGAGATATGCCAACCACGTTGGCGGAAACGATCAGAGCAGCAGATTCATATGCCTTAGGTGATCTGACTCGACCAAAGCTAATGTCGGCATAGCATCGCGAGCAACAGGATCATTATGCCCGAGATGGTTCTGGATCATCGTGACGCAATGATTACCGAGGTAGAAGAAGGGACGAGAAGCCGAATTATAGATACAGTTCAAATCAAGTGGCAGCAGTTGTGCAGGATCAGCCGAGTCATGGGAATAATCAACGACAGAAGAATGGTCCTCAACAGTGGATGCCGAGGAACGAGGGAAAGAAGCAGTGGACACCTGAACAGAAGAAACAATGGCAAGAAAGGCCGAAGTACACGTTTGAGTCCATGTTGGATCAGCCGTGTAAATTCCACACGCCTAACCCGGCCAAGCCAGTCAATCACAGTACTCGCCGATGCGCCTGGATGAAGAGTGCAATGGGAAACCCGGCAGCTGTACAAGCACCACAGCATCAAACACATCACCAACAGCAGCCACAGCTGACTGGGGGAAATGCACAACAACTGATGTTACCTCCACCCCCTCCGAGGTTTGAGAATCCGGATCGGAGGGATACAGTGCACCTACTGATAAATCAGAATCAAGATGGAAGGGGAAACCTCGGAAATAATGGATGCAATGACTACAGGGAACATCACCAATCCTGCTATGTGTTCACAACAAAACAACAAGATAGACAGAGCGTACAACGCCGACATATGGAGGTGAATGCAGTTATGCCAGTAGTTCCGAGATACGTACCCTGGTCAGATCAGGAGATAACCTGGAGCATAAGGGATCATCTGAAGATAATGCCGAACCCAGGATCATATGCCTTAGTACTGGATCCGACATTTGTCGGGCCTAGCATCAATGTGAAGTTCTCAAAAGTGCTCATAGATAATGGGATCAGCATCAATATCATGTACAAGGACACAATGCACAAACTCGGAATAAGTCTGAATATGCTGCAGTCAACAAGGACAACTTTCCATGGGATAGTACCAGGGCTCTCATGCGAACCCATTGGGAAAGTCTGAGTAGATGTATTATTCGGCACAAGAGAGAGTTATAGGGCTGAGAATCTGGAATTTGAGGTGGTGGATCTGGAAAGTTGTTATCATGCTTTACTCGGACGGCCAACATTGGCTAAATTTATGAGCAGCTGTCACATCAGTTACTTGAAAATGAAGATGCCAGGACCTCAGGAGGTGATAATAGTAGCGGGAGATTATAGGAAATCAATGGAATGTGCTTCAGCCGGATCAAACCTGGCCGAATCTTTGGTAATTGCAAGGGAAAAACGAAGAATTCTGGAGGTGGCAGCACTGGCTCAGTCGGCACAGCTTAACATGCCGGCACTTGCCAACCCGCATGGAAGTGTATCATTCCGGCCGACTAAGGAAACGAAAAAGATCCAGATCGATGATCAATTTCTAGAGCGTACCATCACTATTGGTGCCGGCCTGGATGACAAATAGGAAAGCGAGCTCACCAACTTCCTCCGTGAGAATCGGGATATCTTTGTGTGGTCAACACAGGACCTACAAGGAGTACCGAGGGAGTTGGCTGAGCACTCTTTGCAAGTAAGGCCAGGAGCAAGGCCGGTGAAGCAACCTCTCCGCCGCTTCGCCGAAGATAGGAGAAAGATAATAGGGGATGATATAGCTCGGCTCCTTGCAGCCGGGTTTATCATGGAAGTACTTCATCCGGATTGGCTATCAAATCCAGTGTTAGTAGAAAAGAAAAAGGATGACCCAAATGTAGCCGTCGTTTGGCAAATCTGCATTGATTACACAAACCTTAACAAGGCGTGTCCCAAAGATCCTTTTCCTTTACCTAGGATAGACCAAGTCATTGATTCAACTGCAGGCTGTGAGTTGTTATCATTTGTAGACACGTATTCTGGTTTCCACCAGATACCGTTAAACCCGGCTGATCAAATAAAGACTGCGTTTATCACCCCGTATGGGGCTTATTGCTATCGCACCATGCCATTCGGCCTGCGTAATGCAGGAGCCACATACCAAAGATGCATGCAAAAATTTCTGCACGACCAAATTGGAAAAAATATGCAGGTATATGTTAATGATTTGGTTATAAAAACCAAAGAGAGCAACACACTCCTAGAAGATATTCGGCAAACATGCGCGAACTTAAGAAGGTTCCGAATGAAGCTTAACCCAAAAAAATGTACCTTTGGTGTCCCGGCCGGAAAATTACTCGGTTTCCTTGTATCGAGCCGAGGTATAGAGGCAAATCCGACTAAGATTCGGGCAGTTGAAAAAATGGAACTGCCGAGATGCCTGAATGATGTACAAAAGTTTACAGGGTGTGTTGCGTCCCTGAGTCGGTTCGTGAGTCGGCTAGGTGAAAAGGCATTGCCTTTGTATCAATTAATGAAAAAATCTGACAAGTTCACCTGGACACCTCAGGCCGATAGCGCCTTTCATGAGTTTAAAAAGATGTTGGCTATGGCGCCTATCTTGGCTTCCCCATTGTCAAAAGAGCCCATGCTACTCTATGTGGCAGCAACCAACATGGTGGTGAGTGCAGTAGTTGTCGTGGAACGAAACGAAGAAGGCAAGTCGGTGCAAAGACCGGTATATTACCTGAGCGAAGTATTATCGACCTCCAAGCAAAACTACCCACATTACCAGAAAATGGCTTACGGAGTATACATGTCGGCTAATAAACTCAAACATTATTTTGAAGAGCACCCAATAAAGGTGATTTGTGAAGCACCAATAGCCGAGATACTAAGCAACAAAGATGCGAGTGGCCGAATAGAAAAATGGGCAATTCAGTTATCGCCCTATGCTCCGCAATTTGATAGGCGACATGCAATTAAATCTTAGGCAGTGGCCGACTTCTTCGTAGACTAGGCCGAGGTACAGTATGAGCCCCCATTGCCATATCCAAATTATTGGATGATGCACTTTGACAGGTCCAAATTAAGAAATGGGCTAGGAGCAGGAATAGTACTCACCTCGCCAAAAAAGGATTAGCTGAATTATGTGTTGCAGATACATTTCGCTGCATCAAACAACGTAGCCGAATATGAAGCGCTTGTCCACGGCCTAAAAATTGGCAAAAGAGATCGGCATACATCGGATTCTGTGTTATGGGGATTCAGACCTCGTAGTACAGGAAGTGTCGGGAAATTGGGATGCACTAGATGTGAATATGGCCTTATATAGGTTTCATGTGCAGAAAATCAGTGGTTATTTTGATGGATGTGAATTCCATCACATACCTCGGGCAGAAAACGATGCAGCAGATACGCTATCGAAGCTTGGATCAACCAGACAATCAATCCCGCCTGGTATAGCCTTGGAACACCTAAGAAAACCATCAATTACACCTTCGCTAGAGTCCGAGTCAATTCATATCTCGGCAGGTCGGACAGATGGGTGCGTCCCAATGGAAATTGACAAAGAACATAACTCGAACTACTCGGGGATTGATTCGGCCGACCCACGGATGAATTGTGAAAAGCCCACAGATGTTATGTCGGCAAAAATAATGGAAATTGACAACATAATTTTCCAGGAAAAATTCGCTCCAACATGGGCACAACCCATATTCTCATTCCTCAAAGAAGAGATCTTGCCGGATGTTGAGGTTATGGCCAGACAGATAGTGAGAAGAGGAAAAGCCTACACAATCATAAATAATGAGCTTTATAAGAGAAGTGTGACAAATGTACTACAACAATGCGTTGACTCGGCAGAAGGGCAGGAAATCCTTTTGGATATACATCAAGGAGAATGTGGTATCATGCCTCGTCCAGAGCCCTAGTGGCCAAAGCATTTAGACACGGATTTTATTGGCCAACTGCACTGAAGGAAGCAAAGGAATTGGTAACAAAGTGTAATGGCTGCTAGATATGCCAGCAAAATACATTTGCCTTCATCCGAGTTAAAAATGATACCAATCACTTGGCCCTTCTCTGTGTGGTGTTTAGATATGGTAGGTCCATTTAAGCCGGCTCGCGGCGAAATGACTCACATTCTGGTCATGGTGGACAAATTCACAAAGTGGATAGGAGTGGAGCAATTAATAAAATGTGACGGGCCCACAACGGTGAAATTCCTCAAAGATATTATCTTGAGATATGGTTACCCACACAGTATCATCACGGATAATGGCACGAACTTCGCTGAAGGAGCCTTTGCTAGATTCTGTCAAGATAAATACATAAGACTAGATATTTCCTCGGTGGCTCACCCAGCATCGAATGGGCAAGTAGAAAGATCAAATGGACTAGTATTGTCCGGAATAAAACCTTGGCTGATTGAACCGCTGCAGAGGTTGGCAGGATGCTGGATTGAGGAACTCCCAGTAGTGTTGTGGAGCCTCAGGACCACCACGAATAGATCAACGGGGTATACCCCGTTCTTTCTTGTATATGGGGCAAAAGTTGTGCTTCCAGCCGACATAATGCATGATTCACCAAGAGTGGCCCAGTACACAAGCGCCGAAGTAAACGAGATATCACAGCAAGATGATGTGGACTTGCTAGAAGAAGCAAGCGAGTTGGCGCTCTCAAGATCAGTTATTTATCAGGAATACCTCAGACGATATCATAGCAAGAAAGTGAGTCCAAGAGTTTTTAAGGAAGGAGATCTAGTTCTTCGGTTAGTGCAACGCACAGCCGGCATGCATAAGCTCTCACCCCCATGGGAAGGCCCATTTATCGTGAGCAAAGCATTACACAACGATGCATACTACTTAATCGACACTCAAACACCAGAAAAGAACAAGGCAAACAAGTCCGGAGATGAATCAAAAAGACCGTGGAACATGTCTTTACTTCGTCCATTTTACACTTAGAGGAGGTGTATTGCATCCAGCAGTATGATGTATCAATTTGATGTATCAGACATGTATCAACAGTAACTCGGGGACTGCCCCATGTTATTTGTCATTTTCAATTATGTATGAAACTTCGGCAGCTCGAGAAGTAACTCGGGGACTACCTCATGTTATTTGTCATTTTTAACTGTGTACTAAACTTCGGTAGCTTGAGCAATGATTCGGTAGCTCGAGCAGTAACTCGGGGACTACCCCACGTTATCTATCATTTCTAGGTATGTGAGAATCTTCGGTAACTCGAGCAGTAACTCGGGGATTACCCCGTACTATTCGTCGACTTGGTTATATATGAAACCTCGGTAGCCCAAGCAGCGACTCGGGGGCTGCCCCGGTTGTCTATCGTCAACCACAGATATAATATGAATAATCTCCTTGGCAACCCGAGCAATAACTCGGGGGAGACCGCCATCAATTTGTACTATCATAATCAAACGAGTAATAACATCAGCAATTCGAAACATAATGGGGAAAGTACCCTACTTATATTAATTTACCGATGGATAACTCGGAAAAGTAGTAAGTTTATCAGACTAAAAGATATTTTGACCGAAGGACACATAGCGTTTGAGAAAAATTGTAAAGCCAACAGTTTGCGACTAAAGAATAGATGAAAGACACAATATGGATACCAAACGAGAATCAGACATGTGGAAACATGATTCGGATTTACGAAGTTAAAATTTTGCAAACAAAGATACCGATCACATAAATTCAACTAAATAGAGTAACAAATATTACTACGGCATATGATGCCAATGTTAAACTGATCAAATAGTACCAAAAGGGAGGATTGTTTAAAAACAGCATACACCCGGCATACCGGGGACTTGAACGAATAAGAGTTTTTAAGCTCAAGCATCGGCAGCTGCCGAATCGCCCATGGGAGGAACAGTAGAGACAACAGGTGTGTCCGATGTTGCTGTCCCGGACGCAGCCAAGGCTACCTCAACCTCGCTAGAAGGGGCGACCTTAGAAGCAGGGGCCTCAGTAATTGCTCGAGCCTCTGCAAAGGTTACTTTGGCGTTGACGGAGGTCACAGGAACATTTCGGGCAGGGTTCATCTGATGAGAGACTCCACCTTGAGCTTGAGAATCTTCGGTTCCCTTGGAGGAGGACCGATCCTCGGCATTTCCTCCTGAGCTATCACTGGACCCATTACCATCATTAGAATCTTCATCCGAGGCACCCTCATGACCCGAATATCCATCAGATTCATCTTCATCTGCAGCCTCAACATCATCTTCAGCATCCTCAAGGAGAAAGCTCGGCCCTTCGTTCCAATGATGAACATTGGCGTACTCGATAATCTGATATGCACGGGCTTGACGACGGGCAACATACTCCATATTTTCAACCCAAGGAGAGCTGATGCACAAGTTCATCAAGGTATTGAGGAAGATATCCTCGTACCATGACAGGACAACACTAAGAGCCATGTCCACTCCGGCTCGTCCGGCGGATTCTCGCCAAAGATTCAATCGAGTTTGAGACTCCATCAGCCTCGCCACGAGCACTTCGACTTTCTTAATCTTTGGCTCATTCGGCTAGAGCACATGGTAAGCCCGAATAGCTGCTTGCACCAGATCTTTTCCCATGACCTTCATTGGTTGAATAGCAGCTGCAACGGCAATCAGGAAATCTTCAAGGGTATATTCTTGGTTCGGCACTACGGGAACACCTCGGTGGCCGCGAGCAGTGTAGAGGTCCCAAACTATAATAAGGTAGAGATCCCTGTGTTTACAATGCTAGTCCCTAGATCAATAGCTAGCATCCACAGTTAAGATGTAATATCAAGAAACAAAGGTCATAGTACAACTTTATAACCAGGAATAAAATAATTCATTACATCTTACATAGCTCATTTGGCTATCTCATTGCAATGCAGTAGAAATAACTATAGCATGGAGTCCTTCATCTTCAAAGTGCCACAGGCAATCATGTTGTTTGTAGACTTGTAATCCTAATCAACACACTTCACTAACATCAAACAAACCTGCAACATAATAAGTTACAGCCACAAGGGTCAATACATTTGAATTGTATTGGCAAGTGATACTATGATAGTATAGTGGTAACTATCATCTATATGCATTTGGCTAAGTGGAGCTTAGGCTTGCTTTTCTCAAAATAGATTTTCCTTATCATTTGAAAACACTAAGTTTTTGTTTTGTCAAAATCACCCAAGGCATCTACCAATCATTGATTGAAGATCATAACCCTTGTTCAACCACAAGTTTTTAACTTAGAAATTGGGATGTGGAGATTCTTGATAGCTTCCATGTCTTGATGCTCAAATTTTCCATTGTCGGGGACACGGCTAAGTACTTAGATTTTACTCTCTCGAGAGGTGGTGCACTTTCCCCACAAGACTCGACATGCATCGAGACAAGATCTTTCAGAAGCCTTCCCTTAGACCAAAATGGACGCGCTCCAAACCTATCATCCCCTACCACCAACTATCCATTTGGCTAAGTTATTGCAACCTATATGATCCAGGCAGAGCCCATAATGCCAAGTGGCTGCACTTGAAGCTTCTCAACATTTGACATCTCAAATCTCTTTGTTCTTGGGTGGCATTCCACAAGTGAGATACACAAGGTTCACCAGTCCCCTGGCCTTGTGTAACCACTCAACAAAAATCCATCTAAGCAATACCATTCCACCCAGGTGATTCATTCACATAGTTGTTTTATTAAACAAAACACAAGTCTTTGACTTAGAAATATTCCATAGCATGAATATAATCCACCCTTGTTTTCTACTAGCTAGGCTAAGCATGATAGTAGTAGGAATCTTAACTTAGGGAAAATTCTACTAAGGTTTCTTCTACTAGGATTTCCCATGGCATAGTTACCACTTAGAAAATTCCATGCAAGTCCTACTTCAAAATATCACTAATGCATAGTGAAAATAATGGGACAAAAGTATGAAGAACCACTTGCCTTTTTGGTAGAGAATATAAGTTCACTCCTTGATCTTGCAATAGTCACACTCTTCAAATTTCACTACAATTCAATCAAGGCACAAATTCAATCTACTATTCAAGCAATTCATCACATAGAATAATAAAAACAAAGCAATGCATGCAAGCATGCCAAAGATTGTTTTATTTGGAAAAGTGGTTTATAATAGGTTATAAACATTTTAAAACACCTATTGGTCATTTATAAAAGTGGCAAAACCATTTGATATTAAGTTAGTGAAAATGGCCACTTTAAATCATTTTTGTTTTGCTAGAAATGATTTAATCAAGGTAATAATTTCAAGTGTTTGACAAATATATTTTTAAGCACAAATGTTAGTGTTTTAAGGTCAAGTATTTAATATTAAAACCATTTGCAAAAGGTTTTACCTATAAACCATTTTTACACCAAAGCAATATTTTATTTTGTTGGAAATGCCTTTAAACAAAGTAATAATTTTCTAGGGTTCACCAAATTTATTTTTAAATCATAAAACTTGGTGTTTAGGTTCAGAGAGTTTAATTCAAATCATTTTCCAAAGGTTTTACTCAAAAAGCATTTTTAAAACATAAACAATATTTTTATTTAACTAGGAATGCTTTTATTCAAAGATTTATTCCTTAGTCTTACAAACTATGTTTTAAATCCAAAAGTAGGTTTCTATGGTCAGTAGGTTCAAAACAAACCATTTACCAAAGATTTTACCCTAAAAGTATTTCTAGAATAATTTTTATATTCAAATTATGCCTTCACAAGTTTCTGCAAAAACAAATAAGTTTACAGAAGCAAATCACTAAACAAAGTGCATGGTTGGAAAGTACTCCTTTTGCTTATTCCAGTGATATAAAATTTGTAAAATTTGGACGTGTGGATTTAAAGTTATGAATTTTACAAAATCACATATCTAATAGTAACAAATATGTTTTTAAATCAACACACAAGCCACGTGGTGTGTTCTGATTGGTCCATAGCGTTTTGTTCGGATCAAGCAATGTGGACTGCGGGATTTAAAGGGCATCGCACGGATCTGATTGAACGATACCTCTTCAATTAATGATTCTATCCTGACACTACGATCTGGATCTAACGGCCCTAAGCAACTGGTCATGAACTGGCGGCGCGAGCGACGGTGGGCGGCGGGGGCGCGCTCTGGCAGGTGCGCTACGGCGACTCTAGGGAGTAAGGAGGTGGGGAGATGCTTACCGAGATTGCAGTGGCGCGGTGGTGCTCAAGGTGGTCACCGCTGGGCAGGGGCGCACGGGAACGGAGAGGATTGCTCGCCGGAGTTCTTGAGGGCGTCGAGCTCGTCTGTTCGTCAACGGAGGCGGGGATACGGTTCACGCCAAGACAATTAAACGATGATGTTAGGTTCGTGCAAGAAAGGCGAATACGGGAGTATCAGTTAGAGGGGAGGGGCGGTCAGATGCTACCAGGGGGTGTCGCCGGAGTGGAGGTAGACGGCGGCGCGTGTTGTCATTGGGGTTGCCGACGAAGGGGAGCGCTCGCGGGCGAGTGCGAGGCACTGGCAGGTGCAGGAGATCCTTGCGAACAAGCTCGTGTGGTCGAGGGGCAAAGGGGTGGCAGGTACTGGCCGGAATCGGTCGGGGAGCTCGTCGGAGTCCGCGACGGTGTGAGTTAAATTCGAGGCAGCCCGGGGGCTCTCTGGCAGCGAAGTTTGAGGGGAAAGAGAGAGGGGGAAAAGGGGATTATGATAGCATGGTCGGGGGGGCAGAATCATTGCGGCATTAACGCGTATTGATCGTGTCATTCAACGGCAGAAACGGCCGGCGTGGTCGTCGCACGAGGTTGAAGATCGTGACTGCGTGGCAGTGGGGCCTGGCGGCAGCGAGAGAGAGAGAGAGAGAGAGAGAGAGAGAGAGAGAGAGAGAGAGAGAGAGAGAGAGAGAGAGAGAGAGAGAGAGAGAGAGAGAGAGAGAGAGAGAGAGAGAGAGAGAGAGAGAGAGGGTGCGGTGGGGTCAGCAGCTCAGTGAATGGGTGGGTGCGGGTCTGATTAGAAAAAGGTTTTGGGGAAGAGGTGGAAATAGGCTGCGTTGCTGGGCCAGACAGGCTAGCTAGGCTGGGCTGGCTTGTTTCATTTTTTCTTTTCTGTTTTATTTTCTTTTTCTGTTTCTTTTATTCCGTTTTGAATTTGTTCAAACAATTCAAACAACCATTTGAATTCAAATATCTACCAAAATTTTAGTAAGTTTTAATGCTGATTAAACATGTATTTTAAATACCATTTTAGGAATATTTTTTTTATTCTTTTATGGTTTATAATTTATTTAAATTAGGCACTTAATTTTATTCAAAAAGATTTTAATCATTTTTTAATCTCTTATTTGAATTCTAATTTTTCACCAAACCTTTTTCAGTAAATTTTATTTATTCAGTAGGGTGTTGAATAATTCATTTTGAATTATTTGAAATATTTTTAATATGATTTATTAATCATTTAAATTGGGCAATTGTCCTTATTCAAATAAAATCAAATATGGTTTTAGTTCTATATAATTTTATTTAAATGTTTCTTTTATTTCATTTAGGTTAATTAAATAATTTTTATTCCACTTGGGGAAATTCCATTTATTATTTTCCCATGATTTAATTAATCATTTCTATTAGGGATTTTGTCTTTATTAAATTTAATTAGAATAGGGTTTAATCCCATATACTTTTATTTGCTTATTCTTTATCCCTTTCTTTTATTTGGATTTGGATTATCTTTGTTTGATTATGGATTTGGCCAATATTTAATTTGGCTTTTAAATATTCCTTATTTATTTCTTTATTTCTTTCTTTGATTTATAAAATTCATATCTTTTTATTTAAAGATCCAAACTTGGTGATTCCAATTTGTATAATTTTATTTAATATTTGTTTATGTTTTAAAATCCTCTTAGGATTATTTTGCTCACAATTTAGTATGGATTTTAAATAGGAGCTTTATTAGCTCTGGGAATTATTTATTTTTAACTTATTAAATTCATAAGTTTTTATTCATGGTTCCAAATTAACTGAAACCAATTTCTATGGTTTTATAATATTCTTGTTTATCATTTTTGATCATTTATAAATGTTTGTTGACAAATTTTTTATATGGAACAAATCCGTAATCTTAGAGAGATCTTGGAAATGATTTATTCCATTAGGGTTTTGGGTTTTTGGTTTATTTTTCCCAAATTTGAATTTTCAAGATACATTCATTGATGAATACATTTCACTTGATTGAAATTTGTTGGATTCCATTTTATTCAAAGTTTGTTCAAGATGGGTTTTTAAGTTTCCATTTAGAAATCAAAAGTTTCTTTTTACCCTAAATTTCAACAATTATTTATTTTGTTTATTTATTTTTCACATTTCAAAATTTGGAAAATTTTGGGATGTGACAGGCTACCACCCTTAAAAGAAATCTCGTCCCGGGATTTGGGAGGGCTAGAGGTTACAAGTTGGCTTCAAATCAACTAGGGTACTAACACCTTAAAAGTTTACCACTAGATTACATCTTGGCTTACTTGGGATCTTGATGAAACTTCTCTGGACAGACATCTGCATAGTGTCCTTTGTTTCCACACTTGAAACATGTGACAAGGCTGAGATCCCTCATAGGCTTGCTTGTCTTGTACTTCATCTTTTCTGGACAATTGCTTGCATAATGTCCTTGGTCACCACAATTGTAACATGTGACAAGGTTGAGTTCTTCACGTATCTTCTCTGGACAAGTTGATATACAATGGCCTAGCTCTTTGCAGTTGTTGCACCACACTTGGCTAATTTCCTTATTCTTCTTCTTCTTGGGTTTCTCCAAAGCTAGGAGTTCTTCTAGTTCATGCTCTTCATATCTCACCTCAAAGGTGGGAAAGTCTCCTCGGTTCCTTGAACGATTCCTTGGATAATACATATGTTTCCTCTTTTGTCCATCAAGTTGATTCCTATTGTATGGTGGTGTAATCTGAGGTTTTCTTTTGTCTTCATCCTTCTTGATAGAAGTTGTTTCCTCATGGGGGTTACCAAACTTTTTATGCATTCGACCTTGTTTCCTTTGTTGAACTATAGAATAGATGGGGCATTGGATAGGGACATGATTATTTCCTTCACATAGGAAACAAGTCACTTGAGATGTGGGGCATTGCTTAGTTGGATGTTTCTCTTCACAATTAGGGCATTGATCCTCATGCTCTTTGGAAGTGTGATCCATGTCTCCACAAATATTGCAAGCTTGAGTTCCTTCTATAATATCATCCTTGACATCATTGTTGTCACAAACTCCTTAGGAATGGTTGTCTTTCATGTTGATCATTTGAGTGGTCATATGTTGCAACAATTGGGATTGGATTCCCAAAAACTTTTGCATGGTTGGGTCTAACTCATTGTTGTTGGCTAAAAACTGAGTTGTCATCTGATTCAACTGGGTTTGGTTTACTAGTAGTTGTTCTCTCATGTGCATCTCTTGGTTGTTGTTGTCACCATTCTTGATGTTGGAGTTTCTTGGAGAAGTCATATGTTTGGGTTGGATTGGGATTAGAATAGGCAAAATATTTCTAAGGAAGAAGTCTATCACACACAACAATTCACACAAGCAATGTGGAAGCAATCTAAAACAAACACTCCACTCAAACAACAAGTTTCAAGCACACTTTTAGGTAACAAAATATTTTTGCTACACCACATAAGTTGGTGGGTTTAATCTAATCATTAGTATGGTGGTCCAACTATATGGTTCACTTGAGATCATTCCATTCTTCTTTGTTGTTTCTTCTTGAACAAGATCATGGTTTCCTTGGAAAAATTCTTGCATCTTGGTCACAAACTTCAAAGGTGATGATGATCCCTTCTAAGTTGTGTTTCCTTTGTCTTCAAGTCTTGAGTAATATTTCTTTTCTCACTTGTAGTCCTTAGTGATGTCCAAGATGAAGTCCTTGGTGAAACTAAAGTTGAAGTCTTTGATGATGTTGAAGTTGAAGTCATTTGAGTTGGTGGAGTCCTTTGCTCATGGTGGAGGCTTTGTCCATCAAGTTTGAGAAGGAAGAGATGTAGAATCAAAACCAAACAGGTTGAGGTAAGAGTTTACAAGATTGTTTGTAAATAAGTTTTGGAACAAATACAACTCCTATTTTTCTAAATGGTTTTGTCCAATCCTAGGGTTACAATCCTACAGGCAACACAGCGCTCTGATACCATCTGTAGAGGTCCCAACCTTAAATAAGGTAGAGATACCTGTGTTTACAATGCTAGTCCCTGGATCAATAGCTAGCATCCACAGTTAGGATATAATATCAAGAAACAAAGGTCATAGTACAACTTTATAACCGGGAATAAAATAATTCATTACATCTTACATAGCTCATTTGGCTATCTCATTACAATGCAGCAGAAATAACTATAGCATGGAATCCTTCATCTTCAAAGTGCCACAGGCAATCATGTTGGTTGTAGACTTGTAATCCTAATCAACACACTTCACTAACATCAAACAAACCTGCAACATAATAAGTTACAGCCACAAGGGTCAATACATTTGAATTGTATTGGCAAGTGATAGTATGATAGTATAGTGGTAACTATCATCTATATGCATTTGGCTAAGTGGAGCTTAGGCTTTCTTTGCTCAAAATAGATTTTCCTTATCATTTGAAAACACTAAGTTTTTGTTTTGTCAAAATCACCCAAGGCATCTACAACCATTGATTGAAGATCCTTTAACCCTTGTTCAACCACAAGTTTTTAACTTAGAAATTGGGATGAGGAGATTCTTGATAGCTTCCATGTCTTGATGCCCAAATTGTCCATGGTCGGGGACACGGCTAAGTACTTAGATTTTACTCTCTCGAGAGGTGGTGCACTTTCCCCACAAGACTCGAGATGCATTGAGACAAGATCTTTCAGAAGCCTTCCCTTAGACCAAAATGGACGCGCTCCAAACCTATCATACCCTACCACCAACTGTCCATTTGGCTAAGTTATTGCAACCTATATGATCTAGGCAGAGCCCATAATACCAAGTGGCTGCACTTGAAGCTTCTCAACATTTGACATCTCAAATCTCTTTGTTCTTAGGGGGCATTCCACAAGTGAGATACACAAGGTTCACCAGTCCCCTGGCCTTGTGTAACCACTCAACAAAAATCCATCCAAGCAATACCATTCCACCCAGGTGATTCATTCACATAGTTGTTTTATTAAACAAAACACAAGTCTTTGACTTAGAAATATTCCATAGCATGAATATAATCCACCCTTGTTTTCTACTATCTAGGCTAAGCATGATAGTAGTAGGAATCTTAACTTAGGGAAAATTCTACTAAGTTTTCTTCTACTAGGATTTCCCATGGCATAGTTAACACTTAGAAAATTCCATGCAAGTCCTACTTCGAAATATCACTAATGCATAGTGAAAATAATGGGACAAAAGTATGAAGCACCACTTGCCTTTTTGGTAGAGAATATAAGTTCACTCCTTGATCTTGCAATAGTCACACTCTTCAAATTTCACTACAATTCAATCAAGGCACAAATTCAATCAACTATTCAAGCAATTCATCACATAGAATAATAAAAACAAAGCAATGCATGGAAGCATGCCAAAGATTGTTTTATTTGTAAAAGTGGTTTATAATAGGTTATAAACATTTTAAAACACCTATTGGTCATTTATAAAAGTGGCAAAACCATTTGATATTAAGTTAGTGAAAATGGCCACTTTAAATCATTTTTGTTTTGCTAGAAATGATATAATCAAGGTAATAATTTCTAGTGTTTGACAAATATATTTTTAAGCACAAATGTTAGTGTTTTAAGGTCAAGTATTTAATATTAAAACCATTTGCAAAAGGTCCTATAAACCATTTTTTACACCAAAGCAATATTTTATTTTGTTGGAAATGCCTTTAAACAAAGTAATAATTTTCTAGGGTTCACCAAATTTATTTTTAAATCCTAAAACTTGGTGTTTAGGGTCAGAGAGTTTAATTCAAATCACTTTCCAAAGGTTTTACTCAAAAAGAATTTTTAAAACATAAACAACATTTTTATTTAACTAGGAATGCTTTTATTCAAAGATTTATTCCTTAGCCTTACAAATTATGTTTTAAAATCCAAAAGTTGGTTTCTATGGTCAGTAGGTTCAAAAAAAACCATTTACCAAAGATTTTACCCTAAAAATATTTCTAGAATAATTTTTATATTCAAATTATGCCTTCACAAGTTTCTGCAAAAACAAATAAGTTTCAGAAGCAAATCACTAAACAAAGTGCATGGTTGGAAAGTACTCCTTTTTCTGATTCCAGTGATATAAAATTTGTAAAATTTGGACATGTGGATTTAAAGTTATGAATTTTACAAAATCACATATCTAATAGTAACAAATCTGTTTTTAAATCAACACACAGGCCACGTGGTGTGTTTTGATTGGTCCATAGCGTTTCGTTCGGATCAAGCAATGTGGACCGCAGGATTTAAAGGGCATCGCACGGATCTGATTGAATGATACCTCTTCGATTAATGATTCTATCATGACTCTACGATCTGGATCTAACGGCCCTAAGCAACTGGTCATGAACTGGCGGCGCGAGCGACGGTGGGTGGTGGCGGCACGCTCTAGCAGATGCGCTACGGTGACTCTAGGGACTAAGGGGGTGGGGGAGATGCTTACCGAGATCGCAGTGGCGCGGTGGTGCTCAAGGTGGTTTACCGCTGTGCAGGGGGCGCACGGGAAAGGGGATTATGATAGCATGGTCAGGGGGCGGAATCACTGCGGCATTAACGCATATTGATCGTGTCATTCAACGGCAGAAAGAACCGGCGTGGTCGTCGCGCGAGGTTGAAGACGGTGACTGCGTGGCAGTGGGGCCTGGCGGCAGAGAGAGAGAGAGAGAGAGAGAGAGGGTGCGGTGGGGCCAGCAGCTAAGTGACTAGGTGGGTGCAGGTCTGAGTAGAAAAACGTTTCGGGGAAGAGGTGGAAATGGGTTGCGTTGCTGGGCCAGACAGGCTAGCTGGGCTGGGCTGGCTTGTTTCATTTTTTTCTTTCTGTTTATTTTTCTTTTTCTGTTTCTTTTATTCTGTTTTGAATTTGTTCAAACAATTCAAACAAACATTTGAATTCAAATCTCTACCAAAATTTCAGTAAGTTTTAATGCTGATTAAACATGTATTTTAAATACCATTTAGGAATAATTCTTTTATTCTTTTATGGTTTATACTTTATTTAAATTAGGCACTTGATTTTATTCAAATAAGATTTTAATCATTTTTTTAATCTCTTATTTGAATTCTTATTTTTCACCAAACCTTTTTCAGTAAGTTTTATTTATTCAGTAGGGTGTTGAATAATTCAATTTTGAATTATTTGAAATATTTTTAAGATGATTATTAATCATTTAAATTGGGCAATTGTCCTTATTCAAATAAAATCAAATATGGTTTAATTCCATATAATTTTATTTAAATGTTTCTTTTATTTCATTTAGGTTAATTAAATAACTTTTATTCCACTTGGGCAAATTCCATTTATTATTTTCCCATGATTTAATTAATCATTTCTATTAGGGATTTTGTCTTTATTAAATTTAATTAGGATAGGGTTTAATCCCATATACTTTTATTTGCTTATTATTTATCCCTTTATTTTATTTGGATTTGGATTATATTTGTTTGATTATGGATTTGGCCAAGATTTAATTTGGCTTTTAAATATTCCTTATTTATTTCTTTCTTTCTTTGTCTTATAAAATCCATATCTTTTTATTTAAAGATCCAAACTTGGTGATTCCAATTTGTATAATTTTCTTTAATATTTGTTTATCTTTTAAATCCTTTTAGGATTATTTTTCTCACAATCTGGTATGGATTTTAAATAGGAGCTTTATTAGCTCTGGAAATTATTTCTTTTTAACTTACTAAATTCATAAGTTTTTATTCATGGTTCCAAATTAAGTGAAACCAATTACTATGGTTTTATAATATTCTTGTTTATCATTTTTGATCATTTATAAATGTTTGTTGAAAAAAAAATTATATGGAACAAATCCATAGTCTTAGAGAGATCTTGGAAATGATTTATTCCATTAGAGTTTTGGGTTTTTGGTTTATTTTTCCCAAGTTTGAATTTTCAAGATACATTCATTGATGAATGTATTTCATTTGATTGAAATTTGTTGGATTCCATTTTATTCAAAGTTTTTTCAAGATGGGTTTTTAAGTTTCCATTTAGAAATCAAAAGTTTCTTTTTACCCTAAATTTCAACAATTATTTATTTTGTTTATTTATTTTTCACAATTTGGAAAATTTTGGGATGTGACAATAGTCAAATGGCCTGTTCCATTGAAACTTTGCTTGATCTGAAGGAGATGTCGCTGGAGGAGCTATCCGAGCGTCTCGCCGCGTCAGAAGGGCGCGGTGCACCGGAGGAACCAGTCGGCTGTTTGCTCCTCACCGAGGAGGTATGGGCAGCACGTGCTCGCCAGCGCGGCGACGACAAGAGCATGCCCAAGTGCAAACCACAGAGCGGTGACAAGCCCGCCATGACATGCGGCATGAGCGGCAGCGGCGAGCGCCGCAAGGGAAATTGACGCTACTGCGGCAAAGCCGGCCACTGGGCGGTGGAGTGCCGCAAGAAGAAACGGGACGAGGACAAGTGGGGCGCGCAGGCGAACGTCGCCGAGGTGGATGCCGAGGCCCCGGCATCCTCCTCGCTATCGCCGATGATGAGCACGCAACCTCTATCGACGACGCGTCGTCCCTGCTGATGGCAGAAACCCTTGAGAGGGTAGACGCCGTGGCTCCCCAGGCCGTCTTCCTCAACGAGCACCGGGTGATCCCCACGGCCACTGATGATGGCGCGTGGTACCTCGACACCAGTGCCAGCAGCCACATGACTGGCACCAGGTCGGTCTTCACCACCCTCGACGAGACGGTGCACGGGAACTTGCGCTTCGGAGATGGATCGGTGGTCCAAGTGCAGGGAAAGGGCACGCCGGTGTTCACCTGCGCGTTAGGCAATCACCGGGTCCTGTCTGGTGTGTTTTCATCCCCAAACTGCGCACCAACATTCTCTCGCTTGGCCAGCTCGACGAGAACGGATGCAAGATGACGATCGAAGGTGGCCACCTGTGCATCTTTGATCAGGAGTGACAGCTGCTAGCTCGGGTTCAGAGGACCAAGAACATGCTCTACAAGCTGGTTCTGAACCTTGCAACGCCGGTCTGCCTGATCGCGCACCTCGACGACCCCGCGTGGTTGTGGCACGCACACTACGGGCACCTGCATTTCCGAGCATTGTGCAGCCTGTCATGAAAGGAGACGGTGCATGGCATGCCGCTGCTGAACCATGTTGATGAGCTCTGCGATGGGTGTGTGCTTGGCAAGCAGCACCGCACTGCATTCCCTCAGACAAGCACCTACTGTGCGACCAAGATACTGGAGCTGGTCCATACTGATCTGTGTGGACCGATCACGCCAGCCACCACCGGTGGAAACCAATACTTCATGCTTGTAGTCGATGACTATAGCAGATACATGTGGCTGGAGGTGATGAGCTCCAAGGCGGATGCTTTCGCACGCTTCAGAAAAATCAGGACACAAGCAGAGCTACAGGGCAGATGCAGGCTGCGAGCTTTCCGTTCTTATCGGGGAGGGGAATTCAACTCCGAGGATTTCAAAGCCTACTGCGATGAGAGCGGTGCTTGCCACTTCACCACCGCCCCTTACTCGCCGCAGCAGAACGGAGTTGTGGAACACCATAACCAGATAGTGGTTGAAATGGCGAGGTGCATGTTGAAGAGCATGGGGGTGCCATCTGAATTCTGGGGAGAGGCAGTAAAAGCTGTTGTCTACATCCTGAATCGAGCTCCGACAAGATGCCTGCAGGGCAGAACGCCATACGAGGCGTGGCACATGCGCAAGCCATCGGTTGATCACCTGCGCACCTTCGGCTGCATAGCACATGTGAAACGCACTGGCCCAAGCGTCACCAAGCTCTCTGACCGCTCTGTCATGGGTGTGTTCATAGCATACGAGGAGGGATCCAAGGCCTATCGCGTCTACGACCCTGCCGCCAAGAAGCTGCTCAGTGACCCGTGACGTCTAGTTTGAGGAACAGCGTCAATGGGCATGGTCCTAGCCGGCATCAATGACCTCCTCGGCTGCCCCAACCTCTGCGCCAAGCACCTTCACCGTGGTGTACACCACGGACCATGATGAGACCATCTTGGACGATGGTGGCAGTCCTCGAACGCCAGCGGC
This sequence comes from Avena sativa, assembly GCA_916181665.1. Taxonomy (NCBI): domain Eukaryota; kingdom Viridiplantae; phylum Streptophyta; class Magnoliopsida; order Poales; family Poaceae; genus Avena; species Avena sativa. The sequence continues at coordinate 10,783,622 of OV702300.1, read as the reverse complement.
ATCAACAGGAGAGCAAATTGCTCCTGAAACACTGGTGCCTGGAACACCAGCGGCATCACCAGGGCAAGCGGCCACGCCCGCTGCATAGAAGAGTGCAGTGAAATTCAGGTGTAGATGAGGTGCGGAAGTCCCCATTGCTCGAGGTCAAAACCATAATGACAGTTATACAGATGGAACGAGGTCCACTGATTGGAGAATGGGTATGTGCCCCTTGTAAGTGGGCAGTTATACAAGCGCTGTGTTCTTTGTCACAGAAAAAACGTGTGTTCAGGTGGCAGCTTGCGCATCCGGAAGGGACGGTGGATGATTGCATCCAGTGGATGAAGCAGTCGCAGTCGAAACGGCAAAAGGTAGAATGCAGCATCTGATGGTGACATATTGAGCTTCCCCAAGCTGCCACTTGGAGTGCTTCTGCTTGTTCATATTGTGGTTGGCGCTAGTTATCTTTGTTCTTGGTATGCTCCTTGTAAATCAATAGAGATTAGTTCTTGGTATATTGTTTTAAGGACATCGAGAAAATCGTCAACGTCCACCATATGAGGCCGGTTGTGATATTTATCGATGGAGGTAGAGATGCTTGGTTGCCATCTTTATAGTCCGACAACCAACACAATAGGGGATTGACGCGAGCCCCCGCCACCACCGTCCACCGCCAGGCATTTGGCCGCGACATCAGAGCGGATGGAAGCGGTTGAGGCGGTTGGGGTTAGGAGAGAGGGTAGATGTGGCTAGGTTGGGAAACAAAAATATGTTGCATTTTGTTCAAGTGGTGCTTGTTCAGAGTACATATGCAATATAAGTACTACCGTCTTTAGGATGAAGAAAGGAAGCTAGAACCCTACAGAACCCATTAATTTTGATATGGATTCCCTGTTCAAATTCAACATTTAACGCAGCAATAGCAGTCTAGAAGGCTGAGGTGGCCGTGGACGAAGCCGATGTGATGTTGTGGGACTTGTAGCACATGCCACGGCACATCGGCGGTTGACGTCGTGAAGCTACGTTCCTGTAGCATATCTGGGATGTTTATATGTTCTGCAATCAGTTTGGAACTTTGGATTCTAACCTTTCTAAACCAGAGATAAGTGTATCCTTTTTTGCAGTCCAAGTCTCCAACAATAGCTATGGCTAGTGTCAGGCACTAGGCAGCTTGACAAGAGAAGAGTAGGGTGAGAGCGAAAACTACGTCTTAGCTCTGCACCAACCCGAAGCATGCAGATGCTCAAACAAGGAGAGGGTTGTGCAGAGGAGCAAAGGCAAATAAGTTAGCCTAAAGACCTAGAGTGTGCACGAAGCGGCATTGAACAATGGACGAAAAGCCTCTGCATGAAGGAAAGAGGCGCCGTGAAAAAGAAAGTCAGACGCCAGAACACATGAAGCAATGAAAACCCGCCGCTGCCAACTAAACCGAAGAGAACAGGAGGAGGCCCCTTTTGCAGAGAAGAAGCGACTCGGTGAAAACGAGAGCGACCAGCAGCGCGAAAGAACGAATGACCCAAGATCACCAATCGCAGCCCGAGTAGTCTAGGACCATTTACAGAAAGTAACACATTCAGATTGTACTACATGTGGTGGGATTAAACCTGCTCAGAATATACATTCCATCTTTTATTGTGGCAGTTCAGTATTTAACTGACCTAGGAAAAACTCTACTGTATGGTTCCTGGACTATTGCCTCGGTTTAATTTACACCAAAACTCAGAAAATACAAAAACTACACTCTCAAAACTACACTGGCAACACTAGTGGAAAAAGTGCAGAGAATAACACATGGCTAGAAAATTCAATCCAGAGCCCCAACACCCATATAGACATGGCTAGAAAAACTCTGGCTAGAGAACAACACATGGCTAGAAAATTCAATCCAGTACTACCTCCATACGGGTTTATTGGGCTAACACGGAGTTTAAGAGAAAAGTTTGACCATTAAATTTATCAATAAAACATGAATTATATGTCACAAAAATTATATCATTGGATTGATACTTAAAAGCTCTTTCCAATGATATAATTTTTATGATATATGATTCATATTTCATTGGTCAAATTTGTAGTCAAACATATTTCTTGGGCTCTGTGTTAGCCCAATAAACCCGTATGGAGGGAGTAACAACTAGCAATATAGACATTATTTCGCACACAAGAGAAGAAGAATATATAACCAAAGTACTGTATCATTATGATTGCTGTAACATTATTATTCAAGGTATTACATGGAAAGAACAATTGACTGAGTTGAACTAGTAAATAAAGACAAAGTAACACTGCTCTCTCTCTCTCTCTCTTACATCTAATCACAGGGTGCCCCATCGTTATGAGTCAACCATCTCATTACATCAAATCCAGTTATGAGAAATACTAAGATCATGCGGTATTGATGACTAAACCTTTGAAGTCAGGTCACTGGCTCGGGAGATGTACGATGATATAGGGTTAGACCCTTCTTCTGTTGAGGCTCAATGACTGGAGCAGTACTTCATGCTCTAACTGTACCTGTGCAGCAACCAAACTCATTAGTGACTAGTGCACGAGTCATGGCTAAAAAAGATCAGGAAGGATTAAATTCACCGTTACAGAATTAATGAATGAACCTTCCAAGTCAGGTTACCCCAGGAATATTAGGTACAATAGCTTGAAAAACTACTGTCCACTTGTTAAATGGGGAACATGCAAACTCACAGGTCTAAATTTCTAAGCTTTCAGTGAACCACTGTCCACTTGTTAAATGGGGACGAATAGGATGGGCTACACCTCAGATGAATAGGAACATGCAAAGCATCACCAGAAAGCGCGACCCTACAACAAAATATATTTTGTTTGGCATATCATCTTATTGGCGGTACATGTCAGCAACTTACTTATTGATTTCCAGAAAGCATCTCTTTCCGGAAGTGGATACTGACAGGCGAGCACATGCCCTTCCTGATTTCCCTCCTAATTGATCGCTTGCGCTTCCATGTCATCGGGTATGTGGACGTCTTTCGAACCCTGCGCTTGCACCTCCGGCACCCTTGCTTTTCATGCAGGTATACTTCCTTGAGATTCACTGCTGCTTCCATGACACTCTTGATATATCTCACGAACTTGTCTTGTGCTTGAAACCCAACGATTCTCAACACAGCTAGACTAGTGTGCTTGAATCCTGAAGATGTTTCCCACTCTACTACTCCCTTGTCCTTCTTTTCCTCGCTAAACCCATGCAACTGCCTGTACACCCCCCATAACATCTCACAGAAATGATCCTGCACCTGCACTCCATCAGGCATTTTAATGTCAGTCACTTCAAAATAAGACAACACACCGTTTGGCAACTCAACACGAAGTCATTATGCATGCAGATGCAGTGCAGTAGAAATGAGAAGAGATTAGCGACGTACCATAATGCATAGCTCTTCAAGGTTGGGTGCACCTTCGAGAATGAACATTGTCCAATTCAGATCGCATTCTTCAGAAATATTAAACAAGTTCACAGACCTTAGTTTGTGGAATGGCATTGAGAACTGTTTCACACTTTCTGGCTTGACCCAGATCCTTTCACACTTGAAGTTCAAATGCAGCTCGCTTATGCTGCTGGCTTTACCAAGCAGCTGACTTAATTTGACCATGTTTTGCAAAGAAAGACCAACATTAGTGATGCACACGTTCTGGAGTAGAGGGACACAACCAAGAGAAAAGGGATCATGCCGAGAGGTCCAATACACGAAGGATAGCACTGTGAGCTTCGGTAGCCACTTGAGGTGAACCTTCTCAAAGCCGCAGCCAATAATCTCGAGTTTATAGATCTGTGGGTGTTCTATTTCAAGCAGAGACGACCCCGTCATGTCACAGCGGTACAGGTGGAGGTGCTCCAGTCCGTTGCATATACTGAAAACTTTCAGGAATTCTGATTCGCCTAGCTTTATATACCCTAGACAGAGGCGCGTAAGACCACCGAATGCATATGGACAAGCATCAAAGAATGACATGAACTGCCCCCCCTGGGTAAGTAAATCAGCATCGGTACATTCTACCTGTACCTTGGTCAAGATTGTGAACTCGGCTGAGCAAATAATCTGTGTTGCCATGGCGTTGGCGACAGTCTGACCAATGGGAATGGTGGACTCATCTCCCAAGTAGAATTGCAAGTACATCGAGTGAATGGTGTATAGATCACTCCTTCTTTCCAGAATGCTCCTGGTTGCTTCAAGCATGGTCGCATTGGCACGAACAATATCATCAGAGGTCAAATCTGAGATGTCATGTGCAGGCTCAAAAAAACGAACTGTTATTCCAATTTCTGAGAGCATAGCAGGGATCTGCTTCCACCGCCGGGAGAGGATGCTTGTCCGTGCGGCATCAGGAATTTCAAGTCGCTCCACAATGTCGAGCAAAATGTCATCAGGCAAGTTGCTGAGCCGATCGTCTGGATTGCCTTTCTGCAAAAAATTTGAATGCAAATAAATCAGAGTCTGTCCCTAATAATCTCAATTTATTTTCGGGGATGCAATTTTGTAAATCTGGAGGACTGAAGTTTGACTTAGTCTGAAAAACAAAAAATGGATACTTCCAATAGAAGATCAAGCAATATCGATAGTCTTGAAGATGCAAGTTAGACACAGTAATAAAAAACGATGGAATCTTGATGTTTTGCCACATAAGTGTATATATATGCAACTGTGATCAGTCTCAAAGACACGATTTTAAGTCGGTCCCAAAGATAATAACTTCGATAGTATCTCAAAGATGAAAAATCAGTTGTATCGCCTTATTGATTCAGTACAAAAAACCTTCACAAAGAAAGTCCCTAGAGGAAGGAGAGGTCAAGGAACTCACCCAAGAGGATCCCGTGTCACCAGGATGGCTGGTGGGCAAAACGTCTCCCTGCAGCATGACAGAAAATTAGAAGTTAGCTTCTTATATCACATATGCAATTTGGCATTTTCCACAGAAGAAGATAAAGAACTAAAAATCTGTAATTTCGACTCCTACTGCTACTTTCTAGTAGTATGTGTATCAAGGCAAATACTGCAGAACTGATGTACGTATATCTGAGCCTCTTGGAAGTACCTGATGGTCCCCCTCACATGAGATCGAATCATATTGGAGAGATCTAACAAATTGATCCTACCATAGCTACCGAATAATTTTGAGGAAATAATTCTCTGACGGAGGGGGGAAAATGATGGATCTCAGAAGAGCCCAGAGGAACAGAAGCACGCCAGCGGTGAGGACCTTGGATCAGATCTGTCGACGCCCCTAGGACGAAGACGACGCAGATGGGCTCGCCGTCGCAGCAGGAGATGCATGTTTGCGGGTTCAGATTTATTTACGGTGGATTGGTTCCCGGCCGGCAGCCGAGATTCCGGATTGCAGCTCGAAGAGGAGGAGCTGTGCCTCTTGGAAAACTGCGTGCTCTGACATGGTATGACTTGGGAGGAGGAGGCGGCGGCGCGGCGAGGGAGCTCGGCTGACGGCGGCCGGGCCCGGATCTCCAGTCCACTTGTCCCCTTCACGCACCCGGTCGCGACGCCTCCGGACAGGCGGCCACGACACATGCGAGCGCAAGTGATATCAGGACCGTAGGATTCGGGCGCACGGCCTGGATCTGCCCAAAAGCGAACGGAATTCGTACAGAAAATACCCGGAGACCGACGTGGTCGGATGAACGGCCAAGGAGGCACACAGAGCAAGGAACACGTCATCCTCATGCCCAAATAGGGATCTAACTTATGCAAACCGTGCTGCCCGTCTCCAAGATCTAAAATATCCATCTCAAAAAAAAGATCTAAAATATCTGTCATCCTAATATGGGTTTCGAAATAGTACTTACCATCTTTGCCGCGGCAGATGGGAAGGGTTTTAACCAACCTCTCCACACCCCCACGGATGAACGGTGGTTGTCGCCGCGACCGTGGAGAATGGAGTCGAACTTGTTCCCCTCCTTGAGGAAACCAAAATCGGCGTGCGGCGGTGGTTGTCTACGGAGAGGAAACCATCGAGATGAGTGCGGTGCGGGAGAGGAGAGGTGTGGTCGAAGGAGTAATGGTGATGGATTTATGGCGAGAGAGCCATCGAGATGAGTGCGGTGTGGGAGAGGAGAGTAGAGCGAGAGGTGAGGTAGAAGGAGCGAACGGTGACGGATTTATAGCGAGAGAACCATCAAGATGAGTGCGTCGCAGGAGAGCGAGAGGTGATCTAGATGGAGCGGACGGTGGCGGATTTATTCGGTGTTCGCAAAGCGGCGCGGCTTCTCCTTGTCTCAACGCGCTCACATGATGTTTGCTTTATGGAAATGACCGTTCCGAACGTTACTAGCGCGAGCGGCGGAGGGGTTCCTTAAGCAATAAGCATTGTGTCAAGCATGCAACCAAACAATGGACCTGCATCGGGACGGCCATGTTGGTCTTGACCACCAAACGTGTCCAAAGCGGCGGAGAAAAAGGAAATTTGAAATCTCCAAGGCAATCCCTGATAGGATTAAACTTCCGAATTGTTGTGAAGAAACGCAAAAGTTATGGCATATTTAAATAAACTATTTGAGCACTACCCGGCAATAATGCGGAGTTGAAAAGAGTGTTTCCTTTTCTATGAGCTTTTTGGGAGATATTGAAATAGGAAATTTGATTGTTAGCAAAAATAAGGGAGCATAAGCATTGCATGGAATAGTAACATATATGGATCTAAAAGAGTAGGATCACTTGGCTGAGCTTAGAAGTAGGTCAATGGATCATTGGCAACTTGGAATTAAACCACCATAGATACAAACATCAAAGGTGGGGTGGACTGTCAGAGATATGTCTTATCCTCGACGTCTAGATAACTAGCATGTCATTGTCATGAGCCATGGCTGCTCTAGGTCATGTTGTTTGTCGATCAGCCGTCGTCTACAACGTTTAACTATTACTCATGTACTTGATTTATCTTCAATGACCTGACCCCCACCCCTGGTGTGTGTTTAACTTGTGTGCAATGATGACACACGGTGCTACTGTTGGCCCCGTGATGCATGTAAAATACATATATAAACTTCTAGTTTATTGTGATATGTTCCAAAATAATTGATTTTTATTTGTTGTTATAATCATGTTTTACTTTCATTTTAGGGATTTTCCAAATAATTCCCTTTATTTGGGTTATTACTTTGCAGGATAGAAAACCCTGCTTTACGTACTTTTAATTTTCAGAGACCTAACAAAAAGGGTCTGGATTCTTTTTACGCAAGTTTTTCATCAGAACAAAGACATGGAGCCCTTGACCGGACGAGGAAGTGTACAGGGCCAAGGGAGGGACCACGATGTGGCCACATGGGCCTGCTGCGTTGTGGGGCCCAACTCAGTTGTGGGGCCCAACTCAGCCCTTGTGCATCGTATGTCGTTGATCTTCGTGTGCCCAGACTCCTCATGACCTAAAGCAACCTATATATATGCTCATTTTCGTTATTCCGCGATGAGACAGAGGCAGAGATACGAAACATATAGAATAGAGATGTGGCGGGACCTCCAAAGATTGGAGGGAAAATGCTGGCCAAGTCGCCCCGGTTGCATCTCCATCCTCTTCAACTTTCATCGACATTGTCTACATGATGAAGATGGAATAGTCCATGAAGGAAATATGACTTAGAGACAATAATAAATATTATTTTTTATTTTCATGTTCATTATTAGTGTTCATATCTTTAGGCTATAACTTTTGTCGATGTTGAGATTCAAAGGAAAAACACACATACACATGTAGAGAGATAAACACCAAGTTTTTTTTTGCGAATGAGATAAACACCAAGTTGGTGTAGTGTAGAGAAAAACACACATACACGCGCGTGTAGAGAGATACTCATCTATATTTTTTTGTTGATGTTGAGATTAACACTTCTTTTCCCTCCACCTATACGTACTAAGAGGTGTGTTGTCTTAAATGTTATAGATTAACTCTCTATATATCCTTATAGATAGCAAACTATTTACACTCATTTATTCTATCATATCTTTTTTTGTAACTTATTCTATCATATCTTTGTTGCAAAGGTTCACATACGTTCTATCATATCTGTCCATAAAGATAGAAAACTGGCTGCTGCGTCTTGGAGATACACATACTTTAACTCTGGAGCCTGTTCAGTGTTCCATCTTTAACATTTCAACAGTTAAACCCTTCATTTACCTTGTCCTATACGCATGCTCTCCTACTACTCTTTTTTTTACGGTCAACCGGGGAGAGCAAAGTCCCCACCTGAATTTTTCATTTAATATATATTAGAAGACCTTTTTTACATGGATGTATAGTTTTACAGGGGAGAGGAGGCAAGAGCAAAGCTCATGGGCTGCTGTGAGTAGCCAAGATATGGGATCGTCGGAGCGGCCGGGCAGGTAACCTGGTCCGCCAGAGCCGAGCGTCCTCATGACAGTTCCTGAGAAGGAGAGGTAGACAAAGGCATCGTCGGACCTGCATGCCGAATCGTGCCCCGCTATCGCTATTGGGTCGTGAGTGATGGCTGCAAGTGCACAGATCGTTTGTAACTAGTTTCTAAGTTGAGATGTCGATCCCATGGGAGCCCAAAGGTCAGTGTTTATGGGTGAAGTCTCTGTCATAATCAAAGTTGTCACATGTATTCGAGTGAATTGACTATAAGTGTCGAAATAAGAATAGAATTTGGATTAAAGGAAAGTATTTGCATAAAACTAAAATGTAAACTTCAAAAATAAAAAGCATAAAATTAAAGAATAATTTGTTTGTTGTTTTATGCAGATGACAAAGTAGGCCCAGGGAGATTCAGTTCATGGTGATGGTGAATGTGCCTGATAGGTGAGTGATAAGTGTAACAATTATAATATTATAAGTATGTGTGTAGGCAAGCAACTCATAATTAGTCGGAACTCCTCTTGATAGATTTCATCCCAACTTCAATAATCCTACTAGCTTGTTACCACAACCATGGCCAGTCACTAGAAGATTAAGATCCTTCAGGTTACTTAGCAATTAAGCTCCTTGGATCAGACTAATGCAATAATCACAGTGCTTCCTCATGATCCTCGAGTCAAACTAGTTTTCCATTGATATTCCCGTGTCACTCAGGGGTTGCCGGTCTGCTAGCGAACAAGATTATATCTATGTATAACAAAGCATCATGTTTTCTAGGCCCTTAATTAGAATCCTCCAGATATCCAAGCACACATAATATAGTAATTAAAATCAACCACAAACTTAATGGAAATTATATAGGCACATCACATCTCACCAATCCCTTACATCTCCCACGCCCAAGGAAACTTACTGACACATGAGAGAAGAAAGCATCATCGATATAATTAAATAAAGGGAGTTCTTCTTGGTAATACTATGGAGATACACAATAAGAATAGAAATAAATCCAACACAATTCAAGATGGGAAGAACAATCTAAAACCCTAGTCTTTCAATGTGGATATCTCTCTCTCAAGTACAAGTAATGGCTATGGAGGTGTGGTGGCTAGGAGATCGAAGAGTGTGGAGCAAGATGAAGAAGTCTTCTCCTTCTTCTCCGGATCTCTTCTTTCTCCCTTTTGGATAGGATGGTGGCTCGTGTGTTCTGTTTTTATTCCTCGTCTCTTCACGAAAGTTGTCCCTTTTAACAAGGCGAAGCTGATGGCAATTATACGGCAGGAACTATACGGCCGAAAAATATTCCCTTTTAACTCTGGAGCATGTATGCTCCCCTTAATTGCTTCCAAAAAGAGACTTGCTTGTTTTTTTCTAAATATTGTGTTTCTGCCGTTAAAACCCTCTGTTGAGATTCAGAACCTAAAACACACATTAAAAACCAGGTTTTTTCGCTACCGAATTATTAGCTAGGTAAAGCTAGAAAATAATTAAATCCGAACGAAAACCATCAATAGAAACCATAAAAAATGTGTCGAATCTCACTGCTATCAACTACCCCAAGCTTAGATGTTACTCGCCCTCAAGTGACAAGGAAATAAGAAAGGATAGAGGAGATTCGAAACTAAAATAAAAGAACTTACAAGCTCGAATTGGTGTCAAATTATTTTCTTCACTGTGCAATCTTAAACATGATCATACAAGCAGTCACAAGATTGCACTGAGTCCACTTCCTAACCACGTATATCTTGCTAGTAAATAAATCATATGCCTGAGCGAGTGTCAATAGTTTAGCTAGGAAAGTGAAACAAATCCTTTTGCTTTCTCTCTTATTGAGAGATGAATTTTTTCTCTTATTCGTTTAATAAATTAAGAGTACTCAAGTTGGCACCAACAACACTTAATTGAAGAACAACTCATCTACTCCCAGTCAAAATTTCAATACTCTCAAAGCACATTTTTCATTTCCTTGTTTTCCAAAAACTTTACCTTTTTCATAGAGAAATCATGTCACTGTTTTTAACATGTTAATTGGGACTGTATTGTGCACTGGTGACCATGCCAATAGATAACTGTTGAGAAATAGTGGGTCAGAGGAGTACTACAACTTCACTTAGAACGTAAAACCACGAGGAGACTAAAATTTTACCCGTCATAGCATTGCAGCTACAGACGTTTACATAACTCAATAGCCAAAATCAAGTGGTTTCCCACATTTAGATCGTCGTTAGACAGCAGAGTTAATAGTTTCCCATGGAGTACGACAATGTTGTAGTGACACACGTAAAGCAATATCCTACTGTAATTATTAGAAAAAGTAGTGGCATAATCTCTACTACTTCGAAGCATCCATTTTATTAGACAATTTCATTCAAGGGTGCAATCGAGTCTATTTATATTAAGCTCAGTGAGCTTGAGTAGTTCTAAAATCAAATCCTTTGGGCTAAACATGGAATCAAGTCATCTCTTGGATACTTTTTCTTGTTGTAAAAATGTCAGAAATATTTTAACCAAATTCATTGATTATTATTTCAAAGCTAAAAGAGGACACTAGCAAAGGAATAGATTTTATAGGATAACAAGCTAAGTGGGGAGTGACTCAAGTGCAAGCGAGTAAATAATTGTAGGATCAATTTAAAGTTGTAGAAGAGGTGATGAAAGGAATGTGACACCTCCTCTTGCTTGCTTCATTCTCGTACTTCAGTCGAATCTCCTCTATATATATTTTCCTATTGCCAAGTCACCTGAAATTGAGTAATCTTCGAGAAAAATAAAGAAACAAATTTTCAATAAAAGTTACAAATAAATTTTTTTTTGGTTTTAGAATGAAAACTGAAATTAAACATGCAATTTTTAAAAATTAAAATAAATCAAAATAAGAAATAAAAATATGAATGCAAAGTTTGGACGTTCTCAAACCTTCCCCAAGCTTAGTTTGTTGCCATGTTTAGTTGTTGGCGTCGTTCGGCGGCGGGTACGAATGCTGCTGATAGTAGTCAGAGAAGTGGGTCATGATGTGACTAAAGTTGTGAGTTAAGGCACTCACATCTTCACTCACTCCATATAGAGCATGGTCGATCTCCTCAACGCGCTGGTTGAGCTACAGAAAATCTTCATAGGGGACATTGTTGAACCCTTGTTGTCGTTGCTATTGATTGGGCCATGGGTCCCAAGGTCCCTCCTGCTGCTATCCTTCCAAAGCAGGGTTATACTCCTGCTCCTGCTGCTTCTCTTGCTCATCCTGTTGCTCTCCTTCTTCATCTTCCCTTGAGTCAGGACAGAGTGCTGCCATGATCTTTGTCACTTGATCCTTGGTGAGGATATAGTTTTGCCTTTCCTGAATCGAGAAGGCTTGTGGACAAAGCAATGCAACCTGATCATCCTGTGCAACATCAAGATAACCAAATTGATAGGCTCGGAGCCTCCTGTTATATCGGCATACATCGAGGAAGTCACAAGCAGTTATATATTTGACATCCATAAGTATGGAGCCATCAAAAGGTTGCACAATAGGTATTGAAATTCCAAGAGCTTGGATTAGGTGGGTTACCAATCCACCAATGCAAATATCACCTTTATTTTTGTTGCTCTGGTGGCAGAGGTGCTGGAGGAATAGAGCTGCAGGAGTGGGACTCTGCGGTGCATTAGGGAAGAGTTCCTTGGTAATCATGGCCATGTCTGCACTGGCCATAGAGCCAGTGTCTCCTCTTCCCAACAAAGTGTTAGCAAGAAACATAGCGAAGTAGCGAATGGTCGGGTTTTGAATGGTGGACATCTTCTTCTGGTAGAAGTCCCTGCCACCATTAACAGAAATAACCTCCCAAGTTTCTCCACTTGAGATGATATACAAGTTTGTAACAGTTGATTCCCCTTCTTGTGAGAATCCATAAGCTTCGCAAAATTGCTGAAAAGTGATTTGATATGGCCGCTGGTTAACGGTGAAACTCACCGTGCATGCATTACCTTTCTCCTTGTAGTCGTTGTAGAAGGAGGCGAGGAACTCATGGGTGAGCTCAGCGTAGGTGTAGTGGCTTGCATAGGCGAGGTTTGACAACCCTGCATTTGCACACATGTAGTCGAAGTCCGCCCTTAACCCTGCTGAGCTGAGAAAGCCATCATCGGCCCATCGTGTGGGCAGCACCTTCCTCGCCAAAACCATGGTGTACTTGTTGTCGAGCTCATCCCGGAGCCCCGAGCCTTCACCACGTTGGCGCTTGCTCTTGCAAAAAATACTACCGAGCTTGTTCAGCTTGATGCACTGAGAAATTTCAACATAAAACCTTAGGCGTATAGTTTCTACATGATATATGAACGATTCTACATGGAGGAATTCAATCCTAACATGAGAAATCAAAAGAGAAAATCAATCAATCTTGAGTTCATCCACTAATTCAATGAGAGGATTTCAACCATGGAATTTTGAAAATAAAGCATGGATAGGGAGAGAAACATACTGATCTGTTGATTCCCCAAATCAAACGAACAAAATCCGCGAAGAATCAAGAGTTCTAGGTGGGTTTTGAGAGGTTTGGAGAGAGAGTATGAGAGAAATAATGAGGGGAGGAGGAACCCTAGCCTTCCCCGAGCCGATTAAGTGGCCGGGGCAAACTATACGACGGGAGCTATATCGCCGGGTTAGGTAGATCCCGCTGTATAGTTACGGCGGCAGCGAGAATTAGGGTTTCCCAATATCAGATTACAACTATACGGGCGCAACTATATGGCCAGACCAAAATGGTACCGCCGTATAGTTGGTCGTCAAACCTTCAGTATCCGAGACCTCTATTTTGAGAATTCTGTCGATAACTATACGGCCGCAGCTATATGGCTGGAATAAATATTTCCGCCGTATAGTTGGTTGTTATAACTCCTGGAACATGATTTTTCGCACAAATTTTCAGAGATTCACTTTTTAATCTAGACAATATGATTAAGGTAGTTTCTACATATAAAAAACTTTATTTTCTACACTAAATCTATGCTTATTCAGACAATATTTCTACTACTTTTTGACAGCTGCATCTTCACGGACGTGCTTCCGCAAAAATGTATGTGAAAAGTTATAAGAATGCGATGAACATCTTATTACTTTAGTTCATTTTATTAATATGATGGGCTGACTCCCATTAAGCATTTTATTAATAGCGGTTGAATATTTAAACTTCTTCTCTATTCTCGAATTCTTACCTTGGGTTGCCCTTTATCAAAGGCACTTACCACATGAACTCGTTTTGCCGGTGGAACATACCTCTCTCCTGCTTCAAGTTTGTTTGGAAAATACTGGATGATTTTAGAATCATAAAGATTGAAGATTATTTTTCCCTCAACACAATCAACTGAAGCTCCTGCAGTACTAAGGAAAGGTCTTCCAAGTATTATAGATAATTTTCATCCTCTAGTATTTCAAGAATAATAAAGTCAGTGGAAATAACATGCTCATCTATTCTAAGTAGAACATCCTCGATCATACCAATGGGTTGTTTAGTGGATTTGTCAGCCATCTTTAAAGTGATAGTAGTAGGAGAATACTCCCCTAATCATAACCTTTTATAGAGGGAATATGGCATTACACTAACTCCTGCACCTAAATCAGACAAGGCATTATGAATATCAGTTTTGCCAATTGAGCATGAAATAGTTGGTATTCCGGGATATCTTGATTTAGATAATAGCTTCCCATTAGCAGGGTAACTATTCACCATGGCAACCATTTCAGTTATCTCTTTCTTTCTATTAAGAATATCATAGAGAAATTTAGAATAGGTAGGAACTTTTATTGCATCCGCAAATGGAATTCTAGGCGAAGATCACCTAACGCTTTTGTAAAAGAGTCATAAGTTACCTGATCCGTGATGACCCACAAGTATAGGGGGTGTATCACAGTACTTTTGATAAATAGGAGTGTCGATCCCAACGAGGAGCATACGGTGTTGACTAGTGGTATGGAGCAGGAAATCTCTGTAATTCTTAGCAAACGGATTTTTAGGGGTTTCTAATGAAGCAAGGAAATAAAGTGCAAGTAAATAAAGACAGAAAATAATTGCTTCAAGTGGCCCAATCCTTTGTTAACAAAGGACAAGCCGGTGGAAATACTAATGAGGACCAAACGTTCTCAAGGACACATGGGAATACTGTCAAGTGCTTTCGTTTCATATAGTTGATTAATCTTCTTTGGTTTTATAAGTGTTGTGTGGGTGAACCTGTGCTAATGTACCAACCTTACTTGGAATAATACATACTTGTGATTAAACCCCGTGCAAGCATCCGCAACTACAAGAAAGAAATTAAGATAAAAACCTAACCACATCCTTAAACTCTGAGATCCTACACTCCCTTGTGCAATGGTTTCATAACGAGGGTTCAGGTTTCTGTCACTCCGGCAACCTCACAATTAGTAGCCAAATACACAATGCATTCTCCTAGGCCCATAAATGGTGAAGTATCATGTAGTCGACGTTCACATGACACCACTAGAAGAATAGCACCACAACTTAAATATTAAACCATTGAATAATACCTCAAAACAATTCCACTACTAACAACATGACTACTCACATGTCCTCGAGAACTAAACGAACTACTCACGAGACATCGTATGGATCAAGATCAGAGATGATACGACGATGGATAACAATCTGAACATAAACAATAATTCAATGCTCCCACTCACAAGCATCAACTACAATAGTAATCAATACCGGGAAAGTTTCCCCTAAGAACTATGCAAGATTCAACACAATTGTTACAGCGGGATGGAGTGGTGATGATGGTGCTGGTGGAGATGATCGTGTGGATGATGATGATGATCCCAATGAAGTCTAGCTTGATGATGGTGTTGATGGCGACGATCTCCCCTCTCCGGGAAGGATTTTCCCTGACAGAAATCTGTCTACCGGAGAGATCTTTCTCTCTCGGTGTTTTCCACCCCGTAGAGGTGGCGGAATCTTTTTGTGGTACCTCCTCTGACTTTAGGGTTTCGAGGAGAAGATATAAGCGAGAGGGAAGAGCCAAAGGTGCGCCAGGGTGGCCACACCCCTGTAGGCGCGGCCTAGGGTGGCCCGCGCCTAGGGGGTGTGGGCCCCATGTGGCCCAACTCCGCCTACCCTTCTGGCATCCTTCGTCTTCTGGGAAAATATAATTTTCTGTAGTTTTTCTGGTATTTTTCTGATCTTCATGAAATTGCATCAAAACACCGCTTTTTCCATCAGAATCCTGTTCCGGCAGTTCATCCTCCAAGAATCATCCAACATGCAAAAACAGATGAAAAGACATAAGTAACACCTCTTAATATGAAATATATCAATGAATAGAGGTGATACGTCGGAAACGTATCTATAATTTTTGATGCTCCATGATGTTTAGTATCTACTTTGCTTTGCTTTGTCTACACTTTGAGGTGCTTTTTACATGTTTTTTGGTACTAACCTGTTAACAAGTTGACACAGTGCCAGTTGCGTGTTTTCTGCTGTTTTTGGTTCCAGAAAAGTTAGTAAAGAAATATTCTCGGAATTGGACAGGACAAACATCAAAGTCTATTACTTTCCGTGGGGAACAAGAAGTCTATAGGGGAGCCGGAGAGGCGGTCCAGGGCGCCCAGACCCTCCTAGGCGCGGGTGGGCCCTGCCCCACGCCTAGGCAGGGTGTGGGGCACTTGGCCATCGCCTCGGCCTCCCCCTTCGCCTATAAGAAGCCCCCGATGCAAAAACCCTAAGCACCCGATCAAATCTCCACGAAACCGTCTGTAGCCACCGCCACCATCGCCCCTAGATCAGGGGGTCTGAAGTTCTTCCCGGCACCCTGTCGGAGGGGAGATCATCCCGGAGGCCTTCGCTCTGGTATGATGCGTGAGTAGTTCCACCTTGGACTATGGGTCCATGTAGTAGCTAGATGGTTGTATCTCCTCCTTTGTGCTTTCATATAGATCTTGTGAGCTCCGTTCATGATCAAGATCTAATCTATTTGTAATCATGCATGTTGTGTTTGTGGGGATCCGATGGATATTGAGATTATTATGTTGGTTTGATTAATGGTTTTGTATTTATGATTCTATCATGTCTGTGTTGTTTGTGATCTTGCATGCTCTCCGTTGTTAGTAGCTATCTTGGCCAAGTAGTTGCTAGTGACTCCAAGAGGGAGTATTTATGCTCGATAGTGGGTTCATGCCTCTAGTTTCCAAGGGAAGTGACAATAATCTCTTTGGTTGTAGATGTGATGTTGCTACTAGGGAGAAAACAACTATCTCTTGTTCATGGAACATGTGGACTGTTTACCTTACACACTTTGCTTAAAGCAGTTGTCTATTGCTTGCAACTTAATACTGGAGGGGGTTCAGATGATAACCTAAAGGTGGACTTCTAGTCATAGATGCAGTTGGATGGCGGTCTATGTATCTTGTTGTATTGCCCAATCGAATCTCATAGGATCTTTCTGACTAGTAATTGCATTGTTATGCCTTGCTCAGTTCATGTCAATTGCCCTGCTGTAATTTGTTTACCCTTCATGCCATGTTGTTTATCTAAGGAGAGCACCTCTAGTGAACTATGGACCCTGGTCCAATCTTTACCATTGATACATCTTCCACTGTTACTTGTTTACTTGCTGCAAACCATTAACTTCCACACCATATGTTTAATCCTTTGTTACAGTAAACCGGTGATCTTGACAACCTCACTGATTCATTGGGGCAAAGTATTGAGTTTGTGTTGTGCAGGTCTCCGCGTTGCTAGCAACACCTGTGTGATGTTTCCTTCCTCCTTCTGGTTCGATAACCTTGGTCTCTACTGAGGGAAAACTTGTTGCTGTGCTCATCACACCCTGCTCTTGGGGTTTCCAATGAAGTCCTCTCTGTCAGGCAACAAGCTTTCTGACGCCGTTGCCGGAGAGGCTAAGGAAGTCTTCACAAGGGGAGTCTTCCACTTCCTTTCTCTTTAATTTGTTTTTAGTTTGCTTTGTTTCTTTTTCTTGGTTTTGTTTTCCTCTTTCCAAAAAACCCAAAAAAATTAGTCTAGTTTGGTTTGATTGCTTTATTCAAAAACAAAAAAAAAATTAGTTTCTGCTCTAGCAGCTGCTGCTGTTTTTGGCTTTCCCACCTTTGCCAAAATGAACTCTGCTGAGAGCACCAAGTTGTGTGACTTTACTAGCACCAACAACAATGATTTCCTTAGCACTCCTATTGCTCCACCTGCTCCTGATGCTACCTTTTATGAAATTAAGCCTGCTTTGTTGAATCTTGTGATGAGAGAGCAATTTTCTAGTGCTGGTTCTGATGATCCTGCTGCCCATCTCAATAGATTTGTTGAACTTTGTGAGATGCAAAAGTATAAGGATGTAGATGGAGATATTATTAAGCTCAAGCTTTTTTCCTTTCTACTTGAGAGGAAAAGCTAAAGAATGATTGTTATCCTTGCCTAAAAATAGTATTGATTCTTGGACTAAGTGCAAAGATGCTTTTATTGGAAAATACTATCCTCTTGCTAAGATTATATCTATGAGAAGTGACATTATGAAATTTAAACAACTTGATAGTGAACATGTTGCTCCAGCTTGGGAAAGAATGAAATCTTTGGTTAAGAATTGCCCCACTCTTGGACTCACTGCTTGGATAATTATCCAGACTTTTTATGCAGGTTTGAACTTCTCCTCAAGAAATCTTTTGGATTACGATGCTGGAGGTACCTTCATGGGCCTCACTTTGGGTGCTGCAACAAGGCTCCTTGATAATATGATGGTTAACTACTCTAAATGGCATGTTGAGAGAGCTCCACGTGGTAAGAAGGTAAATTCTGTTGAGTAAACTTCCTCTTTGAGTGAAAAAATTGATGTTATTATGGCTATGCTTGTTAATGGGAAAGCTCCTCTAGATCCTAATAGTGTTCCCTTAGCCTCTTTGCTTGCTCAAGAAGAGCAAGTTGACGTGAACTTAATTAGAAACAACAATTTCAACAACAATGCCTATAGGAAAAAATTTGGTAGCAACAACAACTATAGGCCTTATCCTCCTAGTGGAAATGTTTATCATGGTAGATCTGGAATGCCTAGTGAAGAAAGGATTCTAGAAGTAGAGAAATCCACTAGGAATTTTATGCAGATGCAATATGAGCAAAATAGTATTTTCACTAAACCTATGGAGGAACAATATATTATCTTGAAAAACATTAGCCATCAGCTTGAGAATCTTAATAGAGAAATTCCTAGTTTATAGTCAAAAAAATTGAGTGATGAGAAAAATATGTCCTCTTTATCTAAAGCTCAAACTTCCTTGGTTAATAAAATGGCTGTTAAACCTGAAACTATGGAAAATACCTTTGCTACTTCTCATGCGATACAAGTTACTATTGATAAAAATGTTAGGCTGTTAGCTTAACTTCATGCTAGGTGGGAAAGGGAAGCTGAAATTGATAGAAACAATAGTGTGTGCACCATCACCACTAAACCACAAGTAGTCCCTATTCCTCCTCCTACTATGCCTAAGCCCATTGCTCCTACTACTAGTGATGCTAAGTTTGATTTTGATATTGATGGTTGCAATATTTCTGAAGTGATTATGTTCCTATAAAAGCTTGCTAGAATTCTTGATGCTAGTGATATGCATGTTGCTTTCACCAAACACATTACCGATACTCTTGTTAAGATTAAGGAAGAGAAGCTAAAAGACAAAGCTTCTATTCCTAGGAAGGTAGAAGATAGATGGAAACCCATTATTAATATACAAGTGAATGACTTTGATCTCAAAGCTTCATGTGATCTTGGTTCTAGTGTCTATATTATGCCTAGTAAGATTTATGAAATGCTTGATTTGCCACCGTTGGAAGATTGTTATTTAGATGTCCCACTCGATGATAATGCTAAGAAGAAACTCATGGGAAGTATTAATGATGTTCTCATTATGGTTAACAATGCTTATGTCCCTGTTGATTTCTATGTTTTGGATGTTGAATACAATGCTTCTTGTCCTATTACATTGGGAAGACCTTTTCTTAGAACAGTTGGTTCCATCATTGATATGAAAGAAGGAACCATTAAATATCATCTTCAACTATGTAGTTCGTTGAAGGAGCATTGCTATAATCGAGTTCTTTAGGCTCCTCCCTTTGAATTCTTATCATCTTGAGGTCTTCTACTGGATTGGGCTCAACTTTACCTGCAAATTTAGCTAGAATGAGAGTTTGACTCTCGGTTATCTTACCTAGTTGTGCCTCAACATTACTTGTTCTTTCTTGGAGGGCCTGCAAATCATTCCTCAAATTAACAGCTTGGTTAGATAACTTACCAAGCATAGCATCATGATTCTCCGGAATTTTAACTAGAATATTGTTTTGCTCATTTTGTGATTCCATAAAAGATTTAAGAGTTTCTTGGAGACTACTATTATTTGGTGCCATATTATTATTAGAGATACCTATAGGACTAGAATAATGTTTCTGAAAATTTGTATTATAATTATTTTTCCAAACAGGGTTATAATCATTACGAGCTATGAAGTCTATTTCTTCAATAGTTGGTTAGGGAGTAGCTCTTACTGGGGTTTCCATACCTTTAACGGCTAATATGAGCTCATCCAACTTAGCATTGAGTTCTTCATTTTCTTGAGGTGTCACGGAGTTCTCCTTCTTCGTGTTTGATCTTTCCACATGCCATTGAGCATGGTTGTCTTGCATATTGTCTAGCAGCTGCTTTGCTTCGGTAATTTGTTTACCCATAAATGTTCCTCCAGCTGCAGTATCTAGCATAGACTTAGACATAGGGTTAAGAGAATTATAAAATAAATGGAGAATTAACCAATCTTCCATCCCATGGTTGGGACAATTTCTCATGCATTCTTTCATTCTCTCCCATGCAAGCGCTAGTGGCTCATGCTCTTCCTGTCTAAAATCAGTAATATTAGATCTAAGTTGCATAGTCTTTGCAGTTGGAAAGAATTTAGTCATAAATAAATAAGTACATTCCATCCATGATGTAATAGTATTTCTAGGCTAATATAGCAACCATTCTTTTGCTCTTCCTCTAAGAGAGAAAGGAAATAAGCGCAACTTGACCGCGTCGGGGTCAACATCTTTAATGCACATCATATCACATATTTCAGTGAAAGTATTTAAGTGTCTACATGCATCTTATGTTGGAATTATGCCCTAGAGGCAATAATAAAGATGTTATTATTATAATTCATGTTCATGATAAAGTTTATATTCCATGCTAGAATTGTATTAAGCGGAAACATTAATACTTGTGTGGTTTGTGAACAACACCGTGTCCCTGGTACGCCTCTAAGGACTAGCTCATTCATCAATGATGGTTAAGGTTTCCTAACCATAGACATGAGTTGTCAATTGATAATGAGATCATTTCATTGGAGAATGATATGATGGACATACCCAAACTAAGCAAAGCAATTAGATCGTTTCATCGTGTTCATCTTTGCAAAGCTTTTCCTATGTCAAATATTGTATTCCTTAGACCATGAGATAATACAACTCCCTGGTATCGGAAGAAAGCTTTGAGGTCATCAAACGTCATCCTATGAGAGGGTGATCATAAAGGTGTCTCTCAGGTGATCAGAAAGTATCTGTTGGGTTGTATGTATCGAGATGGGATTTGTCCCTCCCAAGTCGGAGAGATATACTTCGGGCCCACTCGGTAATCGATATCAACACCGCTTGCAAGCATGTGGTTAAGGAGTTAATCACAAAGTGATATCGGATTACGGAACGAGTAAAGTACTTGCTGTGAACGAGATTGAACTAGGTATGACGGTACCGACGATCGAATCTCGGGCAAGTAAAATATCGCGAGACGAAGGGAATATATATATGGGATTGTTTGAATCCTGGCATCGTGGTTCATCCGATATGATCATCGATGAATGTGTGGGAGTCAATATGGGTGCCCAGATCCCGCTGTTGATTATTGATAGAAGATCATGTCTGCATATTCTCGAACCCGCAGGGTCACACACTTAACGTATCTCGACGCTAGGATAGATTGGATAATTGGTTTATGAATTTTTGTTCGGAGTCTCGGATGGGATCCGGGATATCACGAGAGGTTACGGAATGGTCCGGAGAATAAGATTCATATAAGGCAATGCAGTTTTTGGAGTTACGGAATTGTTCCGGGTTAATCGGTATTGTACCGGAAGCTTCTAGAACCTTCCGGAAGGGGACCAACGTGGCCCCACCTTCCGGGAGGGGGCATGGGCCTATGAGGGAGTGTCCTGGCCGCATTGGGCCAGGGGCACAAGGCCCCATAGGGCCCAGCCGATCCTAGAGAGTTTAAATCGTTTAAACTAGAGATAGGGTTTCTAGAAGAGGGGAGAGTCCATGTCCCCCACTCCTTATCCTTTGGGCTTGGGGGAGGGGCTAGGGCTACGCCCCCCCCCCCCTCTATATAAAGAGGGGTGGGGGAGCACCAAACCCCTACACCTCTCCTCCAAACCCTAGCCGCCTTGCTAGCTTTCCTCTCTCCCTCCCGACTGTTTGTAGGCGAAGCCCAGCTGCAGAAATTCTCCACCATATACACCACGCCGTCGTGTTGTAGATCCAATCTATCTCTCCACCATACTTGCTGGTCCGAGGAAGGAGGAGACGTCGAGGTGCTGCACGTCACTACAACACGACCCCCCTAATAGCTACGGATGTCCTCCAACAGATTAGCCATGTGTGCGTACCAAAGAAAGAAATCCCCACTTCCTCTCCGTGCGGAGGGATAAGACACGATCTATAAACTTCCGTGGATCCCCTTCATGGTCACCAGAAACCTCCAGCCGAGACTCGAATCTCCAGTCAGAGAGAGAAGCGAGAAAGAACAGGGAAGCTCGAGCGGCCGCCGACGATGGATCCGAAGCTGGTGGAGGTGACGAGCTGTTCGCCCGATTCAAGGCGGCCTACGCCCGGAACGACCTAGATGTCTGCCCCAACCTCCTCTCGCAGATCAAGGTTCGCCCCGCCCCTCCATAGGTCGATGGATCTTGCCTGCCTCTTCATCTACCTTTTTTAGAGATTTCATTCTATTCGAGGCCGAAAGACTCATTTTTTACTGGATTTGAGAGCGTCAGTTGAGTTCGCATCCGTGATTCCCCGCGTGGGAGGGAGAATTCTAGTGGATTGACATCTGAAACGCCCTCCTTTTGCAGGTCCTACTCACCAAGTTCCCCAGCCATCCGCCTTCGTTTCAGCAGACGCCAAACGCCGTGGAGGAGCTGAAATTCGCGAGCAAGTTAACTTTGCAGAAGGATAAGTTTATTGCCCATCTAGTATATGGTGTGAGCGATATGTATGTTCCTCTTGCACGAGATCTTGGATACTGTAATAGATGTTTGCATCTAATTATTTACTCCCTTTGTCCCAAAATAGATGTCTTAGATTTGTCAAAATTTGGATGAATTTAGACACTATTTAGTATATAGGTTTATCTAAATTTTGACAAATGTAAGACATATTTTGGGACGGAGGGAGTAGTTTTATTTGATGATATAAAACATAACATCGTCTTTACAGTTCATCGACATGTTTGCTGATATGTGTAGGCACTAGGCACACATTAACAGTTCCGCTAACTGATGTAATTTTATCTACTTGTAGATAGTTCTGCTAATGTGGGGGTTCTGCTAATGTGTAGATGTGTGTGTGTGTGTGGTGTGGGGGGGGGGGGGGGGGGGGTAACAGTTCTGCTAACCGATATAACCTACTAGTTGTTGTTAGCAGAACTATGTTTCATTGTTAGCAGAACTATGTTTGGACGCAAAAATAGATCTGCCAACACTTGTACATGTTTTTGCGTAGATTATTATGGTCCAAACTATTTAGCAAACAACCGTTTAGCAAGCAAATTTCTTTGTACACCTTCTGGTTATCCTTTACATAGCAAGTAGTACTAAGTAAACCTCAAAACATTTCAGGGGACATCTATGAGCATGTAGTTGTCTCGAGTCTGAAAATGGAAGACCAAGATGCATTTGAAAGGGACTTCTGCCAGCTTAAACCCTATTACATGGACACATGGTTAGTCACTTCTTACTACTTTGTCAGCTCCTTTTGCTGACTGTCCATTGGGTAGGCTGTTATTTCAGCCCATGTATTGTAGTATTATTCCTGGTTTCCTTTCATCGTCCATTATCTTATTAGTCAAACCAAAGAAAACTTTCAAAAAAGGTCAAACCAAAGAAATATAATAGGTTTTCCTTTGAATTGAACCCAAAAATATTTTATTGTGTCAGTCTTGCATGAATTATATAATGCTAAGTTTGATGGGTTCAGTTGGCTAGTCAAACTCAAAACAAGGGCTAGTTGAGGAATTTATGTTTGCAACTAATGTTAAGTTAGTTCTGAGCTGTAATATTCTTGCCAGATTGGCAAAAGCATTTTTTTCTTGCAACTTTAGCCATGTTGTTTTCACCACTAATTCCGTGTTAAACAATTTCTTTATAAGGTACAGAATATTTTTTACAACTAATAAATTTCATGTGCCACATGTCCATGGATATTTCATTGTTTTGCATATTTGTCCTACACCATACTAAATCATGGTAATGCATGCAGTGGCATAACTCCCCCATCAACAGGCACCATTGTGGGCAGAGACATCGCTGGAGGTCGTCGGGCAATCCTATTCGGCTCTGGAGGTATTTCAGTTTTTCTCTCACCCTACCCAATATCTACAGTCCGTTCATTATTTTAGGTTATGCTCTTTGTCGATCCGTTTTGTGCCTACCGCCATTCCAGCACAGGCGCTCACTCCCAGATCTGCTGCCACAAGTGCCTACTTTGAACAACCACCCCACCCTCCTTCTCCCTTAATCAGCTTCTCCCTTAATCAGGTGACTAGTTCCTACATATAGTCATAGCACATGATTTGTTCCCCAAATTATACAACACGTTAGGTTCAATAGCTTAATTGGTGCTCCCGTGATATGCAAGATGGATTTGAACTATAACATGCGTCTATGGATTCATCAATTTGGTAGCCATGTGGTTGGTTACTCTATGTCTAGCTCATTTTATTCAATTTTGCAATAAAACTAGTTATACTGTGCTGATGTGGTCTTAGCAATAATTATATTTATTTGTGAAGGCCATGGTTGTGTTATATCCCATATATATAGTAGAAGAATTATCTTACAGACCAGCTTAAGTCTGTTGCTATACATGTGCGTACAAAAGAACTTATTAACTCAAAATATTCATCTTATCTTCGATGGTTGTGTATGGATTGTCAATGGTATGCAACTTTGGGGGCTAGTCAAGGGAGTAACTAGTTGGATGCAGAAATAGGGGAAACTGTATAATGAAATTTTGTGTTTTCTCGATATTTTCTTCCACAAGGATGCATATTGAGTCAGCAAAGCACATAAATGCTTAGCCAATTACCACGGTACATCTTTGTTATATCTTCTATATTCTTTTAAATGATTTACTCTGAACGATAAGCCTATGTAGTTAAAAAAATATGCTTAGGCAAGTAATAAGCTACATCTCTTATTTTATGTGCCATATCAATGTAACATTTACTCTGTGAACAACAACAGGTTTAGTCAAAAGATCGAGGGCACTAAGCTAGTTGGTACTTAGATTGCACTCTTGAGTATACTCTCGTCAACAAGTATGGCAGCCTTGGAAGTTAATTGGATCTGGAAAGAAGAGGACAGGTAAGTGTTTGTTGCAATAAAAATTAATTATATATGACCGAAAGAGTTCTCAGTTTCTTGTCGTTGCTTTGACCTGGTTGTCCAAAGAATATAAGTATCAAATTCCTTTTGTGTTCCTAGAAGTGGTCATGTAGGAAGACTAATTATCTCGTGGCCTTCAACCTTTTTATGTTGTAGCTCTTTTAAATTGCACCATTTTATTCACTTGTTTTTAGTCTCACTAATGGCAAGTTACTTATTTAAATTTGGTGATGTTGTAGATTGCCAAAGTAAATAGACGATGGATGGCTGAGATGCTAAGAACAAGTTTGGAGGATGGTGCTACTACAAGATAGTCATAGACTACGTTTTAGAATGTCATTTTAAGATACATGCAACTTGTATTCATTGTATCATGATCTTTGTAAAGCTACAAAGTTGATTTAATATATAAAGTCTTTCTTCTTATTCATCTCATGTGCACTCCCTGCAATAATCAAATAATTGTTCCTGGCAAGATATAAACTACAGTTAATTTTTAGCTATGTCGCAAATCTTCTAAGATCTTGGAGGGATTATTTTCTGTCCATATCAAAATCCATTCATGTAGCGCAACCACCAACGCATATATAGTGTTGTTAAGCTCTAAGTATATACGTTGCCATCTTACAACGCTTCTTCATGTCGTTTACCAACGAATATATATGTGTTGTTGTAGACCCTTGCAACACCACCAACAGCAATGCATCCCAAATCCGTTGGTGTAGGCATTACCAACACTTATATGTACATTCGGCAACGCATCAATGTGTTGCCGAAGAGGGGTTCCTGTTGTAGTGCGTGTGCATCTCACGGAGGCACCGCCACTTGTGGTGCTAGATCGGATCGGATCGCGAGGAGGAGAAGCGAGTACGACTACATCACCCACGTTCCGACGAACATTCCGCTGTGCGAATCTTCAAGGGTATGAAGATCTAATCCAATCTCTCTCGTTGTTTGAATCTCCTAGATTAGATCTTGGCTTTCCCTCTGTTCGCTCCGTAGAAAATTTTGATTTACTATGCCGCGAAACCCTCCAGTGGTATCAGAGCTAGATCTATGCGTAGATGTGTTTCACGAGTAGAACGCAACATGGTTGTTGCGGGCGTTGATGTTTTCTGTTGCAAGCCTCTTGTTTGTGTTCTTCTTATGACGCGGGATAGTGAGATTGAAGCGGTCCAGGCCAACCTTACGCGACGTCGTTCGCGAGACCGGCTCCGCACTTGACGTGTGGCTTGTTCCACACATGCGGCTGGTGGATGTCAGTTTCTCTCACTATAGTTGCCATGGGATTAACACCGGAGTTTGGCAACCATAATATCACCGTTGTGGCTTTCCGTAGGTAAGAATCGTTCTTAGCATCTACTCCCATAAGCCACGTAAAACATGCAACAACAAAGTAGAGGCGTCTAACTTGTTTTTGCAGGGAGTGTTTTCTGTGATATGGTATGGCCCAAGATGTGATGTGTACATTGTATGCGATGATCATGTTTTGTAATGTTTCACGACTTGCATGTCGATGAGTACACAACCGGCAGGAGCCATATGGTTGTCTTTATAATTGTGTATGACCTGCGAGTCAACTTCTTATACGCCATGTAATAGCTTTACTTTATCGCTAAGTAGTTAGCAATAGTTGTAGTTGCTATTCGTGGTGGAGGCAATCATGGTGGAGTGATGGAGATCATGCCGGAACGCACAAGATTGAGATCATTGCGCGAAGATTGGCTATACCATGCCACATAAAGTTATATGCATGTGATGTTTATCCTTTATGTATCTTATTATGCTTAGATCGCGACGGTAGCATTATAAGATGATTCCTCACTTAAAGATCAAGATAAAAACTGTGTTCTCCCCAAGTAGGCACCGTTGCGAAAGTTCGTCGTGTCCAAGCATCACGTGATGATCGGGTGCTATAGACTCTACGCTCACATACAACGGGTGCAAGCCAGTTTTGCACACGCGGAAATACTTGGGTCTAGCTTGACGAGCCTAGCATGTACAGACATGGCCTCGGAACACAAGAAACGAAAGGTTAAGCATGAGTCATATGAATGATATGATCGACACTTTGTTGTCCACCATTGAAACCACATCTCTTCTCGTGATGATCGGATTTGGTGTGGTGAATTTGGATCGTGTTCACTAAACAACTTGAGGGATGTTGAATTTAGTGGGAGTTCATCTAGTAATTTGATTAAGTTGAACTATTTATCATGAACATAGTCTAAATTGTACTTGCAAATACTATAGATCACATGGCCAAATCCAACTTCAACTTCAACGTTTTTGCTGAGAAGGAAAAGCTTAGAAACAATGGGTCTAATTTCACCAATTGGTTCCGCAATCTAAGAATCATTCTGTCTGGCGGACAAAAGGACTATGTCCTTGGGAAAGCGTTAGGTGACCCCCCTGCTGCAACTGCGCCGGCTGATGAGAAAGCTGTCTATCAGTCGCGCAAAGATGATTATGGTGTGATTAAGAGCACCATGTTGTTTGCTATGGAACCGGAACTTCAAAATCGTTTTGAAACCTATCCCGGGCCCTTTGAGATTCTCGAGGAGCTGAAAACCATGTTTCAGACTCAAGCCCGTTCTGAGAGATATGAGATCTCTGAGAAGTTCTTTAACTGCAAGATGGAGGAAGGGAGTTCCGTTAGTGAGCACGCCATAAAGATGTCGGGCTACACTCAACGCCATGAGCAACTGGAATGCACGATTCCAGAGGAGCTCAAGATTGACAGGGTTCTGCAATCACTCCCTCCCAGCTACAAAAGTTTTGTAGTGACTCATAATCAGATTGGCTCCACTGATACGATCACCGAGCTCTTAGCAAAGCTGAAGGCTGCGGAGGTGGACATCAAAAAGGATAATCATGTGTTGATGGTCAACAAGCCCTCCTTTAAGAAAGGTAAGGGAGCAAAGAAGCCCTTCAAGAAGGGCGGCGGCAAGCGCAATGCTCCTGCTGAGAAGAAGCTCAAGTCTGGTCCTAAGCCGGACACTGAGTGCTTCTATTGCAAGGACAAGGGTCACTGGAAGCGCAACTGTCCGAAGTACTTAGCGGACAAGAAGGCTGGCACCATCAAAGGTATATTTGATATACATGTTATTGATGTTTTCCTTACTAGCCCTCGTTGTAGTGCCTGGGTATTTGATACCGGTTCAGTTGCTAATATTTGTAACTCGAAACAGGAGCTACGGAATAGACGGTGGCTTGCGAGGGATGAGGTGACGATGCGCGTTGGCAACGGATCAAGAGTTGATGTGATGGCCGTCGGCACGCTCTCCTTAGTTTTACCTTCGGGATTAGTTTTAAACCTTAAGAAGTGTTATTATGTTCCTGCGTTGAGCATGAACATTATTTCTGGATCGTGTTTATTGCAAGACGGTTATTCATTTAAATCGGAGAATAATGGTTGTTCTATTTATATGAGTAACATCTTTTATGGTCATGCACCTCTTATGAATGGTTTATTTCTTCTAAATCTCGAAAGGGATGAAACACACATCCATAACATTGAGGCTAAGAGATGCAAAGTAGATAGCGATAATACTACTTATTTGTGGCACTGTCGTCTAGGTCATATTGGTGTAAAGCGCTTGAAGAAACTCCATTCTGATGGACTTTTGGAGTCTCTTGATTTTGAATCATTTGACACATGCGAACCATGCCTCATGGGCAAGATGATCAAAACCCCGTTCTCCGGAATGATGGAGCGAGCAACGGACTTGTTGGAAATCATACATACCGATGTATGCGGACCGATGAGTATTTCGACGCGCGGTGGATATCGCTATTTCCTCACTTTTACCGATGACTTAAGTAGATATGGGTATATCTATTTAATGAAACATAAATCTGAAACATTTGAAAAGTTCAAGGAATTTCAGAATGAAGTGGAGAACCATCGTAACAGAAAGATTAAGTTTCTACGATCCGATCGTGGAGGTGAATATTTGAGTTATGATTTTCTCACGCATCTTAAAGCAAGTGGAATCGTTTCACAACTCACGCCACCCGGAACACCACAGCGCAATGGTGTGTCTGAACGCCGGAATCGAACCCTATTAGATATGGTCCGATCAATGATGTCTCTTACTGATTTGCCGTTATCATTTTGGGGTTATGCATTAGAAACCGCTGCATTCACTTTAAATAGGGCTCCATCTAAATCCGTTGAGACGACACCGTATGAACTGTGGTTTGGTGCTAAACCTAAGTTGTCGTTTCTTAAAGTTTGGGGATGCGAAGCTTACGTCAAGAAGTTGATGCCGGACAAGCTCGAACCCAAAGCGGAGAAATGCGTCTTCATAGGATACCCTAAGGAAACTATTGGGTATACCTTCTATCACAGAACCGAAGGCAAAGTGTTTGTTGCAAAGAACGGTTCCTTTCTTGAGAAGGAGTTTCTCTCGAAAGAAGTGAGTGGGAGGAAAGTAGAGCTTAACGAGGTTATTGAACCTTCTCTTGAATTGGAGAGTAGCGCAGCACCTGAAATTGTTCCAGTGCCGCCTGCACCAACAATAGAGGAAGCTAATGACAAGGATCATGAAGCTTCGG
Organism: Avena sativa; assembly: GCA_916181665.1. Taxonomy (NCBI): domain Eukaryota; kingdom Viridiplantae; phylum Streptophyta; class Magnoliopsida; order Poales; family Poaceae; genus Avena; species Avena sativa. The sequence goes on along the minus strand of OV702300.1, from coordinate 10,754,071 downwards.
ACGATGCTGCTACTGAACGTCGCAGGTCGACAAGGTCGCGTGCCCCTCCTGAGTGGTACGGCAACCCTGTCTTGACTGTCTTGTTAGTAGAAGACAGTGAACCTACGAACTATGAGGAAGCGATGATGAGCCCAGACTCTGAGAAATGGCTAGAAGCCATGAAATCCGAATTGGGATCCATGAGCGAAAACCAAGTATGGACTTTGGTGGACCCTCCTAGCGACCGAAAGGCTGTTGAGTGCAAATGGATCTTCAAGAAGAAAACGGACGCGGATGGTAATGTTACCGTCTATAAAGCACGGCTTGTCGCGAAAGGTTTTCGACAAGTTGAAGGTGTTGACTACGATGAGACTTTCTCTCCCGTAGCAATGTTTAAGTCCATTCGGATTTTATTAGCAATTGCTGCGTTTCATGATTATGAAATATGGCAGATGGATGTCAAGACTTCTTTCCTCAATGGCAACATTGATGAAGAGTTGTATATGATGCAACCCGAAGGTTTTGTCGATCCTAAGGATGCTAGTAAAGTATGCAAACTTCAGCGTTCCATTTATGGACTGAAGCAAGCATCTCGTAGTTGGAACCTTCGTTTTGATCAAGTGATCAAGAGCTTTGGATTTGTTCCAAATTGCTACGAAGCTTGTATCTACAAGAAAGTGAGTGGGAGCTCGGTGACGTTTCTGGTACTATATGTGGATGACATATTGATTATCGGAAATGACATCAACATGCTTAACGATGTGAAGAGTTAATTGAACAAGTGTTTTTCAATGAAAGACCTAGGTGAAGCTGCTTATATATTGGGCATCAAGATCTATAGAGATAGACAAAGACGCCTGATAGCTTTAAGCCAGAGTACATACCTAGACAAAGTTCTGAAAAGGTTCAGAATTGATAAGGCAAAGAAAGGTTCAGTGCCTATGTTGTCAGGTAAGATATTGAGCAAGGCTCAGTGTCCAGCTACGGTAAATGATAGGGAAGCTATGAGCAAAGTGCCTTATGCCTCGGCCATAGGTTCTATCATGTATGCCATGCTGTGTACTAGACCGGATGTGTCCAATGCTCTTAGTTTGACGAGCAGATATCAAAGTGATCCAGGAGTGGAACACTGGACAGCCGTGAAGAACATCCTAAAGTACCTAAATAGGACTAAAGAAATGTTCTTAGTCTATGGGGGTGATGAACAGCTTGTCGTAAAAGGTTACGTCGACGCTAGTTTTGACACCGACAAGGATGATTCCAAATCTTAGACAGGATACGTTTATATTTTGAATGGAGGAGCTGTGAGCTGGAGAAGCTGCAAGCAAAGCGTGATCGCGGGATCTACAGTAGAAGCGGAATACATGGCTGCTGCAGAAGCGTCAAGTGAAGGAGTTTGGATCAGAAACTTCATCACTGAGCTTGGCGTGGTTCCAAGTGCATTGGACCCACTGGAGATATTGTGTGACAACAATGGCGCCATAGCACTCGCTAAGGAACCAAGATATCATCCAAAGACCAAGCATATCAACCGCAAGTTTCATATAATCCGAGATTATATTGCAGATGGAGATCTGAAGATTAGCAAAGTACATACAGATCTGAATGTCGCAGATCCATTGACTAAACCTCTTCCACGTGTAAAACATGATCAACACCTCAGTGCCATGGGTGTGAGATTGTTACCAGATGTAAACTAGATTATTGACTCTAGTGCAAGTGGGAGACTGTTGGAATTATGCCCTAGAGGCAATAATAAAGATGTTATTATTATAATTCATGTTCATGATAAAGTTTATATTCCATGCTAGAATTGTATTAAGCGGAAACATTAATACTTGTGTGGTTTGTGAACAACACCGTGTCCCTGGTACGCCTCTAAGGACTAGCTCATTGATCAATGAGGGTTAAGGTTTCCTAACCATAGACATGAGTTGTCAATTGATAATGAGATCATTTCATTGGAGAATGATATGATGGACAGACCCAAACTAAGCAAAGCAATTAGATCGTTTCATCGTGTTCATCTTTGCGAAGCTTTTCCTATGTCAAATATTGTATTCCTTAGACCATGAGATAATACAACTCCCTGGTATCGGAAGAAAGCTTTGAGGTCATCAAACGTCATCCTATGAGAGGGTGATCATAAAGGTGTCTCTCAGGTGATCAGAAAGTATCTGTTGGGTTGTATGTATCGAGATGGGATTTGTCCCTCCCAAGTCGGAGAGATATACTTCGGGCCCACTCGGTAATCGATATCAACACCGCTTGCAAGCATGTGGTTAAGGAGTTAATCACAAAGTGATATCGGATTACGGAACTAGTAAAGTACTTGCTGTGAACGAGATTGAACTAGGTATGACGGTACCGATGATCGAATCTCGGGCAAGTAAAATATCGCGAGACGAAGGGAATATATATATGGGATTGTTTGAATCCTGGCATCGTGGTTCATCCGATATGATCATCGATGAATGTGTGGGAGTCAATATGGGTGCCCAGACCCCGCTGTTGATTATTGATAGAAGATCATGTCTGCATATTCTCGAACCCGCAGGGTCACACACTTAACGTATCTCGACGCTAGGATAGATTGGATAATTGGTTTATGAATTTTTGTTCAGAGTCTCGGATGGGATCCGGGATATCACGAGAGGTTCCGGAATGGTCCGGAGAATAAGATTCATATAAGGCAATGCAGTTTTTGGAGTTCGGAATTGTTCCGGGTTAATCGGTATTGTACCGGAAGCTTCTAGAACCTTCCGGAAGGGGACCAACGTGGCCCCACCTTCCGGGAGGGGGCATGGGCCTATGAGGGAGTGTTCTGGCCGCATTGGGCCAGGGGTACAAGGCCCCATAGGGCCCAGCCGATCCTAGAGAGTTTAAATCGTTTAAACTAGAGATAGGGTTTCTAGAAGAGGGGAGAGTCCATGCCCCCCACTCCTTATCCTTTGGGCTTGGGGGAGGGGCTAGGGCTGCGCCCCCACCCCTCTATATAAAGAGGGGTGGGGGCGCACCAAACCCCTACACCTCTCCTCCAAACCCTAGCCGCCTTGCTAGCTTTCCTCTCTCCCTCCCGACTGTTTGTAGGCGAAGCCCTGCTGCAGAAATTCTCCACCATATACACCACGCCGTCGTGTTGTAGATCCAATCTATCTCTCCACCATACTTGCTGGTCCGAGGAAGGAGGAGACGTCGAGGTGCTGCACGTGTGCATCTCAAGGAGGCACCGCCACTTGTGGTGCTAGATCGGATCGGATCGCGAGGAGGAGAAGCGAGTACGACTACATCACCCACGTTCCGACGAACGTTCCGCTGTGCGAATCTTCAAGGGTATGAAGATCTAATCCAATCTCTCTCGTTGTTTGCATCTCCTAGATTAGATCTTGGCTTTCCCTCTGTTCGCTCCGTAGAAAATTTTGATTTACTATGCCGCGAAACCCTTCATCTTATACAGCAGAGCCTCCAAATTGATTCTGTTGAACCAAACATAAATAATGGGGCTTAATTTCATAATCTTCAACAGCAATTGCTGGCTGAGTAATAGGAGTACGAAAATAATCATTTTTGGGAGTTGCGAACTCCCCAAGCTTCTTCTCGGCCATACTTCCTATGTTTTTGGATTTTCTTAAACAAGTACTAATGATGATAAAAACAAGAAATTTTTTTGGTTTTTCAAATAAAAACTGAAAGCAAACTAACGAAATTAAAAACAAGAATTAAAACTAGAAAGGTTCCTACTAACCTCACAAGGGTAGCTATTGCTTTCCCGGCAACGGCGCCAGAAAAAGGGTTGATACCTTCAAACCGGATTACGGATGTAGTATAGCTCTTTTTCCCTAGTAGACCTAGGTTTATCGAATCCTCAGGAAGCTGAAAGCAAAGTCAAATTACTTAAAGGGACCTTCGAGAGTTTTAGAATTCCTTTTGTGTTTTCACCGGACCAAGAGTTTGCAATCTTTTTGTTGTTGTTGACGATGGAGAGAGAGAGGGCCTAGGGTCTTCGGTTTTCACCAGCAGCTGTGCAAAACATTTGATGAGAATAATAGATAATAATAAAGTATGCATGTAATCATTAGAGCAAGATAATTATATGTGGACAGTGCATCCATAATTTTTACTGCCTCCACAACTGCTTATAGCAATAACCTACTAGTCTCATCCATAAAAGAAAGAGAACTAATGATATGCATAGTGATGTCACCGTTAATCCCAAGTAAATTTCTCACATACAGCCATACTACCCCTTCTATCACTGGGGTTCCCATCCTACAGATCAGTCATTACTCACACTCCCTTTACCTGGATCAATCCTCGGGGTCTTGGGTACCTGACAAGTCCTTAGATTGAGGCAAGAGAGGGTACTACAATCATCATGTCATACAAACTAATACATGATCCCATCTATGATAAATAACATGCACAAAAAGCTACATGGCTAGGCCGAAGCCCTTATCCCAAGGAGAATTACTCATACATAGAGATGAAATCAACAATCATAGACATTGTAATAGAGATCATAAGGTTGATAGCAAATAGTCTTACAATGTCGCCAATTGGAGAAGTGATCTACTATTACAAGTGGTGGAAGATGGATATGGTGGTGGAGAAGGGTTTAGAGGTTTAGATCTAGATCTATTCCTCCAGTATGGCGGCTTCTGGTGGCAGGGAGAGTTGGGATCGAAAAGAAGCTCTGTTTCCCGTTGCCCGAAGCCACTTTATATAGGGGTCCCTTCACGAAAGTTGTTCTGTTTGATCTAATAAAGTCGATGGCAACTATACGGCCAAAACTATACGGCCGGAATAATTTTCCCGCCGTATAGTTGGTCGTTAAGGCTTCTTCCTCCACTTCACGGCTCCTGGTTTTTTTTGACGTGTTGGAAATCTCGTATCTTTGGCATTTATGTAGTGATTCCCATCATCATACGTCATTATCTGCGCATGGAAAAATAGCGAGAAAAGATTGCATACCCCTTTGATCATTAGGCATTAGTGGCAGGTTTTAGTGAGATATTTCATCAAATATATGAATAATATCTAGTTGAAATGCAGACGTAGATGGATATATTTCATAGCCATCAATAACCAGATGCTATTTGTTCACATTGGGTTTCAATCATACTAAGGTACTTGTGAAATAATTTTATTTCTTGGCCAATCTCGTCATAATTTTCCGTAAGTTCGGCCAAAATATTCTTGTGTCTTTGAAATTGCTTATGGAAGTTATTATAAGATTTGGTCTGTCAATGTTTCAATTTTTGAAAAACTTTTCTAGTTTCATCCTCTTTAGTAAAAACTTGTAAAAAATCTACTTTGTTTTCCTTAACAAGTTCAGAAGGTATACCTTTTTCCTTCATGGTTTTGCGCATTTGAGGCAGAAGATCAGGATTTATATGAAGTATTCCCTTTTCCGGCTTAATACCAAAATCAGGATTATATAAAGAATTATTCTTAGACCTAGTAGACATTAATTCCAAACATGCTTTAACAGTTAAAGTATTTATCGGGCCTCCTTCTGATAAATCTAGCAACTCTCTGCATTGAGTATTAAGACCGTGGTAAAATAAGTGGCAAATAGTTGACTCAGAATAGCCATGATTAGGAATACTATTGATCATTCCAAAAAATCTATCCCAGGCTTGTGGGTAGTTTTCTCCCATGTTCTGACTGAAGTTGCCTATATTCTTTCTATTTTCTTTTACCTTTGTAAAAGTATTAAACCTGTTTATGAATTTAACAATATAGTTTTCCCAACATTTAATGTAATGACAAGGGAGAGAATATAACCAGTCTAGAGCCTTACCTTTTAGAGACCAACAAAATATAGACGAGAGAAATCTCTAGGCAAACCTTTTGGTGCAAGTGAAGTTATCACATCGTCGAAATCTCTAAGATGTCTCCCTGGGTCTTCATCTTCCCTTCCACTGAAAGCTTTTTCCTGCAAAATTTTAATAATCTCACCATTAAATCGATATTCCCTAACTCCAGGATTAGGAAATTCTATTGGTTGTTTAAGAAAAGCAGAATTTGGAGCACTGTATTCTATGAGAGTCTTCTCGGTTTTTTTTGGAGTTGACCTGTGAATGGACATGATTTCCATGAAGTCACTTAGGTTTTCAACTTCAACCTTGTTTGATCTCAAAAGTTTTTCAATAATTTCCTCGCGTCTTTGAACAGGAACGCGATCAAGATAATCTGGTAGATAGGTCCTACCAGAACGTGTAGACCCTTTGTCTCCTAGGAAGACCATCTTGTAATAGTAACACCTGAAATGTCAAGAGACAAAACACTTAGCGCTTAGCTCCCCAACGGTGCCAGAAAATAACTTGATGGCTGCAAGTGCAGTAGTGCACAGATCGTTTGTAGCTAGTTTTGAAGTTGAGATGTCGATCCCACAGGGAGCCCAAAGGTAAGTGTTTATGGGTGAAGTCTCTGTTGCACTCAAAGTTGTCACGGGTCTTCGAGTGAATTTACAGCAAGTGTTGAAATAAGAATAGAATTTGGATTAAAGAAAAGTATTTTAAATAAAACTAAAATGTAAACTTCAAAAATAAAAAGCATAAAAGAAAATAACGATTTGTTTGTTGTTTTCTACAGATGACAAAGTAGGCGCTGGGAGATTCAGTTCATGGTGATAGTAAATGTGCCAGGTGAGTGAGTAATAAGTGTAACAATTATAATCCTATAAGTATGTGTGTAGGCGAACAACCATAATTAGACGGAACTCCTCTTGGTAGATTTCATCCAAACTTCAATAATCCTACTAGCCTGTTACCACAACCATGGTCAGTTACTAGACGATTAAGATCCTTCAGGTTGCTTAGCAATTAAGCTCCTTGGATCGGACTAATGCAATAAGCACAGTGGTTCCAGGTGATCCTCGAGTTAAACTAGTTTCCACATTGATATCCCCTTGTCACTCGGGGGTCGCCGGTCTGCAAGCGAACAAGATTCTATCTATATAGAACAAAACATCATATTGTCTAGGCCCTTAATTGGACAACATGCATTAAGCATCCCACATATAGTCACATAATATAATAATTAAAATCAACCACAAACTTAATGGAAATTATATAGGCACATCACATCTCAACAATCCCTTACATCTCCTACGCCCAAGGGAACTTACTCACACATGAGAGAAGAAAGCATCATCGATATAATTAAATAAAGGGAGTTCTTCTTGATATTACCATGGAGATCCATAAGAATAGAAATAAATCCAACACAATTCAAGATGGGAAGAACAGTCTCAAACCCTAGTCTTGCAAGGTGGAGATCTTTCTCTCTCAAGTACAAGTAATGGCTATGGAGGTGTTGTGGCTAGGAGATCGAAGAGTGTGGAGCGAGATGAATAACGTCTTCTCCTTCTTCTCCGGATCTCTTCTTTCTCCCTTCTGGATGGGATGGTGGCTCGTGTGTTCTGTTTTCATCCGTCGTCTCTTCAGGAAAGTTGAACCTTTTAAAAAGACGGATATTCCCGCCATATAGTTGCTCGTTAAAGTTACTATACGCTCCCCTTGATTGCTTCCAAAAAGAGTGTTGCTTGCTTTCGTCTGAATATTGTGTTTCTGTTGTTAAAACCTTCTCTTGAGATTCAGAACCTGAAACACACATTAAAAACCAATTTTCTTCGCTACCGAAGTATTAGTGTTAGGTAAAGCTAGAAAACCATCAAATACGAATGAAAACCATCAATAGAAACCATAAAAATGTGTTGAATCTCACAGCTATCATCGAGCTGGCAGAGCCGGCCCACCCGGGGCGGTGGCCGCCGCGCGCCTGCGGGCTGACTAGCGGGCCGCGTGTGGACGGCCCACCCGTCTACTGCTGCGTCGGCTACTATCTCCCAGCTAGGCCGCGCACGCCGGCCCACCCGCTACGCCGCCTAGATGCTTCCGTTGTTGCTGGCTAGGCCGCGGTAGGCACTACGTCCCACCCGGCCGGCAACACGGGATTTTTCTTTTTCCTTTGGTTTTTAGTCCCACATGGGGCACCTAAAGGGGAGGGAACACCTCCCTCTGCCTATATAGAGAGGTGCCCATAGGAGGATTAGAAACACACAATAAAATAATTAAAGGCATTTGGTTGCCTATCTTATCTCTCTCTCTCTCTCTCTCTCTGTAACATTCCAAAAATCATGATTTCAAAGTTTTCATATCATCCATGCATTCATAATCATTTTAGGAATCATTTTCAATATTATTTCAAAAACAGAAGCATTTGAAGGTTTATTATTTTATGCAAGAAAGGCATTAGCCTTATTGCCACCTTATAAGAAGGAAGACCTTGTTTTGTTCAGTAGTGAATTGATCATATGGTTGATTGATGTTTTCCAAAGCTTGGACAAAGTTTTCAAAACAAAGTATGAATTTAAAAGCATTCATATGTCTTTATTAAACAATTGATAAAGGGAATGTTTATTTTTAAAATTCCAATGTGCCAATGTATTTCCAAGTGTACAACATTGTTCTATAGCCAAAAGTGTACTTGTTTCACTTTACAAAAATTCAGAAGTGGTTTGAATTCAAACTCATTTAGAATTCATTTGAATTTGGTTTCTGAAAATCAAAATAGAAATAGAAAAAGAGAAAAGAAAATGGAAAAGGACAGCGCTGCCATTTTGGCCCAGCACAGGATCCAGCCCACTAAGCCCACCCGGGCCAATTCTCCTCTGCTTCTCTCACACGCACACGCACTCTACCCCGCAGTTACTGCACGGTGGACCCGCGCCAGCTCATCCTTCGTCTTCCCCAAATCACGCGACAGACCGCGTCGCCGTTGCCGTTGCTGCCGTTGATGGCACAGCGTAAATGTCATTGATTCAGCGAGCGTTTCTCGCCGAGCCTCTGCCTACTTAAGCCTCTCTGCACTACGAGCCTTTCCCCTCACTCGCCACACTCTCTCCGCCACAAGGCTGCCCAGAATTCAGTCTGCAAAGCCGTTGCCCGAGCATCTCCGGCGAGACATTGCGGTGAGCTCCGTCCACCCCACCCTGTCTCGTTCACGCGCCTTGTGTCATGCCTTTATTTTGTCTGCTCGTGACCTAGGTCGATGGATTCGACAACCACTGCAAGTGCCCGCCGCCTCTCTCATCTCCGGTGAGAAATAACGGTAATCTCCGAGCGCCCCTTGCCTTCTCCTCGATACTATCATGTTCGCCGTGACCTTGATCACCTCCTGACACATCTGGTTCGTGCTAGGGCGATCCAGAGCCTCGCCAACGACCTCGTTTGCAAGAACCCGACGCCGCCAGCAACTCCGACGAGCCCCAGCGACCTCTGCAACACGCCCCCACCCACGCCAACGACACCTTGAGCACCGTCGTGTTCACGCAAGTCTAGTAATTAAGCCACTACCCAGCCCCTAGCCCCCTTTGGAATCACCGGAGCGTCGCTGGCAGAAGCGCCGCCGCCGCCAGCACCCATTTGCGCCGCCAGATTTTGGTCGCAAGGGTCGTAGCCATTAGATCTAGATCTGATGCTCATGATTAGATCACTTAATCGAACCGGTACGCGCAGATCTGGCCATGCACTTCCACTTAAATCCAACAGCTCACGTTGATCGATCCAGCCGAAACGGTATCAACCAATCATAAAGCGCCGCGTGGCTAGGGTTTAGATTTAAAATCTGAAATTAGATCTATTAGTTGTTCAAACTTGCAAAATTCATAACTTTTGATCCACACGTTCAAATTTTACAAATTTTATATCATTGGAATCAGGAGAAAGAATTCTATCCAACCATACACTTTTTTTAATAAAATGCTTCTGTAAACTTAGTTGTTTTTACAGAAACATTTGTAAGCTTATTTTGTATATAAAACTTGAATAGAAAATGTTTTAAGGGCCAAATTGATTCTATTTAGTGTATAATTGTTTTTTTTATGATTCAGTACTGTTCCACTTGTCTTGTTTGGTTTAGAAAAATCATCACATTGCATTGCATGCATTCATATATTTTTGTTTGTTTACCTTTGATATGTGAATTTGGTGCTATCATTTTATGTGTAGATTTTGGTGCTAGTCGTGATTGTGATTGTGAGGATTGTTGCTACTCCCCAAACTACCAAGGCAAGTGGTGCTTCATATTTTTATCCCAATATTTTGACTATGCATTAGAAGTATTTTGCATAGGGCTTGCAGGAATAATTTTGCTAAGTGTCTATATGTTATGCTTGGGAAATCCTAGTAGTTGTAGAATTGTTAGAATTTTCTCTAAGTTAAGATACTAGTTATTGCCATGCTTAGCCTAGCTAGTAGTAACCAAGGGTGGATTATATATACATGCTATGGAAAATATTTCTAAGTCTTTGATTTATGTTTTGCTTAATAAAACAACTAAGTGAATGAAACACCTGGGTGGAATGGAAAGAATGGTTTGTGTTGAGTGGTTACACAAGGCCTATTTATATGGTTTACCTTGTGTATCTCACTTGTGGTTTGCCACCCAGGAACAAAGGGATTTGAGATGCCAAATGTTAAGAGGCTTCTAGTGCAGCCACATGGCATTATGGGCTCTTCCTGGATCATATAGGTTGCAATAACTTAGCCATTTGGACAGTTGGTGGTGGAGGGATGTTAGGTTGGAACGCGTCCATTTGGTCTAAGGGAAGGCTTCTGAAAGGTCCTGTCTTGGTGAAACCAAGTCTTGTGGGGAAAGTGCACCACCTCTACAGATGGAAGAAACTAAGTACTTAGCCATGTCCCTGGTATTGGACAATTTGAGCATCAAGACATGGAAGCTATCAAGAATCTCCTCATCCCAATTTTCTAAGTAAAAACTTGTGGTTGAACAAGGGTGAAGGTTCACCAATTTCTATTGGTGGTTCCTTGGGAAAGTTTTGCCAAACAAAAAACTTAGTGTTTCCAACTGATAGGTAAAACATATTTTGAGAAAAGCAAGCCTAAGCTACACTTAGCCAAATTCATGTAGTAACTAGATGCTAATATTCTACTAAGGTATCACTTGCCAATACTATTCCAATGTATTGACCCACTATGGCTGTAACTTGTGATGTTGCAGGTTACTCCGATGATGATTAGGGGTTATGAGTCTACACTCAACATGCTTGCCTGTGGCACATGAAGATGAAGACTTTTATTTATATTGTTAAGTTAAACTCTTGTACTAGCCTGTGGCTATGGAGTTGTAAAATACTATGTTATCTCTGGAATGACGATGTAATAATGACCTTTGTTTCTGTGTACTTCATCTTAAACTGTGGATACTAGCATTTGATCCAGGGACTAACATTGCAATCACAGAGATCTTTACATTTATAAAGGTGGGATCTTACTCTCTCTCTCTCTCTCTCTCTCTCTCTCTCTCTCTCTCTCTCTCTCTCTCTCTCTCTCTCTCTCTCTCTCTCTCTCTCTCGTGAATGGGGCCCCTTGTCAGGGTTGTGCGAGCAAGGAGTTCTTTACCACAGAGTGCTGTCGCGCTGAGGGATTCGGAGCCGGGAGATCTACTTCTGTAATCTCGGCTAAATCGGAGAGAAGCGGGAGTCATTGTCAAGCATCGTACGTGGGTGACTCCCTCGGGCGGCGCCGTGCTTTCAACGCTAGGAGTTTTCTAGGCCGTTGTACTTCGTGACCTCAAGATCAGCGTAGGAACGACTTCATCAACCATGTTCTCCGTAGTACATTAATCGCGTTCGGTCTTCAAAGGTATGAATACTATATCCCCTACCGTTACTGCATTACGAGTAGATAGATCCTGGCATTAGGGTTTCAATCATAGGAGTTTTTTTATTTTCTGCCCTCGAACCCCAACATCTCCTGCTGCCGGAGCGACATGGAGGGAGAGGGGACTCATGTTATGGCCGGTGGAGATTGGCGGATTTTTCTCGTCGTCGCCTCTCGTACGAGAGGAGGGAGTTTCCCATATTGGGAAACTGGTGATTCAATTAATCATAATTATGATAACCTATTTCTTATGTCATGACATGTGTAAAGAGAGCTCCATAATAAAATATTCACTACAAGGCTCGTAGGCAGTCACTTTGTTAAGCCAGAAATAAGGTCATCTCTAAATAACTACCGCGATGTCTGAGAGCAGTTACCATACAGACCACCGCAATTAAGGTCTCTTCGTGGATATCATAATTAGCTTAGTGAATCTCTCTTTAATCCTTCGTTGACCATGCAGATTGCTAGCCGGTACTTCTAGTCACAATAGCTCCGGGCACACTTTCAAACACGTCCAATGGATTTCACCCTTTTCCTTAGACCTGAAGGCAAATGATATGTGGCCGACTACACATACCATGTAAAGAGAGATATCAAACAAACATCAGATCAATAGATCATGGACACAAGTAATAGATCATATTTATTTTATTTCATAATAATTAAAGTTTTAAATATCCGGCTATAGCCCCACTATAGCCTTTTTTGCATGGTTCGGCTAAGTGCAATAGCTGGCTATAGCCAGGCTATAGTTGTTTTTGGAGGCCGCGGCTATAGCCTATAACCGGCTATTTAAAACATAGATAATAATGCTAGTGTTTCTCCATCTCCCCAAGAACGAAGGAAACTACTCACACATGAAAGAAATCAACAACATCATCATGATCAAATGGATGGATAAAAGTACGGGGATGAATCTAGTGCAAACCAAAATTGAATCTCGAATTACAACAAGATCTAATGGGTAGAAGATAGAGGTAGTAATACAGCGGTTGATGATGAAGGGGATGATGCATTGTCCTCAAATGATCCGTGAAGCAGCAAGGATTTTCCCTTCTCCAAGTTCCTCCTCCAGATTCCTTCTTATTATGGTTTTTCGTGGCTGAAAGTTGTGAATGTCGGATCTGATGTCTTCGCGAGGTGAAAGTGTTTGACAAGTAGGACGCGCTGCCGTATGGTATGGGCGGGCTCCGCCCGTACCGGTGATTGTTAAGGATCCTGTGTCCTCCTACGCGTATGCAAATCTTCCAGATGCAAAGATAAATCAATTAAATAACTTTTATCACTTAAAAATATCATGTTATAATATAATATAATAGTCCCAATTGATATGTTCATAGGAGACTTAATAATTCGAGATCCTGTTGAAACGAAGACAAAAGATGCGCACGAACACAGTAAAATGCCAAAAACCCTACTCTACTTATGCAAAAACAAGATGTAAATATGCTTCATTTTTAGACTCATCAGCACACAATGCAATCCTACCATATGCATATGGATGGATTCTTATAAATATCAGATGCTACTTGTGAGAGTGTCATTGCCAGTTTTTTTGATATACTTAACTCTGGTGCCTGTCTAAACATGTTCAACTTAACTCAGAAGCCTGACTAATAGTTTAGTGTCCCATCTTCTGCATTCTAAACCCAAATAATTGTATCGTGTGCTCGTGCATGACAACTATCTAAGATAGAAAGATGGGTGCATATAGTGTCTTATATTTGTTATGTGTTTGTTTTCTTAAGAAGTTGCTCGCTTTTGCAGTTATGCTGGCCACTAGTCTAGTTCTTCTAATAGAAGATGACGATTTGTGTTGTTTAGGCTTGTGAGAGTGACATTGCCAGTTTTTCCACATAGCTTAGATGCACGCTTAACTCAGAAACTTGTTCTGTGTGCCATGTTTGGCATTTCAAATGTGAATAATTCTAAACCTTAACTTTTGTGGTTGATAATGGTTTGCCTGTTATTCATGTCAGAATTTTATTAACTATGTATTAAGGATAACCCTTGTGGCAACTGCACATGCAGTTGAATCTGTCAACCGGTGGTTCCCAGGAACGGATGCATCTCTCCTGCGTTCCTTTTTTTTTGAAAAGGGGAGTAAAACCCCGGCCTCTGATCACAGCCTTTTATTACGAGATTAACATCCAAAAGATTTACAATTCAAGTATCGGATAAGGTTGATACATGCACCAACCAGCGAAATATACGCGATAAAAGATCGCTAAACATCTTGTAAACGACTAGTATGTCGCCAGCACGACTGGGTGAAGATGTCTCGTGCGACCATCAGGAGACGGCTGCACCCAGTAGTCATAATATCCCGCTGGTCTTGCGGTAAAAGAAAAGCCCATAGTTGCACCCAATGTGCCACCATATGAATCACCTGCAAAAGATTAAACGTTTTGTTTTTGTTAAAGATAATATCGTTCCTGCAACGCCAAATAGACCAACATAAGGCTGAGACACCAATTCGGATTCTTGCCTTAGACTTTTTATCTACACCATTCAACCAATTCCCAAACATATTCGTTACATTAGCTGGAGGGGGGAGATCGAACGCAAAATTAACAATACGCCACAAAAGGCGAGCAAAAGGGCAAGATATAAACAAATGTTCTATGGTCTCCTGTGAGCCACAAAAGCAACACTTGCTACACCCTACCCAATTCCTGCGTTCCTTCTACTTGTATATATTCTGTGATATAAATAGAATCTATCCAGATATTCGGTTCCTGTTTTTCACATGCTGTGAGCCGGTCAATTGGCAGTACGTGCGCGCCATAGCTGTCCCCGGTGGTGCCAGAATGAAAAGAGTTTTGCTATTGTAAGCCACGTCCTATGAATGGCCTGGTTTGAAACACCAGAAGAAAATATGTTGATTGCAATCTCAACATCTCTGATACCATTCTCTGCTACAAGTAAGCTTCAATCCCCATGGTAAGGTTCAGAGTTCAAGCTTGAATTTCTTTAAGTACATATTTTGTATATTTTCTTTTTGTAACAAATTTATGAGTATTACGGTTGAACCTGGGAAACGTTGAGAAATTTCTTTCTTGAAAATGTATTTCATTCCATCTTAAATATATTGCTCGGCGTTTAGCTTTGCACTGCTGGTATGGATAGTATGTTATTGTCAGATCCTACTTGGGAGAGTGTCATTGCCAGTTTTGTCATAGCAAATGACTGAAGCCTGACTCAACAGGCTCCACATAACCCTTAAGCCTCACTCAACATATTCATTGTATTGGAATTAGTTTCTATATTGCATGTAACGTGTTTGTAACTGAAACAAACCCCTTTCCTTCTCTAGTCGGACTCTCCCTGTAATCCCTCCTGTAATTGTTGCACCTGATATAAATACAACCCAACAAGGCTCGGTTGTTTAATGAGTAAAAACGCTTCATCTTATTTTGACACATTGTCCCATCTTTTGCATTCTAAACATCTCAAAAAGAAATCTATCAGGCATGCTCTATCTGAATAGAAAGACGGTGCAGATAGTGCCTTAAGCTTATCATGTGTTTGTTTTCCTCCAGACTACCTTTTACTCGACTTGCGTAAACAGTTCCTTATAAGAACATTGGATTTTATTTCAGAACACGACTACATGTGCAGGCCACTGAGCTAGTTTCTCTATTGGCAGATACTGATGTGTGTTGTCCAGACTTGTGAGAATGACATTACTAGTTTTTCTGCAATATGTAGCTTAGACACCATCGTTGCCTGTACCACGTCTTAGTTCCATAAATGCAAATTGAGAACCCACTTAAAACCACACAAACATATGTTGTGTCGCCACTTTGTATTTACACTACATTTGTCCATTCTTTCCATGTGGCGACCAAGATTTTCTTATATACGATCAAATTAATTTCACTAGTCACCATTTAGCGTGTGACGCCAAATATTTTCTTAGATATACTAAATTAATTTCACTACAATAACTGGTCACCATTTAGTGTGTGACGCCAAATATTTTCCCTGCAGATATACTAAATTAATTTCACTACAATAACTGGTCACCGTTTAGTGTGTGATGCCAAATATTTTCCCAGATATACTAAAATAATTTCACTACGATAACTGGTCACCATTTAGTGTGTGACGCCAAATATTTTCCCAGATATACTAAATTAATTTCACTACAATAACTCCTCACCATTTAGTGTGTGACGCCAAATATTTTTCCAGATATATACTAAATTAATTTCACTACAATAACTGGTCACCATTTAGTGTGTGATGCCAAATATTTTCCCTGCAGATATACTAAATTATTTTCACTACAATAACTGGTCACCGTTTAGTGTGTGACGAAAAATATTTTCCTAGATATACTAAATTAATTTCACTACAATAACTGGTCACCATTTAGTGTGCGACGCCAAATATTTTCCAAGATATACTAAATTAATTTTACTACAAAAACTGGTAACCATTTAGTGTGTGATGCCAAACATTTTCCCTGATATATACTAAATTAGTTTCACTACAATAACTGGTCACCATTTAGTGTGTGACGCCAAATATTTTCCCAGATATATACTAAATTAATTTCACTACAATAACTGTTCATCATTTAGTGTATGACGCCAAATATTTTCCCAGATGTATATTAAATTAATTTCAAATAATAACTGGTCACCATTTACTGTGTGATGCCAAATATTTTCCTAGATATACTACATTAATTTCACTACAATAACTGGTCACCATTTAGTGTGTGACGCCAAATATTTTCCCAGATATATACTAAATTAATTTCACTACAATAACTGTTCATCATTTAGTGTATGACGCCAAATATTTTCCCAGATGTATACTAAATTAATTTCAAATAATAACTGGTCACCATTTACTGTGTGATGCCAAATATTTTCCTAGATATACTACATTAATTTCACTACAATAACTGGTCACCATTTAGTGTGTGACGCCAAATATTTTCCTAGGTATATACTAAATTATTTTTAGTACAATAACTGGTCACCGTTTAGTGTGTGACGCCAAATATTTTCCTAGATATACTAAATTAATTTCTCTATAATAACTGGTCACCATTTAGTGTGTGATGCCAAATATTTTCCAAGATATACTAAATTAATTTCATTATAATAACTGGTCACCATTTAGCGTGTGATGCTAAATATTTTCCAGATATATACTACATTAATTTCAGTACAATAACTGGTCACCATTTAGTGTGTGACGCCAAATATTTTCCCAGATATATACTAAATTAATTTCACTACAATAACTCGTCACCATCTAGTGTGTGATGCCAAATATTTTCCTAAACATATACTAAATTAATTTTACTACAATCACTGGTCACCATTTAGTGTGTGATGCCAAATAGTTTTTTAGATATATACTAAATTAATTTCACTATAATAACTGGTCACCATTTAGTGTGTGACGCCTAATATTTTTCAGATATATACTAAATTAATTTTACTACAATAACTGGTCAACATTTAATGTGTGACGCCAAATATTTTTCCAGATATATACTAAATTAATTTCACTACAATCACTGGTCAGCATTTAGTGTGTGACGCCAAATATTTTCCCTGCAGATATACTAAATTATTTTCAGTACAATAACTGGTCACCGTTTAGTGTGTGACGCCAAATATTTTCCTAGATATACTAAATTAATTTTACTACAATAACTGGTCACCATTTAGTGTGTGATGCCAAATATTTTCCAAGATATACTAAATTAATTTCACTATAATAACTGGTCACCATTTAGCGTGTGATGCTAAATATTTTCCAAATATATACTAAATTAATTTCAGTGCAATAACTGGTCACCATTTAGTGTGTGACGCCAAATATTTTCCCAGATATATACTAAATTAATTTCACTACAATAACTGGTCACCGTTTAATGTGTGACGCCAAATATTTCTCCAGTTATACTAAATTAATTTCACTACAATAACTGGTCACCATTTAGTGTGTGACGCCAAATATTTTCCAAGATATACTAAATTAATTTCACTACAATAACTCGTCACCATTTAGTGTGACGCCAAATATTTTTCCAGATATATACTAAATTAATTTCACTACAATCACTGGTCAGCATTTAGTGTGTGACGCCAAATATTTTCCCTGTAGATATACTAAATTGTTTTCAATACAATAACTGGTCACCGTTTAGTGTGTGACACCAAATATTTTCCTAGATATACTAAATTAATTTCACTACAATAACTGGTCACCATTTAGTGTGTGATGCCAAATATTTTCCAAGATATACTAAATTAATTTCACTATAATAACTGATCACCATTTAGCGTGTGATGCTAAATATTTTCCAAATATATACTAAATTAATTTGAGTACAATAATTGGTCACCATTTAGTGTGTGACGCCAAATATTTTCCCAGATATATGCTAAATTAATTTCATTACAATAACTGTTCATCATTTAGTGTATGACGCAAAATATTTTCCCAGATGTATACTAAATTAATTTCAATATAATAACTTGTCACCATTTACTATGTGATGACAAATATTTTTCTAGATATACTACATTAATTTCACTACAATAACTGGTCACCATTTAGTGTGTGACGCCAAATGTTTTCCTAGGTATATACTAAATTAATTTCACTACAATAACTGGTCACCATTTAGTGTGTGAGGCCAAATATTTTCTCAGATATATACTAAATTAATTTCACTATAATGACTGGTCACCATTTAGTGTGTGACCCCAAATATTTTCCCTGCAGATATACTAAATTATTTTCATTGCAATAACTGGTCACCGTTTAGTGTGTGACGCCAAATATTTTTCCAGTTATTAAATTAATTTCACTACAATAACTGGTCACCATTTAGTGTGTGAGGCCAAATATTTTCCTAGATATACTAAATTAATTTCACTACAATAACTCGTCACCATTTAGTGTGACGCCAAATATTTTCCGAGATATATACTAAATTAATTTCACTACAATAACTGGTCACCATCTAGTGTGTGATGCCAAATATTTTCCTAAATATATACTAAATTAATTTTACTACAATCACTGGTCACCATTTAGTGTGTGATGCCAAATAGTTTTTTAGATATATACTAAATTAATTTCACTACAATAACTGGTCACCATTTAGTATGTGACGCCAAATATTTTTCCAGATATATACTAAATTAATTTCACTACAATGACTGGTCACCATTTAATGTGTGACGCCAAATATTTTCCCAGATATATACTAAATTAATTTTACTACAATCACTGGTCAGCATTTAGTGTGTGACGCCAAATATTTTCCCTGCAGATATACTAAATTATTTTTAGTACAATAACTGGTCACCGTTTAGTGTGTGACGCCAAATATTTTCCTAGATATACTAAATTAATTTCTCTATAATAACTGGTCACCATTTAGTGTGTGATGCCAAATATTTTCCAAGATATACTAAATTAATTTCATTATAATAACTGGTCACCATTTAGCGTGTGATGCTAAATATTTTCCAGATATATACTACATTAATTTCAGTACAATAACTGGTCACCATTTTGTGTGTGACGCCAAATATTTTCCCAGATATATAGTAAATTAATTTCACTACAATAACTGGTCATCATTTAGTGTGTGACGCCAAATATTTTCCCAAACATATACTAAATTAATTTCACTATAATAACTGTTCACCATTTAGTAAGTGATGTCAAATATTTTCCTAGATATACTACATTAATTTCACTACAATAACTGGTCATCATTTAGTATGTGACGCCAAATATTTTTCAAGGTATATACTAAATTAATTTCAGTACAATAACTGGTGACCATTTAGTGTGTGATGCCAAATATTTTCCCAGATATATACTAAATTAATTTCACTACAATAACTGGTCATCATTTAGTGTGTGATGTGAAATATTTCCCTGCCGATATACTCCCTCCGTTTCGGTTTATAAGTCCTGCACGTAGTTTTATGTCGCCAAATTGAGCAACTTAGTATAATGTATATATTACAAAAAATATATCATCGAAAACTTTAGACTTTGTATTTTCCAATGATATAATTTTTATATTATATAATTCAAATTATATAGGTCAAATTGATAACCTAGATGTACGCGTAGGACTTGTAAACCGAAACGAAGGGAGTACTAAATTATTTTCACTACAATAACTGGTCACCGTTTTGTGTGTGACGCCAAATATTTTTCCAGATATACTAAATTAATTTCACTACAATAATTGGTCACCATTTAGTGTGACACCAAATATTTTCCCAGATATAATAAATTAATTTCACTATATTAACTGGTCACCATTTAGTGTGTGACGCCAAATATTTTACCAGATATATACTAAATTAATTGCACTATAATAACTGGTCACCATTTAGTGTGTGATGCCAAATATTTTCCTAGATATGTATTAAATTAATTTCACTACAATAACTGGTCACCATTTAGTGTGTGATGCCAAATATTTTTCCAGATATATACTAAATTAATTTCACTACAATAACTGGTCATCCTTTAGTGTGTGACGCCAAATATTTTTCTAGATATACTACATTAATTTCACTATAATAACTAGTCACCATTTAGTATGTGACGCCAAATATGTTCTCAGATATACTAACTTGATTTCACTAAAATAACTGGTCACCATTTAATGTGTGACGCAAAATATTTTCCAAGATATACTAAATCATGAGCTTATATAGATTTTACACAATTAATTTAGCATATCTGAAACAATATTTGGTGCCACAAGCTAAATCATGAACTTATATAAATTACCTAAATAATAATGCTACGCCTAAAAGTTTGCAGAATCAATCTACGGGATCACGTGAAGAAAAACATGCATGAGGGTCCTGGGCCTAAAGTCACGCATCGTAAAAACTATGAACTAACCAGTGATCGCACGTCGTTCCGTAATAGCAGTCCGTAAGGATTTTGCCGTAAGTCTAGCATTATTAAGGATATTATAACTTGGATAAAAGGGAGACCTCTCATACCTCCAAGATTTTGGCCATCTGATCCCTCTTCATGTGATGTTCCTGGCCTCCGGAGGTAAAATCGACCTTCTCTCGTGTAGATTTGTGGCCCGGTGAAAGCTCGGGCCAAGGAAAAGTGGAAATTAAGGAAGGCCCGGCCCGATGGCACGGTGATTTTTGTAAAGCTTGGGCCGGGCCTAGACCAGAATTTTAGGCCCGGCCTAGTCTTGGGCCTGGGTTTTCTTTGTAGGGTTTTTTTTGGCCTAGTCTGGCCCGGAAAATGCCCAGCTATACGCATGAGCGATCTGAATTGCGAGGCGATGTGGCCATGCGGCAGGGAGCCAGGCGACGCCAAAGAAAAATAGAAGGATAACCTTTTGAACCTTCCCCCAAAGACAATACTGAATTCCTGAAGGTTCAGAAGGTTTCAATTCTGCCAAAGAAAAATAGAAGGATCATTACTATAACATTATTAAAAGAATAAGAGACATGTATGATGAATCGGGCATGGCATGATTTCTCGTGCCTTTTCCATATTGATTAAACCAGAGAAAAAATGACTAATTTCGGTTTTTTCATAGCCTGAACCGCTGGTTGGGTCCCAATATCCAGCCTTGAAACTTTCTCTGGGCATCCAAATTGTATTCTTGCTTTAGTGCATTTCATTTGACAAGGGAAGCTATTATCTACTAACATAGCATACTCTCAAACATTATTTGATTTTAAAATTCTTCGTTGCTAATTCTTATTGTGGAAATATATTCTGCATATGTGTAAATCGACGACGGAGGTGTTTGTATTGCTTCATGAAGAGTTGCAGGTGCGCAGTGTGATCCTTTAGTATTAATATGCCCATTGGTAGTTGACTATGCAATTGATTTGAGTACCATTGAGAGTTAACTTCCATTTGTTTTGTTTCAACTGGGTCTTTATTTCTTGTCTGTTAACTCCCGAGACTATCAAGAAATGCACAGGTGTCTTTATTTATGTGTGTGAGGAGTCATGGACTCACTACAGAAGATGACATGAGCCTCCATAGTCCATCATCATTGTTTTGGTGTGTGTGTGTGTGGGGGGGGGGGGGGGAGTAGGGGATGCTGATGCGGCGAGCCCAACATTGCGAGAGGCTGAATCGGTAGTTCTGCATCTCTCCCTGTTCCCCCTTTTTGCGTCCTTTGAATTTCTTATTCTCTTTATTAGCTTTGTGAACTTTAGAATAACACATCAATTTTTGGTCCCGTAGATGAATATGTCCAATGATGCTTGATGTAGTGCAGGGAGGAGGCGCGTAGCGATGTAAGTTATTTGAAGCAAGCCTTTCAGTCAACCTCCAGTGGCGAAGCTGCCAAGTGGGCTAACTACTGATGGGGAATCTCTTCACATTGTCCACACTGTTTTTGCTCTCTGCCCTTTGCCCGCTCCTGCCCTCATTTTATTTTTCTATCTATATATCCTGCAAAAGTATATCCCCTTTCTACCCAACATTTGTATTGTTCACCCTCATGTTCTAAATTTTGACAAAAATAATGTTACATGTTCTGTTCATCCTGATTGATTCAATTTGCTTTGTGAAATATTGAAATCAGAGTTACAATTTAAAATAACTAAGAAATATCATGGTAGACACCACAACACGCATGAAGAGGAAGCGTAAAAATAGAATTTTACACGGAGTTAATTTTCAGTTTTTTTTTTGCACGAGAGATTATCCCCAAATCCATCAATTGTCACTACTAACCCAATAAGATCTGTGCATACAAGGTCGGCGTTTTAAAAAATTACTACTTTGACTAATAAATTTATTCAAAGAACACAAAATTGTGCCGCCCCATGCATCACCTTGGCTGATCTTGTACCCCTAGTTATCAATATTTAGTTTGCACCTGAATCCTCATTATACATTGGATCTATGATTCTTGCCACGGGCGGAATCGTCACACTCGTGCAACAACAGGCCGATGGAAGCACCTTTGAACAATATCCGTTCTTGTAACCTTCAGATTTGCATGTTTGAACGCAAAGGCGAAGAGAATCACAATCTGGCATCGTCCTAGCTCTGTGCTCCTTGCATATGAGTACAACAGCACCTACATAAACATAATGATAAAAAGTTCTATTACACAACTAATCACGAGTATATGGCAACTATCTATAACTTTTAGGAGCATGTTTCCATACTTACCAGAAGGCACCAGGAGTGAGAGTATCAAGATGAACGCAGCAACGGTGGTGATCTTGCAAGCCATGACGGTGTTAGTTGCTTTGAGATATAGGGAAGCAAGGCTGCAAGGACTTCTTGTTTACATGGACATGTATTTATACAGGATTGGGAGAAGGTGGTCGAAGTGCAAAATATTGATAGAATTGCAATAGTTTGGCAAGAATTAATGATTGATTATTGTCCTTGAGCTGGATAACAGAAGGTATCCTTATCCTGATTGGAATTAATGAGAAAAGTTAATTGGTGATACCCAAATGAATGAGGCCAAATATTAGGTGATTAATACCTTGATTTTTTATATGCTTGCCAAATTATAGGTATTAATACCTACCCACTATAGGATGCAATACTTGGAGCACTAAGGATTTTTATTTAGTTGGAGGAGAGAGAATTAAGAAAGATAATGTTGTCTTCTTTTAGGGCATGTACAATGTGGTGAAGTCATTCTTCCCTTAAGATTGTCACGTTGGATTTTTACTTAGTTGGAGGAGAGAGATACAAAAAAGAGAAGATTGTCTTTCCTTAGCTAAGGGATGATCTCTCAGAAATAAGAGAAGACTATTTTCTCCATTGTACTATATGTCTTTCCTTAGCCAACCAATTTCTTACTAAAAATAGTTAATTCTCATTAATTGCTAGAGATAGCAATAAGAGATAATGCATTGTACACATTATATATTGTGTCTTCTCTAAATGACGTGAAAAGTTAAGAGAAGGCATGCATTTTCTAGCATTGTACATGCCCTTAGCTAAGGATGATTCCTTAAAAATAAGAGAAAGCTATTTTCTCCATTGTACCTTGTGCCTTCTCTTATCAACACAATTTCTTACTATAATTAGTCAATTCACATTGATTTTAGAGATGACTCATTGTATAACTTATTATTTTTATTTGTCTTATCTAGATTATGTGGAGGGTAAGAGAAGACCCGCCTTCTCTACCATTCTACATGACCTAAATGAATAGCTTTGGTCTGTATCATCAAGTCTTATAAATTGTGTATATATAGCTACATGAAACGGGATACATGTCATATTGTGCTTCTTGATGGATTATATATGACCGATTTGCATGCTATCAATGCACAACAACGCCCCTATGAGTTGTGAATTTTTTTTCAACCAAATTAATTAAGTTTTGCAAAACATGCACGTACAATATCAAACAAAATTCAAACACAAATTTTATGTACGATTGAAGAAGGAATAAGAAAACAAATCATGTTATGAATAGTATCAGAAAAAGACAAAAACACCCAAATTGCACGTAGCACTATAACATTTTGAGAGTTAACCGGTATGTATTTGGTGTGATACAGGAGAAATCGAAGATTTGGTGAAACAAAGAGCGTTAAATCATGTATTAGGTAACTCAAACATGGAATTAGCTGCCATTTTAGGAGTCATAATGTATGTTTATTTGAAATGAGGGAGCGCCAAAGGCAAGTGCAACATGGTTATACTAACGCCACTTAGGTTCAAGTCTCTCCACCTACCTAACAATATAAATCTAAGGGAGGGATCTTCCTCCTTAGTTGTGAATGTTACTTTGAATGAAATAAGGGTGTGGGGGAACCGGCGTCTCATGTTTGTTGTTTTTGAGACATGTGTTTTTCTTCGGGAAGTTGTTCATGAGGCATGTAAACTTGGAAAACAACCATGTTTTACCTTTTTCTACTTTGACCTATGGTATTCATATCCCCTTGAATTATATATATCGTGATGGGTGGACATCATGGGTCTTGAATTTATCAAGTCTTGGGTACTACCACGCGCATAGCCTTTTTTTCACTTATTATATATATAGGTGTGTTCACTGTGATAATCGAGAAGAATTTATACTCTGAATTACCCCCCAAAAAAATCTCATTGTCATCGTGTTTAGACTAAGCTCACACCTCTCCACATAAGCAGAAAGTTGCACCTCTAGCATGCCGAACTAACTTCATAGTGTTTGTTTGCACTTCTCATCCATGTTTACAAGCCTTTCATGATTTGAGTTGAAGCTCTTTGCACCTGTTGTTACATACTTGCTTTGATAACAAAATAGTTCATGCAATCTTCTCACCGTATTAATTAAAAAGGAGCCATATGTTTATATTACATATGAGATATTACACAAAAGAATAGAGCTATCCATGGACACAGAGACACACATTTATTTCACATGTCTTGGGAGCAGTTGGGTAGTTGCACCAGAAGGTACGTGCATGAAGAGTTTTTATTTGACAGACAAGTTTATTGAAAGGACACAAAATTATTTGTGTTTTCAGCTTATCACATTGGTCTTGATCTTGTACTTGCTATATTTAGTTAGCTTATGAATCCTCATTATGAGTTGCATCTACTATTTTTCCTACGGGTTGTTTTGTCATGTTTACACAACAACAAGCTGCTCGAGCCACCCGTGAGCAGTATCCGTCGTTGTATCCTTCAATTTGCAATTCTTTATGCAAGCATCAACATTTGGACAGTCTGACACCCTAGCCCGATGCTCCTTGCATTCAAGTTCAAAACGCACCTATATCACAAAAAAAAGTTTTGTTACACAACTAGTCAAAAGTATACACTGAAACACATCTAGAAAATACAAATTTAGAAAAATTTGAGACTTCCTTTTTAGGATGAAGGGAGTAATGATGATGTATACATCCTAAGAAAACTATATACTATAACTTTAGGTAACATGTTGTTCCATACTTACTGCAAGACACCATGAGTGCTAGCATCAAGATGGATACAACAACAACGGTGGCGATCTTGCAAGCCATGACGGTGTAGTTGCTTTGAGATATTGGGAAGCAAGGCTGCGAGGATTTCTTGTTTACATGGACATGTATTTATAAAGGATTGGCAGAAGGTGGTTTAAGTGTAAATTCTGGATAGAATTGTAATAGTATGGCAAGAATTGATAATTGATTATTGTCCTTAAGCTGGATAACGGAGGATAGCCTCATCTTGATTGGCATTAATGAGAAAGGTTAATTGGTGATAACCAAATGCATGAGCCAAATCTTAGGTGATTAATACCTTAATTTTTTTATATGCTTGACAAATTATAGGTATTAATACCTATGACCATAGGATGCAATGTTTCGAGTGCCTCCTGCATATCAGTACATTTAGAAATCTTGGGCTTACAAGTGTATGTGTATAAACAATGTCTTACATTTTGGCATTATTACTTTGTGCTCCATAGGGGAAGTTAGATGCTGGTATGAGTGGCCCTGCACGGATGACCTATCGGCGCCTCTGATGCATGTAGAATGCATACATGAACTATGTAGGTTGTTGCTATCACTGGTGGAAAACAGGCATATAGTCCCGGGTCGTAACGGGCTCTAGTCCCGGTTTTGGGCCCGGGAATGCCAAAACGGGACTAGAGGACCCTCTCTCTAGTCTCGGCTTGCTACGGCCCACGACATATAACAGCCATGTGGCTATTTCAATGAGGCGGGGGCGGAAACCCTCTAGTCCCGGACCGTAACACCACCCGGGACTATACAGTTTCATGCCGCGACAGAGAATTGTGTGTTTCTCTGCCGCGGCAGAGATTGTGTGTTTCCTTTTTTTCTATTTAGTTCCTTTTTTGTTTTGTGTTTCACTATAATTTCAAACATATATTTCAGTACACATATTCTATGATATTACATACACAGTACACGTTGATGCATCTATATAATTAATCGATCCCTTGCAAGCATACATATAATCAATCATATCAAAAGGAAAAAATGTTTTGAAATTACATGGTCATTGATGATATATATATATCATATCAACTACATGGAGATCACTGATACGTTGGAAACGTATCTATAATTTTTGATGCTCCATGCTTGTTTAGTATCTACTTTGCTTTACTTGTCCATACTTTGAGGTGCTTTTTACATGTTTTTTGGTGCTCACCCACTAATAAGTTGCAATAGTGCCAGATGCCTGATTTCTGCTGTTTTTGGTTTCAGAAAAGTTAGTAAAGAAATATTCTCGAAATTGGACGGAACAAAGGAAAAAGTCAATTACTTTCTGTGGGGAACAAGAAGTCCAGAGGAGAGTCGGAGGGGCCGGCCACAGGGGCCAGACCCACCCCAGGCGCGGGTGGGCCCGACCCCGCGCCTGGCTAGGGTTTGGTCGCCCTGGCTGTCGTGGTGGTGTCACGGCATATGCCATGGGTAGGCTTAAGTTGGGGGCCGAATGGGTGCTTGTGGTCACCGGGGAGGGAGTGCACGGTCTTGCCATGCACGAAGAACAAGATGAACTTTCCACACTTAGGAATTTTATTGATGCTAGAGGTTTACAAGTGCTCCTCGAGCTATATGAACTAGTGTTCTGTGCACTAGTTCCCTATTTGGTCCAACTTCCCCTTCTACAGCTATGCCCCTCCTTATATAGGCGTAGCTAGCTAAGTTACACCCCTTTGGGTTCTAGGGTTACTGTTTGAATCTTGGTCCCTACTATGCGGGCCGGGTCATGGGCTTGCCCCAAGCCTAGTGGCCCAGTCCATAAAGCTAGACAGCTATCGGTCTTCAGGTACGTCGTCTCCTGTTCGTTTTGGCGTCACGCAGTAACTTTGTATGTCAGCCCTTTCTTTGGGCGTCACCTGGCTCCTTTCGTGTCACCTGGTGTCGCCCTTCTATTTTGACCACGCTTTACTATGGTCCCTCCTGAACCTCACTCGGAAAGGTGCCACACGTCCTATCTGACTCGGCCCCTCCTCGGGAGACTCGGCTCGTTGGTTCCTGCAAGATTAACATCTTTGTCTTATACGGGCCAACATAGTTTCTACGTCGGCTGCATACGATCCTCTTACCCGGCCGTACTTACTCGGCGTGGTTCTTTCTTCACTCGGCGTAAGCCAAGCTAGGCTGTGTTTTACCCCTTGTGACCCTACCGGGGGTTACCCCCCTCCCCCTCCCCCCGACATTAGTCCCCGAAGCTGGTGAGGTCTAGCAGTTCTAGTTGTTAGGCGTCTCCAGGTTTTTTTAATGTAATTGGAACTTCTTATTTTGTCTTTATTAATTGCTTAGGCGCACTGTTTGGCGCAATCTTGCATCTTGTCGAGTCTATCTGATAGTTTCCGAGTCTGTTCTTTGACTTTCTGGCTCGTTTTCGCCTCGTGCCGAGTCATTTTGGCCAATTCCGAGTCATTTTCGGCGTGCTTCAGTCACTGACAGCTGGTAATCATGGTAACTTGCCTCAAATTTTGTTCCAAGCCCTGACCGCACAGTGACTTGTGATTTTGGACTGTGGACAAGGACGAGGTAACGAGGAGAGGAGATGAGTCTCTCTATCGTCCGTCCTCATCGTGACGGCTGGCCGGCCGGCAGCGAAATCAGTGGGTAAGTAGTCCTTTGTTTCTTCCTTCTCTCCTTCAGCAGTAGAACTTGTCTCCCTCGGTAGACCAAACTACGAATGAGGAGAGTTAGAGCGAGTCTGCCAGTGCCGGCCGGCGGCGAGGAACTAGGAGTGGATAGGTAGCGTCATGGCCATCTTTGTCATGATGACCGGTGATGGCGGGCTGGGCGGCGAGATCAGCAGGTATATCGATCCGGTCAATTTGTAGTACTTGCGCCATTGCATGTCCCCGTTGGTGCCAGAATTTTGAACCTTCCCCCAAAGACAATTTTGAATTCCTAAAGGTTCAGAAGGTTTCAATTCTGCCAAAGAAAAATAGAAGGATCATTACTATAACATTATTAAAAGAATAAGAGATATGTATGATGAATCGGGCATGACATGATTTCTCATGCCTTTTCCTTATTGATTAAACCTGAGAAAATGATTATTTTCGGTATTAACACTCCTTGTTAGCATTGTCCTACTACCCAATCCTTTCGATCAATTATTTAAGTAACATAATCACACAATAATGAACATTATGCTTGCAATGTGGCATACACTTAAATCTTACAAATTTTAGAGACATAGCCTACATAAAAGTAACTACAATTACAGCATAGGAAATATTGAGCTGGTAATTCATTACCATAGATATTTAGAAAAAAATGTTAGACCATAAAAAGTTATCCTTCCAAATCTATTGTGGTCACAAATCATTTTGAAATTATTATAACTAAAATTTCATTAGTCTTATGTGAAGATACCGAAGGTGGAACCATACATTCTTGGATTCTTCTTGTGACTTTCCACTATATTGGAATTGCTTCTTCTATAATAACTACTTTGTTCTATGTAATTATCGGGCAACGGACAACACATCTATGCACATCGTGTGATAGAACTCTATTTTTCGGTTGGCAACAACTATGCCACTAGGTTAGTAACATGTCATTGAGCTTACATCGAATTGGAAAATCCATCAGTGCTAATGTAATCTTGAAGCACGGGGAGCAATATGACGCCTACAAAGTCTGTATTCTTACACAATTGTGTAAAAGTGTGATACATCTATTGTCAATTTCAAAACTATTGCCTTATAAAGCAGAATTACATAGCATGTATATAGAACACAGCACATCGAACCATATATCTCCAACATGCTTCTAATTCCAGATATTGGTATGAGCTCTTAAGGTGCACGGAAATTAAAGGTAAATGGTGAACATCATTGTGACATGTGTTGTCAGCGAACATCTTACTTAGACCGGGGTGTGTGGCATGCCGGCCTCAAATCAAGGTACACACCTCTGATCTCATCTTGTGTGGCTCAAATTGATCCTCAAAGGATCAAACAGAGTCCACTGTCTCCGACGCCATGGCAACACATAAGGTTTGCTCGGCCGAGTTCACAATCTTGACCAAGGTACATGCACGATGTACCGATGCCGAATTGCTTTTACCCAGGGGAGCCAATTCATTTCATACTTTGATTCTTTTCCAAATGCATTCGGTGGTCTCACACGCCTAAATCTGGAGAGATTGAGGCTGGGTGAGTCAGAGTTCCCAAAAGTTTCCATTATGTGCAAGCAATTGAAGGACCTCCGCCTCTACTGCCGCGACATGGGGAGTTTGTCTCTGCTTGAATTTTGGAACACCCGCAGCTCCGTAAAGTCGAGCTTGCTTCCTTCGACTTTGAAAAGGTTGATCTCAAGTGGCCACCGAAGCTCACAGTGCTATCCGGGTGGGATAAATACACTCGGACTAACACCTGCGACTGTGCAGACTGCAGATGCATTCCCACTGAATTCATCAACACAAAATACCAACTAACAACACAGGCAGTTCCATTAAGATCATCAGCTGCATTGCACAAACCTCCACATTGGCTGAAATCAAACATGGAGCTACTCCACTGCACTCGGCTCTCTATTGTAAGGAAACGAACAGAAACAAACATTAGCTTGTATTCGTCGACAAATCATCGTCACAAATGACCTTCACCAACAGAGAAGGTCTTGAACTGATGCATTATACTGAATTACTGGGCCGCAAGTATTGCATTATCCTGCAAACACAACCACAAGGAGCTCATGGTCACGCGTGCGGATCAGTTACACTGAATTAGCTAGGCTAAGCTTCAGTTGTTACAAACAGGCAATATTACATAGTTTCTGAATCAAAAAACCTGTAAACAAGAGTTCACCGTCTTCAGAATCAATCCGCTCCAGCATCCTTCGCATCGACGGTGAACTCGTACTCCTGGCAGCAGCCCAGGTAGGACCGTAGGAGTCTGAAATTAGGTAGATCAAAATAAGAGCTTGGCAACTCATACGTGAAGTCAGCATGCAGTGCAATACAGATGAGACAGAGACTAGTAACATACCGTGACACACAACTCCTTAAGGGCAGGTGCGCCTTGGAGAATGAACATTGTCCAATTCAGTTCACATTCTTCAGAAATATTCATCAAATTCACATACCTTAGTCCGCGGAACACCATTGACAACTGTTTCCGACCTTCTGATTTGACCCAAATCCTCTCACACTTGAAGTTCAAGTGCAGGTCACTTATGCTGCTAGCTTTACCAAGCAGCTGACTTAATTTGTGCATCTTGTAGTACAAAGAAAGACCAATGTTACTGATGCTCACATTCTGGAGCAGCGGAACAAAACCAAGCGCTGGATGTCGGTCGCCCAGTCGGCGCTGCTCATGCCTGGCGATCTCTGCTTTGGCTCCCCCACTTTTTCGGGGACCGAGGGCATGTGAAAATCTTCAGCGTCATGGAGGGTGGGGAGGATCTGGGCGGGCGGAATGGTGGGAGATGGGCGAATAGCAGGCGAGGCAAGACATATGGGGGAAGGAAAATGAGGGGGAAAAAGGTACCTCGGGAAAACAAAAAGAAGGGAATTTTCGGCCCAATCCGGCAGAAACTCAACGACGTCTGGGTAGCAACTGGGAGACAAATGGTTCGCCGGCGCTAAAAAAAGTCTCCTAGGGTGCGGGCTGGAGACGCTCTGACCCATCAGAACGTAGGAGCTTTGGGGGCTCCTGTTCGATTGTTCCCAGTTGTAGTGACCAGAGTCTGATCTAGCATGTCCAGTACGAAAGTGTTTACAGAAGTGACTGGAAATTCAAAAAGATGTACTGTACTAGTTATTATTTACTAAATAGCGGTAAATACAATAATAAAAAGTACTATAAACAATGACGACACAGATAAATATCAGTCGTTTCCATTTGCCAAAATACTCGGCACAACTATAAGAGTGCCACACATCTAGTACCATCTCAAAGCACATAAATACATTCCGTGCGCCTTTATTTTTCTAGTTTATTACTACTATACTATACTATTGACAACAAATAATCCAATACTATGTACAACAACGATTTCTGTCCAGGAGCATTATCTATTTCAGGAAGTGGATCCCGGCGACAGGCGGGCGCATGCCCTTATTGATCTCCTCCCTAATGTATGACTTGTGCTTCCATGTCCTCGGGTACATGGATGTCCTTCGAACCCTGCGCCTGCACTTCCGGCACAATGGCTTGTCATGCAGGTATATTTTCTCAAGATTCACCGCTGCTTCCACGACACTTTTGATATAGCTCACAAACTTGTCTTGTGCTTGAAACCCAAAGATTCTAAACACAGCTAGACTGGTGTGCTTGAAACCCGAAGATGTTACCCAATTTACTACTTCCTTGTCCTTCTTTTCCTCGCTAAGCCCGTGCGACTTCCTGGACACCCCCCTTATAATCTCGCAAAAATGGTCCTGCACCTGCACTCCCATCATATGAAGTTTCATGTTACTTCAAAGTAAGAGCTTGGCAACCCAGCACCAAGTCAGCATGCGGCGCAATACGAATGAGGCAGAGAGTAGTAGTAACGTACCGTGACGCACAACTCCTTAAGGGTGGGTGCACCTTGGAGAATGAACATTGTCCAATTCAGGTCACATTCTTCAGAAATATTCATCAACTTCACATATCTGAGTCCGCGGAACACCGTTGACAACTGTTTCGAACCTTCTGGTTTGACCCAAATACTCTCACACTTGAAATTCAAATGCAGGTCGCTTATGCTGCTGGCTTTAGCGAGCAGCTGGCTTAATTTGAGCACCTTGTGCGAAGAAAGACCAATGTTACTGATGCTCACACTCTGGAGCAGCGGAGCATAACCAAGTGAAAAGGGATCATTCTTATAGAACCAATACTCAAAGGATAGCACTGTGAGCTTTGGCAGCCACTTGAGATCAACCATCTCAAAGTCACAGGCAGCAAATTCAGCTTTACGGAGCTGTGGATGTTCCAATTCAAGCAGAGACAAACTCCCCATGTCGCAGGAGTACAGGCGGAGGTCCTTCAATTGCTTGCATATACTGAACACTTTGGGGAATTGTGATTCACCCAGCCTCAGTCTCTCTAGACTGAGGCGTGTGAGACCACCGAATGCATTTGGACAAGCGTCAAAGAATGACATGAACTGGGCCCCCTGGGTAAGCAAATCGTCATCGGTACATCGTGCACGTACCTTGGTCAAGATTGTGAACTCGGCGGAGGCAACCTTGTGCGCTGCCATTGGCATTGGCGACAGTCTGACCAATTAGGATGGTGAACTCATCTCCCAAGTAGAATTGCAAGCACACCACACACTGAATGGTGTATAGATCACTTGTAGCCCTGCTTTCCAGTATGCTTCTTGTTGCTTCATGCATGGTCCCATTGGCCCGAGCACGAACAGTATCATCAAATGTTAAAATCGACCAGTTGTCGTGCCAAGGCTCAAAAGAACCAACCGTCATCACGATTTTTGACAGCATAGCAGGGATTAGCTTCCACCGTCGAGAGAGGATGCTTGTTCGTGTGGCATCAGTGATAGGATCTCTAGATTTACTCTCATTGAAGAGAGGGGATGACACTAGGAGTTGGGGCAATTTTCTGGTTTTATTTCTCGCACAAACTCACACACAAATGCCATGCCAACCACAGGGGTTGGGGATACATATTTATAGGCTGCTAGCCAGCCAAGAATATGCTAAATGCTAGTCCAAGATGCTAGTCTAAGATGCTGCCTAAAAGCAGTCAAGGATGCTTGGTCCTTGCTGCTCCTAACTACCCGTCCTTGCTACAAGGACCATGTGTGTTACAGCCCCACAAAGACCAACAGTACAGAGACTTATTCATCATTCTCCCCCTAAGTCTTGTGCGTTGTCTTGTGGGAAGGCTGGACCATCCCAATCCTGGAGCAGAGTCCAAGGAACGTGATCCGCCCAAGAGGCTTGGTGAGCAGGTCTGCAAGCTGATCCTTGGTGTTGATGTAGCTCGCCGTGATGCTTCCTTCATCCAAACAGCGTCGGATGAAGTGGTACCTCACTCGGATGTGCTTGCTCCGTTCGTGGAACACGGGGTTCTTCGCCAGGGCCAGAGCGGACTTGCTGTCCACCATGAGCTGCACTGCGCTGGTGTCTCGACCGAGGAGATCACCAAGCAGTCGAGCAAGCCAGAGGGCCTGAGTGCAGGCAGTGGAGGCCGCTATGTACTCGGCCTCGCAGCTGGACATGGCCACCACATGCTGCTTGACTGACTGCCAGCTCACAAGGCACTTGCCGAGGAAGAAGAGGATCCCGCTTGTGCTCTTGCTGGTGTCGATGTCGCCGGCGTGGTCGCTGTCGCTGTACCCGACGAAGTGTGCCGCCCCAGGGCACCGAGGATAGTAGAGGCCGTGGTCGAGAGTCCCCGCAACGTAGCGGACGATCCTCTTCACAGCCTGCTGGTGTTCCGTCGTCGGTCGCTGCATGAACCGACTAACGTAGCCGACGGAGAATGCCAAGTCCGGCCGTGTGTGGGCGAGATAGCGAAGGCTCCCCACAAGACGCCGGTACTGTGTAGCGTCCACCTCCTCCGCCGTGCTGTCGCGGCTCAGTTTCAGCCTCTCCTCCATCGGGGTCAGAGCTGGGTTGCAATCGGTGAGCCCGGCGAGCTCAACGACGCGCTTGGCGTAGGCGGTCTGTCGAAGCGTGATCCCGGAGTGGTCCTGGTGCACCTCGATCCCCAGGTAGAAGGAGAGGAGCCCCAGATCACTCATCTGGAAGGCGGCCTTCATTTCTTCCTTGAACGCCGCCACCTCTGCATCCTTGGTGCCGGTGATGACCAAGTCGTCGACGTAGACACCTACCAACAGGGCATTTCCTCCATTGCCCCGTCGGTAGACGGCCGCCTCGTGCGGGCTTTGCCCGAAGCCCATCGTCTTGAGCGTGGAGTCCAGCTTGGCGTTCCATGCCCTTGGTGCCTGCCGCAAACCATAGAGAGCCTTGCGTAGACGAAGTACCTTGCCCTCCTGGCCAGGAATCGCAAATCCCGGCGGCTGTTGCACGTAGACCTCCTCCTTCAAGTCGCCGTTGAGGAAGGCAGACTTGACATCCATGTGATGGACGCGCCAGCCCTCCTGAGCGGCTAGCGCAAGGAGGAGTCGCACGGACTCCATCCGTGCCACAGGAGCGAAGCCATCGTCGAAGTCGACCCCCTCCTGCTGCAAGAAACCTCGGGCCACCAAGCGAGCCTTGTGCTTGACGATGGCGCCGGATTCATCCCTCTTCAGCTTGAACACCCACTTGAGGGTGATCGCCCGGTGACCTCGAGGGAGGTCAGCGAGCTCCCAGGTGCGGTTCTTCTCAACCGCATCCATCTCCAACTGCATCGCGGCTCTCCATGCCGCGTCTTGCTCCGCTTCTGCAAAAGACCGAGGCTCACCGTCGTCACATGCAAGTTGCAGTTGCGCCTTCAGGTTGCGTGGCACCAGTCCCGGCACCGGCTGGTCGCCGAGAAGACCCTCCATCGTACGGTACCGCAACGGCTCGCCGTCGTAATACGCGTCGATGCGCTCCTCATCGTGAGCGAGCGGGGAAGCGAACTCCACCGGGCTGCGCTCGACGCGAGCTGGTGCTGGTGTAGACGCGCCCGGAGGTGTGACTGCTGGTGCCGGAGTGGACGTGCCCGGAGGTGTGACTGCTGGTGCCGGAGTAGACGTGCCCGGAGGTGTGACTGCTGGTGCTGGAGCACGTGGCGTCGGTGGCGTCGGCAACTGTGGTGCCGTCGGTGTGACAGCCACCGGGACAGATGGAGACTTGGGAACTGAGGTAGACGCGCTCGGCGAGGAGGAGCTGCCTGCTCCCCCGGCTCCCTCGAAGTGGACGTACTCGACAATGAAGTCGTCATACGTCGGAGTCGAGCCGTCGTCCACCGCCTTGTCCCACGTCCACCCTCGCCCTTCGTTGAACACAACATCTCGCGCCGTGCGCACACGCTGTGTCTTCGGGTCGAGGATGCGGTAGGCCTTCGAGCCCTCCGCGTAGCCGATGAACACTCCCGGAGTGCTCCTGTCGTCGAGGTTGCCGATGTGGCCGAGCTCCTTGGCGAACGCGAGGCAGCCGAAGACCCGTAAGTGGGAGACCGCCGGCTTGCGCCCATGCCAAGCCTCGTATGGCGTCTTGCCGTCAAGTGCCTTCGTAGGTGAGCGGTTGAGGATGTAGACGGCTGTCAGCACCGCCTCCCCCCAGAAGACAGCCGGCATCCCTCTCTGCTTGAGGAGGGCCCGGGCCATCCCCACAACCGTCTGGTTGCGCCGCTCGACGACGCCGTTCTGCTGCGGGCTGTAAGGGGCGGAGTAGTGGCGCTGAATGCCCTCATCAGCGCAGTACGACGCGAATTCAGTTGCTGTGAATTCGCCGCCGTTGTCGGTGCGCAGTACGCGCAGCTTGCAGCCGCACTCCGCCTCTGCAGCAACCTGCGTACGCCTGATGGCGTCCGCTGCTTCTCCCTTGCTGCTGAGAAGCACCACCCGCATGTAGCGGGAGAAGTCATCGACGAGCAGCAAGAAGTAGCGTCGTCCTCCCGGTGTGGCCGGAGTCACCGGTCCACACAAGTCCCCGTGCACGAGCTCGAGCTTCTCCTTAGCTCTGAAGCTCGCCTGCTGGGGGAAGGGGAGTCGCCTCTGCTTCGTCACCACGCAGACGTCGCAGAACTGCTCCACGTGTTCGAGGCACGGCATGCCTCGCACCATCTCCTTGCTGCTGAGCCGCTTCAGAGCCTCGAAGTGAAGGTGCCTGAAGCGCTCGTGCCACTGCCACGCCTCGTCGTCCCGACGGGCGGCGAGGCAGAGGGGCTGTGCCACCTGCACATCAAGGACATAGAGCCGATTTGCGCCTCTAGTTACCTTGGCAAGAAGGCGACGATGGCGATCCCAGATGCGCAGGATCCCGTGCTCGATCAGCACGCGCGAGCCGTTCTCATCCAGCTGTCCCAAGCTGATGATGGAGTTCCTCAGCGCAGGGATGTAGTAGACACCGGTGAGCATCCGGTGCTCTCCGGTCTTGGCGGCGAAGATGACGGAGCCGACACCCTGAATCTCCACGGCGGAGGCATCTCCAAACTTGACGGAGCCTCGCACGTCGGAGTCGAGCTCGGCGAAGAACTCCCGTCGACCAGTCATGTGGTGGGTGGCGCCGGTGTCAAGGCACCACCCGCCAGTCTTGTCGTTGCCGGAGCCATCGCCGAGAAGGGCGTGTGCCTTTGGCTCGTCGAGGTGGAGGGGAGCCGCTGCAGTCGGTGCCGCAGGGCGTAGCTCGATGCTCGCATGAGCCATGAACAAAGCCGGCTCCTCCTCTCCTGCCTGTGCGACGTGGGCCTGGCCGCGTCGTGGCTGTCGACACTCCTTGGCCCAATGGCCAGGCCGGCCACAGTTGTGGCAGGCGTCATCTTGGGCCAACTTGGGCCTGCCGGCGGCGCCTCCCCGGGCACCTCCGCGGGCGCCACCTTGCACCCTGACCTGGCCGTCTTTGCCCCCCTTGCGCGGTTTGCCGCGCCTGCGGCCACCTGATGCGGAAGAGGACTCCCCCTTCTTCCTGTCACCGTGGCCGGCATCCCACCGCTCCCGAGTGAGGAGCAGCTTCCCAGCAGTGGTGATGGACCCCGAGGGAAGCTCTGGCTCGTCGAAGTCGACGACCTTGAGGCGACCGATTGCCTCCTCGATCGACATCGTGCTGAAGTCCAGCAAGGATTCGATCGAGCGAGCTATCTGCCTGTACTTCGTGGGGACGCAGCGAAAAAGCTTCTCGACGGCTTTTTCCTCGTTGTAGGTGGCGTCGCCGAACCGCTCCATCTTCTGCAGCAAAGTGTTGAGACGGAGAGCAAAGTCGTCGATGTCCTCACCTGGCTTGAAAGCCAGGTCATCCCACTCCTTGCGGAGTGCCTGCAGAGCGGCCTTGCGAGCACGGTCGCTGCCGATGCGCGACGCAGCGATGGCCTCCCAGGCCTCCTTGGCAGTCCGCTTGTTGGAAAGCGAGAACTGCATCTCGGGCGGGACAGCGGCGAGGAGGGCGTCCAGCGCCCGTCGATCGTCATGGTGGTCGACGTTGGCATCCTGGACTGCCTCCCACATGTGTCGCACCTGGAGCCGGACCTTCATGACCGCGGCCCACTCGACGTAGTTGGTTTTGGTGAGGGTAGGCCACCCAGCACCGGGACCAACGTCCCTGACCACAGCCCGGACCTCGTAGAGGCCACGGTCTTGGTCGTTTCGGCCGCCGCCGCCGTGCGCGCCTCCTCCTGGAGCGCCACCGCCATGCGCGCCTCCTCCTGGAGCGTCACCGCCGTGCGCGCCTCCTCCTGGAGCGCCACCGCAGTGCGCGCCTCCTCCTGGAGCGCCACCGCAGTGCTCACCTCCTCCTGGAGCGCCACCGCCGTGGTCACCTCCTCCTGGAGCGCCACCGCCGTGCGCGCCTCCTCCGGGAGCGTCACCGCAGTGCTCACCTCCTCCTGGAGCGACACCGCCGTGTGCTTGGGCATGCTCGGCTGCCCACCGCGTCGTCCGCTCGTGGGCTGTGTCGACG
Source organism: Avena sativa (assembly GCA_916181665.1). Lineage (NCBI taxonomy): Eukaryota > Viridiplantae > Streptophyta > Magnoliopsida > Poales > Poaceae > Avena > Avena sativa. The sequence goes on along the minus strand of OV702300.1, from coordinate 10,715,945 downwards.
CTGCTTCCGCCTGAAATGGAGCCGCTGATGCTGCCGCGCAGAGCCTGGGCCTCTGCCGCTGCTGTACGTGACGCCTCCACCGCTGCTGCTGCTTCTGCCTCCGCTCTGGCTGCTGCCAGTTCCGCCGCTGCCAGCCTTGAAGCCCTGGTTGTCGCCACAACGGCTGCTGCTGCCGCCCGCTCACGCTCCTCTGCCGCGGCGAGCTCGGCCTCCTGCCGACGCCGCACGCTCGAGGTAGCCGAGTGCTGAGAGCGACCTTGGGACATGGCTGGCCGCTGGGGGGCTGTTGCGTGGAGGGAGAGCTGCTGCTAACGAGCTGCTGCTCGAATGCGCGGAAAGGGAGAGGCCACCAGGGACAGCTTGAGCTGCTGCACTTGCCCGCTGGGGCTGCTGCACACCCGGTGAAGGGGATGAGCAGGAAACACTCAGCCTACAAGACAACCTCGCTCTGATACCACTTGATAGGATCTCTAGATTTACTCTCATTAAAGAGAGGGGATGACACTAGGAGTTGGGGCAATTTTCTGGTTTTATTTCTCGCACAAACTCACACACAAATGACATGCCAACCACAGGGGTTGGGGATACGTATTTATAGGCTGCTAGCCAGCCAAGAATATGCTAAATGCTAGTCCAAGATGCTAGTCTAAGATGCTGCCTAAAAGCAGTCAAGGATGCTTGGTCCTTGCTGCTCCTAACTACCCGTCCTTGCTACAAGGACCATGTGTGTTACAGCCCCACAAAGACCAACAGTTCAGAGACTTATTCATCAATCAGCAGTATCAAGTCGCTCTACAATGTTGAGCACAATGTCATCAGGCAAGTTGCTAAGCCTATCATCTCGATAGTCTTTCTGCATTTAGCATGGAAACAGATATGAGTTTTTTTAATACAACTTTGATCAAGTCTCGGAGATGCAATTTTCAAAATATTGAGGGTTGACGTTTGAATTAGTCCATAAAAACAAAAAAGAATTTGTACTTTCAAGAGAAGAAAACTAGCAGGGTGAATTTGTACATAATTAGTCGCGCAGTCAACTTTCAGTTAGAATACAATAGAAATATATGCCTCGAAGAAACATAATTGCACTTTAGCAGACACGTCTTTCCGCTAATCACATCATGCTATCGGTAAAAAACCGTCAATGGAGGACCGTTGGTACCGGTTGTAGCAAAATGAATGTCTCAAGTAATCTTAACTGTTATATTTCTCCTATTAGGAAGAAGAACGTGACAGCTTGTTTGCCTTTTGTTTAATAATAATATAAGAACAGACGAAGAGATATTTATAGTCCTGAAAAAAAATGCAAGCTGAAACCGGTCTCAGAGACACGATATTTGGAAAATTATGTACAGTAATTTTTATGATTAATCAACAGAGTGTATGCAGTCTTCATCAGCCTCAGTGACACAATACAGAGTCAGTTCGAGAGAAAAGGATTTCAGTAGTAGAATCTCGTATAGATGGAATTTTGATTGCCTTGTTCGACCACTAGTTCATAACATTATTGCCCGTCAATTATGTTTGTGAGAGTATCTAGCCTAGGGAGGGGGACAAGGAACTCACCCTAGAAAGTTCCACGTTGCTCGGACGACGACCGATGGGGAAAATGCCAGAATCTAACTTGCTATCCAGTTCATCTCGCTTATCTCCCTGCAATTGACATGGAAATAAAATACAGACAGTGTCACAAATGAATTTTGGTGTTTTTCACCCACACACAAGAAAAAACAGATCCCAGACTTAATTTTTTACACAAAGAAATGGAATTTTGACTGCCAGTTCATGGTTCTAGGGTTCCTTAAAAGATGAGTTCACCATCCTAATTGGTGTTTTTCACACACACAAAAAAAAGATCCCAGACTTATTTTTTAGACAGAAGATGGAATTTTGACTGCCAGTTCATGGTACTAGGGTTCCTTAAAAGATGAAATCAGAGGATAGAGAACTCACCAGAGGGGGGCATCGTTTAGATGGGTCGAGGCCCGAGCATGATGGTTTCGCCATCAGAAGTAGGAAATGCTTGCGGGGTGGACACCGGGTCTGTCCGCCAGATTTATATATACTACGAGGTTCAGACCTAAAACGAGAGTGACTCGATTTCCTAACCGGATCGATTCCGGATTGATTGGATCTCGAAGAAAGTGAATCCCGGACTAATTCCGGTCGAAATTGCTTCCCGGTCGAAGATTTGCTGGTTCAATTCCGGACTGCAGCTAGCTGCTTATTTGTGCGCTTCGTGACAAACTGCACGATCTACATGGTGCCCCCTAGGAGGAGGCGACGGCGGGACGAGGGAGCTCGGCTGCCTCGGTGCTTGTCATGATCCAGCAAGCTCAACTGAACCTGAAGCCGAGTGAGTGCAGCATCAATTCTTCGTCAGTTAACGGACGGCCAAGATTGCTCCATACCGGTTCGCCTAAAAGCAGATCGGATGGACCACAGTGATTCGTCGTCACCAACGGCTCCAGTCCGTTGTGTTACTTTTCTTGTTGCTCCCGTTAGTTTAGTAGTTGGCCGTGAGGTCTCCGTCGTGCGTGAGCTTCGATATAAAGTCAGCGTCGCTGCCCTGTAATGTTTATTCTATGAACTATTAAGCTAAGCAAACCTTAGCCGCCGCCGCCGCCGTTGCTCGGGGCTATACCTAATTCTCATCCAAATTTCTCTTTTCCTCATCTTTCTCTGTTCTTGTATCCTATACTCTGAAATACCCATAATTTCTTCTATGAATTCGATGACGGTGACAAAAGTGGTATCAGAGCCAGGTTCTGTCCTTAGATCTAGAAATCTGGGCGGATTGGTCGAGGGTTGCAAGACTAGTGATTGCGTAAAATTCCAGAGACAAGACGAAACAAATTCTAGGCTAGGGGTACTGTGGGAGGCGAATTGGGGAAAGGAGTCTGGAGAAGGTTGGAGAGGCACTCTGCTTTTCTAGTAAAATCCCGTCTTTAGTCCTTGACCTACCGGGCGATGGGGAAAGGAAGAAATGGACCAAGTGGAGGCGAGGAGTTGGCGGCGGCGACAGGAGATATCTATGTCACCAAGGAGGAGTTCGAGCAACTTAGCTTGGACATACAAAAGAAGTTTGACGACTTTGCTAATGGCAAGATCACCCTCTGCAAGCAACATGTAGATGCTTATGCAGAGTTCAAGAAGGGATTCAACCAACTGGTTGGACTCATCCGGTCCATGAATCCACATCTGGGAAGGAACATGACATAGGCAGGTACGTCCACCCACCAATCCAGTGTCCAAGGGAGAGAAGCCGGGGCAGGGCATGAAGGCACACCTCAGAGCTTGTACAGAAACATGCCAAATGGGCTAGCAGCTGCAGAATCACCAGTAGTACATGGAGAAGGAGACACCTTTGGCCAGCCCCTCATGGGGTCAAACCGAGTGGGGTACCCAAAATTGAGCAACACACAACCACCACTTTTCCCAGAGGCACCACCACAGCAACAGAACAAGGAGGGGGAGAAAGTAGTGACACACCAATGGGTGATACCAGTGGATAACTCACGCCACCAGAACAATGGAGGAGGACAGCATGGTGGAGGCACAAATGACCCTGGAGCTAGGGTGGAATATTACCAACCAGCTTACTAGCCAAAAAATCAACAAAGGGGACATCACAAGGGGCTCAGACTTGAATTCCTTAAGTATAATGGCACCAGCACAAATGCATGGATCAAGAAGGCAGATAAATATTTCAAAATATGCCACATAGGAGAGGAAGAAAAGGTTGAGGTGGCTTCACCGGGCAAGCTGACACCTGGCTAAAAAACATTGAGTTTGATCTTGAGGACATCTCTTGGCCAAAATTTAGCAAAAAACTGAAGAAGAGGTTTGCCGAGGAGTCAACTTATGATGTGGTCAAGATTTTCCATGCCCTGAAACAGACAGGCACGATGGACAACTACATCAACATGTTTGAGAACACTGTAGGTCCTGTGAGAAGAGAAAATCCAGACATTTTTGAAAGCTACTATGTGAAAAGCTTTCTGGCAGGTTTGGAAGATTATGAGCAACATCATACCTAGATACAGAATATCAACTCGGCTCATTGATGCTTTCTGGATAGCCAGGAGGTTGGAGGCATCCAATCCCTTCAGAAAAGGGGGTACTAACAGCTGGGGACAGAGGGTTGCTTACAACAATCCAACATTAAGAAACAATGAGACTGTTGTTGCACGACTAGGCAAAAACACTATACCTGCAGTCTAGAGTAAACCAACCATTGAAGCTGCTGCAGTGAAGAATGAAAAATGCTTCAGGTGTGGAGAGAAGTGGGTACCAGGGCATAGGTACCATTGCAAGATGAACAAGGAGGTGAGGGCAATGCTCACCAAAGAAGAGGAAGATCAGGAGTACCTGGAGGAGTTGAGTGTTGAGGCAGCTAAGGAGAAACAAGAACTCAGGGCACAAGTCTCAGCCCATGATGTTCAAGGGGCAACACCAGCCAATAATACTTCAATACTAAAAATCATGGTAGGAAAAACCAAAGATGTGGCACTAGTTGACACTGGAAGTTCAGGAACATTTATTGACAGAAAGTTTGCGGTAAAGGCTGCTTGCAAGATATCAAGTGCAAAGACTATGAATGTGATTGTAGCAAATGGGGCAGAAATCAAGAGCAAGGCAGCCTGCAAGGACTGCCAGCACACTGGACAAGGGTACAAATTCAAAAATGAGTTCAGGTTGCTGCAACTAAAGGGGTATGATGTGATCCTAGGGACTGAATGGATGCTCACTCATAGACAACTTATAAGTATCATTTGGTAGATAGTGACGAGAGACATAAAGACCTTTACCAATAGCTCTCTGTGGGTTCGATATCTTTACTTCTAAACTAGCTACAATTGATATGTGCATTTGCAGTCATCACCTATGGTGGATGATGGCACCAAGGAAGCGTTTTCTCCCTTTGCTTCCCATTGCAAGAAGTATGGCCCGCGGCTCATTGATCTCTTGCGAAGTACTCGACAGAGCAGAAACGACTGGCCGCGGCACAAGCCACGGAGACGAAGGCTACCGCGGGTATTGTTGTGACACCCCCGGGATCAGGGCTAGACAAATCCTAGACCTTTGTATGATATAAGTCTAACCTATATATCGAAAGCATACAGAGGAAGAATCAGTAACACAACAGTGACCCTACGACACAAAAATTATTACAGCAAGCTCATAACTGAGCAAGAACCAAAATATTACAAACAAAGGTCACTAACCACAAACATCAAACTATGAAAGACAAATTATGCTATTAAGTATAACAAACTTAACAAATGACCTAAGAGAACTGAAGCATAATGATGACGTCCCAATCCATAGATTCTAGGCTGCGAACCGGGAACCCCAAGCTACTCATTGATGTCGATGTCGTACTGAACTCATATTCTATGATAACATTTACTCTACTGCAAAATTATCAACAAAGCAAGGGTAAGTACAGGGTGTACTCCGCAAGACTTATGGCTAGTGGGGCTATTTTGCATAAAGTTATCTTTGTTTGTAAAACAGGAGGGAGAAGAAGCTCGTCTAATCAGAATATTTTAAAAAGGGATAAGAGAGCGACATATCCAACTATAAATCATATTTTGATATCCACTGAAGTAATCTTTATCACCTACCCAGGAGGAAGCATCCTTAAGCACACATTAATCTGCCAAGTTTTACGTTTAGGTTAAACTTCTCTATGATCTTAGAATCTGTTCCCAAGTCGTCCATAACCGTGGACATGGCTTTTCGAAAAAATTAATACCTTGCAGGGGTGTACAAATTTACCCACACGTACCAACCGATTCTTAGACCCCCTTCTTTTCAGCTTCTTGGCCAGCTTCTCCCAGAAGCTACCCTCGACCAGCTTCTCCCAGAATCTTATTTTTAAAATTCGTTCAAACTTCTTAACTAGTAGTTTCGATGTCAATTTAAAAGTATAAACGATTTTGGCAGATGAGATTCTGGGAGAAGCTGGTCGAGGGTAGCTTCTGGGAGAAGCTGGCCAAGAAGCTGAAAAGAAGGGGGCTTTAGTGCTAGATCATTAGCCCTCTTCCTTGGAAGGTCGAAAGAGAGTGGTTGACCACGACCTTTACCTTGATTTCGCCGAGACCATGAGTCACACACTTAGCAGTTGCCGCTGTAACGGGTCGAGTCCCGAAGCCGATCCCTAGAGATGTGTGCATGGTTCAAGATTACAGAGGTCGTGTCTCTCTTATTACCGGTCATGCTTACCTACCTGTTATGAATGCACCTCCTTCACCGTCTTCGAGAAGAACCATAATGCATATGCCAAATGAAATGCCCGAACTATATGACTCATGGAATCTACTAGGCAAGTTAGTTGGTCGAGGGGGTTTCCAGGCCCCTGTGTGGCTGTACGCTCGTCTTGGTTCAAGAGGCAAAAACTCAGGTCCTAGTGGTGGCAAGTATGGGACTGCAAAAAACACAACCCAACTATATAATTCGGTTAGTATGGGACTGCAAAAAACACAACCCAACTATATAATTCGGTTACAAGGATTTACATAATAGATACTTTTATTTCAATTCCTCATGAATTCGACACTCAAATACTTATCAAATTGTGTTACCGTGATTCCCTTCTCTTGTGGATTATCAACAGATCTTACCGCTACGGGGTCGATACGATTGATTCGACCAGCTCCCGCAGCGGCAGCATAAACGACATAACCGGCAGCTCCGGCGTGATCGAATTCAGCCTCCTAGGTCGATGGTGTGGCCGAATCGGACATCCACGACACATACATGGCGGTCGTTGGCTATGTGACTTCCGTCGCGAAAGAATACAAGGTCAACCCGTGAGATTTGAATTCTTAGCGGTGCAGCGGGGTGTGGGGCAGTCGGCGGCGGCCTCTCGCTATCCTTTTCGGTTGCCTCCGCCCACGACCCTTCTTCTTAAAATACCTTTGAGGAGTCAAAGCATTGGACGGAGATATGGAGAGTTGATGTTCCATCGAAAATCAAGGTCTTCCGATGGCATTTGGCAAAACAATCTCTCCCCACGTATGATTTGTTAAAGAACTAGAACATGAGCACCACTAGTTCGTGCTCTCTATGTGGAAGCGGTGATTCGTGGCAACACTCTCTAATTGAATGTCCTATGGCACAGTCTGTTCGGGAGGTTGCTGATGAGAAAACAGTTGAACATATGTGCTCTACCACCGAACCAAATGCTAAACTGTGGATTTTTGCGATGATGGATACTCTCGGTGCTGGGGAGTTTGTAAAGGTTCTTGTCACTTTATAGGCAATTTGGACGGCAAGGAGGAAAGCTATCCATGAGGGGGAGTTCCAGAGCCCTACTTTGTACATTCAGTTTTGTTCGTAGATTTCTCAATGACCTTTGCTCTGTCCGTCGTGCTATGGTACAAGTTCAGAATACACCCGCCCCAAAATGGATCCCTCCCACGGGTAATCATGTCAAAGCTAATGCAGATGGAGCGGTTTCTAGAAACAATCACTCAGGCTCGGCCGCTGTGGTGCTACACGATATTGATGGCCACTACTTGGGCTCTTGTGTGATTGTCGTTAATGGGGTAACGGATTCGGCCACCTTAGAAGCATCTGCGTGTAGAGAGGCGCTTTCTCTTGCTACTGATCTTTCAATTCAGAGAATTACTATTGCTAGTGATTGCAAGCAGGTGATTTTGGACATTGCTGAAAAGGGGATGGCCGCTATGCATTTCACTACATACAACTGACTTTAAGGAGGTTGGTTTCAAGTTTGAGGGGCAATATTCGAATAGCGAAGCCCATCATCTTGCTCGCTTTGCTTTATCATTAGATAAATGGCGTCATATGTGGCTTATGCAACCCTATGACACTAATTATGTTCCTGTAACTTTGATATTTGATTAACAAAGAGTGCAGGTTATTCTAAAAAAATGAAAATTCTGAATTTTAATTGGATGTGGTACGACGGGCTAGCAACCGTTGAATTGGTCCACATAAATTTTTGGTTTGCCAGGGCACACCCCTAGCTCCGCGCATGTCTTCTTCTACTATGAGATGATGAGCAAGCCAAAAAATTGACGTATTCTTGAAAAAGAATAAGGCCTAGTTTGGCAACAAAGTTTTTATAAAATAAAAGTATATCAATAACATAGTATTTTAGTGCTTAGCAAAGCAATACTTCAGTTTTTCTCTTTTCTCGGTTTTAAAAAAAAGAGGGTCTAGGCCTAGTTTGGCAACAAAGTTTCTCTAAAACTGAAGTATATCAATACCATAGTATTTTAGTGTCTAAAAAGTTATATTTCAGTTTTTCTCTTTTCTCAGTTTTAGAAAAAAGTGGGTCTGGCCTCTTTCTCAAATACTTCAGAAAAAACATAGTTTTAAAAAATATTTAGTTTTGAAACCATATTATTTCTTGGACCCAAACACCTCAAAGTATTTAATACTTCGGTATTTTAAGAAACCAAAGTATTCCCTTAATACTTTAAAAATACTTTGATACCAAACGAGGCCCTAACCTCTTTCTCAAATATTTTAAAAAAACATAGTTTTGGAGGATACTTTAGTTTTAAAACCATATTATTTATTGGATCCAAACACCTTAAAGTATTTAATATTTCAGTTTTTTCAAAAACCAAAGTATTCTCTTAATACTTTAAAAATACTTTAATACCAAATGGGGCCTAACTTTTTTAAGACAAAAAAAACTAAACGAAGTAGAGCACAAGAAAAAAACCAGAAAGTTTGACTTACCTGCACAGCATGGGCCATGGCCCATGCCGATATCTGTCGTGGTATCCGACGATCGTGAAGCCCGCTTCCAACCATCTAGGCCGCCGTCTAGGGTTCGTGCGACAGAGCCAGAGAGAGAGAGAGAGGAACGGAGATCGCGGCCGGCTGCCCCGCCGCCGTCAGAGTGCCAAGGCAGCCGAGCTCCCTCGTTGGGTCATCATGTAGAGCGTGCAGTCTGCCAAGGAAGCAGATAGCTGCTGCAGTCCGGAATTAGTCCGGAACTGATGCAGCAAATCTGTGAGCTGCAACCCGGAGTCAATCGAAGCAGCGCCATTTGGGCGGAATTAGTCCGGGACTGACTTGAATTGAAGCATCTCATGTTTCTTCGAGCTGGAATCGATCCGGTTAGGAAGTTGGAGTCGGTCTCGTTTTTAGTCTGAATTGTAGTCCGCTATAAATAAATCCGGTGGACGGACCTACCTGGTGTTCCACCGCAAGCATCTCCCTGCTGCCGATGGCTAAACCATCGTGCTCGGGCCTCGACACATCTAAACGATGGCCCTCCCTGGTGAGTTCTCTATCCTCTTATTATGCTCGACACATCGTGTATCATTTTTAAGGAACCGTAGTACTCCGTACTAGGAAGTGGCACTCAAAATTGCATTGTTTTGTGGGAACTTGTTTTTGTGTGAAAAAAAATATCAAAATTTCATTTGTCACACTGTCTTTTATTTCCATCTCAAATGCAGGGAGATGGATTGGATAGGAAGTTGGATGCTGACATTTTCCCCATCACCCACCTGGGCAACATGGAACCTTCTGGAGTGAGTTCCTTGCCCCCTCCCTACTCTAGATACTCTTTACAATCAAAATTCCATCTTTGAGATGGTACTGAAATTCTTATCTTTGGAATTGACTCCCTTTTGTGTCATTGTTGAGACCGATGAAGAGTGCATACACTTTTCTGTAGAACATCAAAATTCCATCATCTTCCAGTATTGCGTCTTCAAGACCGGTCTCAATTTGCAGTTTTAGGACTATCAATATTTCTTCATCTATCTATTTTATTTTATTTTATTATTAAAAACAAAAGGCAAACAAGCCACTACGTTCTTCCACATCAGCTAATTACAACACCTAAGATTAGTTCAGACATTTACCTACAACCGTTACCAACTGTACTCCGTTGACGGTTTTCACCAACAACACATAATGATAAGTGAGAAGACGTGTCTACTAAAGTGCAATTATGTTTCTTCAAGGCATATATTTTTATTATATTTTGACTTAAGGTTGATTGCGCAACTAAATATCTTCCAGAGAAATAAAACTGAATATAAAATATGTACGGAACCACATAATTCAAATGCACTAAATCTAGCCGTGCAAATGCATGGGTCACCCTGCCAGTTTTCGGTTGCAAGTAAAAATTCTTTTTTGTTTTGTAGACTGATTCAAACTTCAGCCCTTCGTTCTTCCAAAATTGCATCTCCGAGACTTAATCAAAATTCCAAGGAACAAACTCATATTTGTTTCCATGCTAAATGCAGAAAGACAATCAATATGATAGGCTTAGCAACTTGCCTGATGATATTGTGCTAAACATTGTGGAGCGACTTGATATTGCTGATGCCGCACGAACAAGCATCCTCTCCCGACGGTGGAAGCAGATCCCCGCTATGCTCTCAAAAATCGTAATAACGGTTAGTTCTTTTGAGCCTTGGCGTGACATCTGGTCAATTTTAAAAGGTGATGATATCGCTCGTGCTCGGGCCAATGCGACTATGCATGAAGTAACAAGAAGCATACTGGAAAGCAGGACTGCAAGTGATCTATACACCATTCATGTGATGTGCTTGGAATTCTACTTGGGAGAGGAGTCCACCATTCCCATTGGTCAGACTGTTGCCAATGCCATGGCAACACGCAAGGTTGGCTCTGCCGAGTTCACAATCTTGGCCAAGGTACGTGCACGATGTACCGTTACTGAATTGCTTACCCAGGGGAGCCAGTTCATGTCATTCGTTGATGCTTGTCCAAATGCATTCGGTGGTCTCACACGCCTCAATCTGGAGAGATTGAGGCTAGGTGAGTCAGAATTCCCAAAAGTTTTCAGTATATGCAAGCAATTGAAGGACCTCCGCCTGTACTGCTGTGACATGGGGATTTTGTCTCTGCTTGAATTGGAACACCCACAGCTCTGTAAAGTCGAGCTTGCTGCCTGCGACTTTGAGAAGGTTGATCTCAAGTGGCTACCAAAGCTCACAGTGCTATCCTTTGAGTATTGGATCTCTAAGAATGATCCCTTTTCACTTGGTTTTGTTCCGCTGCTCCAGAATGTGAGCATCAGTAATATTGGTCTTTCTTTGTACAAGATGCACAAATTAAGTCAGCTGCTTGGTAAAGCTAGCAGCATAAGTGACCTGCACTTGAACTTCAAGTGTGAGAGGATTTGGGTCAAACCAGAAGGTCGGAAACAGTTGTCGATGGTGTTCCGCGGACTAAGGTATGTGAATTTGATGAATATTTCTGAAGAATGTGAACTGAATTGGACAATGTTCATTCTCCAAGGCGCACCCACCCTTAAGGAGTTGTGTGTCACGGTATGTTACTAGTCTCTGTCTCATCTGTATTGCACTGCATACTGACTTCACGTTGAGTTGCCAAGCTCTTATTTTGAAATAATATTAAAATTCAGGTGCAGGATCATTTTTGCGAGATGATCTGGGGGTTGTCCAGGAAGTCAATCGGGCTTAGCGAGGAAAAGAAGGACAAGGAAGTAGTAGATTGGGAAACATCTTTGGGTTTCAAGCACACTAGTCTAGCTGTGTTTAGAATCTTCGGGTTTCAAGCACAAGACAAGTTTGTGAGCTATATCAAAAGTGTCATGGAAGCAGCTGTGAATCTTGAGAAAATATACCTACATGACAAGCCAGTGTGCCGGAGGTGCAGGCGCAGGGTTCGGAGGACATCCATGTACCCGAGGACATGGAAGCACAAGTCATCCATTAGGGAGGAGATCAATAAGGGCACACGCCCGCCTGTCGGGATCCACTTCCCGAAATAGATAATGCTCCTGTTCTTCACTGGACAGAAATCGTTGTTGTACATATTATTGGATTATTTGTTGTCAATAGTATAGTAAACTAGAAAAATAAAGGCTCACGGAGTGTATTTATGTTTTCAGATGGTACTAGATGTGTGGCACTCTTATAGTTGTACAGAGTATTTTGGCAAATGGAAACGGATATTTATTTGTGCCGTCATTGTTTATACTCCCTCCGTTTAGAAATATAAGATGTTTTAGATTTATGAAAGAGATGTATCTAGACATATTTATGTCTAGATTTATTTGAACCTATACACTAAAACGTGTCTAGATACATCTCCTTCACAAACCTAAAACATCTTATATGTCCAAACGGAGGGAGGGAGTACGTTTTATTTTATTTTCCCCTACTTTGTACTCCCTCCGTTTAGAAATATAAGATGTTTTAGATTTATGAAGAAGATGTATCTAGACACCTTTTAGTGTATAGGTTCAAATGAATCTAAATACTAAAAGGTGTCTAGATACATCTCATTCATAAACCTAAAACATCTTATATTTTCAAACGGGGGAGTAAATAATAACTAGCACAACATCCTTTTTGAATTTCCAGTCACTTCTGTAAACACTTTCCTACTGGACATGCTAGATCAGACTCTGGTCACTACAACTGGGAACAATCGAACATGAGCTCCCGAAGCTCCTGCGTTCTGACTCAACAGCACTGGGAACAATTGAATTTCCAGTCACTTCTGTAAAAATATTCAACGTTCGTTTTTACTACAATGGCTAGGATTTAATCCATCGATCGGGTGTATCTGACTCAACAGCATGCCTTCGATCATACGTGCGTGGCAAATGATCTATATCAGTCTGAATAGCTCAAGATATGTACTAAGTTGTTACCTTGGGTCTTACACGTTAATGATCTATATCTGTTCTCCTTGACAGTAACATCAGGTGCATGATGCATTGTGCCTCTAGACGCTGATTTTATGAAATTATTACAAGTACATGCAAGAGTCTATGTTGTCGTATGGATGAAATATTAACTCCTGCAAAACCAAACCAATATACCTATATTATCAGTACCAAGTTAAAAGAATGTTTGCAAAGAATGCTTCTTAACACATGCCTTAATTATACTTAATTGTTGATATATATATAGTGAACAAAAACCGAAGGATTTTTTGACGAATTTCATATAAAATAATTTAGCATCGGCAGGCTACGTCCCGAAGTCAGAATAAGGTCCTCCCCGCTCTATCCTCGCTCCGGTGGTGCATCTAGCGCTGGTGTAGGGCGCGTGGAGTCACGTGCCCGGTGGATCTCGTAGGATCCTGTCGGTTTTCGTGTTCGTTGGTGTGATTTCAAGTCAGTCCCTTCCGATCTACGTATGTCATCAATCACGATGGTTGCTGTTCCGGTACGTTGGTCCTTCACGGCCTTAGCTCGACAACTTTTCGTATGTCTATTACAACAATCTCTCACTACTAGGAAAACGGCTATAGGTAATCAGCACATCCGTGGCTCACATGGTTGAAGTGCCCCACGGCTAAAACAGGCGTGGCTCACCTGTGGGCAGTGCCCTACTAATAACTATAACAACCGTGGCGCACATGACTATAGTGCGCCACATATGTGTATGGGCCAGGGCCCTGTTGGCCACACGACAAACATCTGTAGCGCACTATAGTCATGTGCGCCACGGTTGTTAGGGTCATCTGTGGCGCACGTGTGCCTGGTGCGCTACGCATGAGCGCATGCCCACCTCTGCTCTGAAACGGCCACAAACTTCTGTGGCACACTCCGCCTAGTGCGCCACAGGGATTAGGAGCATCTGTGGCGCACTCGGCCTAGTGCGCCACAGAAGTTTGTACTCCCTGTGGCGCACTGGGGCCGTGTGCGCCACGGATGTGTCGATTCTTTTAGGACAGCACTTTATGTGCACATGTGTGCCCACACATCCACCACCCACACTTCACTTTCCCCTTCTTCTTCCTCCTTAGATCTAGTCGGGATCTTCTCCTTCCCACCTTAATTTCTCCATACATTCACCATTTTTAGCATGTAAAACTTGCTTTGGATGTTACATAAGTAATAGAGGAGGTCTCCGGTCTCTCATCTATCCGTCTCCGATCGACGCGCGCACCTCTCCTTTCCATCTTTCTCGCGATCGGTCTCTCATCTCGGTAAGTTGTCCATGTAAGGATGTGTTCATGTGTATATGGATGATGCATGTGCTCATATGTATGTAGATGATCGATGCTCATGATGTGTGTATGTGTGTGGAGAGGATCGATGGTCATATGTGTGTGTATATGGAGAGTATCGATGATGCTCATGCATGTGTGTATGGAGAGGATAATGATATGTTCATGTGTGTATGGATCGGTCTCTCTCTTGTGTTTGTATGTGAACAAGTTGCCATTTGTTTTGCCAAAATGTTGATTCATTTCCATTTTGGCAAGACTTTGGCATTTCGCAAAGGTCCTAATTTTAGGATAGGTCATGCCGAAATTTTCTATCGACCATTGCATGCATGCATTCATTATGTGGTTCTAATAGACTTCAAAATTGTACCGTGTACATCGTGCAGGCAAAAATGGTCCGCATAATGAGCGAAGGCATTGTGGCTAGATTTTTGAAATGTGCGACGGCCGACATGATACGAAATAACAAGACAGATATAAGATGTCCGTGCAGAAGATGCAAACTCAACTGGGTGATCGACCCAGATTCCGGGAATCTGCAGGCGCACCTGCTCCGCCATGGTTTCATGGATGGATACACTCGTTGGATAAGCGATGGCGTAGATGATGGAGACGGTGAAGAAGGTGGCCAACATGACGATGATCATCATCACGGCGAGAACGGGCGAGATGATGAAGAGGCTCCTGGAGATGGTGAAGGTGCGGAAGCAGACCGGGATGATGATGATCTAGATGCCGGAGGAGCAGACGACGATGGAATAACGTCAGGCTGGGTGCGGGACCCTTATGTGCAAGAGCTGCTTCTCAAGCAGACGAGTAACGCCAGGGCTGCCGCTAGAGAGAAAGCCAAGCTTGCGCAACTTGAGAAAGACGCGGTTACTCCATTGTATGAAGGATGCAGGCCCGATGATACCCGGTTGAATGTAACGCTCAAGGCTATGGAGATGAAGGCAAAACACAAATTGAGCGACGCAAGCTTCGACGATATGATGGCATTCTGGCACGATCGTCTCCCGGAGGGGAACACATGTCCAACTAGTATCGAGGATGCCAAGAAAATCGTCTGTCCTCTCGATCTACCGCACGTTAGATATCACGTATGCATCAACGATTGCATCATTTATCGGGGCGAGGACGCGGAGAAAACCACATGTCCGGTGTGCGGCGTGAGTCGATACAAGAAAGGGAAGAAAGCACCTCGAAAAGTGGTATGGTACTTTCCTATCACCCCTCGTCTGCAGCGCTATTTCGCGGACCCTAAGGAAGCGAAGCTCATGCGATGGCATGCGGAAAGGAAGAAGCCAGGAGATGATGATGACCCCGAAAAGGATGAGCTGCTGACGCACCCTTCAGATGCTAGCCAGTGGAAAGCATTGGACCTCGAATTCCCAGAATTCGGTGGAGATTCGAGGAACATCAGGCTTGGTGCGAGCACCGATGGACTCAATCCGTTCGGTAGCCAGAGCAGCACGCACAGCACTTGGCCCGTGTTTGTATGGATGTACAACCTCCCTCCATGGTTGTGCATGAAGAAGAAGTACATACAAATGAGTATGCTAATTCAAGGGCCGAAACAACCTGGTACCGACATCAATCTGTATCTCGGGCTGTTGAAAGAGGAGCTAGCAATGTTATGGGAATCTGGAGCCAATACTTACGACGCCGTCGCACAAGATTATTTCACTATGAGAGCCGCGTTGGTCACTACGGTGCAAGACTATCCAGGTTGCGGGTATATCTCGGGGCAGGTTATCCAAGGATTCTGCGCATGCGTTAGGTGCATGGATAACACAAGCTATCTCCAACTAGAGAAAGATCTAGGGTCATCGAAAACCGTGTTCATGGCGCACCGGAGGTGGCTCGGCAAGAATGATCCATGGAGAAAACGTGGAGACCTGTTCGATGGCAAATCAGAGACCCGAGGAATCCCAGAGCGTAGGAGCAGCGAAGAAGTGGAAGAGTTGCTAAAAAACTGGAAAGATTGTCCTAAGCCTGGAAAGAAGCGAAAGAGGCAGCAACAAGACAAGCCGCTGATGAAGGTATGGAAAACAAGGTCTGTTTTCTGGGAGTTGCCATACTGGAAGTTTCTCCGCACGCCTCATAGCCTCGACATCATGCATATCACGAAAAACGTGTGCGAGAGTCTGGTCGCCACCATAATCAACATGCCAGATAGGACGAAAGATGGTCCGAAAGCAAGGCACGACCTGATATGCTTGGGTATCCGGAAGGAGCTTCACGGAGGACGCACTACTCCTGATGATCAGGAAGATGACGATGATCATGAGTCGGAGACGACACAAGGTCGTCGGAAGGGTAAAAAGTTCAAGAAGAACGAATATTACTGCCCTCCTTCTTGCTTCACTCTAAGCCAGGATGAGATCAAACAGTTTTTCAAGTGCCTTCTAGGAGTCAAATTTCCTTACGGCTACGCGGGCAAGATAAGCAGATACCTAGACGAGGCGAAGCAGAGGTTCAGTGGCATGAAGTCTCACGACTGTGCCGTGCTAATGACGCAGGTACTTCCGGTCGCACTAAGAGGGATAATGGACGAGCACGTCCGTAAAACGTTATTTGGCCTATGCAAGTTTTTCGACGTCATCTCTAGGAAGTCGATTGGCTTGAATCAGCTCGGAAGGCTACAGGAGGAGATCGTGGTGATACTATGTGAGCTTGAGGTCTACTTCCCACCCGCATTCTTCGACATTATGGTGCATCTGCTGGTCCATGTCGTGGAGGACATCGTACAACTCGGGCCGATGTTTCTCCGCAGCATGATGGCGTTCGAAAGGATGAACGGACACATCAAAGGATACGTTCGCAACAGGTCCCGTCCAGATGGAAGCATAGCCAAGGGCTTTCTGGCCGAAGAGTGCATCTCTTTCTGCACGAATTATCTAGACATTGAGAACCCTGTCGGTCTTCCCGTCAACAGACACCTTGGCAAGCTCGACGGATCTGGTCACCGAGAGGGTCGTCGCATACTGCATGCAGACTTCGATTTTCGACGCGCAGACTTTGATTGAGCAAACCTCGTCGCGCTACAGCATTTAGAACTGGTTGATCCTTGGGTACAGAAGCACAAAAGGTTAATCGAGAAGAAGTACAGTGACCGGGGCATACAGAGGACGCAGGGAGAAATAATCAAAGAGCGCAACTCAGATTTCACGCGTTGGTTTAGGCAGACGCTCCTTGATAATCCCCCGCGCTCGCATTCTTCTGACACGGAAAAGATCATATTCACCTTGTCGCAGGGACCGATGCAAAACCTGGTGACCTATCAGGCGTATGATATCAACGGCTACACATTCTACACGGAGGAAAAGGACAACAAGGGTGATTATCAGAACTCAGGCGTAACGTCAGAATTCTACACCGATGACAACGTGAAGGAAAGATTCTACGGAAGAATCGAGGAGATCTGGGAGCTCGACTACTGTGGAGAAAAGGTGCCGATGTTCCGTGTCAGATGGGCAAAGAGCGTCGAAAGAGAAGACCGATATTTCACAACCATGGTTATACCCGAAGCAGCCAAATCCAAGGCCGCCGGTGCAAACGTGGCCGCGAAAAATGAACCGTGGGTACTGGCTACCAAAGTGGACCAATGTTTTTTCATTACCAACCCGACAAAGCCTAGCCGTGTTGTCGTGAGGAGAGGAAAAAGAAACATCATCGGAATGGATGGAGTCGCCAACGAGCAAGACTTCGACCAGTACGGCGATCCAAAGATTGAAGATGACGACGACTACGATGCAGCAACATACATCACAAGAAGAAAAAGGACAACCCTACCCAAAAAAGGTAGCCCGTTCGAAAGAAGAAACATTAAAGTGCCGGGGCTAAATTATTCAACCGCGACAAAGAAGGGAAAAAGATTGTAAAACGCTAGCTCAAAAAATATTGTAAAACGCGTGGTCGAAAAAGATTGTAATATTCATGGACAAAGTATTATGAAATTTAGTTATACTTTGAATCATATTTGTAACACTTTTATGACATATATTATCACTTTTGGTCATTTTTGGAATATTTAAAAGTATTTTAAAAACAAAACAAAATTTGTATGGCATGTATCACCACTTTTGGAACATTTTAAAGTATTTTTTGGAACATTTTAAAGTATTTTTAAAGTAAAAATAAAAAAGTGGAGCACCAGGATTCGAACCTAGGTGCTCATCGTTTAGAATAGAGCTAAGGGCAGAACCAGTGGGGTAAGACAGTACTAGTGTTAACTAGTGGGACGGCCAAGTGCTTATCTGATAGTCCAACCCACACACGTGTAGCGCACCCTGGCCAAGTGCGCTACGGTTATCCGTAGCGCACTTGGACAGGGTGCGCTACGCGTGTGTGGGTTGGACTAGTCAACTGCGCGCGTGAGCCAGCCCTCCCATCGTCGTCCTCAAACACATCGTCCCCATCCCGGCCCATCCCCATCCCCGCATCGAGGCGTCGCCGCCGCCACGCCAGGAGGAGGCCGCCACGCCACGCCAAGAGGAGGAGGAGGCCGCCACGCCACGCCAGGAGGAGGAGGCCTCCACGCTAGGAGGAGGAGGAGGCCGCCTTGCCCGCGCGCTCGTTCCGTGGAGGAGGAGGTCGATGGCGGCGAGGTTCCTGCAGAGTCGGGTCCGCTCCTCCGACGGCAAGGCGCTCTGCCGCTCCCTCCCCCTCGTTACCTCGTCCGCCAGCCCTCGTCGTCGTCATCTCCCCCTCTCTCCTCGAGCAATCTCAGAGGTGAGCTCTGCCCCTCCCCTCTATCCTTCTCCCCCTCTCTCTCCTCAGAGGGTTAGGGTTAGGCTATTGTACTTTGGTGTTTGCATCTGGTTAGGGTTAGGCTATTTTCTTCCTGAATCCATTGCATCTGGTTAGGGTTAGGCTATTGTACTTTGGTGTTTGCAGAATGTTAGACAAAAATGTGCTAGTGCTTGCAGAATGTTAGACAAAAATGTGCTAGTTTGGTGCTTGCAGGATGCCTCGAGAAAGCATCTGTAATTATTGACAAAGATGGCATGTATATCTTTCTATATACATACTACTAGTGACCTGATGAGCGATGCTAGTTAAGTGAAGATGGCATGTATATATTTGTATGTGTAAGACAGAGAAACCAAATGGACCGTTGATGTGCCAATTTGGTCATTTTTTTGCGAGTAATTTGGTCATTTAGTCCATGCACAATGCAAATGCTTAGCAAAACACAATGCAATGCTGAATTGATGCCACCTCTTTTAATCTCTGTTGCACTGCTTGCTCTTCTGAACATATAGTATGTGGATTTAGTACTGTTGTGCTTGCAGTTTGCATATATACTATATGTCCACCCTATAAATCCACATACTGTTCAGCATACTATAGATCAATCACTCATAGGGTGGCATCAATTCAGCATTCAGAATCTATAGGGTTGATTCAGTATATATGTCACATACTGATTAATGCCACATATAGTATGTTGATCTATAGGGTTCAGAATCTATAGAATGATTTGATCCTTTTGTTAGGTTTGTTACTATGATAGTTCATCAGTAAAAAATATTCACATTATTTTACTTATTTGCATATGGAAGGACTAAAAGCATGTGATGGTCTTGGGCCTCTTAGTGCTCAAGAGTTCATGATCATCGGTTTAGAAGCATATGGTTTAGAAGCCTCTTAGTGCTCAAGACTAAAAGCATATGGTTTAGAAGCCCTGAGATACTGTAACAGTCCCATTTTTCCTTAGCCTAGCTTGGAATATCTAGGTTTAGTATTGCCCCTATCTCATAACTTGAGATAGTTGTTGAGTAAGTGACAGATGTAAAATATTTTGCGGCTAATATTATCTATACTTGGAAGTATTGTTCGTTTTGGGCCCCTACTCTCACCTTCATGAATCTGGAATCATAATAGAGGTATCATGGATAGCAGCGGGTTGTTCAGTGATCACTAATTTAATCTGTACTTGCAAGTATTACTTGCTTGTTTAAGGTGCTGCTCTCGGCTTCACAAATCTGGATTGTTAATAGATTGTTCAGTGATCATTCTTGTGGTTACCATTTATGCTTGATGTACTGTTTGTGTGTTGGCCATTTATTCTAGTTGTGCTCCATTTTTGCATGAAACAGATTTATTGTGTGCTGGTTGTGCAGTTGTGCTGGCTATAGGTTGCTCTGGCTACTACTATCTGTGGTTGTGCTGGCCTTATATCCATCCTAGTGTTTCTCTGGCTACTACTATCTGTGGTGCTACTCATGTGCTTCTACTACTATCTATGCTGGGACAACAGCACCTTGAAATTGTGCTTGTGCTTGTATATGAAGCACTTTATTATGTGTGTATGCAGGTTCTTGTATGAAATAAGTCCCGATTTTTGCCGGAATGTTGATTAACTTCCGTTTTGGCAGAAATCGGGCACTCCTAGTTTAAGAAAATTAGCAAAGGTCATGCCGGATTTTTCCGTGCATTTAACCAATTATTTGTTTTTTATTAGTGCAAAGATGTGTGACAACGACGAGGCTGGATGTTCTAAGCGCCGAAGATCAGTTCCGGGAGTTCAAGGAGAGGTGTGAATCCGAAAGAGCCCTGGCCAATAGTAATCGGGGAAAGGTGCTGCAGGCGATGAATATAGGTCATCACCATCTCGGATCTGGTGGATACAGAACCGCGGAGGCCAAATGGAATAAGGAGGACGAAGAGTATAGATCCAAGGGGATAGAAAACCCCTTTGCTAAATTCGAACCCGGGCAGGTTCGAAACTTCATCAGGGCCTGTTACCATGTGGACCCAAAAACCAAACAACTCACCGACGGATCCTGCGGTGAAGGAATTCGAGGAAATTGTGGTAAGTATAATCTAATTACCGCGGATCAACACGATTGCAATCTAATCGATGATCTAAATGATTCACTGTTACTTCTTCTGCAGTAGGAGGAAATTGTTGCTAGTCATGGATCCCAGGGTTCCTCATCCCAGGGGTCAACGGCGGCCACCCGGTGGGATAACCCTTTTAACAGGGCGATGAACCGGGCTAAGAAAATAGAGCCGGTTACGAAGAAGCCGTCGTCGGCTGGCCGTCTGGCCGGCCTCGGGGGTAAGAATTGGGTGGATCATTTTGGTCCACCGCCGAGGACGCATGTGGCGCCGTCGGGAAGGAGCGAGGAGGAAAACAGAGAGGTTCAAGAACTTAAGGCACAAGTGGCGCGGATCCCGCAGATCGTCCAAGACAACCTGGCAATCACCCTTACGTCCTTCCTGCCTACCTTGGTGGAGTCAATAGCGAACTGGAGTGCGGGTGGTCGAGTAGGGCCGTGCCCGATTCCAAGCATGGTCAGCAGCCACTCGAACAACGCGGCGCCGACGAATCAGGTGAACTACGTGTTCGTGACTCCACCCGCTAGCACCGCGGCGCCGCAAGTGTTGGTGACTCCCCCTGCCATCACCGCGGCGCCGGAGTACATGTTGGTGCCCCCCCTGCCATCGTCGCGGCGGCACCGGAGCTCCAAGCACCCGTCGGTAGGGAGAATACACCGGCGGCCAGCACCGCGCCATCAAGCAGCCCTTCCGTCTCTTGCACGCCCGTCGCCGTATGCGGTGCGTCGACATTAGCCGATCTCGACGCCATCACGGTAAACAAATTGCTTTAATTACCGCCTTCATGCCATCTATATATTACTCTTGTGGCATCTCGCTCTGACGACGCCGTACATGTTTTCTGCAGACGGATGTTCCTTGCACTCTCTTATGCTACGTGAACAACAAGCTGAGGGATGTTGCCAAGGGTACCATCGTTCAACCCTTGCAGCGCACGTTCCACTCAAAACCGATGCCAGATAGCGTGCACAGGGTTAAAATTAGTCGGGTGCTAAGGGGCTGCGACGACCTGGAACCTCCCATTCAACCCCCAGGAGCGGATGAAGAAGAGTCGTCTGTCCTCAGAAGTTGCTTCGGCTTGTTCTTGCTATGGCCAAAGAGCATGATCCGTTTGGGGACGGCGGGGGCCATCACGCCACAGACAACAGCACCGCCTGTCGTGCCAGCGACAAGCGGTGGCAAGGCCCCCTTACCGCCCTCGCCGTCACCTCCACGCGGTGGGTCGGATGATCATGTTGATGATATGCACATGGCGCAGGATCCGGCCGAGGACTTCGAAGACTGGAATGATCACTTCTTCAGCACTCAGTTTGGCAACGAAGAAGACCTAGCTGGTGGCCCCACAGAGAAAGCCACTATCACCAAGCGTCTGTTTGGTTCTCAGGAGACGCCTCCAGCTTGCGCCTTTACAGAGCCAGCTGATACAACCAACCGGCCCTTTATTCTAAGCCCTGACACACTACATAGGGCGGCCGGTGCTCAGATTGCGGTGCCTGCCCGCTCTCCAAAAGGAAAAAAGGGCAGGAAAAGAAAATCTAGCAGCTCGAGCCAGCCGGTGGCGTCAACAACTGCGAATCCGATCAGGTTTCGGGACGGGCCACCAAGACCCGAGGGTATTATGTGGAGGATTCATGTGGCGGGTGAGCCCATGCTACCTAAGAATTTGCGGAAGCTCGCCAGTTCGGAATTGCAGAGTGTGCATGACGGCGTGCTGACGATAGAGAGACGCCTTCTATCGGAGAAAGATCCCTCGCACCCGGTATTCGTGGTTAAGGTGCCACCAGGCTTGGGCTTCGTCGACACTGCCCCCGCGGATCTGTTCTTCCTGCGGTTCGAGGACATCTTCAATATGTTCCACCTATACCCGCTGCACTATACCATGGTCCGTCTCTTTTCTCTCAGCCTGGCCACGCAGATCATTAGAGAGAACACACCGGGCATCGCTATAGTGGACCCCTATTACATGCGTGACGGCTGCTTGGGTTCCCCCGCCGAACGACGTATCGTGTCCTCGTACCTAAAAAGAATCCTCGTGGCGAACAAGACAAAGGAATACATTCTCGTGCCTTACTTTCCCGAGTAAGTCGTTATTCAGTCGCCACCGTCGATTGGCTTTATTAGATCATCATCATTCTTTTTTCAACACATTCCATTTGAATTTTTTGCGCAGAGATGAACACTGCACGCTCATCTCCTTATCGCCGAAGCATTCCCACGCCACGTATTTCGACTCGGGGAGTCTAGAAAAGAAGAAAAACTACGACAAGATCAAGGAAGTTCTGGATGATGCTCTCACTGGCTTTGCCTTGACGAAAGGCACCAGCTTCGTGCGTAAGAAGGTCAAGTTCGGCAGGCACGTCTTCAACCACGTAACAGAGTTCCCCTGCGTGAAGCAGCCGGAAAACAGTAAGAAGGAAGCCTACTACGCACTCCATCACATGAGGGCGTTCCTACTTGACCAGCAGAATTCTACGCTGCCAGATCATCTCAAACAGTGGGCCGAAGCAAAGGCCAAGATCAATGATTCGGATATTAGACAAGAGATGTATCGCATCCAGCAGCAGTTTGGGGCAATCATCTTTCGTGATGTCATGACTTCGGGGGGGATCTTCTACGGAGGAAATATCCCGAATAACCGTGACATAGAAGATCGCCTAGAGATGCAGGGTGACTATAGGAAGTTCATGACGAGGCAGGGCGTCCTCCCGTTCCCTAAGCCGAGCCAGAAGGCTTGATGTTGGCCTAGTTGTAGTTGCAAACTATAGATGACCTTTGTGTGTGTGTGGACGACAAGTGTACTTATCTTATTAGGTTTATGAATCACCGCTTACTTATTTTGCTTATTATTATTATATATCAATCAATGCTTGGTTTTTTTGCTTACTCTTTGGTTTTTTTGCTTACTCTTTGGTTCTCGGACGACAAGTGTGAGTTATTTTTGTCTTTTTCGAGAATATGCCGATGATTGAAATGTCGTGGCACAATATATATGTGAATGTGCTATGACAGGATTGTTAGCCTTGTGATATGCACAAGTCCAGGAATTGTGCATCCTACTTGGCTAACAGTCCCATCATAAGCATATTCCTGTGTCCAACGACCTAGCTAGTTATATATGAGGCATTATTTTCGAGTTATTTTTGTCTTTTTCGAGAATATGCCGATGATTGAAATGTCGTGGCACAATATATATGTGAATGTGCTATGACGGGATTGTTAGCCTTGTGATATGCACAAGTCCAGGAATTGTGCATCCTACTTGGCTAACAGTCCCATCATAAGCATATTCTTGTGTCCAACGACCTAGCTAGTTATATATGAGGCATTCTTTTCGAGTTATTTTTGTCTTTTTCGAGAATATGCCGATGATTGAAATGTCGTGGCACAATATATATGTGAATATGCTATGACGGGATTGTTAGCCTTGTGATATGCACAAGTCCAGGAATTGTGCATCCTACTTGGCTAACAGTCCCATCATAAGCATATTCATGTGTCCAACGACCTAGCTAGTTATATATGAGGCATTCTTTTCGAGTTATTTTTGTCTTTTTCGAGAATATGCCGATGATTGAAATGTCGTGGCACAATATATATGTGAATGTGCTATGACGGGATTGTTAGCCTTGTGATATGCACAAGTCCAGGAATTGTGCATCCTACTTGGCTAACAGTCCCGTCATAAGCATATTCCTGTGTCCAACAACCTAGCTAGTTATATATGAGGCATTCTTTTCGAGTTATTTTTGTCTTTTTCGAGAATATGCCGATGATTGAAATGTCGTGGCACAATATATATGTGAATGTGCTATGACGGGATTGTTAGCCTTGTGATATGCACAAGTCCAGGAATTGTGCATCCTACTTGGCTAACAGTCCCGTCATAAGCATATTCCTGTGTCCAACAACCTAGTTATATATGAGGCATGCTTTTTGAGTTTGCTCTTTTTGATTTAAGAGTACTTTCTATAAGTGTATCTTCATATGCGACTTTAATTATACATGTTTTTTCAATCACCGGTTAGTTATTATTGTCAACTTGTAGATGACGTGGTACGTCGTGTACAAGGGACGGGTTCCCGGAGTCTACGATGATTGGGAAGACTGCCGGAGACAGGTGCACCGTTTCAGCGGCAATAGCTACAAAGGGTACAACACTATGGCGGAGGCGGAAGATAGATACACGCGCTATCTAGCGGGAGTTAGGACAAGGAACCGGATGAAGACCTACACCTTCGTCGCGGCGGTGATCATGCTTATCTTTTTTGGTTATTTATCCCGCGTTTGTGTCTAGCTAGCTAGTTTAGATGTCTAGGCGAGCTTCCGAGCTCTAACTTGTTCGATCGACACATGTATTCGCATGTCACCAACTACTACTTTGTAACATGATCAAAACAATGTAACTTGGACTATGTATTCATGTATGAGACTTATCTATATGTATTTGTTTCAATCTTGTTTTTCATATTGAGTATTTATATATATAATTGTATATCTTGTATCTGTGTGTGTATATCTGCTGTAATATTGTATATAATCTGTATTGCATATAATCTGGCTTGGAAATTAAAAAAAAAACAAAAAATACATCTGTGGCGCACATGGTCTACCTTCTGTGGCGCACTACACCTAAAGCGCACCATGGATGTTTAGTGGCGCACTAGGTAGTGCGCCACAGAAGATCCAAGGGGTAGCGCACCACACCAAACTTCTGTAGCGCACTAGGAGGTGCGTTACGCCTATCTCTACACAACCGTGGCGCACTAGGCAGTGCGCCACGGCTGAGAGATAGCCGTAGCGCAAGGCCCGTGGCGCACTGCAGGTGCGCCACGGATGGGCCTTTTAGGTGCGCCACAGACGACCATTTTCCTAGTAGTGTCTACTATGACAAGCTTTGCTCGGCTCCGGTGATGGAGAGGCGAGGACAGCAGCGCGCCTTCGACTCGTGCTAGTATTTGTAGTCGTCGCTAGGTGGTCCAAAAACCTATTTGTATTTTTTTACTTTTGGGCCTCTTTCTATTGATGATTTTTAATAGAACGGTGGAATCTCTGCAAAAAAAAGTAAAAGATAGACTGTATTTTTTGGATAACCAATATAACCTTTTTCTTGCATACAATAAAAAATATTTTACCAAATTAATTTGCATATGGACTCCGTAGAGAGTTCAGAGATACACATATATAATAATTATTAAATAAGCTAGAGTCTGTGACACTAGAGGGACCAATTAAAATTTCAATTTATATGTGAAACTATACACCTAAAACACTACAAACTAAGACACAATTTCCAACATACCAATTTCAATTATTTAAACTTGTTTTAAAAAAATATATGTAATAAGGAGAAACTTAATTGGGAGAGAAGTTATTGTTTACCTATCAATATATAGGTTGTATAAAGCTTGAACTGATGCAACATAAATGACCTATAATCCAAGTCTTAAACTTGCAATAATGTAGCATCAAATATTTTAGCTTGCAATATTTATTTATTCTTTGTGCAATCTATTATTGGTTTGAACAGATGGAGGGTCATTTTAGTGGACAATAATCATTTGTCTAGAAAAAAATATGATTAAAGACATTTCCCGCATTATTTTTTGTTATTATGAATCAATTTACTTATGACCTCAAAATATGAATATACATGGAACCATGCCTATAATATCTTAACACATGCAGTGCCGCTTTTCACGTTTGCGAGGGCCTGCTAGTTACAATAAAAGAAAAGTGCCACTACACTGATCTATTTCTTGTAGCAGCAGTAGTAACACCACCAAGACAACAGATGTCGGCTTCCTCTTGAGTTTCCAAGCTCTTACTTTGACGTAACACTAAAATTCGTGATGGAGTGCAGGTGCAGGATCATTTCTGCGAGATGATAAGGGGGGTGTCTAGGAAGTCACTCGGTCTTAGAGAGGAAAAGAAGGAGGAAGTAGTAGTAGATTGGGAAACATCTCTCTTTTTTTTTAGGTATGATTGGGAAATGTCTCTTTGTATCAAGCACAATAGTCTGGCTGTGTTTAGAGTCTTTGGGTTTCAAGCACAAGACAAGTTTGTGAGATATATCAAAAGTGTCATGGAAGCAACGGTGAATCTCCAGAAAATATACCTACACCAGAAGCCGGTGTGCCGGAGGTGCAGGTGCAGGGTTAGAAGGACATCCAAGTCATCCGTTATGGAGGAAATCAGTTTTTTTGCAATTTTTTCATATGCGGGAGGGTGTTCTTGCAAAATTCTAGTCCACGTGTCATCCGCGTTAGCTCAAATTCCACGGCAAATATCGAATTGGACTAAATCGAAGCCAATTCATAAGTACACGAGCAAAATTCAGCAAATTCCTAGTAGGACTAAATCGAGCTGGTCCAACAAGTATAGGGACTGTTAATGTATTTAACTCCTGCTATCAACATGGGCTCGTGCCTACGAAGAGAATTTCGGCGCTGCTAAATCATTTTTAGGATTTGCCGGTTCAGAGAACTGGAAGGGAGAGCAGTTCAGCTGGTGGATAGGCCTAGTTCTTCGGTCTTTGTTTAATTTAGTTGTGATGCTGTTTCTGATCAATATATTGACGAACTGTTCCCGTAAATGGAAATTATGTGCCTGTGCAGGAGCAATCTAGACCATCCAATTGGCCTATGGATGTGTATCCTGTAGGCAGGGTGGTAGCTTGTTTTGTGTGTCTTACAGGCTTACAGGCCTAAATTGTTTTGTGTCTTACAGGCCTAAGCTTTCTGCACCATTCTCCCTTGCAGGCTTGCACTATCGACTGCCTCTTGTGTACGAGGACACAGCAACTGGGCATGAACAAACTAGTACTCCCTCCGTCTCAAAATAGATGTCTTAAGTTTTTTAAAATTTGAATAAATCTATATATACTAAATAGTGTCTAAATTCATCCGAATTTTGATAAATTTGAGACATCTATTTGGAGACGGAGGGAGTACTACCTAAGTTCCATAATATAAGCCTTTATAGAAAGCTAAAACAATTTGCTAAAAAGAATTATATTGTGGAACAGAGGAAGTATATGCCAAAGAACCATTCGGAGAAAAAAGAGAGAAAGAAACAATTGGCAATTTACAAAGTATATCTGCTAGCTCAACATGCCACACTGGCCTTTATTTTGTCTCATATCAAAAACTGAAAATGTCAGATCGACAAATTGAGTGAGCAAATTGTATGTGATGCCCATATGCGTCATGAATCACCTGCAGTACGTTGTCCCTGGATACAACAGCGCACAGAGAAGCCTGAGCCTCCACAGCCAGCCAGTTACACTTTGCATTTCCAACAGGATGACAGGCTATATCGTACTAGTACGTACAGGAAAATTGCACGATAACAGGCCTGGTACCAGGAAATGCAAAAAGCACAATGCAGACGCCATCAGAGTCTATGTCTAGATAATAAACCATCAAACTTCAGCATCACATATAAGCAAAGACTAATCAAAATCAAAGCACTCAAGCCAGTGCTGCAGCACCAATGCTGACGCCAGTTCCCACACTGAAAGTCAGCAGAAAAAAAAGGAACATCAGGGAAGGTTTAGAACTGATGGATATTACTGTGCCGCAAGTATTGTGCAGATCCTTGCCATACAAAAACACAATCACAAAGAGATCATATAGTCTGTCGGAGCACACGTGCGCATCAGTTACACTGAATTAAGCTAAGCTTCAGTTATTACAAACATGTGATACAAAGTTATGCATCAAGACCAAAACCCTGTAAAAGAGAAGAGTTTCCCGTCCTCGGAATCAATCTGCTCCAGCATCCTTAACGTCGACGGTGAACTCGTACTCCTGGTCACAGCCCAGGTACGAGTCTGACATCAGGTAGATCATGTAGTCCTTCCTCCCTGGTTCCGCGGCGGCGGTGAACTCGAGCTTCACACGAGCCCTCTTCTGGAGTGCAACCCTCTTGATCGCAAGCAGCTGCTTGGTGGAGCCATCGCCGACCACCAGCCACCAGCCTTCCTCCTTGGGCTTCGGGAACCTAGGGGCATGCACTGGGCCAACCTCAGACGACGGCAGGTTCGACATGTCACGCTCCAGAGTGACCTGCAAGGTTACGTTGTCGCCGGCCCTGATGTCATCGCCCTCGCGAACCTCGTAAGCCATGTCGACGTTGGGGAACCGTTTGAAGAATACGGCAATGTCCTGCAACTCAGAGTTCGACAGCTGCAGCAGGTCCCGCATCTCATCGACACTCATCTCGGCCAGATCAAAGATGCTATCGATGGGCTTCTCTTTGTTCTCCTGGCACCTCCGGGCTAGCTCCTTGGTGAAGTGTGGAAGTTGGAGGAGTACAGAGTCACGATCCCACATGCCTTGCGTCACCATCTGACTCAACTCCATTGCATTCAGGGCAAGAGTGAGCCATCCACTGCTGGAGATAACATCAACCATTGCCTGGAGCAGTCTATGAGCAGAAAGGAGTATCTCTCGCTGGTCAGCTGCCAGGTTCCCTACAACATTGTGCCTTGCAAAGTGGGATTGCAGCAGAGCGTTGGCCTTGACATGCGGATCACCATACTTGGGCTTGTCAATAGAAAATCTCTGGTGACGAACTAGCCTCTCAATGTATTCTTCTTCACCTGGGCGACTCGGAAGCTCTGCATACTCTGATGCAGAAGCAAGAATTTCCAGGAGGCCTTTCATCTTCGTCTTCTGAGTGAGCATCGAACTGAACCGTTCAATAGTCGTGTAGCTGATGTAGTAGTACGCGGCAATGAGACCAAGATTGAGCGGCTTCAGGTACATATCCTCCTCCACAGACACACACTTGCTTGATTCTAGATCATTCAACACTGTCTCGATTAGCTCAGAAAGATGATCTGACAGATGCCTGTGACTTACACCCTGCAGATTGTAGTAGTTAGGGTTCTTGTTCAGCCGCCGGTACATGAAAGTCCAGGTAAGATAGTCCACGGCATCTTGCTTGTTTTCTACAACACCAACAACAACCTCAGCATTCATATGATCATGCAAGAAATGGTGAAGGTGACTCTCCACAGGGAAGGCCTCAAAGAGGAACTTCTTGTAGTATTCCTTCCGAGGTGCATGGCACAATATAACACACTTCCCTGAGTTATCTTGAAGAGGCCTGCTAGCATGACCCATCATCTGTAGCAGATCAGTGATCGGATAATCAGTATGAGCACTCTCCCTACCATCATAATACTGGGTTCCCATCACAACAACTAAATGAGCAGGCAATGATCTCCCCCAGCACATTGTGCTGCTCGCAACACACACTTGGATCCTCCCACCAAGGAAGAGCTGGGTTACAAGTTCCTGGTCAAGGTCACTAAGGCCCTCATGCAAGTAGCCTACACCGCATTTCAGTGTATTTTGAAGTGTTTCTTCATTGACACCTCCAATAAAAGTATCCATCTCATCTGTCGACCCAAGAAGGAATGGTGTTCCACCACCCTCAGCACTTGAGTATGCACACAAGTCCAATGCAGTCAACCTTGCATGCTTACGTGTCGGTACAAACACGAGGGCAGGCTTACCACTCTTTGCATGTTGTGTGATAGCAGTGTATGTAGGCTTTGCCATTGCTTGCATTCTTGCCTCAAAATTTGCTATATCCACACCCTGAATGTGTATTTCCAATGGAACTGGCCGCACTGCTGGAGGGAAGTTGAAAAGCCCATGAGAGGTAGCGCCAATCCATTCTCCAAGATCTTTAGCATTTCCAAGTGATGCTGAAAGTGCCACAATCCGGATGTTACTGCCAATATGACTTGAAATACGTCTCATCCGAGAAACGACAATTTCCAGGACATGTCCTTTTTCAGAGCCAATTAGATGCAGCTCGTCAACAATAAATAAGCTGACTTGTTGGATATGCTTTCGTTGCTTCCAACGGCGAGAAAGTGCATCCCACTTTTCAGGAGTGCTAATAATGATCTCCCCTTTGTCAAGAAGCTTCAAATCAGCTGCAGTTTCACCAGTTAGCTCAACTACACGGGCAAACTCTCCAAATTTCTTCGACCAGTCCCTGAATCTTTCTTTAGCAAGATCCTCAATAGGAGCTATATACACAGCCCGCATGTTGGTTTCCCCAGATACTGCCTTCTGGTGGTTCCTTAGTATAGCAAATTCCGCACATATAGTCTTGCCACTGCCAGTTGGTGCAGCCACCAACACACTGTCGTCACTGTTATACAGAACAGTGAACACTTGAGTCTGGATGGGGTTGAAATGCTTAAAAGCACTATACAGACCTTCATATCGTGCATTCCTCAATGCAGTAACAGGTAGTGGCTGCAGATCGAGCAATTCAGTTGGTGGAGCATATTTTTCTGGAAGAATCAAGTGCCTAAAGCAGACAGGAAGAATTGTCTGTGAGCCAAGCCACTTGTCAGACACAACACGTATAAAATACTGGGGAGGCAGTGGCTCGTATATTGGCACTGTAAAGTGAAGTGTGTGATCTTCATCGACATATTGTTTCTTGAGCATGAAGTACTCATGGTGCAGAATGTACTCGCCATCATTATCCTCAACTATAACCCAAAAGGGTTCAACATATCCATGTACCTTATCATCCCACTGGAAATCAGGTGTTATAGTCAGTTCAAAACCCAAAACTGTGCGAGTAATAGGTTGAACATGGGCAGACAGGTTCAACTTTGGTAACTGGTGGATGCACCTGTGCAGCTGCTTCCCCATCTTTGGAAAACGGATTAGCTCACCAATTTCCTGTGATGACAGGTCATAGTACCTCTCCCAAACCAATTCTTTTTTCTCCAGTTTCATCAGGATTTCCTTTGGAATACCAGGAAACTGGCGCAAGGGTGTTTGGACACTCCACATCTGCTTATCAATCATCTTGCACAGATTGAGAGCCTTCTCTGCTAGTTGAGCCCATCCTCTCTTTAAAACTATCTCAAATAGTGCTCGCAAGAGACGGCCAGCACTCTGCAACATACAGAATAAGAATATATAAGAATACTAGACAAAATAAACAAGCAGTTCAAACTCAGTGTATTAAGCATAGAGAACATGGTACCTGTCTGATGTAGACCATATCAGAACTAAGGGAGAGGCCCTCCAGTTTCAGCCTAGATATATATGCTTGCAGCAGAACATTGATCTTTGCACTGGGCTCCTCCAAACTCTCTTTTACAGGAATTGGCACACGATCCAACAGCTTCGCCAGCTCCATTTTCTCATCTTGCCTGACACTAACATACTTGAACTCTTCACTCAGAGAGAACAGTCGACACAGCTCAATATCACCCATTGTGGGCTTCAGATACTCATTGTACGTCGAAATACTCCCATGACTAATATAGTAGTAACTGGCAATCCTTCCAAGGTCAGTAACTTGAAAGTATCCTGTTTTCCTGTCATACTTAATCAAATTATTCTTATCCAACAAATTTGCAGCAGAG
The DNA here is from genome assembly GCA_916181665.1 of Avena sativa. NCBI lineage: Eukaryota > Viridiplantae > Streptophyta > Magnoliopsida > Poales > Poaceae > Avena > Avena sativa. The sequence continues at coordinate 10,683,721 of OV702300.1, read as the reverse complement.
TGTACCTGCAGCAGCAAAAGAGAACAAGAATCAGCAGCAGCACAGGCAAGGATTTGACATCAAAGAGAGTATCTAAAGAACCATAGTAACAATCCGAACATAAGAAAAATTTCAACTACTAGCATACTTCTAATAAGATTTTGGACCAGTATCAAGATGCTCATCAAGTTATTGAAATAAATAAATATATAGACTCGTCCAACAAAACATAAATGGCACTGGGTTCCTTTATTTTCCTATTACCAAAAAATACTAAATGCCTCATTTGATAGGATGATACCTCATCCACCTTCATTTTTTCCTAATCCAAAAGTCAAACTAACAGCAAGCATTACAACAGATTATGCATGTTACATTTGTGTATCCAGATGCCTACCCATATCACACTGTTAATTCCAAAAAATAAATTCCCAACCTAAGCTGTATTGATATGGTAGGATATTGTTATTGAACATAATAAAAGAGGATGTTAGTTCCATGTGAGCAGACTATAAAATGTGCAACTGCATGCATCTTGCAACAGAACAATGCTGCACATAGACTAAAAGAACAATACAAGCCATACGAGCAAAAGACACTTCTGCTTGTTCTCAACTTCATCCTCAAATGTTCATTCAAAATTTAATTGTGTTAGTATAAATGATATGGTATGAGGTTCACCCTCAGAAATAACACCGGTGTTTTTGTATATTTAATGTCCCAGGGATGCCATTCCATAGTAAGATGTCACTTATTCTATTCTCCAAATTTCATGCTGAATATACCAACAGACGCCCAGTAAAAGGTGCCATTAGTTATTTATGAAAGATTATATGCTCATGAAACTGTAGAACACTAAGATTCAGAGCCCCACCCACACCATTCAAAAAAAATGTCGGCAAAGATAAACCTATGAAACATATAGTTCTACAAACAGATGAACCTAAGAGAACTCAGTTCGTTCATAAGTACAAAGCAACAGCTGAAGCAATGCTAGAAAATAAATCATCAGGATGATTGGATTATGGGACTTGAAAAAAATAGACATGAGTATGGCATGTACTTACCAAGTCAGCTCTCCTTTCATCTAGTGTTTTGTCCGTCTCCATGATATCTGCTGGTAAACCATACAGTGTTGGATTCCGGAGCATCCGGATGTAGAGGTAAGTATAACCAAGCCACGAGCATGCTTCCCGAGCATTCTGAATAGTTCCCAAGACAATCTCTGCATTTAATTGATCTGCTAATTTGGATATGAACTGACTCTCAATAGGCAGTTGCTGATTCATAAGGGAGAGGTAGTATTGCAGTTCACTGTGGCCAGTTAAGATTATTCCCTCTCCATGTGTGTCATACTGAGGCCTACCTGCACGACCAAGCATCTGCATTACATCCAGAGGACTTAATTCTGTCCAAGCACCTTTTTCTGGATTATAAATCTGGGTACCCTTTATAATAACAGTGTGAGCAGGCAAGTTGACACCCCATGCAAGGGTAGCTGTTGAAACAAGGACCTGTATATGCTTATCAGCAAAGAGCTCCTCAACAAGTTCACGGTCTAGCCTTGCCATCCCAGCGTGATGAATAGCAAAACCATATGGCAGAAGGTCTTTAAGATCACTGTTTTTTACAAGCTCTGCCTGACTGCCAAGAATCTCCTGACTTGCACTCTCATCCTTCAGAAAGCGAGTCAATGTATCATTAGCTAAGGCTGTGTCTCTGATTGCACGAGCAGTTTTCGCCGTCTCCTTCCTAGAGTGCACAAATATAAGCACTTGATGCTTACCAGCAGCAGCCATTACTTTCTCATAACAGATCTCATTCATCAACTGAAATCTCTGCAGTGGCTTCCTTACAGTGATCCCAATATACTGCTGAGCAAGAGGGCAAGGTCTGTAACTGTTGTCAAAATGGAAGAGACCCTCAGAGCGAACACGCAAGAATACAGCAACATCTTCGTAGTTCGGGAGAGTTGCAGAGAGACCAACTAGGCGTATATGTTCCTTGGTCGTCTCAATCTGCCGAACTGTTCTAGAAACAATACTCTCCAGGACTGGCCCTCTGTTATCATGAAGTAGATGGATCTCATCAATGATCAGAAGCCTTACCATTTGAGTATAGGTTCGGTCACCTGATTTCCTCGTGACAATATCCCATTTCTCAGGTGTGGTGACAATGATCTGTGTTTCATCAATCTGTTGCTTTGTCAGGTTCTGGTCTCCACTGAGCTCTCTAACAGTAATACCGAAGTCTTTCAGCCGTGCCGACAAATTTCCAACAACTTCAGCAACTAAAGCTTTCATTGGGGCCACATAGACGATTTTGTACTTGGTATTGTCAAACTCACCATCCTTCATATGCAAACCAATCTGGTGAAGGATTGTAAGCACAGCAACATTGGTTTTACCAGCACCAGTTGGAGCACAGAGAAGGATGTTATCTGGTTTGAAGAGGGCGGTATCATAAACCCTGCTCTGAACCCTGTTCAGTTGTTGCATTCCAGCAAAAGCTGGTTGAGCCCACCCTGGGATATCAGATATCTTCACAATCTTCTCACCAGTTCCATATGGCCTAGGTTTCAACGCTGGCACATGAACTTCCTCATACCCCTTATGAGGGGTTCTAAATGATCCATCAGGAAGTTCACATTTCTTGTTGGCCATCAAGAGACCACCTTGGTGGAAGGAGAGGTTGTCAAGATCAAGCAGCTGTCTCTGTCCCTTCAACCACCCACTCTCCATATCCCGGTCAACTGCCCGACGCTCCCTCGGACCATCAGCACCAGCATTGTCATTGTTTAGAAGCCTCTTCGCCTCATCCCTGATACTTTTCTCCAGGTTCTTCTGCCTCTCCTTTGCAGAAGCTCTGGTTGCATGTAGCTGCTCCAATATTGGAACTAAGCTTGGGTTACCCATCATCTCTTCCTCTATCTTCTTCCGCTCTTCCTGGTCTTCAGCTCTGGCTAGGCGGGTACACCAGACTATCTTGAACCGGTTGCGTATAACCAATTTAATGAGGTCAAATTTCTCGTAGTCCAACTCCATGACGAGGCGGTTCTCAACATCTCTGTCATCACCCTCTGCAATTATCTTCAAGATCTCCTCGGCAAGCTTCTGGCTCTGCTGGGGGTCGATATCAGCATAGGCTTGCGTTATCTTCCTCTGAAGCCAGTAAGCATCAATATCTTGCACGTTTATGTTCAACGCCTCATTGGAGTTCTGCATATCATCGTCATCCAACTCACCGCCCATTTGCATGCCTCCAGGACGGTTCAACTCAGCCACATCATCATCATCCTCATCCAAGTCATCCTGCACCTGATAAAGACAAACACAGGAGGTTACACAAGTACACATACAAAATGTTCCATACTTCTAGTAAGGCATAGCAACAGAAACACAGAGAGAGATTGTGGACACAAAGGTTGGAATACATGTGCATACCTGATCAAAATCGCTTTCCTCGTCATCGTCGTCCTCTTCAAACTCCACGGCGACTCCAATATCGTCGTCCATGGTGGCGTCAACACCATCAGCAGAGGGCGCGGCCGCAGGGTCGCCGGCGTCATGGAAATCGGTGATGAGCTTCCCGATGGAGACGAACTGCTCGAACATAGAGGTGGGGATGGGGTTGAGGAGCTTCTCGATCTCCTTCTTCTTGTCGGGGTTCTTGATCTTGTCGTTCTTGAGGATGGTGAGCACCTCGTCAGCTGCGCCCCCTAGCACGTCCATGGGCTGCCCTCCGAACTGCTGCTGGATGACACTGAGCATGGCCTCATAGGCGGCACGCGTCTCCTTGGTCTGGGGCTTGTAGACGATGTCGTCGGCGAGGGAGAGCACGCTCTCCTCGCGCGCCGCAGCGGAGCGGCGCCTGCGCTTGCGTGGCAGGTCGACGTCTCCATCAGCGCCCCCCGCAGCGACGTCCCGCTCCTTCTTCTTGCGCGACTTGGTGAGCCGCTCCTCGAGCTCGGGGGGCTTGGCCTGGACGGCGCGGTCCCCGAAGTTCTTCTTGTCGATCCTGCCCCAGAGCGTCTCGGGCTCGCCCGTGGGCTCGTGCGTGTCCCGCGGGCGCGAGTCGGTGGTGAGCACCAGGCTCGAGTTGGCGCGGTACTCGTACTGCTTGAACCGCGCGTGCGCCTCCGCGCCCCCTCCCAGGTTCGCCATCGCCGCGCCGCTGCAGCAAAGCAAGCACCGAAATCTGGTCAGGAGCTCGTCGGGATCGAATCGAAGCAGAAGCAGTAGCTAGGGTTTAGAAGCTAGGGTTTGAGAAGGGGAGGAGAGGGATTTGCTAGCTGGTACCTGCGGTTCAGCGGGTCTGTGCCGCGGCTCGTGGCGCGGCGTCCGCCGCCTCGGGTGGTGGCGGCGCTCCTTCTTCCGCCAAGCGGCGAGTCGCCGACGCCGGAGAAGAGGGTGGAGGGGAGTGGATTTGGGGGGAAAGGCGGCGGCGCGAGTTCGACTTGGGAATAAAACGAGCAGTGGCTTACTGGCTTTGCCTTTGCCTAGTCTAGGTCAGGTCGGGTCGGTTCGAGACGATGAACCGACCATCCTCAGGTCGGGGGCTCGGCCCATGTGTGGGGCGTTATGCCTCGCCTAAAGCGAAATCTAAGGACTGATCGCCAACACCACAACAGCCATATATGGGCCGGTCTTTCGTTCACGTGGTAAAACTATTTAGTTATAATCAATTCTATATAATCAGGTTAATTTTGATAAAAAAAATATAATCAGGTTAATCGTTACGAAATTATCATTTCAAAAACATGAAAAAATGTTCATACATAACAATGGAAATCGCTCGTTTAATAAAAATTGATTTTGAAAGTTGTCCGTGTAGACTAAAAACATAGTTCATGTTCTAGAAAAGGTGTTCACCTTGCCGTGCCGTCTACAATCTATTTGGCAAGAGTATGGTAGATGTATTGTACTAACTGCTAACATATTTTGTTTTGTTTGTGTTACTATAAATTAAATATATGAGTACGTGCGGGATTGAGTGTTTTAATGGGTAGACAAATGTGTCATTTACATGTTAGACATGTCTGAAACTAAACGACCTGACTAAGAAGCGAGCCCATATTTCATATTGAAGCTCATAAGTAACTTAGGGGTACCCGTGTTTTTTCAAGTAAACAAAAAGGTACATCGAGCATACTTTAAACAAAAATATATCGAGCAATATAACAAGTTTAATACCACAAGAAATCGGCATGTTACATGATCAAGGTAAAAACTAATGATATCAAAACAAGCTAACTTATAAAGATAACACTGTAATCTTATTTGAGTGCCTCAAAATCCATGCTTGCAACTATTTGGATTGCAGAGCTCCAAGAGAAGGCCAATTTTGTATTCAACACTTATAAGTGGATGGATTATTAAATGATTATCTAATCAATATAAACAATCAGATTGCATATATACTAATTCTATGCAGGAGTTATACTTGATATATTCCAAATTATTCACTGGTTATAAAATATAAAAGAGAAGGTATGGCCGAAAGTTGCCACGAATCTTTACATAAAAGCAATATCTAATATGCAATCTAGTTTGATCATTTCTATACATCAAAATGAAAATTAGAACTTATGACTTTTTTTTGATCCACTTAGTCGATGGAACCCGCTTGTTCATTAATTATAGAGCATACTCCAAGTGAAGGGCACTTAAATTTTTGTTAACTCAGTGTAAAAATTGTAGAACAATGTAAAACATGATCTATTTACACAAGCATCTCATGTATTCTCGAAATATGCTAATATATTCAAAAGCAAATTCATTTGCAGAGACTAAGAGGAACCAAAATCAGGCTATTCCGCTTTGTTTCAGGAATACATACATGTTAATTGTTGAAGTGACATGAAATACGTCCGTTTCTTGCAAGACGCGGCCATTTCTCGCCCTGTTAATGCTCTATGCTTTTTGTTTAGTGATTCTTCTATTAGGTTACTGTAGATTCCGGGTTTTGGCCAATCATCGCTATACGCCACGTCATCGCGGGCCCAGAAGCCTTCTTCTTTTAAACTCCTTTTTTTATCTTCTTCACCACCAACAAAGTGTGGCGGTGGACGGGTGCGTGAGGTTGGGGGCGATATTGAATCGATACTGGGAAGGTTTGAGGCAGGAAAACAAAGGTGGCCGACATTGGATGCGGGAGCTGGACGGGAGGCAGTTGCCTCGTGAGTGGAGGGGCAGAGGGAGCGGAGGGGCGACACATGTTGCTAGGGGAGACGGAGGAGGTACTGGGATGGGAGGGAGCTCGGGTGGAGGGGAACGAGATCGATATAGGGGTGGGGGCTGGGCGTGGACGGGAGGGACCAGCTCGTAAGACTTCGGTCAACACCTGAAATTACACGTTTGAGATGACTAAGAGTGAAAATCAAACGTCCAGAAACGCGCGCGCGGGTAGATGGCCTCAGATGGCTCGCTTTTGCTCAGACTTAAGCTATAATATAATAAATATTCATGGAATGAAAAATCAAGTTAAATAAGTGTTTATTCATTTGCAAAATGTTCGTACATCTCAAAAATTATGTTTCTATTTGTACAAATGCTCTCGGAAAACAGAAAGATAGAGTAAAGAAAAAAATAAAAACAATAATGATAATAGGGCAAATAGAGAACATTTAAACAGAAATTAAACTGAACTAAGGAAATGGAAAGAAAGGGGGCTGAAAAAGTAAGGTAAACAACAAAAGAAATATGAGTGGGATTCTACTAGGTCGACTTGTGTGTGGTGTTTCATGGTCTATAGTTGTCATTGAGCAATATATAGTGTGCCATCGTATAGGCGGATTAGATTGAACAAGGAGCTCATTTTAGGCATGTATAAAGTGTTCTAGCTGTAATCTTCGGCTAGGTTTTGTATCTGAGCTACTGGATGCTAAAGGTAATTGGAAGGAACAACTTGTTCTTAGATCTTTTATTTCTTTCAAGGCCGATGAAATTCTAAAGATCAGACCGTCAAGACGAGGTGCTAATGATGTCCTTGCTTGGCAACCTGAAAAATCACGCACATTCTCTATTTGTACTGCCTATAAGCTTGCACTCTATGAGATGGAAAAACAATGTACCTTTGGTGCTTCAAGTGTAAGACCTGATGGTGATGACCCCTGTTGGCAAAGGATCTGGGGAACCAACATACCACCGAAAGTTAAAACTTTTTCTTAGAAAGCGGTTGTTAATGCGTTAGCAACAGATGAAAAATAAGCCGAGGAGAAACATGCAGGTTACTGGACTTTGTAATATCCGTGATCTGGAGAAACAAACTGTTGCACATGCTTTGTACCACTATCCTCATGCTTCCCATCTTTGGTGCCAAATAAGGAAAATTTTGTATCTCCCTTCGGTTAATGACATGCATGTCTAGCCTTACTTATGGTTTCGATCATTGCTTGTTTCTATACCTGACCAAATGATTAATTATACCTTGTTGGTGGCCTGGAGAATATGGTACTGTCCAGTGGCGAATCCAGCCCATTTTGTTAGGGTGGGGCAGGCCTAACTTGGACCGGGTTTTTTCATTTTTTTTCTTATTTTCTATATATGCAGTATGGGCTGGGCCAAATCTTAGGGTGGGGGCCCCACCCTTCCACCCAGCTGGCTCCGCCACTGGTACTGTCGTAATGAGGCTACACACAACAAGCATTTGCCAGCTACCGAATCCTCAAATATATTCTTGTGTGGGTACTGGAGAATACTACATAGTTGCGACGATTCAACGAAGATGATTATTAAAGGTAAACAACCGGTGGTTCCATCTACACCGGTGTCAACTAAAACCCCAAGAGCTTCGAATAAAATCTGGTCGAAACCGCCCACAGGTTGGATTAAGTTGACGATTGATGGTTCCTTTCGATCTGAAGATGGTAGTGCATGATGTGGCATGGCTTTGAGGGACAAGGAGGGAAAAATCATCTTCTCAGCGTGACGTTTTCTGCCTCGGTATGTAGATGTTGCGGAGGTTGAGCTAAATGCATGTCGTGAAGGTCCTCATCTAGCCCTTGCATGGTGCCAGTTCCCAATTATAGTGGAGTCAGATTGCTCCCTGGTAGTTAATGCAGCAAAGGAGAGGACCTTGGATCGTCCGCCATATCTAAATATTATCTCAGAGATTAAGCTTTTAGCTAATAATGGTACAATTTGTAATTTCGTAAAGGTGGACCATTCAGATGTTAGGGTTAGTCACTGTCGCGCAAATTTTGCAAGGACAAAGCAGAGAACTGTTGTTTGGTTTGGGTATGGCCCTGATGTTGTTCTTCAGGAGCTGGAGCGTGAGTTGTTTATAGCCCTTCTTCTTAATAAAGGTCCGTTTTACCCCCACACACAAAAAAAAAATCTGTTTAGACTATGAGTTAATGCAAAAGAATTTATTGCAAGTTTTGTCAGATGCAGCATTACTACTTCCTCCGTTCCGGTCTAAAGGACACGTATTGAAAATCATGCAATCCAAAAACTTCCTCACCTCTTGGGTACATAAACATTTAATTTCAGAGTAAGGGCCAAACAGAGGATTAGTGAGAGCTAAATTAACCCCTATCAGAGAAAATCTAGGGCCCAGAGATTTTCTATATGTGCCCTTTGTTGGAGATATGCCCAAGAGGCAATAATAAAAGTAGTTATTATTATATCTTTGTGTTTATGATGAATGTTTACATCCCATGCTATAATAGTATTAATCGGAAACTTTAATACTTGTGTGATTTATAAACATAAAAGAGTCCCTAGTAAAGTCTCTTGTTAAACTAGCTTGTTGATTGATGATCATGATTTCCTGATCATGAACATTGGATGTTATTGATAACAAGGTCATATTATTAGGAGAATGATGTGATGGGCATACTCATATAGTTAAGTATAGCATAAGATCAAGTCATTTTAATAGTTCGTTTGCTATAAGCTTTCAGATACATAGTAACCTAATCCTTCGACCATGAGATCATGTTAATCACCATCACCGAATGGATGCTTTGATGACATCAAACACCACTTCGTAACTCGGTGGTTATAAAGGTGGCATTGAGTATTCGGAAAGTATGTTTTGAGGCACATGGATCAAGAATGGGATGTGTCCATCCATATGACGGATAAATATACTATGGGCCCTTTCAGTGGAATATCATCCAATTGGCTTGCAAGCATGTGACTGGCTCACAAGGGATCACATATCACATGAACGAGTAAAGATTACTTATCGATAACAAGGTTGAACTAGGTATGCAGAGATACCGACGATCAAACCTCATGTAAGTAAAGTATCACGAGACAAAGGGAAATTGGTATCGTGTGTAAATGATTCATTCGATCATAAAGTAATCGTAGAAATATGTGGGAGCCATATGAATTTCCAGATTCCTCTATTGGTTATTGATCGGAGAAGAGTCTCGATCATGTCTACATAATTCACGAACCGTAGGGAGACACACTTAAGGATTCGATGTTGTTTAGTAAATATGAAAAGTGAGTAAGAGGCCGAATGTTGTTCGAAGTCTCGGGTTGGATCCAGGACATCACGAGGAGATCCAGAATGGTCCGGAGAATAAGATTCATATTAGGAAAGTCCAATTCCGGAGTTCGGGAATGGTTTCAGTGTTTTCACCGAAATGTTCTAGAAGGGTCTAGAAGGTCCATCAGTCTAGAGTGGGAAGGGTACATGGATGTGTCATACCAAAGTGGAATGGTTGCATCATGTCCTAGGTCACTTGGCTGGGCAATGGTAAGAGAGAAATCAAACTCTAGTTTCAAAGTCAGACGCCAATTTGAAAAAGTCAAATCCCAACATGGTTGCCTAGTGGAGGGAGGGAAGGAATCCTACCTAGGGGAGGATTCCTCCCTCCCCTTGTTGCCGGCCCAAGTAGAGGTGTTGGGGGAGGACTCCCCTCGCCCCAACCGCCTCTCCCACCTATATAAGGAGGGATAGGGCGCCCCCTACCCCTCACCACAAACCCTAGCCAGCCTTCGCCCCCCTATATCAAGTCGCCGCCTAGGCCTTTCCCTAGCCGCCGGCCACCACCACCCCTCGGCCCTCTAAACCCTAAATCGCTGAGGCCCTCCTCTACTCCAACATACCCGCTCCGGCTTAGGCAAAGCCCTGCGGGATTTCCCCTCTACTTCCACCACCACGTCGTCGTGCTACTGGAATCGCGAGGAGAGATCTAAAACATCTGTTGCCTGCTGGAACAAGGGAGAGGAAGGTCTTCATCGAGTACCAAACATGTGGCCGACTGCGGGAGCACTATCGGAACACGGCGTCGGAAGGATCGTCTACGCGATCTTGAGATTGGCAAGTGAACGACTACATCACCCACGAGAATCCGATCTCGTTAACCGCTTTGGAATCTTCGAGGGTTAGTACTCTATCAACTCGTTGCACCGATCTAGTAGATTAGATCTTGGCTTGTGTGTGTTCATGCGATAGATTTTTTTTGTTTTACATGCTACGAACCCCTACAGTGGTATTAGAGCCATGTCTATGAGTAGATCTGTTGCACGAGTAGAACACAATGGTTATTGTAGATGTTAATGCTTTTGTTGTTGATTGCTTCTTGTCTACTTTGCATCTTGCAAGATGGTGGGATGAAGCGGACAAGGCTAACCTTACATGACATCATTCATGAGACTTGCTCCACGCTCAACATGCAACTTGTATTGCATAAGTGGCTTTGTGGGTGTCTATCTCTCCCATCATAGTGAAGATTCAGTTTACAACAGGCACTTGACAATACGTTTATCAACGTTGTGGTTCTTGTTCGTAAGTTAGAACGATTCTTATTCGAAAGCCTCAAACCACGTAAAACATGCAAAGAAAATTAGAGGCGTCTAACTTTGTTTTTGCAGGGGTGTGTTGTGATGTGATATGGCCATGATTATGATTATATATGATGTATGCAATGGTCCTTATTGTAAGTTGGCAATCGAAAGGAGCCTTATGGTTATCTTTTAAATTTCGTTAATACCTGCGTGTCTATTATTCAAAGTTATTGTTGAAGGGGATATGCCGAGTGGGGTATGCCCAGCAGGACATTCCCTACTGGATCTAACTCTCAGCGAGTGGGCCTGCAGGACGACGACTGGATCATGACCCAATAAGGAGCCTGACGACTGGAAGTTGGATGCCCAAGAGCATATCTAGGCCTAGTCGGATTAGGTGAAGCCTCTGAGTCCTTAACTGTCTCGGTTGTATATCTGTAAACCCTAGCGAGATACCCCTATATAAACCTCCCTAGGGTACCCTCTAGACTTACGTTCCATCATACACCCCATCGACTCGTTGCCTAGCCGCCGAGCTGGCCACTATTGTAATCTCTCGGTAATACAATCTAGCAGGTGTAGTGTCACATCCCAAAATTTTCCAAATTTTGAAATGTGATAAATAAACAAACAAAAGAAACAAATGTTGAAATTTAGGGGGAAAAGAAACTTTTTCTTCTAAATGGAAACATCAAAACCTTACTTGAACAAAATTTGAATGAGAAAGCAACAAACAAATATTCAAAATATCAAATGCATCCATGATTGGAAAGTATCTTGAATTTAAATCACTTGGAAAAGTTAAACCTAAACCCTAAACCCAAATGAAAGAAATCATCTTCAAGATCACTTGCAAAACTATGGCTTTGTTCCATATAAAAATTTAGCAACAAACATTTATAAATGATCAAAAATAGTGAACAAAAATATTACAAAACCATTGGAATTGGTTTCACTCCATTTGGAGCCATGGATAAAAACTTATGATTTTTATAAGATAAAAGAATGTATTCCAAGGCTAATAAAGCTCCTAGCTAAAATCAATAATAAATTATGAGAAAAGTAATCCTAAAAGGATTTAAAAGTATAAATAAATATTAAATAGAATTATATAAATTGGAATCACTATTTTTTGAGCTATAAATAAAAAGATATGGATTTTATAAGACAAAGAAAGAATTAAATAAATAAGAATTATTTCAAAGACGATTTAAACCATGGTTAAAATCCATGAGTAAATGAAATAAAAATTATTTAAATAATATAAAATAATAAAAGTTTATTTAAATAAAAATTATATGGATTTATGAACCGTATTCAATTTCATTTAAATAAAGACAAAATGCCTCACTTAAATGAATATTAAATCATAAGAAAAATGTTTGAAATATTCCAAAGTGGACTATTTAATCAACTCATATTTTGTATTAAACCTACTGAAAATTTTTGGAGAAAATTTTAATTCAATTTGAAGCTTGAATCAAATGTTTCGAATAAAAACAGAAAACAAAAAAAGAAAAAGAAAAACATTTGAAGGAAAAAAGGGAGAAAACTTACCAACACACCCAGCCCAGCAACCAGCAACCAGCCTAGCTAAGCCCACCCGGCCACCTCTCTTTCCCACGCAGATCTTTTCTCACTCACGTGTCCACCCACATCCCCACAGACGCGCTGGACCCATGGCCATGTCACCTCGTCGTCTCCCGTGCGCAGACCTGTTCTTCCCCTTTACTCTACCGTTTCTGGTCGAAATTGAATCACGTTAATTCGCCTAACTGCGTGCATAATCTCCTCCCTCGACCACGCTCACGTAACCACCTCCCTCTCCCCTCTGTTTCCCCTCAATCACCACACCACGGGAGCCCCCGGGCTGCTCGAATTTCTGCTCACGATGCCACTGTCTCCGACGTGCTCCGGCGCCGATTCCGGCGAACTACGACCTCCCCTTGCCCCCTGATTCACACAGGCTTACTCGCCATCGTCGTGTGCACCTGCTAGCATTGTCCTTGTGCTTGCGCGCGCGCCCCAGAGCCTCGACTCCGTCTTCATCTGCGTGCAACCAACGACGAGCACCACTCCGGCGAGAAATTTCGGTGAGCCTCGACCGCACCATGTTCCCTGCCTTGCACTGACTCATTCACTGTCCTCCTGCACACTCGTTGATGCCTTTGTTTTGCTTGCTTGTGTCCTATATGCTCGGCAACAACTCCGTCTGCAAGCACCCGATGACGTGCACTACTCCGGCGAGCAATAACGGCCAAACCAGCGCGCCCCTTCGTCAACGGTGACCACCTTGAGCACCCCCTCATCTCCGCAACCCTGGTAACGCCCTGTACCCCCTCCCTTGCCCCCTAGAATCACCGAAACACCACCCACCCGACGCGTCGCCGCCGCGCACCGTCGCCAACGCCGCCCATCTTTGGTTAGTGCACCTTGATCCGTTGGATGTAGATCTAGTGGCTGGGATATATCACTTAAACGAAGCAGTATCACTCCATATGAGACGTGCGATTCCACTTAAATCTAACGGCCTGTGTTGCGTGATCCAGCCGAAGCGGTACCGACCAGTAGAAACACGCCACGTGGCTAAGACTTTCAGACAAAATTTCAGAAAATGTTTTTAGATGTTTAAACTTGCAAAACTCATAACTTTTGATCTACAAATAATAAAAACACAAATTTGGTGTCTATGGATTCATAAAAATGTGAACTACACAACTGTAGACTTAGTTTACACACTTGTTTCTGTAAAAATTGAGTTTTAGGCAGAGACTTGTTTAGGGCCATTTTGGCTATAAAAATTGTTGTAAAAATTACTTTTGAGTAAATCCTTTTGCAAATGGTTTCGTTTTGGACCCTATGACCATAAACACTAACATATGAAATTAAAAATTTATTTTGTTAGCAATAGAAAATATTCCTTTGAATAAAATCATTTCTAGTAAAAAAAAATGATTTAAATTACTTATTTTCACCAACTTGGTTTCAAATGAATTTCCACATTTTATAAAAGACCAGTAGGTGTTTTGAAATGTTTAGAACCTTTTTAGAAACAACTTTTTCAATAAAATAACCTTTTGCATGCTTGCATGCATTTCTTCATTTTCTTGTTTTTGCTTTGTTAATTTTGTGTGGTAGTTTTAAGTTTGTGCTTTTGCTTGATTGTATTGTAGTGAACTTTGAAGAGTGTGACATTTGAAAGATCAAGGAGAGTACCTAGTTTATACTAAAAAGGCAAGTGATACTTTGGTCATCAAAAGTCCTATCTTTTTCAGTATTGCATTAGTGATATTTTTGTAGTATGCATGATAGGACTATTTTGTTTATTGCTATGCTATGGTAGATCCTGTAGAATATATCTTGGTAGAAATTTTCCTAAGGTTAAGAGACATGTTATGCTAGAATGGTTAGCCTAGTTATTAGAATTCAAGGGTGGGAATTCATGTTATGATATTATGTAAAAGTTATGCCTATGTGATTTTGACTAAGAAAACAACTTGTTAATGAAACACCTAGGTGGAATGGTAATTGCATGGATGGATTTTTGTTGAGTGGTTACCCAGGTCCCATTTCTATGGTTTACTCTGGTGTATCTCACTTGTGGATGGCCACCCAGGAACAAAGAGATTTGAGATGTTTAGTGTTGAGAAGCTTCCAATGTAGCCACATGGCATATGGGCTCTGCCTTGACCAACTAGGTTGCAAGAACTCAGCCAGATGGACAGTTGGTGGTAGTGATGATAGGATGGAATGCGTCCATGGTGGTATGAGGGATTGCTTCTGAAAAGTCTCGTCTCGATGCATGTCGAGTCTTGTGGGGAAAGTGCACCACCTCTCGAGAGGGTATAAACTAAGTACTTAGTCGTGTCCCCGGTAATGGACATTTTTAGCCTCAAAGACATTGGAATGATCAATAATCTCCTCATCCCAATTTCTCCAAGTTAAAAACTTGTTGGGTGAACAAGGGAAGCACCTGGTGTGTATCCAGTGTGCTATTGTTTGATTGAGTGTTTTGAAAAGAGAAAAACTATTTTCAAAGGATAGGGAAAACTTATTTTATGCAAAGGCCAGCCGAAACTCCACTTAGCCATATATTCATGTAGATGTTAGATTATCCATATCAAAATGATATCACTTGCCAATACAATTCAAATGTATTGACCCTTGTGGTTGTAACTTATTATGTTGCAGGTTTTTTTGATGGTAGTGAAGTTTGTTGAGTAGGGATTACAAGTCTACAACCAACATGATTGCATGTGGCATATGAAGATGAAAGACTCCATGCTTTATAGTTATATCTTCTGCTTTGTAATAAGATAGACATATGAGCTATGTAAGTTGTAAAGAACTATTTTATTCCTGGTTATGACTTGTAATATGACCTTTGTTTCTGGATATTACATCTTAAACTGTGGGTGCTAGCTATTCGATCCAGGGACTAGCACTGTAAACACATGGACTTGTACCTTATTGGGTTCAGGCCTCTACAAGTAGGTCTTTACCCTCCGGGGGCCGAACCTGGGTAAAACCTTGTGTCTCCGCCCTCATCTCGCACCACATATGGCTGGCCGCCTTTGCCCTTCCTACTACTACTCGCTGCCAATCGCAACATCTGTCGTGGCTATTCCCCGAGCGCGTCGTGAATTTGATGTGGGCTTGAGGCAGGGCGCGAGAGTCTTGACGACGGATCGTGGCGAATCGGCGACGAGCTCCTGAACAGAGGAAAGAATCGTGAAGCGGGAGTCGGTCGGCGGTTGGCGTGAGCCAGTCGGTGATGGCCAGTTGGCGAAAGACGCAAGTAGTTGGTGAAGCCGCCAGTTGCGGCGAGTCATCGACCGTGGAGCATGCCGAGTCCCCGAGCACAGAGAGTGGCGAGGTCGAGCGACCGGCGAGTCCCGAGTCTAGAGCGAAGCGAGTGGCAAGGTCAGGCGACCGGCGAGTGCCGTTATCTGGAGCGTGTCGAGTCCCCGAGCGCGACGAGTGGCGAGGTTGAGAGACCGACGAGTGCCGTTGTCTGGAGCGAGCCGAGTGGCGAGGTTGGGCGACTTATGACTCCTTGGTGGCGCCAGAGAACTTGGTGCTTGATGTGGAGTCTTGTTGGGAACCCCAAGGGCAAGGTGTGAAGCAGCACAGCAACAAGTTTTCCTCAGTAGAGACCGAGGTTATCGAACCAGTAGGAGGAAGGAAATGTTACACAGGTGTTGCAAGCAACACGGAGACCTGCACAACACAAAATCAAGACTTTGTCCCAACGAATCAGTGAGGTTGTCAAGCTCACCGGTTTGCTGTAACAAAGGATTAAACATATGGTGTAGAAGGTAATGGTGGTTTGCAACAAGTAAACATGTAATAGTGGAAGATGTATCAACGGTAAAGATTGGACCGGGGTCCATAGTTCACTAGAGGTGCTCTCCTTAGATAAACAACATGGCATGAAGGGTAAACAAATTACAGCAGGGCAATTGACAGGAACTGAGCAAGGCATAACAATGCAATTACTAGTTAGAAAGATCCTATGAGATTCGATTGGGCAATACAACAAGATACATAGACCGCCATCCAACTGCATATATGACTAGAAGTCCACCTTCAGGTTATCATCCGAGCCCCCTCCAGTATTAAGTTGCAAGCAACAGACAACTGCTTTAAGCAAAGTGTGTAAGGTAAACAGTCCACATGTTCCATGAACAAGAGACCGTTGTTTTCTCCCTAGTAGCAACATCACATCTACAACCGAAGAGATTATTGTCACTTCCCTTAGAAATTAGAGGCATGAACCCACTATCGAGCATAAATACCCCCTCTTGGAGTCACTAGCAACTACTTGGCCAAGATAGCTACTAACAACGAAGAACATGCAAGATCACAAACAACACAGACATGATAGAATCATAAAGACAAAACCATTAATCAAACCAACATAATAATCTCAATATCCATCGGATCCCCGCAAACACAACATGCATGATTACAAATAGATTAGATCTTGATCATGAACGGAGCTCACAAGATCTATATATGAAAGCACAAAGGAGGAGATACAACCATCTAGCTACTACATGGACCCATAGTCCAAGGTGGAACTACTCATGCATCATACCGGAGAGAAGGCCTCCGGGATGATCTCCCCTCCGACAGGGTGCCGGGAAGAACTTCAGATCCCTCCGATCTAGGGACGATGGTGGCGGCGGCTACAGAAGGTTTCGTGGAATATTGATCGGGTACTTAGGGTTTTTGCATCGGGGGCTTCTTGTAGGCGAAGGGGGAGGCCGAGGCGGTGGCCAGGGGCCCCACACCCTGCCTAGGCACGGGGCAGGGCGCACCCGCGCCTAGGGGGTCTGGGCACCCTGGCCCGCCTCTCCGGCTCCCCTCTGGACTTCTTGTTCCCCACAGAAAGTGATTAAGGTTTAAGTGAACAAAGATAGAGTATATGCTTGACGAAGTATAAGTTGGCAATCTCAAGTCCCTTGAATACGAGGGCCACACCTCATGCTACTCAACTTTAGTCACACGTAAGTTCTTGTCATTGTTAGTATTTGCATATCATAGAGAACCGCCAACGGGGTACCCTTGCACATGGTACAGGAGCTTTCCCATAACAAAAATGACAAGGCAAGCAGAAAATGAGCATCTCAGCAATCTTTTTATTTACCATATGCATAGCTTTTTATTGAGGATGCTTCATAGATAGCTCACTATGGTGATGCTGCAAGTTTCCACCATGATTAGGCATGGCTTAGGCTAGCGGCCCAGGCGTTTCTCTAACACAAAATACAAACTCCATGGACTTACAAGTTCCCTATTTATTTCACACCGGTGACATCCATAGACAAAATAGCATGATATCAACGGAGTACAAAGTACAAGTGCAATGTTGAAAACGTTCCCCGTGACAGCACGGTTCTGCTAATTCCAAGTATAAGTGCAAGCATATACAACATAGATGACACAATGGTTCAAGTTTATTAGGGGCAAAGAATATAAAGTGTGTCATCAAGTTTGTGAGGGCTTTAATCAATAAATTTTCACATAACAAAATAGTTTTGAATTGGAAGATAGCTGAAAACAAGAATATACTTGGAATGGTGTAACACACCATGCATATGAGTTTATAGTGGACACTTTGGAATAACTTGGTTTCTTGGGAGTTGGAAGCATGAGTAGAGCTTACTCATACAAGTGGAGGCTAGCAAAAGACTGGGAGCAACCAACTAAGAGATCATAATGGCCATAATCATGCAGAGCAATAAAGCATTACTAATCCAAGCATAGAGTGGTACTACAAGTCAAGGACTAAATGATCATAGAGGCTATGGTGACTTGTTCATAGTCATAACATGGTGTGATAATGTGCCAAGTAAACCCAAGCAAAGCATCAAAGGAGAATACCACATACTATGCTTTTGCATGCTAAAACAACGCATAATTTCTTCAAGGCACACTAAGCAATCCCAATTGTTTGGAACAAGACATGCTACATCAATAATAATTAATCATAAGGTCAAAACAACACCTAGCATGTCATGCTAAAGTCTAAGTCACAGTCAATGCAAGCTCCTCTTGCACTTACAAGCAAGAACTTACTACTCCTTTCCAATCACCAAACAACTTATTTGCAAAACAACACAATGAGAACGGGGGTCCAAACTACTTTATTCAAGCAAACTAAACAAACTAAGCAAAGCAAATGAAAACTAAGATGCTCCAAGAACAACACAACTTGTGCATGAAACAATAAAAACGAAGTGTCTAGACAGACCTGAGCTTTTTATTGATGAAGATGGGGATGCCTTGGGCATCCCCAAGCTTTGACGGTTGTACCTCTTTGATATTTCTTGGGGTGACACCATGGTGGCATACCCAAGCTTGAGCTTTTGTCCATTATTCATCTCATTGCATCATTCTCTCTCTACACCTGAAATTTTTCCTTCATACAAAACTTCACACAATCTTCATTAGCAACATTAGTGTATTCAAAAGATATTAAACCTCTGGAAAAGCTTGGAACAACAAGGCTTTTCACTAAAAACACAAGCTACTGTTACAACTCCTTCAAAAAGCTCAATTCACCTAAAGAGAACTCAAAAAGGAATTAATAAGAAGCAAATGCAAATAACGGCAAAAATCTGTCAAAACAGACCAGCAGGTAGAAACCGATTTGTTCGAACATATTATGTTCCTCAAATCAAAAAATGTTGAACTAACGAAAGTTAGCTAACATACTGGGGGATTTATTAGTAAATTTTGAGCTCAATCCTAGTTACAGAGATTCCTCACGAATTTTTTGGTGCAGGACAGAAATCTGTTTTGGGACAACAACTCCCTAAATCTTACTTCTTTCTCATTAGAGGTCATTATTGGCACAAAAAGCAAACAAAAAGGATAAGGGGAGGTTATTACTAAAGTAATAAGTTCCAATACTCAAGGAAACTCTTGGGTTATCTCCCAACAGGTATTTTTATTTAACACCTTTAAGTTAGGCTTGATAGCTTGAGAAGATGCTCACATAATAATTATGAATTCAAGTCAAAGAGAGCATCAAGAAGCAAATTAAAAACATATTTAAGTCTAACCCACTTCCTATGCATAAGAATATTGTAAGAAAATAAATTCTCAAATAACAAAGTGACATGCATAGGAAGATAAAACAAGAGTAACTTCAAAACTTTCAACACATAGAGAGGTGTTTCAGTACCATGAAAACTTCTATAACCATATTTTCCTCTCTCATAATAATTTTCAGAAGCCTCATAAATAAACTCAACAATATAACTATCACTTAAAGCAGGCTTTTCATGATCTACAAACACATAATTTCTATCAAGCTCAAAAATAGCGGGCTTAAAACCTTCACAAGTTTTACCCAAAGTAGATATTTCAAAAGGATCCACCGGAACATAACATTCATCCTCCTTTGGTAAGAATGGGGGACAATCAAATAATGTAAGGGATAAAGAGTTACTCTCATTAGAATGTAGTCATGGGTAGATAATCCATTCTTCCTCCTTTTGTTCATCACTCTCCCCCTCTTTTTCATGTAATGAGCTTCCAGTTTCAACAATTTTTTCTTCCATAGGCTGCTGCAAGGCATTAGTCTCTTCCATTTGTGGAAAGCACCTATTAAAATATTCAAGAATATAGCCATTTGCTTCCTTGTAATTATCAAAGCAGAATTTAAGTATCTCATAAACCTCATATTCATAAGGTGTATCATCAGTATTTTCAAGCAGACTAGCAAGTTCAAATGCACCCTTGAAAGAAATAAATTCTTCAATTTGTTCCACATCATAAAATTAATAATTTCCCTTAACATAAGAAGATATGGTAACATTATCATTATACTCACACTGAAAAGGAAGATGTTTATACCTCCTACAGCAACAAGATTTATCAAAGCAATAAGTAACATTATAAGCAGAGAACACGTCTCTAGCAATAGTATTCAACTTATCAATTTGTTCCCATAAGTGTTTCCCTTTTTGTGACAAACGGTGTTCCTTATAATAAAACTTTTGTTCTTCCATGAACCCACCTTGCCAATAAGAACTAGTTTCAAAGAAACCATCCATTGATAGAAAGCATGACCAAGCAAGGCAGCAACATACCAGTAACTAGAGTAGGAACTAATTTTTTGTGTGTTTTTGAATAAAGCAAGCAAACCAAACTAGACTAATTTATTTTGGGTTTTTTGAAAATAGGCAAGCAAAACCAAGCAAAAGAAACAAAGCAAACTAAAAACAAAGTAAAGAGAAAGGAAGTGGAGGACTCCCCTAGTGAAGACGTCTTTAGCCTCCCCGGCAAACGCGCCAGAAAACTTGTTGATGACTCCTTGGTGGCGCCAGAGAACTTGGTGCTTGATGTGGAGTCTTGTTGGGAACCCGAAGAGCAAGGTGTGAAGCAGCACAACAACAAGTTTTCCCTCAGTAGAGTGATACGTCGGAAACGTATCTATAATTTTTTATGCTCTATGATTGTTTAGTATCTACTTTGCTTTACTTGTCTACACTTTGAGTTACTTTTTACATGTTTTCTGGTACTAACCTATTAACAAGTTGCAACAGTGCCAGATGCCTATTTTCTACTGTTTTTGGTTTCAGAAAAGTTAGTAAAGAAATATTCTCGGAATTGGACGGGACAAACGACAAAGTCAATTACTTTCCGTGGGTAACAAGAAGTCCAGAGGGGAGACGGAGGGGCCAGCCAGGGGGGCCAGACCCACCCTAGGCGCGGGTGGGCCCTAGCCCGCGCCTGGTTAGGGTTTGCCTACCCTGGACGCCTCCTCGGCCTCCCCCTTCGCCTATAAGAAGCCCCCGATGCAGAAACCCTGAGTTCCCGATCAAATATCCACGAAACCGTCTGTAGCCGCCACCACCATCGTCCCTAGATCAGGGGGGATCTGAAGTTCTTCCTGGCACCCTGCCGGAGGGGAGATCACCCCGGAGGCCTTCTCTCCGGTATGATGCGTGAGTAGTTCCACCTTGGACTATGGGTCCATGTAGTAGCTAGATGGTTGTATCTCCTTTGTGCTTTCATGTAT
Organism: Avena sativa; assembly: GCA_916181665.1. Lineage (NCBI taxonomy): Eukaryota > Viridiplantae > Streptophyta > Magnoliopsida > Poales > Poaceae > Avena > Avena sativa. The sequence continues at coordinate 10,662,457 of OV702300.1, read as the reverse complement.
AGATTTTGTGAGCTCCGTTCATGATCAAGATCTAATCTATTTGTAATCATGCATGTTGTGTTTGCGGGGATCCGATGGATATTGAGATTATTATGTTGGTTTGATTAATGGTTTTGTCTTTGTGATTCTATCATGTCTGTGTTGTTTGTGATCTTGCATGCTCTCCGTTGTTATTAACTATCTTGGCCAAGTATTTTCTAGTGACTCCAAGAGGGGGTATTTATGCTCGATAGTGGGTTCATGCCTCTAGTTTCCAAGGGAAGTGACAATAATCTCTTCGGTTGTAGAATGTGTTGTTGCCACCAGGGAGAAAACAACGGTCTCTTGTTCATGGAACATGTGGACTGTTTACCTTACACACTTTGCTTAAAGCAGTTGTCTGTTGCTTGCAACTTAATACTAGAGGGGGTTCGGATGATAACCTGAAGGTGGACTTCTAGTCATAGATGCAGTTGGATGGCGGTCTATGTATCTTGTTGTATTGCCCAATCAAATCTCATAGGATCTTTCTGACTAGTAATTGCATTGTTATGCCTTGCTCAGTTCCTGTCAATTGCCCTGCTGTAATTTGTTCACCCTTCATGCCATGTTGTTTATCTAAGGAGACAGCTCTAGTGAACTAAGGACCCCGGTCCAATCTTTACCATCAATACATCCTCCACTGTTACTTGTTTACTTGCTGCAAACCATTACCTTCCACACCATATGTTTAATACTTTGTTACAACAAACCGGTGAGCTTGATAACCTCACTGATTCGTTGGGGCAAAGTCTTGAGTTTGTGTTGTGCAGGTCTCCGCGTTGCTTGCAACACCTGTTTGACGTTTCCTTCCTCCTTCTGGTTCGATAACCTCGGTCTCAACTGAGGGAAAACTTGCTGCTTGCTCTTCACACCCTACGCTTGGGGTTACCAACGAAGTGTCGTGTCAAGCATCATCATAGAGACCGAGGTTATCGAACCAGTAGGAGGAAGGAAACGTCACACAGGTGTTGCAAGCAACACAGAGACCTGCACAACACAAACTCAAGACTTTGCCCCAACGAATCAGTGAGGTTGTCAAGCTCACCGGTTTGTTGTACAAAGGATTAAACGTATGGTGTGGAAGGTAATGGTGGTTTGCAGCAAGTAAACAAGTAACAGTGGAAGATGTATCAATGGTAAAGATTGGACAGGGGTCCATAGTTCACTAGAGGTACTTTCCTTAGATAAACAACATGGCATGAAGGGTAAACAAATTACAGCAGGTCAATTGACAGGAACTGAGTAAGGCATAACAATGCAATTACTAGTCAGAAAGATCCTATGAGATTCGATTGGGCAATACAACAATATACATAGACCGCCATCCAACTGCATCTATGACTATAAGTCCACCTTCAGGTTATCATCCGAACCCCCTCCAATATTAAGTTGCAAGCAACAGACAACTGCTTTAAGAAAAGTGTGTAAGGTAAACAGTCCATATGTTCCATGAACAAGAGACTGTTGTTTTCTCCCTAGTAGCAACAACACATCTACAACCGAAGAGATTATTGTCACTTCCCTTGGAAACTAGAGGCATGAACCCACTATCGAGCATAAATATCCCCTCTTGGAGTTACTAGCAACTACTTGGCCAAGATAGCTACTAACAATGGAGAGCATGCAAGATCACAAACAACACAGACATGATAGAATCATAAAGACAAAACCATTAATTAAACCAACATAATAATCTCAATATCCATCGGATCCCCACAAACACAACATGCATGATTACAAATAGATTAGATCTTGATCATGAACGGAGCTCACAAGATCTATACATGAAAGCACAAAGGAGGAGATACAACCATCTAGCTACTACATGGACCCATAGTCCAAGGTGGAACTACTCATGCATCATACCGGAGAGAAGGCCTCCGAGATGATCTCCCCTCCGGCAGGGTGCCGAGAAGAACTTCAGATCCCCCTGATCTAGGGACAACGGTGGCGGCAGCTATAGAAGGTTTCGTGGAATATTGATCGGGTACTTAGGGTTTCTGCATCGGGGGCTTCTTATAGGCGAAGGGGGAGGCCGAGGCGGTGGCCAGGGGCCCCACACCCTGCCTAGGCACGGGGCAGGACCCACCCGCACCTAGGAGGGGTCTGGGCGCCCTGGCCCGCCTCTCCGGCTCCCCTCTGGACTTCTTGTTCCCCATGGAAAGTTATTGACTTTGGCTTTTGTCCCGTCCAATTCCGAGAATATTCGTTACTAGCTTTTCTAGAACCAAAAATAACAGAAAACAGGCAACTGGCACTGTGGCAACTTGTTAATAGGTTAGTACTAGAAAACATGTAAAAAACACCTGAAAGTGTAGACAAAGCAAATAAAAGTAGACACTAAACAATCATGGAGCATCAAAAATTATAGATACATTTCCGACGTATCAGCGACCGACGAGTGCCGCTGTCTGGAGCGCGACGAGTGGCGAGGTCGGGCGACTGGCGAGTGCCGCTGTCTGTAGTGCGCCGAGTCCCCGAGCGCGGCGAGTGGCAAGAATGACAACAAAGCGTTTTGCTGAGAAGGAGAAAAATGTACGACTGCAATAAGGTGTATTTATGAAATATATTGAACATTTGTAAAGAGTGCGATTCATAGGTGTTGAAATAAAATGCACGTTTGTTATGTGGATCAATGGGTAGTATGTAAGGTTTATGCGTGTATTTTTATGAGTAGGCAGACCTCCGGCATAAAACGCTTGCCGAGTAGCAAGGTCACGATGCCATCTGTTAAACTCAGTGACAAGGTCGGCCTTTTGGTACGTGGCCTCACTACTTTGACGGACGCAGATAAAGATCAGACAATACTGAACCCGATCCTAAGTATGATTTTGGTCCATGAAAGGGTCATATGTGACTGCATGGTCGGCTTTGAAGAATGAATAAAGATGCATATATGTTTTGGACTCATAGCATGTGCGAGTGTAAATAAACTTAGATGTTAGTATGGCAAGTTTGCGACGGCGAGTCCCCGAGCCTAGCGAGTCCATGTTTAAGTGTGTCCGTGTTCGGGACAGTTCCGAAGCATGGCGAGTCTGCGAGAGCGGTGACTTTCCAAGCGTGGAGAGTCCGTGAGTGGGGAGTTCCCGGATGTAGAGTTGACGTGGGCATGGCGATCTGATGATGGGCCAGTCCTTGATGGGCGAGTTTGCCACGAATGAGTCCGTGGTGGGCAAGTCCCTGAGTAGCGAGTCCGCGATGGCGAATTGGCGATGACGAGTTTACGACAACGCACAGATCACCTCTCCTCTGCGGATTAATTCTCCAGTGGTTACGGCCCTTCATGAGCTGAGTTCAAGTCTTGCATGTCTAGAGCCGTGTAAATCTGAATCATGAGTTGCTTTCGTGCTCACAAAACAAAACGTTAAGGTACATGATAATTATAATATTGAATAGAATAATTGGTAGCCAAAATCAATAAGCAAAAGGGATTGACTCATCGGAGATTGATTTCTCGCTGTGCATGAAGTAAGCTCTTGATGTAGCCGATCATGACAGTGTGTAAAACCAACTCGGCGTAATCACGCTTCAATCAAGGCCTAGAACTAAAAGCATGATGACCCAATCTGGTCAATATTTTACAAGGCGATTGTACGCGTGACCAAATCATGTAGCCTCCGATCTTGAATCTCTGAATAGCGGTTCACAAAGACACGTTGAGTCTCGAGACTGCACTTGGCGATGATGAAGTCGACCGCGATGACACGGATGAACCAGCTAGATGCGACATGGCGGCGAGGGATTCCGCCCGGATTATCACCTCCAAGCACCGCTTGCTCCACGGTGGGCGCCAATTGTCGTGGTATTGGCATGACAGATGCTACTGGGGGTAGCTTACGTAGACGGAGCAAGGCGATGTAGGAGAATCCAGGTGACATCGTTATACCCCGTGGGTACACAACGTTAGCATACCTGGTCCATCCCAAGGGAATGCCCACGACAGGATACACGACCCATGGAAATTTCGGCTGGCCCAAGCCCATGACGCCTTCGGATCCTTGGAGAACAGGACTAGAATAGATAGAATTTCAAAGGGGCAAACCCTAATCTGTAACCGACTCGACCTACGTCCGGGACCTGCCTATCTATATAAAGGCTAGGAGGGTATGGCGACGAGGATCTCAACTCACCTCATACACACCTCACGCCAGATTGCATCTGTGCACCCCTATAACCTTCGGTTCTGCCGTAATCAAGAGCAGAGAAGCAGGAGTAGGATTTTCCCTCCGGGGCCTGAACCTAGGTAAATTTCGTGTCCCCGTGTTGCTTGTTTTCTAACCGTTCCGCGATCTCCAGCATCCCCATATTCTCCAAAACCCAAGTCCATAACAATGGGCATTGACGAGATTAAACCTCGTCAATTGGCGCCGTCTGTGGGAACTGGGGGGCGCTGATTGTGCGATCGTGACAGTTCCATCCGAAGCGATCTACAACTCATCGACGATGGAGAGCCATCTCTTCTTCGGCCCTTTCGACTTCACCGCCCACTCGCCAGCCACCATGAGGGATTTCGAGTCTGTAGGCGACGGGCTCGAGATTCTGTTCGGGAGCTTCTGCTACCAGGTGGAGCAGACCGACACCCTCCGCCTCCCAGAGCGGGTGCCACCACCATCCATCAGGACCGCTTCATGGGTCCCACCCATCGGCGTGTTACGCACGTCGATGCTGACAGATGAGTCATACGACAGTAGCAGCTGCAAATCAGATCTGTGCGGTCCTCCTCAGATGAAGGAACCTACGGTCCCGGATCCGAAAGCTATGGCAGCAGTAACCCAATCCGCGGGCACTACCAGTGCGCCATGGTTATCCATGGCGAATCGGAACTTCCACTAGGTTCGAGTACCCCCAACCCAACACCTGACCCGCAGGCCGAGAATGGGGGAAACGGAGAAAATCCTTCCCTCCAGCCCAACGAAGGCGACGCTAACGCCTACCAGAAGATCAACCTCAGCGAGGATGGATGGCGTCAAGCACGCGAAGCCGTGGCGGGCAACAAGATCCTACCTGGCATACCACCTCCTTCTCATCGGTGAACATAACCTGCGGGTAAAACTGCAGGAGGAACTCGACAAACGCAAGCAGGCAGCTTCGGAGTCTAGCGCGTGGCGAGCTGCGCTCTCCGCCGCTGGCGGCTCCAGCTCGCATGGCAACAACGCCAACAAGCATTGCTCCCGCGTTGAGAACATGGACCCCACTGCACGTCGCGAAGCAACAAGGGCCCTCAACACGTCCTTCATGACAATGGACGTGAATGGCAATGTCATGCCAAAGACGCCACAGGCTACAATCATGGCAGCCACTACGTACCTCGCGTCCCATCCACCTCCGGTGGGGGACCCGAAAAGCGCCATGCACAAGTCCGTGCTAGCCGGTCTTGGACTCATCGGAGCTGCGCTCCACGAGGAGGCTCCTGCGGAGCCAAAAAAGAAATCTGCGGTTAGATTCAACCGCAGCCCCACACCCTCATCCGACGAGGACGAGCACGATCTACCTCGATGTCGCAAGAGCCCAAGGTGTCGCATCAGCAACTCGAAACGACCTCGCCCAGCGCAAGGTCGACAAGGCACGCGCCAAACACGCGTGTTCAACCGAATCCAATGAGGATGACGATGGAGAGATATGTGGAGCACGATCCTTCAGCAGATCCGTTCGGTGGACGCAGATGCCGAAAAATTTCAAGCTCCCTTCGGACACTCCGAAGTTCGACGGCACGTAGAACCTGAAGGCCTGGCTCACCGACCACCTATCGTTCGTCAAGCTGCATAGCGGTAATAAAAACACCGCGCTACAATGCCTTCAACTGCAGCTGATAGGCGCAAATCGAATCTGGCTCAACAGCCTGTCCTCCGGCTCCATCCGAAGCTGGGAAGAGCTGGCGTATAGTTTCATCCAAAACTTCAAGGGCACCAGCAAGAGGCCAGCCTCGATCGAGGAACTGCGCGCCTGCACCCAACATACCGGCGAATCCATTCGCTCGTACATCCTACGTTGGTCCAACATCAAGAACTCAGCCGCGCACATCTTCGAGGAAAGTACAATCGACGCCTTCAAGGATGGTGTCAAGCGCCCGGACTTCAAGGAAGAACTTGGGCGCGTTAAGCCCAAGACGCTGGACCACCTCATGGACATCGCCAACAGGTGGGCAGATGGCGAGGATTCCCTCCACCGAATGCATTCAGATGATGAGGACGACTATGGACGCAGACAAGAACGCCGCAACAACCAAAGATCGCGTGCCTACAATGATCGCGACGGAGTTGACATGTTTGCGGCTGGCTACGCCAATCAACGCAACGATGCCAACCGCAGCAGCGGAGGATACCGCGGAGGCAACTTCCATGACGGAGGATGCCCCATGCAAACATGGCAACGCCGCAGCCATGACGATGAGCCCTCGGCATACGACAAGTTGTCTGGCCCTTGCACCATCCAGTTCTACATCGACAAGCAAGATGGCAAAAAGAAGGGCAGTCACATGCTAGAGGACTGCCGTGAGTTCCAGAAGCTTAGCGAGGGTCTCACCCAAATGCGACGTCAGATCGTGAATCCTGGGTTTGGACCCGCACCTACACCAGGTGACATCGCCCACGGAGCTCCTCCACCACCACCCGTGGGACCGTCGAATCCAACAATCGCACCTTCACCAAACAATGGTACATGAGGATACCCATCGCCAAAGGGGGCCCTGATGATCCAGAAGGGACGCCCTACCAACAGGGTGCAAAAGAAGATCACCTGACAGGTCAGCCTGGCCGTGATCGCTCCACCTGCTATCCCTGAGTACCTCAGTGGTTCGGAGTCCTGCATCACGTTCGATCGCTCGGTGCTCGAGGCGCAGATCAGAGGATTCAAAATGAGCCACGACTTCATGGACGGTGGCATCGGCATCAACTTGATGTTCACCAGCACCCTTGCAGCAATGCGGATCCCGCTATGCAGCCTGGAACAATCCGACGCAACATTCCACGGCATAGTCCCAGGGAAGGGCATCTACCCCCTGGGAAAGATATGGCTCGACATCATCTTCGGCAAGCCCGAAAACTTACGATGCGAGCTGTTGGAGTTCGAAGTGGTGGACTGGCCATCATAGTACCACGCCATCCTCGGGCGCGTGGCGTTTGCAAGATTCCTGGCAGTACCGCACTACGTGTACCTGCTACTCAAGATGCCAGGGCCAAGGGGCGTCATCACGGTCCAGGGAAGCTTCACCCGATCGAACCACTGTGATAGAGATTTCAACAGAATCTCCCAGTCGTTCGGCATGCAGGAGGAGATCACGAGGCTACGAGAGGTGACAAACAACGGGGCACCCCTAGTCGCCAGGCAAAACGCACCCGACATGTCATTCGACTCTACGGTCAACACGAAAAAGGTGCAGGGTCCACCCAACGGATGCCTCCAAGACGGCGCTGATCGCCAATGACCTCGGCCCCGCATAGGAAAGCATGCTCGTCGAATTCCTCCGTGAGCGCTGGGAAATCTTCGCCTGGTGTCCTGCGGACATGCCAGGAGTTCCCAGGGAATTCCCTGAGCACGCACTCAATGTGTTCCCTGACGCAAGACCAGTCAAGTAGTCGATACAACGACTGTCCGAACCACGATCCGAAGCAGTTAAAATCAAAGTCAACAGACTGCTCGATGCCAACTTCATCCGAGAAATCAAGGAGAGCGAGTGGTTGGCCAATACTGTGCTGGTCCCCAAAAAGGACACGGACATCCTGCGGATGTGCGTGGACTTCACGTCACTCAACAAGCACTGCCCCAAGGACCACTTCCCTCTTCCTCGGATCGACCAGATCATCGATTCGACTACAGGATGCGAGAAACTCTCCTTCCTCGACGCCTACTCAGGCTACAATCAGATTCGGCTGAAGGTCGAAGATCAGGAGAAAACATCGTTCATCACGCCGTTCGAAGTGTTCTGTTACAACACCATGCCTTTCGGGCTGAAGAACGCAGGTGCCACGTACCAGAGGTGCATGCAAGCGTGTCTGAAAAACCAGATCGGTCGCAACATCTAAGTCTATGTCGACGACATAGTCATCAAGACCAAAGAAGCCAATACACTGATCGACGATCTCCGCGAGACTTTGATAACCTTGATCACTACAAGATCAAGTTGAATCCAGAAAAGTGCGCCTTCTGCATCCCATCCGGCCAACTACTCGGCTACTTCATCTCCCAGCTAGGGATCGAGGCGAATCCGAAGAAAATCCGGGCCATATTGACCATGGAGAAGCCGAAGAACCTCAAAGGTGTCCAACAGCTAGCTGGGCGCATCGCGGCACTGAGTAGATTCATCAGCCGCATGGGTGATAAGGCCTTGCCCTTTTATCAGCTGCTGCGCAAGACGGACAAGTTCGAGTGGACACCCGAAGTAGACGATGCATTCGAATCACTCAAGCGGTCGCTCTCCACCTCGCCTGTCCTGGTCATGCCAAAGGATCAAGAGCCTCTGCTGCTATACATCGCAGCCATGCACCAGGTGGTAAGCACCGTACTCGTTTTCAAGCGACCCGAAGATGGCAAGACCCATGGGGTCCAACGCCCAATCTACTACCTCAGTGAGGTACTGACACCAACAAAGCAGAGGTACCCTCACTACCAGAAGCTCGCCTATGGCGCATTCATGACGACTCATCGGCTGAGCCACTACTTCCAGGAGCATCAGATAATGGTTGTCAACGAGGCGCCACTGTCCAACATCATGAATAACCCCGAAGCCACGGGACGCGTAGCCCTATGGGGCATCGAGCTATCCCCTCTAGACATAGTCTATGAGAAGCGCAAGGCCATAAAATCTCAGGTCCTCCCTGACTTCCTCGTCCACTAGATGGAATTCCAGCTGCCGGACACTCCGGACATGACGCAATCATGGACAATGCACTTCAACGGATCCAAACGTGAGGCCGGAGCAGGACCTGGTGTCATACTGACATCCCCTCAGGGCGACAAGATGAAATACGTCCTTCAGATGAAATTTCGCGCCTCCAACAACGAGGCCAAATATGAGGCCCTCATCCATGGAATGCGGATTGCTAAGATCTGCGGCGCAACGCGCCTAATCATCTACAGTGACTCAAACCTTGTCGTCCAGCAGACGATGAACGAGTGCGACGCTCACAACGCCAACATGATCACATACCGTGTGCTCTACAACTCACTCGAAGGAGACTTCGACGACTTCGAGATTAGGCACGTTGGACGGGAAAACAACGAGGAAGCCGATAGGCTCGCTAACATCGGCTCCACATGCGCACGAGTGCCACCAGGTGTGTTCCTCGAACAAATCTGCGTATCCTCTATCAAAAGGAAATTACCCAAGGGATCACCCGAAGAAGCAGAACACTCGGGGGCTGCGCCACCCGAAGGACATGAAGGGCCCGAAAATCTCGACACAGAGGCCGAGCTCGTCAGCCTGATGCAGGTCATGGCAATCGAGGAGACGTGGACGCAGCTGTACCTTCGGTACCTTCTAAACAAAGAACTGCCCGACGACCCGACAGATGCCCGACACATATCTCGCTGATCCAAAGCGTCCACCCTCCACAATGGCGAGCTGTACAAGCACAGTATTTCGGGTGTTCTCCAATGGTGTGTCACCATCGGTGACAGCAAAATCATCCTCCAAGACATCCACGAAGGCATCTGCGGCCATCATGCAGGCAGCCGCGCCCTCGTCGCCAAAGCTTTACAAGCTGGATTCTACTGGCCAACGGCCATGAACGATGCTAAGGACATCGTTCGAAGGTGCAATGGCTGCTAAAGGTTCATAGACAAGCCATGCACACCAGTATCGGAGCTTAGGCCCATACCAGTAGCATGTACCTTCGTCCAATGGGGCCTCGACATGATTGGCAAACTGCCCAAATATTCGAAAGGGGCCACGTCTACCTCCTGGTCGCAGTCAACAAGTTCACCAAGTGGATCGAGGCCATGCCCGTCACCAACCAAAGCGGCAAAACAACCATAAAATTCTTCGAGTCCATAGTGTACAGGTTCGGTGTGCCTCACAACATCATCACGGACAACGGCTCGAACTTCATCTTGAAGGAATTCCAGGACTTCTGCGAGGGCCTTGGCATTAACATATCATACGCTTCCATGGCGCACCCGCAGACCAACGGGCAGGTCGAAAAGGCCAACGGCCTCATAGGCGGCGGCATCAAGAAACGCTTGCTCAGCCCACTCGAACGACTTGCGGGAGCCTGGGCAGAGGAGCTACCCTCCGTCCTATGGTGCCTACGCACAACGCCGAACAGTGCAACTGGCTTAACACCTTTCTTCATGGTGCACGGAGCCGAAGCCGTACTACCTGCCGAGGTACGCCACAAGGCCCCACGTGTCATCGCCTACAGCGAAGCCAAATCAACGGCCGCACTCAAAGATGTCGTCGACACACTCGACGAGGCACGTGACATCGCCGCAGCTCGCTCAGCGGTCTACCAGCAGAGTCCCCGCAATACCATAGTCGTCGGCTGTGTCCAAGGTCCTTCGTCGAAGGAGACCTCGTCCTACGACTTAAGCAAGAGCGACCGAAAAAGCTCTAATCGCCCTGGGAAGGACCCTACATCGTCACAGAAGTCATCCCAGGCGGCTCCTACTGCCTCATGGACATTGCGTCAGGAGTCGAATACTCCAACCCCTGGAATGTCGCACGCTTGTGACGCTTCTACCCCTAGCAACCTCTTTATTTTCAATAAGGCTACTCAGCCAAGGCTATTCAGCCGAACAATGTACCTCTTCGATTACGCTATGAATAAAAGCTAAGTCCCTTGGCCGAAATTCTCTTTTTCTACATTACTTTTCGCAATAAATACGCTCGGGGGTATGCCTCACCTCACAACCTTGTCGACTGAATACAATGCATACAACCTGAGTAGCTGACCACATCAAGCTAACGAAAAGGACATGCACATAACAAAGCACAACGTGCTAATACAAATAAACTTTACAAAGGACACAACAAGCCCACTCGAATACATACACATTTTACATCAATCTATTTTCTTTACAGGACCTACCTATTCTGGAGTATTACACTCGCCCGCTGCTTGAACAAATCAACAATTTCTTCGGCATACTACCTTACAGCCGCATAATGCGGGCGCATATCCCAAAGACTACCATCTGGCCGAAGGGGTGGCCCAGTCGCCACCGCCGCGAGATCAACGTCACGACGATGCAGGCGAACAAGCGAAAGAGCGGCCTTCACCCCAGCAACCAGCTGATGCCGCACCAATTCCTTGACATGGCTCACGTCCCGAAACTTTGCTAGTAGACCCCAAAGATTGGCATGTGCCTCATCCAGGGGAAACATGACGGCCCAGGTGTACGCCAGGGAAATCCTCGCCTGCCTCAGCACACGAGAAACCTAGTGGATGCGATCTTGCACCGTCGCAAGGACGATGGCCCTATCGTGATCCATCCAGAAGAAGCCGCCAGCGTCTAGATCCTATTGGGTCAAGCAATTCATCCGAACAGCAACGCGCTCCTTCTCTTCCTTCGGAACAAGATTGATGCCTGCACAAGTACAAGCACAAGATGACACACAAGAAAAGTGCACCCGAAAAAGAACAACAGTTCGCGAAGACTCACATTGAAGCTGCTCGCTCATCTGCCGCAGCTCCCCCATAAAAATTCCTCCCTAGCAGTGGCTCGCGCAACTTTCGACTTCCATACGTCCGCTTGGCCTCGAATGCCAAGGATATCCTTCTCCAAGCTACAGACGCGGTCACAAAGGAATGTGAGCTGTGACGCATCATCCAACGATGGTCGCGGCTCAGGAGCAGTCGAAGTATCAACGGGAGTCTCACCCGAAGGACCCTAAAGGCAAACAAGTAAGGAAATGAACATCACAAACATCGCTGGTGGGAGATCGCAACATAACTTATATACATAAAGGCCACCCCGTGGCATAAGTCAAGATTGTTCATCAGCAAAAGCGTACATCCCAGGCCGGATTCTCCGGCCCCAAGGGGCGGATTATCTGGCCCTGGCTCTCCAAGTTCCACCAGGGTTGTTCAGGAAGAAGAAACTATGGCCACTTCTCCTAGGCTGGATAGTCCGACCCCACCAAGGGGCAGATTGTCCGGCCCTGAAGAAACAGAACAGCAGCAGTCGCCTATTTCAAGCTCAGATCAGAATCAAGGGCAAGGTAGTGGCCAAGACAAGGATCCAAATCCTGAATCAACTCCTTCTAGAAACAACAAGGAAATTGAGGCTCATCGTAAAGCTCGCACTGATCGGAACCTTGAGTTAAGGGGTCACACTCTTGACAAAGTTGTTGGTGATCTAAGAAGAAGAGTGTCTACTAGAAGAGAACTTGCTAGCTTCTGTGATCATCAAGCACACATTTCAATGGTTGAACCAAAGAAGGTCTTTGATGCTCTTGAAGATCCCGATTGGGTGGTTGCAATGCATGAAGAACTAAATAACTTCGAGCGCAACAAGGTTTGGAAGCTCGTAGAGAAACCCAAAGAATGCCGCAATGTTATCGGCACCAAGTGGATTTTCAAGAATAAACAAGATGAAAATGACATTGTTGTAAGGAATAAAGCAAGGCTAGTGGCTCAAGGATTCTATCAAGTGTAAGGAATTGATTTCGGCAAAACTTATGCTCCCGTGGCTCGTCTTGAGTCCATCTGTATCCTTCTTGCCTATGCCGCTCATCATAATTTTAAATTATAGCAAATGGATGTTAAGAGTGCTTTTATTAATGGTCCACTACATGAGTTGGTATACGTCAAGCAACCCCCGGGATTTGAGGATCCCAAATTTCCGAACCATGTCTACAAACTCGATAAGGCGCTCCATGGCCTTAAACAAGCCCCACGTGCATGGTATGAGCACCTTAAAGAGCTTTTGTTAGAACGTGGATTCGAAGTTGGGCGAATCGATCCCACTCTTTTTACTAAGAAGGTTAATGGGGAGCTTTTTGTATGCCAACTATATGTAGACGACATTATTTTTGGCTCTACTAACCAAGCTTTTAATGATGAATTTTCAAAGCTTATGACTGACAGGTTTGAGATGTCTATGATGGGAGAATTGAGGTTCTTTCTTGGATTCGAGATCAAACAACTTAGATAGGGAACTTTCATTAATCAAGCTAAGTGCATCCAAGACATGCTCAAGAGGTTCAAGATGACGGATCTCAATGGCGTTGCTACTCCAATGCAAACTAAGTGTCATCTTGAGCTTAATCCAAAGGGTAAAGACGTGGACCAAAAGGTATATCGATGCATGATCGGCTCTCTCCTTTATCTTTGCGCATCTAGGCCCGATATCGTGTTGAGTGTAGGAGTGTGTACAAGGTACCAAGACGCTCCTAAAGAAAGCCACTTAGTGGCGGTTAAGAGAATCTTCAGATATTTGGTTCATTCCCCAAATTTTGGTTTATGGTATCCCAAAGGCTCCAGTTTCTCTCTATGTGGTTACACTGATTCAGATTGGGCCGGTGACAAAGATGATCGAAAATCAACTTCTGGTGCATGTCAATTCTTGGGCAGGTCTCTAGTGTGTTGGTCTTGGAAGAAACAAAATTGCATATCACTCTCAACCGCCGAAGCTGAATATGTTGCTCCTGCAAGTGCTTGTACACAATTATTATGGATGATGCAAACTTTAAAGGAATATGGTGTCAATTGTGACAAAGTGCCTCTTTTATGTGACAATGAAAGTGCTATCAAAATTGCTTACAATCCGGTGCAACATACAAGAACAAAACATATTGAGATTCGCAATCATTTCATTCAGGATCATGTTGCTCGTGGAGACATTGCACTATATTTTGTGAGCACGAAGAACCAACTTGCTGATATCTTCACGAAGCCTCTTGATGAAGCAAGATTTTGTTATTTGAGGAATGAGATAAATATCATAGATTCAAGGAGCTTGGCTTGACTACCCTTGCATACTCACTTACTCTTCTTCATGTATTTGGTTTAGATGCGGGCATACACATAGGGGGAGGGTGGTCCTAATTGATTGGGCTAACCCTCCCCCATAATGCCGAAATCAAGAAAAATCATTTCCCTTAATATAATTTTGTGATATGTGGGTCATCGATGAGCATTGGTTTTGAACTCAAGATACATCTTCGCGGTGTCATGCCATGCGCTCCAACATGGTGGCTTTGGCCACCACCCTCTTCCTTGAGAAGAGTTGGTTTCTATTGGCTCTCTTTGTTTTTTCTCGCATATCTCTTGTTCTTATGGAAAACACACCCAATTTTGGCTTTTGGTTGATTTGTTCTTGCAACTTTGGGTGTGTAGTACCATCTCAGTTTGTTGCTCTAAATCCAAGCCTTTTTTCCCTCCTTGAACCATCTATTCTTGCACACAAGTCCTTTATACACTTTCGAGGGGTTTTGCAAGGAGTGCTCCGGCCTAAATCTGTGTTTACAGAAATTCAGAGGGGGGCGGACTATCTGCCCCAAGTGGGGCGGATTATCCTTTGCATGGGCATTGATACTCAGAAGGGCCAGTATGAGGAGTATAGAAGGAGCCATGGGATGGCCCACACCTAGAAGCTCATTCTCCACCATGTGTCTGGGGCAACTGGCCATCCACCACCTTCTACAGCCCCGGAACCGTATGCTCAGTGGAACACATCAGGGATCAACTATGGAGAGCTCGAGAGTCACGTGTTTCCTCCACCACAGAGGGAGCCTACTCCTCCGGTTGTTGATGATGATGAGTATGATGACGAGGAAGGGGACGGGGATGACTACGACGAGGACGAGGACGAGGACAAGGAGGAGTGATCTTCTAGGGCGCTAGCATCGCTCTTTTTCCTTTTTGGCATTTCGATGCCAAAGGGGGAGAAGTAGTTCTATTAGGTCTCGGATTTGCATGGGTCAGGCGCAAGCATTTGCCTCTTTATCATTTGTTTTCTCCATTTTCTTGCTTGTGTCCTTTTAGCGTTGAACTTATTTGTGCTTGGTTTGTATAAGACTATGTCGTGCGATAATATTTGTGCTCGTGTGTGGTTTTCTGGAATTCTGGATTTATCTTGTGGAACTATTCGAATGGAATTCTGGATTTATCTATGGAGTATGGTATTCTGTTGAAGGCATATGGAATTATGGAGTTATCTATTGTTTCCGTCAATATGATGGGATGTGTTTGAGGCCTAATACTCCCATTATTTACATTGGCTATTTTCACATCCCGGTGGTATGACTATGTTTCCTAACTCACCTTGTTTTACTTGTCATTGTTATGAAATTGGCTTTCTCTTTAGTGTGTGCATTTGTATTCAAATGCAAATTATAAATATGCACACATATAGGGGGAGCCTCTTTCATTTCCTTAAGGTGTTGTTAGTATATTTCATTGCAAATCCTAGTATTGTCATCTAACACCAAAAAGGGGGAGATTGAAAGAACATTTCATGATCCCTTGTGTTTTGTGTGTTAGATAACAATACCATGGATTATTTAATGTGTGTTGAAGTGCTGCAGATCTGTACCTTGAAAAGGAGTTGGAAACTTTTTTGGGGGGCGGATAATCCGCCCCTCCCCAAACTCAAAAGGGCGCAACCCTTAGAATGGGGGCGGAATATCCCATGGATTTTCCGGCCAGGGCCGGAGTTTTTTCCCAGGCCGGATAATACGCCCCTCCAGGGGGCCGGATAGTCCCCCCAGGATCTGTCTCAAAGGTTGCCAAGGCGCATCGCTTAGAGAGGGGGCAGAATTTCCCTCGGACTTTCTGTCTCTGAGGCGGATTTTCCCCAGGGGCGGATAGTCCACCCCTTGAGGGGGGGGGGGAGATAATCTTCCCCCTCGAGGATTTTCACCAAGTCAAGACCGGCGTGACCTTCTGTTTGGGGGGCAGACTTTCCCCCGGACTCTCTGTCCAGGGAGCGGATTTTCCCCCCAGGGCGGATAGTCCGCCCCTAGTAGGGGCGGATAATCCGCCCCCAAACTTCACCAAACGGCCAGATCTGTGCAGGGGTATTTAAGCCAGCCTTCCCCCTCCTGCCAGAACTCTTGGTTCATTCGAAAAAGTCAAGATCTGTTCTTCAAGCTTCATCCAAGAGAGCTCCACCTTCATCCACCCAAAGGCCCCGTTTCTTGGGGAATCGAAGGAGGAGGAATCGATCTTCAACCTGCAATCAAGCACTTCATCTCCTCTCCTTTCATTTGGAGAATCACCGATCTAGTATTTCTTGCAAATATCTAGATCCTTGCTTTTGATTATATTGATAATCCTTGTTCTTGTGATAGCTTGTTGTCATTATGGGAGCCCCCAATTCAGTTGCGGGTGTGTGCCCCGGTAGAGTTGTAAAGGCATCGGTTCCCGCCTCGAAGGGTACCAATAGTGGAGAAGGTGGATCAGGCCTTTCGTGGCGAGATCCATCGGAGAATAGGGTGAGACCTATTGTGGCGTGGTGGTCATAGAACCGCCCACCTCTCCAACGCAGATGTACTTCCCTTCACAAGGAAGGAACTGTGGTAAAACAAATCCCTGTGTCTTCGCGTGCTCCACTATGGTTTCCTCGCTCCTCTCTTTACGTGCTTAGTAGCTAGGTTTGCATATAGGGAAATTCTGGTAGTTGCATATCTAGAGAATATACTTTGTGTCAAGCCTAAAATTGAAAAAGAACTAAAAAATTGAGTAGCACCTATTCACCCCCCTCTAGGTGCCCATACAATCCATTTCAATTAGGCTTGTCCCCTTCCGTAGGCGTGCATCACTTTGTTACCGGGGCACCATCTCGCAGAAGCTCTCGTCATGGTGTTGACGCCCTTGGGGCTTCAGCCACGGACGAGGACTCTTTGAGTAAGGCCATGCGAAGGAAGGCATAGAAGAATCTGGACTCCTGGGGTATATCTTCAAAATCCTTTCTTTCTCCAGCCGCTTCTATTGTGGATAAGCTTGCTAATGTTGGTGTTAGTTTGGAAAGATCTGTAAATGAAGTTAATTTTTCTAGTTCTGTTTTGAGACATATGAGGTTGACCATTTAACGGTTACTCCTAAGGTCTCCGTTGTTCCTGATTCTTCACCAATGGAGGAGGAGGAATTGCATGCCACAGTATATGGTCAACTCCTGTCTCACTTAGTTGGTGAAGTATCAGAAGTGGGTTTTGATGAGACCGGGCTAGGTTCATTATATGAGATTACACCTTCTTGTCGGAAATTAAAGAGCCAAAACTCTTGCAAGAGGTCAAGTGTATCCAAATCTCCAATTGTTTCTCAATGAATGGCATGTTCTCAAATAGCAGAGGTCTTCGTGACTTGGCTAAACATTTGTTCTTTGCCGATTGTGTGAGAGATCATAAGTTAGATTTTTTGGATATTTCTGAGACTGGTAGACGTGATTTCTCACAAGCTCAACTTAAAGTGGGTATCACGTCCGTCGCATGGGAGATCCGGGGGAATCCTGTTAGGCGTCAGAGATGATACTATGGAAATCTTAGCTAGTTCGGTTGGAGATTTTTTATTAAACTCCATATCCAAAACAAGGTTGATGATTTCGTTTGGTCTTTAGTCGCTGTCTACGGGGCTTCCTAGGATGTTTATAAAGCTGACTTTTTATGTGAGTTGGTTAATCTGCCTAAGGACAATTCCTATCCCATCCTTATAGGTGGGAATTTTAATTTTTGCTAAGATTATCTCATGAGAAAAGTCAGGGCCTTTTGACGAACATTGGTCTTTCATGTTTAGTGTTGTTATTGACAGCTTGGACTTAAGAGAGGTTACAATGTTAGAAAGATAGTTCACCTGGGATAATAGTCTTCTAGAGCCTACATATGAAAAATTAGATAGAGTGCTTATGGATATCGAATGGGAAGATAAATTTCCTATGATAACTGTTCACGCTCTAGAGCATGTTGAGGATTTGTCGGGTCATGCTCCATTATTGTTATCTGTCAGAACACCACCACGAAAATCCAAAATCAGCTTCAAGTTTGAGCTTGGATGGATTGATCGTGATGGTTTCCATGACTTGGTGAAGGCTATTTGGGAAAAACCAGTTAGTGGTCAAACACCTATACAACGTTGGAACAACAAAATGCGTGCTTTGCGCAAATTCCTTTGTGGTAGGCATACTCCTGGAATCCTTAAAAAAATAAAAATACGCCTTTCAGCTATTATTAATGATTTAAAGGCTTCAGCAGAGATTAGGCTTTTGACTGCACAAGAGATTAAGCTTAAAAACCAATCGAATGCGGAAATTTCTAGACTTCTGCGCGAGGAAGAACTAAAATGGTACCAACGCTCCAAAACTAAATTTATCCTTGAAGGAGACGCGAATACAAGGTACTTCTATGTTGTTGCCAATGGCAAGCATAAGAAGAAACTTATTCACTCTCTAATTCAGGATAAAGGTATGATTGAAGGTCAGGAGCATCTAAAATCTTATATTACATGTTATTATAAATCCTTGTTTGGGGCACCACCAGAAAACTCCTTTTCATTGGATGACTCTCAAACAGAGAATATTCCTTAGGTTTCTATTGAGAAAAACAACTTTCTCACTGCCCCTTATAATGAGGAGAAAGTTAAGAAAGCTGTCTTCCAAATGGAACATAACAAAGCACTAGGGCCTGTTGGCTTCCTAGCAGAATTTTATTAAAATCTCTAAGAAGTTATCAAGGTGGATTTGATGCGTTTGTTTGAGTTTTTGCAAGTAGGTCAGCTAGACCTCTTTCGGATTAATTTTGGCAACGTAATTTTACTACCTAAGGTTAATAATGCAGAACGTATACAATAGTATCATCCTATCTGCCTCCTTAATCTTAGTTTTAATTGTTTTTACAAAAATTGCTATGATTAGACTGAACTGAGTAGCTGATCATGGTTTACGCTCTTCTCAAACTACTTTCATGTAAGGGAGAAACATCCTAGATGGTGTAGTAATCCTGCATAAAATGATCCATGAACTACACTCAAAGAAATTAAATGGTGTATTGTTTAAGATTGACTTTGAGAAGGCCTATGATGAAGTTAATTTGTCTTTTCTTCAGCAAACACTCCGTATGGAAGGTTTTTCGGAGGAGTGGTGTGCTCTCATACAGTCTTTTGTGTCTCGAGAAGTGTTGCCATAAAATACAACGATGACATAGGCAAATACTTTCAGACCAAAAAGGGCTGCGACAAGGGTATCCACTATCGCCTATACTATTTAATATAGTTGTAGAAATGTTGGCTATCCTTATTGAGAGAGAAAAGGTTGATGGCCAAATTGAAGGACTGGTTACACATCTAGTTGATGGTGGACTCTCTATTTTTCAATACGTTGACGATACAATCTTATTTATGGAACACGGACTGGAGAAATCTAAGAATCTGAAATTAATATTATAAGCATTTAAGCAACTCTCTGGATTAAAACTTAACTTCCATAAGAGTGACTTGTATTTTTTGGCGAGGCTATAAACGATTCCCATCTATATGCCGAAATTTTTGGCTGTGTCTAGGGGAAATGTCCAATCAATTATCTAGGTATACGGATATACTATCGGCGTCTCACGATTGTTGAATGGAAACTCACTAAGGTAAGACTTCAGAAAAGACTTAATAGCTGGAAAGGTAAATTGCTATCCCTTGGCAGAAGACTAGTACTCATAAACTCAATACTCATCAACATGGTATTGTATATGATCTCGTTTTTCCAGCTACCAAAAGGTGTCTTGTCAAAAGTGGATTACTTCCGCTCAAGATTCTTTTGGCAAGGAGATTGTGAGAAAAAGAAACATCGACTGGCCAAATGAAATATGGTTTGCCGACCCAAAGAATACGATGGACTGGACATACATGATTTGCAAGTAAAAAAACACCGCACTCCTGGGTAAATGGATTTTCAAACTTCTAACAGAAGAAGGGGTCTAGCAAACCATTCTATAGAGGAAATATGTTGGCTCAAAAGCGTTGTCTCAACTGGTTTGGAAACCTGGTGATTCACACTTTTGGGCTGGACTAATGGCATCCATAAAACATTTCTTCCAGTTTGGTACTTTTGGTATTAAGGATGGATCACATATTAGGTTCTAGGAAGATAAATGGCTTTGACAAACTTCTCTTCGTGAACAATATCTAGCTCTATACTTGATCATTAGGCACAAAGGGGATACACTTTCCATGGTAATGGAAACTAATCCTCCTAATGTGTCTTTCAGAAGAAGTCTCTTAGGTCCTAGACTGGTGTCTTGGAACAATCTTTTATTAAGATTATCTAGGATACTGTTGTCCGAGGGTGTGGACGAATTCAAATGAAAATTACTACAGATTGACAAATTTTCTGTTGATTCAATGTACAGAGATTTGATCCAACCTTATATTCCAGTCGATGATAATAGTAAAATTTGGAAGATGAAAATACCTCTTAAAACGAAGATTTTCGCTTGGTATCTCCGTAAAAGGGTGATTCTCACAAAAGATTATCTTGTTAGTAGGAATCGGCATGGAAGTACAGAATGCGTGTTTTGTCACCATAATGAGACAATACGCCATTTATTCTTCCAATTTAAATTTTCTCGTGCTATATGGTCAATCATCTAAATAGCCTCTGGTTTATCTCATCCACGTTCGGTGGTCAATGTATTTGGCGACTGGCTGAATGAGATTGAGAATAAATATGGAACTTTATTTAGGGTGGGAGCGCTTGCCATTATTTGGTCGCTTTGGCTATGTAGAAATGACAAAATTTTTAATAACATTGTGACTTCTCCACCGCAGGTTATCTATCGAGCCACGGCTATCCTCTGATCATGGACTACTCTCCAACAAATGGAGTTCTACGACTTGTTTGCTGAGGGTTGTACACGATTGGAGGACACAACGAGGAATATCTTCTCCCGACATGGATGGCAGCGTGATCTACAGATAGATCTACCTTAGTTTGGAGAACTGTGTTTTTGTTGACCTTTATTTGTAATTCTGGTACTTTTGCTTTGGTCTGGAGTTGTGTGGTTGATCGACTCCGTGTATCCTAGCTATGCAGAGGCCGGATGTAAACTTACTATTAAGTAATAAAACACCCATTTTAAAAAAATTGAACACAATGGAAAAGTCAAAGAACAGCTAAGAGATTATGCGTGCCAACATTTACAAAATATAGTCACTATTATCCCATAACAACGGGCACACAACTAGTTAAAAAATTGGAATCCCACACAGTTTCAGTTGTTTGACTTTCTGCAAACTCGTTCACATCCCATACAGTTTTGATTCTCCAAACCTTTATTTTTTTTGAGAGAGAACGTGGCACTTTGATTCTCCAACCTTGTGAAAACTTGTACCCATCTCACACAATTTTTAAAGACGTGTGGGATGTGAACCCGATCGAATACCCAGTAATAGTGACCCTTCTAAAAGCCGTGTATGAAGGCCTAGTCAAGAAAACCGTATGAAGGCCCAGTCCAGCGCGAGAGGTTGTTCTGTACTAGTGGGTTAAAAATAAACTTTATTGGCAGGATGGCCCTAACATATATACCTTCAAAATTCGCAGACAATTTACATGGGAGCAAGATTATCATAAACATAAGTAAAGTAATGGTACCATGAAAACTACAGGGGAGAATAAGCAACATTATGATACACTACTGGTTATAGTGCATGTGAAATAAAAAGAACCGGTTTTCGGATGCTGTGCCTTGATTAGTAGTGGGGTACGTGGTGTGCGGTCTTCGCCGGTTTTCCCTTAATTAATCATACATGTATGGTCTTTGGGTCCGGTTTCCCGTATTAACTGGACCATTTTCCCTTTTCTTATAATGCAATGCGGGAGCTTCCCGCCCTCTAACGAGGTTCCGTAAAAAAAAAAAAAAAGAACCCATCTCTATGGCCTTATGCCAGAGTTTTTCTTTTACCAAATCGTCGGTCTCTCCCTTGGAAGGAGATGAGCGCTTCGATATAATCAGCCTCCCCAAAATCAGGCCAGAGGGTGTTGGTGAAGAAGAGCTCAGAGTAGGCTGACTGCCACATCAAGAAGTTGCTGAGCCTCTGCTCGCCACTGGTCCTGATGAGTAAGTCAGGGTAAGGGAACTCGTTTTGACAGCTTGTCTGGAGCTCCTTCGCAAACAACGACTCGTCGATGTCGTCCGGCCAGAGCAACCCATCACGCGCCTTCTGGGCTAGATTCGTGCATGCTTGCACGATGTCTCTTCGCCCGCTGTAACTAATAGCTAGTATCAGATCGAGCCGCAAGTTGTTACTTGTTGCCTCCTCAGCTTCCCGTACAGTCTTCTGCAAAGAAACCGGCAGCCTTGAGCATTCACCAATTACGCGCAGACGAATTCCTTCGCTACAAAGAACAAGAATCTCTTGTTATTGGGCTAAATGATACGTATATACTCGGAGTACTAAGAAGGAAAACTAAAACGTTTCTTTCACTTTCGTTTCATGTTATATAATTATGTCAAATATGTTTACAAACTATAAAGTTTATGTCGAATATTATGCACGAGTTGGGTTACATTCGGACTTGCAGTTGTATTAAGTGTGGGTAGGATACGCGTAGTGTTAGAGTCAGACACTAGTAGTCTAATCCTTCTATACAATTTGGGGTGCCATAACCCATGACGACTTGATAGCAGCAGATAGAGGAGCTAATGACATGTGCCGGTGCAGATGGCGGCTGATGCAGCATTATCATGTGAAGTAGCGGTGGCTGGACAAAGAATTTCAGAAATAGCGGTGGCTGGTGGCATGTTCATGCAGCCATGCAGAGTACCTTTAGCCAAGCGCGATCCGCTGCATGTAGTTAAGCTAATCTCTCACTTCTCCCCGCTAGATCATGTCCGATCTATAAATCTTAATTATCATACAAGCATGAGTGTGTTGATTTGATGTTACAAAATTCAAGATGCTTGGAACTTGCTTACGCGGACCAATTTTATCTCTTCGATGGAGCGGTTTCAAAGTAATTACGGTCACACGGTATGGAATATTGCTATGTTTCTTAATTTGTCACACATAATTTAGTAGAACTGATAATAGGATATGATAGACATATGCTCCTTAATTTTTAAAGAAACAGGTGGTCTTACACTCTTAATTTTTCAAGTCCCCCTCCTGCTCTTCATGTGCTATGTGGATTGTTCGATTTGTTAGGCCTGAACAACCTTTTAGAAAATTTAGTGACTATGATGATGGGCAAATAGAGAAGGATTAAGAGGATAACTTGTTCCAGGTGAAAGTGAGAATCACTACAGGAATGGGAAGCTACGCCGACGGCCAGTCGCTACGCCGACGGCCAAACATCGGGGCCGTCGGCGTAGCCATCGTCTAGGCCAGCTCCGCCAAGCAGCCGTCGGCGTAGAATTGCCCTCGGCATATCCTATGCTACGCCGACGGCTGCCCTCGGCGTAGCATACGCCGACGGCTGCCCTCGGCGTAGCTATTTTTTATTTTATCTCATTAAACTTTGAAAAATCATAACTAAATCATTCTAATTCGGAAAAATACAAATAATATATCAAAATTTGCAGAAAAATAAGACCTATCTATCTACACTCAAATATTACACATTTATAAATAAAAATTAAGTAAAACATAAGACATTATATATAGTTTAAAACGGGCATAAAAAATTCAAAAATGATCGAAACAATGTGAAACCTTCGCGTGGTGTTATATTATGTGACATAGTTAGAAGGAAAAATATCAAACTTGGTATATTGATTATGTCTCAAAGAAACCTTTACAAAATGACCTATCTCATTCGAGGTTTCTTGGCTTTCGGGTCAAATGACCAATGTTATGGCTAGAATCAAGGCATAGTTTGTGATAATGTGCCCATATTGTGCATACACATGTATCATGGGATGGCGAACAATGTTGCAGGAGAAAGTTTTCCTTTTCGTCGCACCAAAAATCCATTTCCCATTTTCTGTGCACAAAAAACGAACGATTTTGTAAAGCAACCACCAAATGGCTAATTCAAAATGGTACCACCATATTTTACAAAAATACTATACCACCTTATATAGACAATGTCCCAAAAGTGGAATCCTAAACCTTTCCGTCCACCTCTGGTGAAAAAGACAAATTCCTGCCGAATCGGTAGAAAGTGGGTCAGATATGAACTACAGGTACATGATCCGATGCTCATGTTTTTTTACAAAAATCATTTTTAGGTTCACAATATGCTATTTTATCAAAGATCCAATGCAAGTTTAGCGAGGCTCGGCCCCGAGCTAAGAATCTTCATGCCCGCCGTTCGACAAAGTTTGACGATAGTTTAAAACGGACATAAAAAATTCAAAAACGATCGAAACAATGCGAAACCTTCACGTGGTGTCATATTATGTGACATAGTTATAAGTAAAAATATTAAACCTGATATATTGATTATGTCTCAAAAAAACCTTCACAAAATGACCTATCTCATTCGAGGTTTCTTGGCTTTCGGGTCAAATGACCAATGTTATGGCTAGAATCAAGGCATAGTTTGTGATAATGTGTCCATATTGTACATACACATGCATCATGGAATGGCGAACAATGTTGCAGGAGGAAGTTTTCCTTTTCGTCGCACCAAAAAGCCATTTCCCATTTTCTGAGCACAAAAAACGGACGATTTTGTGAAGCAACCACCAAATGGATAATTCAAAATGGTACCACCACATTTTACAAAAATACTATACCACTTTATATAGACAATATCCCAACAGGGGAATCCGAAACCTTTCCGTCCACCTCTGATAAAAAAGACAAATTCCTGCCGAATCGGCAGGAAGTGGGTCAGATATGAACTACATGTACATGATCCGATGCTCATGTTTTTTTACAAAAATCATTTTTAGGTTCACAATATGCTATTTATCAAAGATCCAATGCAAGTTTAGCGAGGCTCGGCCCCGAGCTAAGAATCTTCATGCCCGCCGTTCGACAAAGTTTGACGATAGTTTAAAACGGGCATAAAAAATTCAAAAACGATCGAAACAATGCGAAACCTTCGCGTGGTGTCATATTATGTGACATAGTTATAAGTAAAAATATTAAACTTGATATATTGATTATGTCTCAAAAAAACCTTCACAAAATGACCTATCTCATTCGAGGTTTCTTGGCTTTCGGGTCAAATGACCAATGTTATGGCTAGAATCAAGACATAGTTTGTGATAATATTCTCATATTGTGCATACACATGCATCATGGGATGGCGAACAATGTTGCAGGAGGAAGTTTTCCTTTTCGTCGTACCAAAAAGCTATTTCCCATTTTCCGAGCATAAAAAACGGACGATTTTGTGAAGCAACCACCAAATGGCTAATTCAAAATGCTACCACCATATTTTACTAAAATAATATACCACCTTATATGGACAATGTCCCAACAGGGGGTTCCGAAACCTTTCCATCCACCTTTGGTGAAAAAGACAAATTCCTGCCGAATCGGCATGAAGTGGGTCAGATATGAACTACATGTACATGATACGATGCTCATGTTTTTTTACAAAAATCATTTTTAGGTTCACAATATGCTATTTTATCAAAGATTCAATGCAAGTTTTCCTTTTCATCGCACCAAAAAGCCATTTTTCATTATCCGAGCGCAAAAAGGGAATTTTCTAAAGCAACCACCAAATAGATAATTCAAAAACGGAGGGTTGGTGATTAGTTGATATGGATATCATATTTGGATTCCTCTCATTTTTCTGATCAATTTAGACATATTATTTGTTAAATTCCGATTTATAGATTTAAAGATATTAATTATTCCATATTAAATAGAAAAATACAAAAAAGTAAAATTATTATATTTTTATTTGAATTCAATAATATTTTTACTTATTCATTAATGTTTATTTAAATAATTGTTTGTAATTTCAAAAAATACAAACATGTGACATGTTGATATAAGGGTTAATAGGATTGATATCATAGTATTGACAACAATGTATGAATTACTTTGCGGAAACAGATTCTGAAGGAATGAGAAAGTTAAGCGTGCTGGAGCTGGAGTAGTATTAGGATGGGTGACCTTCCGGGAAGTTCAACGAAGACTGCAATTTAATTCAATATTAAGTGTAATTAGTGTTAAAAATGTTCAAAGTGAGAGATTAACGAGTCAAACAATTCAAAGATTCAAAAATTAAGAAAATAAAATAAAATAAAAAATTTAATTTTTTTAAAAAATTTTTTTTGCAACCTGTCGACAAGCTATGCCGACGACCGCTACGCCGACGGCATTGCCCTCGGCGTAGCATACGCCGACGGCCTCTATGTGCTCCGCCGAGGGAGCCCTTTGCCGAGGAGGCTACGCCGAGGGCAGCCGTCGGCGTAGCATACGCCGAGGGCAGCCGTCGGCGTAGCATACGCCGAGGGCATTTTAGGCTACGCCGACGGCTTTTTGCCCTCGGCGTAGCGCGCGCGTCCTGTAGTGAATAACATAAGAGAAAATTATTTTGGTATAACTAAATTGAGAATAATATTTTGGTATAGAGAATAACATGTGAGATCAACTTGATCAATGTATTTGTATTTTTAATCAGGGATTTAGCTAATCTTATCAAACTACAACAAAGCATCGCATGCCAGTGAATGCATGTGTTAAAAGTGCATATAGGACACTTAAAATGATTTTGGTTGATTAATGTGCAAGCAATAGAAAGAGAACAAAAGGTTACCCAGTGTTTCAAATTTTAGTCTAAATGCTAGTTGGATTATAGTAAACGGCGAGTCAAAAAAGTGAGAAATGTGTTGGGTACCATGTAGCTAAGATTTTATGGTTTGTTTTGGTTCATCTGCGTGTGTTAAGTTGGAATTCTTCTATTTTGGGCGAGTACATTTATGTTCAATTCAATGATCGTAGTAAAAATTACAAAGGCTCGTGTGGCTCATTAATGCATGACAAGAGTTGAGATTAATCTCATGGTAAATTGCTTATCTAGTAGTATCAAAGGGTGGTTGGTTGAAAGATGAAGTTAAATTCTTGCAAATCTCTCAATAAAATTAGTCTTATGTCTAACTTATATTTATCAGAATTCCGAGCACAACCAGAAAGTCCGGAACCACTTTCTCTCTTTATATATACTAGCTGAATACATGTGAGTTACTACGGAGTGATAAATATATGTGTACAGTAAGCAAGTAAAACAACTGTGTAGATATTGTATTTTGCCCCTGTCAAGTCTTGGCAAGCTTTGCCACTGCATGTGGAGCATAAATATCATGAAGTCCATTTTGACAGGGCGCTTCCACAAGTTTCACCTTAAACTAAAAATCACTATACATGTTCCTGGGGCTTCTTGGTCTATATCCTGACCCTCGGCACGGCACTGTGCGGAGTAACCAAGGAGTTACTTAAGCTCTATGTATTGCTCCTATTTTGATATTTATTTTGTTATTATTCACATGATTCATAAAAAAATGACTATCTCAGTAAATGGAGAGAATTCACACAATTTCTCCATATTTACCCATATGTACACTGATTGTCATTTCAATTTTTTGAAAATAAAATAAATATGGTTATTATGTGGCGTGTGTTCAGCGGGCCAGCCAAAGTAGTGGGGGGGGGGGGGGGGGGGGGGCAAACCGTAGCTGCCTCCTGTTTTGTTCCACTGGTTGATCCCAGCAGGGAGACTAGGATTGGAGAGACCGGGATATAGAACCGACTTACATCTTTATCCAAAAGAATAGAACCAACTTACATGGACAGAGACCAAAGTGGACGAAAACAGCTGCGTGACATATGAAAAAGATATAACATACGGCGGACCACGGGCCGACCAATGAAGAAGATACTCCGTATGCAGTTGGTCAAATTCGTTTATAGATGCTTAAGCCTAAATATGTACCCTACAAACTTGGGGACATTGTCGTGGATCAACCGCTGGAACAACTCCATGAGGTAGTCAACCTCCGCCTGCACAACAACAATTGGTTATATAATCGGACGAGGCCGGAGCAAGAAGGTATATGCATGCTTGCCTTTGGGCGGTTCCAGTTCTCATGGGAGAAGGCGAAGGCGGTGAGCACGCGGATGCCCCAGGCGTGTGAGAGCCACACCGCCTCCTCCAACGCGGGCTTCAGAGCCTCGTGGCCGGCCGTCGTCGGCAGGCCCCGCGCGAGAGCCCACCTCGAGTTCCCGTCCATCACCATGGCCACGTGTCGTGGCAGCAACTCCGACCGCAGCCCTACCGGGAGGAGCCCTACCGGGACACCGACACGATGACATCTCACCGGGGCAGTGGAGATGCACATCTGTTGCGCCATAGGAATAAGAGCTCACCGGAGTCTAGGAGTCTAGGCTCGGAGAGTATAAAGGATCTTGTAGTGTTAGGGAACACAATACATACATCATCCAGTTGACTAAGGTTGAGAGGATTGAATGTATCTTCTTCCACTCTTCTTTTCTATTTAGTACATGGGTGACATCATCATGTGCGTTGCATTAATATTTTTCTTTATTCTCAGCATTACATTAAACCAGGTTGGAGATTTGTATCATGCACTCGACGCACGATCCAAAGCATTGGATTATCAGGCAATAACTAGTCCTCAACGCGTGTGTCCGTACGAGCTATTATTTATGAATTAATCAACTGAGTACTATCAAATTATATAATTTTCTTTTGACATGATGGAGGTCCTCATAGTTAGAAAACTATTACACAATGCACTATAGTATATAAAGTTGTAAAGCCTGTTTTGCTCTATTTATTATGGTATAAGAAATACTATGACAATGATAAAATGAGTGGAGAGGGACTAGTGCAAAGGAAACGGTCAACAATCATGGCTCTTATTTTTAGCAGCTCGGCACCTATAAAGCTTTAAGAATATTCAAATTGTTCAAGGGAAATGAGAATAGTCAAAATCCTTAGTTCTTTGGAACATCTCAAAAGTGATTAAATTTGTTCCACTATTAAATATTTCAAACAAAAGTTAATTGAATGGCTATTCTGTGATACATTAGCATAGCTTATAGCCGGGATCGATTTTTCTCAACAACACAAAATTCTGCAACAAATAATAGGAATGGGTACCAAGATTGGTACCTTGAAGATTAAATATCATAAGAATAATTGATATATCTTCTATCTTCATAATTGCAGACATCACCGAGGAAATCCGAATGTAGTGAAAAGAGCAATATATATTAGTACATCTTAATTGTAGGATGTGGTAAAATAGAAGTCACAGATATGCTGTTTTGTGCGGTTGAATTTTTAATATAGGAAAAAAGGCAGAAACTTAAAAATTAGTTTGTGTCAGCTGTATCTTTCTTATCATTAAAATAACATCAACTCGTGGAGGATCACTAAAGCACTCCTTAGTTTTTTTCCAAGAAGCACACCATTCATGGTATTATTCGTGTTGTTACTGTTTACTTCTGAAGAAAGCATGAAATTAGAACATGACGAAAATAAACAAATACCAACTTTTTTTTTGAAATAGGTAGTCCCACTTCCTAAAAGAAATCAGGACATTTATTATTTTTAGATGCCGACAATCTTATTGGAGTGATGAAAATTTGCTGTAATAAGGACGAGAAGTGATGGACAATATTTCCCCTAATTGAAAATTAGCATAGAGTATGTGGAACCAGAAAGATATCTGTATTAGTGATATTAGCACAAGATAAATAAAAGACAACAAATATATGGTTAAAATACACCAAATATCTATCAGTGGATACAAATTAAGTAAACTTAACCGATGCAATGTACGATATTGGTGTACCTTAATCAATACTGATACTCTTAATTGTCATATATCATTGGATACATGGTGTCTGTCTAATCTAATCTAAACCTGCAATTCAAGTAAAATGGCAACACATGTTCAAAGGGGGATTGAGAATGAGAAGACATCCTAGCACCGGCATGACCTTGTCAAAATCAAATTTGAGCAGCAAACAGAATACCAATTGGAATAAAAATTATACTTCAATTTAATTTTATAATTTTTTTCAGGAGTTAGAAAATCTGTACAATCAATGTATTTGCTAAACAAAGTGATTTATTGCTTCCTACCTGAACTTGTGGACATGCTCCAGATATATTTTTTAAGTTAATTGGCAGACACTATCTAGTTTGATGTGTGGTATCATGGATAAAACGCTTAGAGGATGAAACCATGTGTATTGTATAGTTCAAGTCGAAACACGTAACCTAAAGAATCAGACATTTTAAGGGGCCGATGGTTATGATGGACCTAGAATTCCAATACTTATAGCTGCAGCTTGCAAATACTAATTATTCTTGCTAGGAACGAGAATAATACTTGGATTTCGCAAAAAAAAAAAGGGTAAGATGCCACCATATTTTCTAATTACACATACACAGTAAGTCCTCTTGATATATGCATGTTCTATCCATCTCTAAATTATTTTGTAAGCACACTGGATCATCAAGTTACTATCCACGTCAATCGGGAAACCAACCATCCCATCTATCCATATTTCTAGCATCCACTTATTCTCTTCGTTCATTATCAAGTGTATCATCTAAATATGAATACCTGGGAGTAAGCTACATAGAAGATGACCAACCATGAGACTGGATGGGCCAGATCGCGGTGCATGGAGCTGGCGCAGCATGGCCATCCAGCGTGAAAGTCGTCAGACAAGAAGTCGGCTTGAATTTGAATGTCTTCAGACGTAAGTCATTGTATTGTAGCTTAATTTGGTCCGTAGTGGCATGGTTTCATTTTCATGCATCCCCGCTTAGAAGACACGGCGCTGGGAGAACACGGCCACATCAGAAATCCATCAGGGGCATAAAGAGCGGAGGTGGAGACTGCTCCATCTAATCATGTTAATTCCTAGCGCCTCTTACCTTCTCATGTTCAGACAGCCGCCGCTTCGGCCGTTCCTGGCGTCAAATTCCAATCCAACTATCGATTTATGCATCAGTTAATTCCATCAAGACCTAGATCTTTGATCATACAACAATGATGTTTATACATTGTTTCCTTCCTGGACACGTGGCTCTTCGAGAATGTTTTTATTCTAGGTGCTCTCTTTGGTCGTGGTTAGAGCGCTGATGTTGTGGGTGATTGATCACTGCGGCGGAGCCTTTTTCTCTCTTTTATTTGTTGGCTGTGTTCACGATGACTTTATGACATTTTGTTGATGCAGAGGCAGGATATAATTGATATCTCCTCAATATTATTCTTTTTATAAAAAAATCAATAGTTCCAAGTATCAAGTATGCATCCATTAATTCAACAACTATTGTTTAATATTCATCAGAAAGTAGGATCCAAACAAATTGCACGATAGATGAATGTTGTGGATAGGCCTAATTTTTTTTGGAAATGGGCACATTTATTAACAAAACTGTTTAATGCTTACACCCGGCCTCTGCATAACCAAGATACACACAGCCACACGAACGACAGAACTAAGGTAAAAAGTAGACAAGCATTACAAAAATGCACTATCTAAATAAATGTCTAGAATCTAAGATAGATCAATCCTCAGATCACGCGGCCATCCATGTCGGGAGAAAATATCCCTCGCCGTGTCCTCCAATCGCGTACATCCCTCCATAAATAAGTCGCAAAACTCCATGCGTTGAAGAATATTCCATGATCGGAGGATAGTCATGGCTCGATAAATAACCTGCAGAGGAGAAGACGCAATGTTATTAAAAATCTTGTCATTTCTACAAAGCCATAGCGACCATATAATGGCAAGCGCTCCCACCCTAAACAAAGTTCTATACTTATCAACAATTCCATGCAACCAATTACCAAAAACATTGGTTACAGAACGTGGCGGAGATAAACCAGAAGCTATTTGGATGAATGACCATATAGAGCGAGCAAATTTGTAATGGAAGAATAAATGGCGAATTGTCTCATCTTGATGACAAAAAACACATTGTGTACTTCCATGCCAATTCCTCTTTGCAAGATTATCTTTTGTTAGAATTACCCCTTTCCGTAGATACCATACAAATATCTTCGTCTTAAGGGGTATTTTCATTTTCCAAATTTTACTATTATCATCGACCGGGATATCTGGTTGGACCAAAGCTTTATATAGTGAGCCAACAGAAAATTTACCACTTTCTAGTAATTTCCATTTGAACACGTCAACATCGTTCGATAATTGTATCATGGATAATCGTAATAATAGATTGTTCTAAGATACCAGTCTAGGTCCGATGAGACTTCTTCTGAAAGACATATTAGGAGGATAGTCTTCCATCACTGTGGAAATTGTATCCCCTTTGTGTCTAACAATTGAATATAGAGCTGGATATTGTTTGCGAAGAGTAGTTTGGCCAAGCCACTTATCTTCCCAAAACTTAATCTGTGATCCATCATTAATGTCTCTTTGATTTTCTCTTTTTTTCAGCGGCTACCACCTTGGCAATTGCTTTCTTTTCTGCAGCTGCCTTCCTTTTCTTCTCATTTACCTCTTTTCTAACCTCTGCAATGATTCTAGAGGTCTCTTGCTTAGCTTTCTTCTTTAGCTCAGCTTCTTCCTTTCTCTTCTCTCTCTTCTCAGCAACAATTCTTGCTTTGGTTTCTGCTAGTTCAGCCTTCATCTTTTCTTGCTCTAGCTTCTTCCTTGATCTTTCCTCTGCTTTTTTCACATCAGCTTGATACTTTGCCTCAAGTAAAGCTAATTTCCTTTCTTCATTTGTCCTATTATTCTCTAGCCTCATTTGTAACAGTTTCTGAGCTAGTTCACCCTGCCTGATGCAGGTAGCACCACTTGATTGACTAGAAGTAGATTCTTGCAACAATCTTTGTGCTGCTGTGATGAAGGTAGACTCAGGAATTTCTCTTGCTTCCACTTGCCTCTCCAAATACCTCTGAACATGCATAAATGTCAAGTTACATTTGGTTGATCATAATCACATAATATAAAATAGTAATATTAGCTAAGTTACCTGCTCAATCAAATTGTTCACAAGTAGATCTTCATGTGTGTTCACAACTGGAATGTTGACATCAGGGTTTTGTTGCTGTTACATGTAGGTAAATTCAATGGTGATACATGTAGGTAAATTCAATGTAAGTAAATTCAATGTAGGCACTAAAACAATGTAGGTACTTGTGTAATTACAGGATCACTATGAGGAGGGAAATTCTGATCAGGACTTGTAGCTGGTTGAGTAGATGATTGAGTAGGGAAATGCTGATCAACACTTGTAGTTGGTTTAGTAGGGAAATGCTGATAAGCACTTGTAGGTGGAGGAAGGCCAGCTTTCAACCATTTGCAACCAGCAATGTTATGATCAGGGAAGCCACAGTACTTGCAATGCATTATTACACCATGTCTAGTCATCTTCTTTCCTCCTCCTCTAGTATCTACCTCATAAGGGGCTTTCCTTCTGCTTTTAGTAGGCCTCCCAACATGTTTTCTGTATAAAGGTGGCAATATTGGAGCTCCATTCATCTTTAGCCACTCTGTCTTGTCCTTAGAAGGGTACACTATGTTTCCATAGGCCTTATCATGCATTTCCACTGAATAGCATTTGTCAACCAGTGTGACTGGATCTGCATCTTCAATCCTTAAGCATGCTATTACATGTGGGCAAGGTATCCCTGTTTTCTGCCACCTCATGCAACTACATGTCTTATGTTTTAAGTCTACTACATAGTCAACAGGTTTAGCTGCAACAAGTTCACCTACTACAAATAAACCATCTCCAGCTCCATCTGCAAAAACATTATTTGCTAGTTGCATGTGCCTGTCTAGTTTCTTTCTGATCTTTGGGCAAATAGGACCAGCCCAATTCATTCTCTCTTTATTTTTGTTGTATATCCTAGACTGTAATTGTGACTTGATTGTTGCAAGCATTGCAAGCACAGGTAGTTCTCTAGCATCCAAGATGTATCTGATGTGATAGAATAAATGCATTAATTATCATGAACTACAATTATGCTTGTCTAAGAGTGATAGAATATAAAGAAAGGTATAGATGGTAGCTTACTTGTTGAAAACTTCACAATTATTGTTAAGTAGGATGTCACATTTGGGCAGGTCACTATGAAAAGCTCTTACCCATGTCTTTGGATCCAAATTCTCCAACCATGAGTGAGCATTTGAATTAATTAATTTCATTTCATCCATGTGCTTCTCATAGAGAGTAACCGTGTTGCTCCTAGCTATATTCCACAACTGGTTCTTTAGTACATCACCCTTGAATAGTTGTTGAAAGTTGTGCCACATGTGTCTCACACAAAATCTGTGTTCTGCATCTGGGAACACAGCTCTCACAGCATTTATAAGTCCCTGGAATTCACAGCAAGTGATACTTAGTTGGATGATAGCAAGTACAGTTCAGTAAGATGATAGCTTTTACAATTAACAAGTAATGAAATGAAGTACTTCTTGTACATTTTGTTTGTCTGACATGATTGTCCAAGGGCTAGTGTTCATTATTCCTAAATCAGCTTTCAAGGTCTCTAAGAACCATGTCCAGGAAGCTGTATCTTCCACTTCTACAGCAGCCACAGCAATTGGGAAGATGCAATCATTGGGATCCATCCCAACAGCTGTGAGCAACTGTCCTCTGTACCTTGTTTTTAGGAAACAACCATCAATAAAGATAACTGGTCTGCACCCTTGTAAGAACCCCCTTTTGCATGCTTCAAGACACATGTAACATTGTTGGAATCTTGAATTAGCATCTAGTGAAAGCCAGAATGTGCTGCCTGGATTACTCCTCTTTATCTCATTTCCAAAGTCCCATAGCATCTTTTACTGCTCCTCCTCATCTCCATATATGACTTTCATTGCAGTCCTTTTTGCCCTCTGCAATTTGCTCCTAGAAGGTGTTATATTCCAATCCTTTTGCACCACCCTTGAGAAATTTTTCATACTCATTCCTTGATCAGCTCTAAAGCTTTCTACATACTTTTTTGCAATGAATTGAGCAGTGAATGCAGCAATTTCCCATTTGCCACTGCAAATGTGCTCACTTGTATACCTCTTTATCTGAAATGCTCCTGTCCTAGAATCACATGATGCCCAAAGGTACCAAGGGAACTTGCCTCCACATACTGCCCTCACTCTCATCTTGTCATTAATTGGCAGCTTAATTGGTTTTCTGTGAATACAACTATATGTTCTGATGGCTTTCCTAAGCAACTCCACATTAGCAAATACTTGACCAACTGCAAACTTGGGATCATGTAGATCATCATCTCTCAATGTTTTGAACCTTATCTGTGCTGCATCCTCATCAGACTCATGACCCCACAAATCATCACTCTCTGACTCATCCTCCTTGATTACAGGCTTCACTTTGCCACTATCATTTTGACCAGTGTATCTTCTCTCCTTTTTCTTCTTCTCAGCTCCAACCTTTTCTTGCATAGATACACTCCTCTTCTTCACAACTCCACTCTTGCCTTTCACTTTGTCCACATATAGGTCATCATCACCATCACTGATAGCATAATCTGAATCTGCCAGCTCAAACTCTGAATCTGCTGAATGTATACTGTCACCATCATCACTTTCACTGTCTTCTTCTTCTTCAGTTAATTGAGCAGCTTCTTCTGGATTACTCATGATCTCATCAATGTTGGTTCTGCCCCTCTTCCTTCTCCTCACTCTACCAGCAACAGAAACTTCCTTTTCTCCCTCCACTGAATCTTGAATAGTGCTTGCTGGATACACAATTTGAAGTGGTATAGGAGGATCATCTCTAGCTGCATCTTCAGGTTTGTTTGTGGTACTTGGCTTACTAGGGCTAATGACAGGAGGCAAAGATGCTACTGGGAAATTTACAACATCATCCAAACCTATGAAACTATAGCTGTCATCATGATCAAGATAAAGACTGATGAAATGATTCCCTGTCTCCACCATAGTAACCATAAACATGAAGGCATGGTCATCTTTTAACTCTCTTAAACCATTTTTTGCAATGGTTAGAATAGGAATGCAGTAGTGAGCCTTAATTCTACCAGCCATTTCATAACCAATTTCCTCAACTATGTGCTCTAGCATTGCTGCAGACCATGACACAGAGTCAACCTGATCATAATAGATAATATGACCACCAACATAGCTTATATTGTTGCCTGTGCCTAGAAAATATCCACCATGGTTTATCTCCAATGTAAAGCGTGTACTTCCCCTATCTGCAAATTAACAGAATTATGTGACCACTCTACACAAGATTTATATAGTACATTGAAAAAATATACACATGCTTTCATCATCCTAGTCATGATGGTCATTTTCTAAAACCCTAAGCCCTTACCACACCAAAAATCATCGGCCAAACCCCTAACGAAACCAAAAAACTAAACTCTGACAAAGAACTCACAGGCATGAGAGCACATCAGATTAGCAACTCCAGAACAGAAATTCCCCCCAAAGAACTTGACTTCCCCTGAACTGCGACGGGTTCTGAGCTCTTACCGTAGACAGGAGGAGGAGCACCTTCCGGGCGCCTCACTGGGAAAATGGCCGCGGCTCCTTGCCGCGACATCGCGTCACCGCCTCCACCGCCGTCGCCGATGAAGACTCCGACGAACCTCCACTGCCTCCGTCCTCGATAGCTATGGGGTTCACCACCTCTACCTCGACCGCTCCGCGTTGTGCCTTTCCCGCTCCCACTCTTCCCCTTCACCTCGACAGCTCCGTGGAGAAGAACTAGTTCATGGTGGTCACTGGGGGTGGGAGGGCCTGTCCAAACTTAGTTGTTGGTCCAGGGGCCTATGGGCAAATAAATGCTCCCTCAGGACACCATCAATGCACTGGTGACACTGAAATCGGGTCCCACTTACCTCCACGTCACTCTATACAACGCTACGTATTGCCCAGTGACCACACGTGACGCTCTCCTGCGAGTTCAGTGACCGTAACTTTGTATTTTCTGAGTACAATGACCGTACTGGGTTTCCTAAGCAAGTTCAGGTACTAACCATGGATTTAACTCAAGGTAAAAAGTAGACAAGCATTACAAAAAGGCACTATCTAAATAAATGTCTAGAATCTAAGATAGATCAATCCTCAGATCACGCGGCCATCCATGTCGGGAGAAAATATCCCTCGCCGTGTCCTCCAATCGCGTACATCCCTCCATAAATAAGTCGCGAAACTCCATGCGTTGAAGAATATTCCATGATCGGAGGATAGTCATGGCTCAATAAATAACCTGCAGAGGAGAAGACGCAATGTTATTAAAAATCTTGTTATTTCTACAAAGCCATAGCGACCATATAATGGCAAGCGCTCCCACCCTAAACAAAGTTCTATACTTATCAACAATTCCATGCAACCAATTACCAAAAACATTGGTTACAGAACGTGGCGGAGATAAACCAGAAGCTATTTGGATGAATGACCATATAGAGCGAGCAAATTTGCAATGGAAGAATAAATGGCGAATTGTCTCATCTTGATGACAAAAAACACATTGTGTACTTCCATGCCAATTCCTCTTTGCAAGATTATCTTTTGTTAGAATTACCCCATTCGGTAGATACCATGCAAATATCTTCGTCTTAAGGGGTATTTTCATTTTCCAAATTTTACTATTATCATCGACCGGGATATCAGGTTGGACCAAAGCTTTATATAGTGAGCCAACAGAAAATTTACCACTTTCTAGTAATTTCCATTTGAACACGTCAACACCGTTCGACGATTGTATCATGGATAATCGTAATAATAGATTGTTCCAAGATACCAGTCTAGGTCCGATGAGACTTCTTCTGAAAGACATATTAGGAGGATAGTCTTCCATCACTGTGGAAATTGTATCCCCTTTGTGTCTAACAATCGAATATAGAGCTGGATATTGTTCGCGAAGAGTAGTTTGGTCAAGCCACTTATCTTCCCAAAACCTAATCTGTGATCCGTCCTTAATCTCGAAAGCACCAAAACAAAAGAAATGTTTCTTGGTGGCCATAAACCCGCCCAAAATGTGAATCTCCGGATTTCCAAACCACTTGAGACACATCTTTGGACCCCACATATTTCCTCTATAACATGGTTTGCCAAACACCATCTTCTGTAAGTATTTTAAAAAACCATTTGCCCAGAAGTGCGGTGTTTTTGATTTGCAAATCGTGTATGCCCAGTCCACCAAACTCCTTCGGGCGGCAAATCACATTCCATCTGGCCAGTCACTATCCCCTTGCCAAAAGAATCTTGAACGGAAATAATCCACTTTGTTCAAGACCCCTTTTGGTAATTGGAAAAACGAGATCATATACAGTACCATATTAGTAAGTACTGAATTTATGAGTACTAGTGTCCTACCAATGGATAACAATTTACCTTTCCAACTATTAATACATTTTTGTAGCCTTTCCTCAACAAGTTTCCATTCAGCAATTGTGAGATGCCGATAATGAATCGGTATTCCCAAATAATTGATTGGAAACTGACCTTGACCACAGCCGAAAAGTTCAGCATATAGCTGGGCCTCGCCAAAACAATACAAATCACTCTTATGGAAGTCTATTTTAAGCCCAGATAGCTGCTCAAATGCTGATAATATTAATTTAAGATTCTTAGCCTTCTCCAGATCATGTTCCATAAAAAAGAATTGTATCATCGGCGTATTGAAGAATAGAAAGTCCACCATCAATAAGATGTGGAACCACTCCTTCAATTTGACCATTAGCCTTTGCTCTCTCAATAAGGATAGCCAACATATCAGCCACTACATTAAATAGTAAAGGCGATAATGGATCCCCTTGTCTCAGTCCTTTCTTGGTTTGGAAGTATTTGCCAGTATCTTTATTTACTTTAATGGCAACACTACCCCCAGACACAAACGACTGAATAAGAGAGTGCCACTCCTCAGAAAAACCTTTCATGCAGAGTGTTTGCTGGAGGAAAGACCAATTAACTTATGCCTTCTCAAAGTCAATCTTGAACAATACACCATTTAATTTTTTTGAGTGTAGTTCATGGATTGTTTCATGCAGAATTACAACACCATCTAGGATATTTCTTCCTTGCATGAACGCAGTTTAAGACGGGCTAACAACAGTGTCAGCAACTGAGTTTAGTTTAATCGTGGCAACTTTAGTGAAAATCTTAAAGCTAACGTCAAGTAAGCAGATTGGACGATACTGTTGTATACGTTCTGCATTGTTAACCTTAGGCAGTAAAATTATATTGCCAAAGTTAAGCTAAAGAGATTCAATTGTCCGACTTATAAAAACCCAAACAAATTCCAGGTCCTCCTTGATAACGTCCCAGAATTTTTGGTAAAATTCCGCTGGGAATCCATCGGATCCTGGTGCTTTGTTATGTTCCATTTGAAAAAACGCTTTCTTGACCTCTTCCTCGGTATATGAGACAGTTAGAAATCTATTTTCTTCATCAGAAACCTGGAGGATATCGGACGTTTAGGACTCATCCATAGAGAAAGAATTTTCCTCTAGCCCCCAAACAAGGATTTATTATAGGTAGTGATATAGGACTTCAGATGCTCCTATCCCTCAATCATAACTTCATCCTGAATCATAAAGTGAATAAGTTTCTTCTTATGCTTGCCATTGACATCAATATGGAAGTACCTAGTATTCGCATCTCCTTTCAGAATGAATTTTGCTTTAGAGCGTTGGTACTATTTGAGTTCCTCCTTGCGCAGAAGTCGGGCTATCTCCGCATTTGATTGGCTTTTAAGCTTAATTTCTTGTGCAGTTAATGGCCTGACTTCCGCGGAAGCCTCTAAGTCATCAATTATAGATGTTAGGCGTAATTTTTAGTTTTAAGGATACCAGCTGTGTGCCTGGTCCAGCCCCGAAGGAACTTGCGTAAAGTACGCATTTTGTTATTCCATCATAGGATAGGTGTTTGGCCATCGACCGGTTTCTTTCAAATAGGCTTAACCATCTTGTAAAAACCATCACGAATCATCCAACCGAGTTCAAATTTAAACTCATTCGTAGACTTCCGTGGCGGTGATTCAAAAGATAAAAGTAAAGGAGCATGATCCGACAAAGCCTCAATACGCTCTAGAGCGCGAACAGTTACCATAGGGAACT
The DNA here is from genome assembly GCA_916181665.1 of Avena sativa. NCBI lineage: Eukaryota > Viridiplantae > Streptophyta > Magnoliopsida > Poales > Poaceae > Avena > Avena sativa. Next base: position 10,622,544 of record OV702300.1, on the reverse strand, counting down.
TTTGTTCCCAGTCAGTATCCATAAGAACTCTATCTAGTTTTTCATATGTTGGCTCCGGAAGTATATTAGCCCATGTAAATTGCCTTCCTAACATTGTAACCTCTCTCAGGTCCAGACTGTCTATAACAACACTGAACAGAAAAGGCCAATGTTCATCGAACATGCCCCGACTTTTCTCGTGAGGAAATCTGAGCAAATTAAAATACCCGCTTATAAGAATAGTATATGGATTGTCTTTTGCCAAATTCATAAGCTCACGTAAAAAGTCAGCCTTATAAACATCCTGAGCGGCCCCATATACGGCGACTAAAGACCATGTGAAATTATCAGCCTTGTTACGGATATGGAGTTTTATAAAAAAAATCTTCCAACGAACTAGCTAAAACTTCCATAGTCTCATCTCGAAGGCCTAACAGGATCCCCCAGATCGACCACGCGGCGGACGTGAAATCCACGTAAAGTCCACTCCACCAGAAAGGCGATTGAGTAAAGCTTGTGAATGATAGGCCTAATACAATATTGAAAATGATGGAGTAGACGTAAGACTAATTCGTCCTATGCACTGCGATCCACTCAGCCATTTCAAAAGCGTTGGAGATCGACATTGCTTCCAATTAGTGGTTCACAGCATCACGGGCCAAGCAAGGAGACTAGCTAGCAATACAATGCATCTCACCATATTTCAGCAGCCACATGCCGCCTCCCTCCACCGCATGCGCTTGCCTGCGCTACCATGCCTTGGCGCCGCTCCCGCCCCTGCTCCGGCAGCCGAGCCGCTGCTCCCGGCACAGCTGCGAGCAGAGTCGCTTCCGCGGCACGTGGCGGTGGTGATGGACGGGAACTCGCGGTGGGCGCGTGCGCGGGGCCTGTCGCAGACGATCGGGCACCAGGACGGGCTCCATGCCTTGGAGGAGATGGTGCGGCTCTCTCGTGCCTGGGGCATCCGGGTACTCACCGCATTCGCCTTCTCACACGAGAACTGGAACCGTCCCAAGGCATGCATATACCATCTCTCTCTCAATGCTCCTTAGTCATTTTGAATTTGGTTCCTCAACTGTTCTTGGAATTTGCAGCCGGAGGTTGACGTCTTGATGGTGCTGATCGAGAGGTTGATCCGCGACAATGTTGATGAGTTCTTGAGGTGTAGTATTTTCTTGTTTTCTCTCCTCTTATTAAGCTACCCTAGTGGTTGGATCGTAGTTGGCGCATCCCAACAACCGGAGTTTAATCCCTGTCAGGGACGAATTTTTGGAATTCTCACGCCAACCCACTTTTACTATATCAAAAAAGTGTCTACTTTCTCCTAGCACTGTTTCATCATTCCAGAAATCATTCATGGAGAATTATTTGTCCGTTTCACAGCCAAGAAATTGAATTTTCGGAATTCTCACGCCGACCCGCTTTTACTATATAAAAAAAGTGTCTACTTTCTCCTAGCACTGTTTCATCATTCCAGAAATCATTCATGGAGAATTATTTGTCCATTTTACAGCCAAGGAATCCGTCTTCGCGTAATTGGTGACTACTCCAGGCTTCCTCTTTCCCTGCAAAACACCGCAAGGGCTGCCGAGGATGCAACCAGAAACAACTCGCATCTTGATCTGATACTAGCCATCGGCTACAGCGGCCGACGGGACATCCTACAAGCATGCCGGAGCCTTGTCGGCAAGGTTCATGGCAAGCTGCTCAGGCCTGAGGACATCGACGAGTCTCTCTTCGCAAAAGAGCTCCAGACGAGCTTCTCCGACGAGTTGCCTTACCCTGACCCTGACCTGCTTATCAGAACCAGTGGCGAGCTAAGGCTAAGCAACTTCTTGTTGTGGCAGACGGCCTACTCTGAGATCTTCTTCACCAATACTCTCTGGCCTGATTTCGGAGAGGCTGACTATCTGGAAGCACTCACCTCCTTCCAATGTAGAGACAGGCGATTTGGTCAAAGGAAACACTGATAATTTCTTATATGGAAGGAAAACTTTAAAATGTAATGTGTACTAGTCAATTTATATCTATCCATAGGTTGTTAATCTGATCGCTAAAAACCCGGCTACAAAATCTTGTTTGATAGATCCAGTCTGAGAAATGGGTACAAAAACTTGCGTTTGATCTGGTCATGGTCTCAATATACGCGTCGCTTCTCTTGTAACTAGATCAAACCAAGTAACCGACTAGGAAGCGTGCGTGGGATTCTGAATTGTGGCCTGGTCGAGTTCGCCATGTATAAGGACTCAGTGTGCCATCACGCATAAACATAGAGCAAGACTACCGTTTGTCTCCACAATGCTAGAGGTAAAAACAACACGAGGACCGTGCTCAGCGCCCTAGCTCTACCGATCACCATGGTAATCGTCACCAACTTCATCGTGAGCTTCTCCACGCTAACACTAGCGACATGGCCCCGACTGCTGTCCACTGCTGCCCCAATGCTGGACCAAGACAAGAGGCGGCAAACAACCGCCAGAACGACTAGAGGCGTGTGACGAGGCTCTCCGGCAACAAGGAAGGGTGTTGCTTCTTGGCATGACGTCGAGCCTTTGTATAGGAGTATTGTACTTCTCATTGTTCAGTCATGTGAAACATTTTCAGCTAATTCGTTGGCATCGATTTTGGGCACTTGTCTTAGTATTGTCAAATAATTAATAAGTTATAGATGTGTGCATGAATCGATACTAAGTCCACTGGTGCTTCTTCTTTACGAAACAAAAGTTTAAACTAGGTAGACGAGCAAGTTTCAAAAAGGGTAATAATACTATCTACAATCATCGTGTGGGCAAGCAAAGCTATCCCCTTGGTCAAGTTGAATTAACAAATTGTCCGACGGGGTCACGATGGGTGGACTACTGGTATTTTATAATGTATCTACTATTAGTTGGGCCGTTGCAAACAAAGTCAAATGTATGCATATTACTTCGAATCTCGGTCAAGTTGTTTACACGCATACATGATGTACATCCATCGTTTTTTATACTTTCACGAAATAAAAGAATGTAAAAGTACTTCTAGGTCGTTGTCCAAGTGTTCTCCAAATTCTCCATAAATTTGTATGATCGATTTTTCCTTTATTAGTTGGTGATATTTAATCTCATTATGAGCCTTCACTTGATTTTTAGTACTTCATTTTGTATACATGCCTCTGATCGTGCGAGGATGATCAACTTCGATCTGGCAAAACATCTCTAATCATGAGCACACCCGATCTTGCCAGCGCTAAGTTTGCATATTTTGCCACGCGCCTTTGGCGGCAGCTGCCAATATTTTTGCAAGCTCGGCCGCTGGCATCTCTTGGAGAAATGGACAGTGTAGCCTGGCCTCATGTATGATCTATCCGGCTACGGTGTTGATTATTATGATAATGAAATAAAAAACCATATGCATCGTTTTTTATGCAGAGGCTGGGGCGATGCCTCCGTTTTGAAAAAACGGTGTTGATTATTATATCTGGCAACATGTTTCTCCTGTTTTTCGGATCAGGTCCAGAATATTCCATTTAGTGTTGATTAATGGCATGCCTTTTATGTTTTTAAACCTTCAAATTGCATGCGTGATGCAGACGCATATGGGCCATCCTACAAGCATGCTGGAGCCTTGTCGGCACGGTTCATGGCAAGCTGGTCAGGCTGAAGAACATCAATGAGTCTCTCTTCGCGAACGAGCTCCAGACGAGCTTCACTGACAAGTTGCCTTACCTTGACCCTGACCTGCTTATCATAACAAGCGGCGAGCTTAGGCTAAGCAACTTCTTGCTGTGGCAGATTGCCTACTCCGAGATCTTCTTCACCAATACGATCTGGCCTTATTTCGGAAAGACTGAATGATGAGGGATAACCTTGGTAATGCCCATTGTTATGGACTTAGTGTTTCGTGGAAAAGTGTGCGTTGGGGATTTCGTCAGCTGATCATACAAACAAGGAAATCGATGTAGTCTGATTATGGAGAAAGCTCGGTTACAAAGTCGCAGATTCGCTAGCTGCGATCTAGCTCACGGCGGATTGCAAAAAAACTAAGGTGTCCTCTCCCTCGCTGGGTCCTGGATCCTTAGCCGGAGAGGTTATAAGTTTATGATCACAATACGAACTCTATATCAGTTCATAATTATTCCTTGATCGGTAAGGCAAGTCTTTATTCATCGGGTGCCTCTTGGACTCCGTTGGGCTTTTGTGGGCCATAAGGTTGTATGCACCTAGGGTACCTAATCATACGAACCCGATAGATCATACCTATGTGACCATGTCACCGACTATGTGGAAACACTCACCTCCTTGCAGTGTAGAGACAGGAGGTTTTGTCAAAGGAAATATTGATAATTTCTTATATGGAAGGAAAACTTTAAAATGCAATGTGTACTGGTCAATATATATCTATCCATAGGTTGTTAATCTGATCGCTAAAAATCCGGCTACAAAATCTTGTTCAATAGATCCAGTCTAAGAAATGGGTACAAAAACTTGCGTTTGATCTGGTCATGTTCTCAATATACACGTCACTTCTCTTGTAACTACATCAAACCAAGTAACCGACTAGGAAGCGTGCGCGGGATTCCGAATTGTGGCCTGGTCGAGTCGCCATGTACAAGGACTTAGTGTGCCATCACGCCTAAACATAGAGCCAGGCTACCGTTTATTTGTCTCCATGATGCTAAAGGAAAAAAACAACATGAGTACCGTGCGTAGCGCCGTAGCTCTGCCGATCATATCGTCACTGACTTCAATGTTGGCATGACCAAGACAAGAGGCAGCAAACAACCGCTAGAACGACTAGAGGCGTGCGGCGGCGAGGCTGTCCGGTAACAAGGATTCTGGGCGCTTGTCTTAGCATTGTCAAATAATCAATAATTTATAGATGTGTGCATTAATCGATACTAAGTCCACCGGTGCTTCTTCTTTTCGAAACAAAAGTTTAAACTAGGTAGATGAGCAAGTTCCAAAAAGGGTAATAATACTATGTACAAGCATCTTGTGGGCAAGAAAAGCTAGCCCCTTGGTCAAGTTGAATTCACAAATTGTCCGACGGGTTCACGATGGGTGGACTATTGGTATTTTATAATGCATATACTATTAGTTGGGCTGTTGCAAATAAATTCAAATATATGCATATTATTTTGAATCTCGGTCAAGTTGTTTACGTGCATACATGATGTACATCCATCATTTTTTATACTTTCACGAAAATAAGAGAAGGTCAAAGTACTTCCAGGTCGTTGTCCAAGTGTTCTCAAAATTCTCCATAAATTTGTACGATCGATTTTCCCTTTATTACTTGGTGATATTTAATCTCATTATAATCCTTCACTTGATTTTTAGTACTTCATTTTGTTTACATGCCTCTGATCGTGCGAGGATGATCAACTTCCATCTGGCAAAACATCTCTAATCGTGAGCACACCCGATCTTTGCAGGGATTCTCCATAAACTTCGATCTGCCAGCGCTAGGTTTGCTGTTTGCATATTTTGCCATGCGCCTCTAGCGGAAGCTGCCAATATTTTTGCAAGACCAGCCGCTGGCATCTCTTGGACAGCGTGGCCAGAATATTCTCGTCGGTGTTGATTGATGGCATGCCTTCTATATTTTTAAACCTTCAAATTGCATGCGTGATGCAGACTCTTGGTATGTGGGCATGTGATTAATTATTCACACCCGCACCATAGGCTTGATGATATCATCTTGGTGGCATGTACTCTCTCCGTTCCGGATTATAGGGCTAATGCGTACTTTTAGAAAATAGTTTGATCGTAAATTTAGTCAACAATATATGAATCATATATCACAAAAATGATACCATTGGAAGCGTATTTTGAATATGAATCTAATGTTATAATTTTTGTAAAATATAGTTTGTATTTTCTTAACCAAATTTATGGTTAAACTATTTTTTTAAACTACGTATTTGCCTTATAAACCAAAATGGAGGTAGTACCAAGTTATTAGACTAAATAACAAAGCCTGCCATGCCAAATAGATTAGCATTTTGGACAGAGCTTTCTTCCAGGACTATTTATTACTACCTTCTTTATTGCTTCTGTGTTTCAAAAGCTTCGAACTATTAAATAACCTTTTAAAAAGTGTATGCATAAATATTTCGATATATCCAACCTTAAAGGATATCACGATGTATAACTTTAAATGTTTACTATTCATATGGTCCTTCATATAATAGGTAGCCCGTGCAAACGCACGGGTTGCTGCTGCATCTAATATTTGTTGGACTATCTCGCAACACACGCTGATTTGGCAAATAATTGTTGTACAAGACATGTATGCATGTCTTTCAAAACTGGGTCAAGTTACGTGCACACACGACATACATCACGCCCTTTTGACAGAGTTTTCTCTATGTGCATACATTTTAATTTGTACGCAGGAGCACATTTATTAGAGGTCTGAGGCTAAAAAAATATCGGAGAAATAACCGGTTAGAAATTAATCTTGGCACTCGATTGGATGTGTTTGTTTTGCAAGGTACTAGTTAGATCCACATGTAATTTTATAAACATCAGCGGCTGCACCACCGCAATGGTGACTGACCTTCCTCCTCCTCGGCTGAGAATGGTTGTCGAGACATTCATGAGGGGTGGCTGCATCACCGTGGCAGCCAATGGTGGTCCCCGGAGAGGCGCATGAGGCAGTAGGTGGCACCGACGTCAGTAGCTACTTAGGCTGGTCCTAGTAGAAGTATCATAGCTAGTATCATGCATGCCATGTTGAAAAAAATCTGATGTGGCACAACAGTTAATAAAGAAAGAGATGGTTAGAGTATCATATGTACTACCCTCCGTTCGAGATTATTAGTCCTAAGAACATTTTATATTGTTTGAGATTATAAGCGCTATCTCATATATTAGTCTCTCTAGCCTAATGCATGTTCTTTTTTTCTCTCACTTTTCTCATGCATGTAAAACTATTGGTGCATGAGAGAGAGAGAGAGAGAGAGAGAGAGAGAGAGAGAGAGAGAGAGAGAGAGAGAGAGAGTTATGAAGTGTTTTGGTATTAGCAACTTGGCCCTTAGGACTAATAATCCCAAACAGAGGTAGTAGACCGTATCATAGCACGTAAAACTAGAAAATCCTCATACAAATAAATCTTGTATACAATTTTGTTTTGAGATTCTACAAATCATTGAATATAGTACTAGTATAATACTATCATATGATACCATGCACTATAAAGATAGTATCATACACTAGTATGATATGTATGATACTATTAGTATGATACTATCACTATGACCAGTCTCAGAGAGAGCCGGAGGATCGAACGAGATATTTACAGGAGGCAAACCGGAGTGGGGATGTTTGAATTTGGGATGTGTGCGCGGTGGGGCAGTTTTCGGATATCTTTGAACCATAGATTAAATTATTAGATAATGATTAAAAATCCATAAAAACGGTATAATTGCTAACATATGTATAAAATTCATTTAAAGAATGGAGTGCCAGAAGTATGAATCAATTTTTTGGCAAAACATTGGCAACTCAGATCATATATATTTCCTGAAAAAAGAAACACAATACGAAATGGTTCGCGAGTAACACAAGGTTGCCTCGGCCACAGTGTCCGGCATTACAAGTACATATTCATGAAAACTAAATGGTAATTCATGTACATGCCATTGTAATCCATCTACATCATACCGAACAATTCATGTACATAATCGTACCAAACAAAATTCCATTGAAATTTATATAATCTCGCTAAAACACTCAAATCATCTTGTCAATCTCGCTGCGTTCCTCTCTGTGTTGCAGTTCTCTTTGTATATCATATAATGGAAGAACAAGGAAACAATAAGACTATTACATGCATCAAGGAGGTCTGAACCTGGGTAAATCAATATATGTTTGCTAAGAGTTCCATTTGTTGATCTGAGTATCTCCACCACTTACAAATATTGGCAGCTATCGTAAGAATATGAAAGTGTTGTGACACCACAAAAGAATTATTACTTCACAAATCCGTTACATCTTGCGCCAAAGCGAGTGGGCGACACAAGTTAAGGTGACCCAATGATCACTTTTCAAGAAGGGTGACCAAGGTGGGCTCTTCACCAAGTTGGAGGACAATTAGCGAGCACTTTTCAAGGATGGTGGCCACCCAAAGCGTGTATACATGATTTTTTGGAGTGACGTTAATGCATTTTTTCTTTCTTAGATTATTTCCAACCTTAAATACTTATTTCAATGTAATATTGAAGGTTTCAAATAGCATGCTATAGTAAGGTGCCACTAAATTAAACTCATGTACAATTGCTCGCTATATCCCAATTTAACTCCGCTATAGAAACTCAGTGTTTTTTATTTTCTATGATGGAAGCAAAACGCTGCAGCTATAAAGGTCAAGGCGTCATCCATTTTCCTAGATTCCACAACCTTGGTCTCATCACTCTTAGGAGATGTTGAACCTTAAAGAAGTCAGGCCGGCACCTCGCTGGCCGGCGGCTACCTCGTTCATGCTAAAGTCTCGCTCACACCATCAAGGGAGAAACTATCTCCGCCTCAGCCTCACCATGGCACCCCACCATGAAATCTTCTCGAGTGCTTGTGGTCGATCTCGTAAGTAGCCTTGTTTTCTTCTTTACTCAAATCCAGTTCTGTATTTCTATCTCCATCATGTTTCGTTTTGTTTGCGCGCGAGATCTTTCTTACTTGATCCTTTCAGAACTAATTTTACTGTTGAGGCCTAGAAATTTACAAGTTGTGGTCAAAATAAGTGTTTTCGTCCACATACATGCGACTTGCAGCAGCTTTAAATGAGCCATATTTTGAGTTTCTGACTGACTTGTACAGCAATACAATCTGTTTTCTTCAAACAGGCTGTGTTGAGGGGAGGTTGGTAGCTGAAAACGAGAGCGTTGGAAACATGGTATGAACCTCAATGTTTGTTTATTTAAGAGTGAATTTCACTTTTTACCCTCTATTTATGCATTTGAGACACTAATTACCCCATTTAGTAGAAGTTGTACCGAATGTCCTATTTAAGAAAATTCTAAGCATGATTTCGTTCCATTTTAGCATTCAACACGTGTTCTTGGATAAGGACAACATGTTAGGACGATGTGCCACCACAAAATATGTCAAGATTGAAGGATGTCGTCGTCGAGCATATCTACCCTTGTCTGTACCAAATGTTCTATTCTTTGTTGCCATCTTGATAATTTCGAAGTTCAATCGTCACCTCACACCTTGCCCAATAGATATGCATAAGAAAATGAGGGTTTAAAGTTTCTAAACATGGTAATTTAGATGATTTTTTACTACATAGGATAATTAGTGTCACAAATGCACAAATAGAAGGTAAAAAGTGAAATTCACACTTCATTTAAATATATGGGTTTATCACACTACCAAGATTCTTCTTCGTTTAAACTTTGTAAATAAAATGCAGCATAGGAAGGAACGGGAGGCTCGAATAAGGAAGCAGCTACAGCAGGTCACGGTATCACCATCAGCCTACGACACAGCATGGGTGTCTATGGTGCCTTTGCCTGGGTTTCCTCACGCTCCTCTCTTTCCTCAATGTATTGAATGGGTATTGGGAAACCAAAATGACGATGGGTCTTGGGGTATCAATATTTTTGGCTCAGCCGCCACCAAAGATATTCTCTTATCCACATTGGCATGTGTTGCTGCACTCAGGAAATGGAACTTGGGCGAGGAGCAAATGAGAAGAGGTAAAATTTTGGTTTCTCATATCAATGTTGTTTTAATTTCTTCTACTAACAATACACAAACAATTTAATGATGTGAAAACTATATGCCACCAGGATTACAATTTATTGGAATGAATTTCTCCATCGTTATGGACAAGCAGATAGTTGCTCCTGTGGGCTTCAGTCTTATTTTTCCTAGTATGCTTAGCCTCACCATTGCAATGGGCTTGGAATTTCCTTCTATTCGACAGGCTGACGTTGATGAGATTCTTCAGCTCAGGAAGGAGGAGTTGGAAAGGTTTGTAAGAAGCAATAAATTGGCATATCAACTATCGTTGTACTCTCATCTTGTTCATTCAAGAGCTTAGCTTATAGAGTAAGCATATGTGTTGATTGTTTATGAATGGAACATTATTATGTCCCGTTAAAAAATATCTTTTGGTTCTCAGTCATTTAATTTTTCTACCTCTCACTGTATAGGTTTCAACTCTAGTAATATAGGGACATATATATATTCCTCCTTCAAGGTATTGGAAAAATGTTTCTTTCCGCACACAATTTATCCACCAACCGAATTGTAGTACTGTAAATTATCTTTCATAATGTGTACTACATATGTTGAGGAATTGCTTCGCTTATGAAAACACATCCAAGATAACAATTTTAAGAACTACACTATTAGCGGTGTTACATATATTTAAAAGACAACATACATATAACATATCGTATACACACGCTAGTGGTTTGCAGTACTGCATCCTTGAATATTGTAGAAGGAATCAATCATATGCTCAACTTCGTATAGGTTAACCATGGATTCACTTCATATGGACGCCCTACGTCCCTAAAATGTAGGGCGCTCTTTATTTTGCATGATCTTTGATGCATGACTTTGATAAGTAATGTATACCAAATTGTATGTATTGAGAATGTATAAATGGTATCATTGCATTTTTCTTGCAAAATTCCTTCATTTTGCATATATTCATACTAATTTTGTGGATTATAAGTACAAATCATAGTCAAACTGTAAGTTACCAATGAAAAGCAGATATCATAATGAAGTTTTTATACTTGTTTCAATTTAGACTTTCGACGGAGAAATCTTCCGGCACAAAAGCATATATAGCTTATGTTTCTGAAGGACTAGGGAACATGGTGGACTGGGTTGATGTAATGAAGTTTCAAAAGAAGAATGGGTCATTGTTCAACTCTCCTTCAACAACTTCAGCTCTATTAGTCCACAAATATGACGATAAAGCTCTCCAATTCCTAAGTTCTGTTGTTAGTAAATTTGGTGGTGCTGGTTGGTACATAAATCTAATAGTAATTTTCAAGAATTAGCCATCGTGAATTATTAGTAAACATTAGATGGTGTCCATTTTTTTTTGCAGTGCCGACAGTGTACCCACTAGATATATATTATCAACTTTCAATGGTGGATTCACTTGGAAAGATTGGAATATCTCACCATTTTTCAAGTGAGATAAATAGCATCATGGACATGACATATAGGTAGGGGTTATGAGCAATGATTTGACACAGTTGGTTAGCAGCTTGCTTAATTATGTGCACAATGCAGTTTGTGGTTGCAAAGGGATGAAGAAATCATGTTGGATTTTGCAACATGCTCGATAGCATTTCGGCTTTTACGGATGAATGGTTATGGTGTTTCTGCGGGTAATTCCTCTTTCAAAAATGATGTCATTTTATTACTAAGTTTAGCTTCATGTACTAATTTATATCAAAAAAATTGAACTGCAGATGAGTTGTCTCATATTTCGGACGCCAGTTTCCATGATTCATTTCAAGGGTATCAAAATGATTCAAAATGTCTACTCGAACTATACAAGGCTTCACAACTCACTATATCAGAAAATGAATTGACCCTTGAAAACATAGGATGTTGGTCGAGAAGTTTATTGGCGGAGCTATCCTTAGATGGAGTGCAAAGAATACCAAACTCCAGAGAGGTGATTCTTGAAAAAATAAATTCCATTTAAATTGTGGTTTACTTTATGTATAATTATATTTTTCTTAATTTCAGATAGAGTATGCTCTTAAGTTTCCTTTTTATACAACCCTGGAAGGGTTAGACCATCGGAGGAACATTGAAAACTTTGGTGTTAGGGACTCTGAAATGATAAAGACAAAATATTTGTAAGATTCTCATATCTTAACATGAATCGTTCCTAAGATCATATAATGATATGTTACACCATTTCTATTGCTAAATCAGGCCATTTGACGTTAATGAAGATCTTTTTTCTTTGGCCGTTGAAGATTTCACTCATTCTCAATCTATTTACCAAGATGAACTTGTACATGTTGATAGGTAATTTGGTGTTATATTTTCTTGACTTGATATCTTAACATTATGGGCAGTTCAAGATTTTTTGTGTCAACAGTTGGGTAAAAGAGAGAAGGCTGGACCAACTACAATTTGCACGACAAAGGGTGCCATATTGCTACTTATGTGCTGCGGGTAGCATAACCCATCATGAACATGTTTATGCTCGCACTTCAATCGCAAAAAATGCTATACTCGCAAGTATTGTTGATGACTTCTTCGATGGAGGAGGATCAGAAGAAGAATTGGAAGACCTAATAGCATTGGCTGAGAAGTACATGCCCTAAACAAGATTTTTGTGATTTCTTTTGTGGATAGTTAACTGTTTTACTAATTACTAATAAGTCATTTTCCCACATGTCCAAATGGTTGTCTTAGGTGGGATGAGCACTATGATGATAAATTGTACTCTAAAAATGTAAAAATTGTGTTTTCCGCTCTATATAGTAATGTAAAAGAGCTTGGATCAAGAATCTCGACAGTCCAGAATTGCGATGTTACAGAACATTTGATAGAAACGGTGAGTTATGCAACAAATGCTAAATTATTATTCTCAATTTCATAGTGTTCAGTATCTCATACTCAACTTTATCTGTAGTGGCTACATGTCTTGCGGTCTATGATGATAGAGGCAAAATGGCGGATAAATCATTATGTGCCAACGATTGAAGAGTACACAAAAAATGCAGTTGTCTCAATCTCAGCAGGTCCAGTTGCACTCCCAACATTATATTTTGTTGGGCACAAGCTCTCGAAATGTATTTTCAAAGACGAAGAGTACAAGGAGTTACTACGGCTAACAGGCACATGTACACGTCTCCTGAATGATATCCAAGGCTTGGAGGTATTTGGTCCCCTTTTAAGATAAAAAATCAAGGTTGTACACATGGGTGAAACTAATGATTGTATATTCCAAATGACCATTACTAATCATAACAATGAATATTTCTTGTACCCTTATATTTTTATCACGGTTTTGACTTATGAATTTGTATGTTATAACTCGACGATTCTGACATTATTTTCATATGTGGCTGTAGAGGGATCAGGGAAGCGATGGAAAACTAAATAGTGTCTCACTCTTGATTCATCACAGTGGTGGTTCTGTGTCCATAGAAATGGCAAAAATGGCCATTAAAAAGTCAATAATCCGCACTACGAGAGATTTGCTAAGGTTAGTTGTGAGGGAAAGAAGTGTTATTCCGAGGCCATGCAAGGAGGTTTTCTGGAAGATATGCAAGATGCCTCACTTTTTTTACTTTGAGACCGATGGATATAGCTCGCCCAAAAAAATGGCCGGTGCAGTGAATGCGCTTATACATGAGCCTCTCAAACTCCCGTGCTAATATATATATCATTTGGCGGTCTTATATAATAAATAAGTACTTCCTTTATTTTTATTCTGTCCGGTTGCATCAGACTTTATATGTACCATGTAATGTTAGTGCGGTAGAGGAAACTTTTTTTTGCGAAGATGCCACACTTCAAGAGAAATTGGCTCCGCATTTGCACACAATTCGTCCATCCATACCATGTTTCTATTTGTTGTCCACCGTTATGATTTTGTACATATCTAAAAGTATGTTCTACGGATCTGCACTATAAATGAAAAGCCGACACAAGAGATATCCGACAAACTGTAGGATGTCACTTGTGAGGTTGAAATGATGCTGACTGGTATCGTGTGTTTAGTTGTTCATTTTGTTAACTAGGTTGTGTATAATGACTACTGGCAAAACACTTACAGCCACCATCTTATAACTGACGGACAATGGAAACATGGTCAAACGACAACGAATTGCTAGTCTATGGTAGCTTCTAGGACGAACGCCATAGCAAATACCAGTGTCTGGCGAATTGTACGACCATAGCTAATAAATCAAAAAATTAGGTGCTATAGCCACTAATTTGGAAAAATTCAGTGGTCGCTGGTATTTCTGCCAACCGAAAACTGTCGTTGTTTCTCCTCCACCCTCAAACAACTGCCCTCAAATACATGGGAAGATGGTGCAAAAGGATGTGCTCAAGATACCTTTCGAGACGGAGCTAATCGCACGGACGATGCCAACTATGGACGACCAAAATCACCACGTACAAAGTGGGTATCCCAGGTCATGGGGTGCGAAAACATCTAGGTGACACCTTGGTTATGGGATCGAAGCATTCTTTTACTTATTTTTCACCCAAACATGAAAAGAGTCACGCCCTGGCTTGGTTTCACATGGCTTCCGGAAGATTTCCAATAATGTGGAATACTGTTAGGGTGGTTCTTCTTCTGGAGATGGAGTAGCTTGCCTTTCCGGGGTGTCACAATTTGCTATTAGAGAGACATGGAGCAACAGTAGGGATTTAACATTGAATTGACACATTAAACGGATATGTTTCGGAGCAAAGAAGGCAGTTTTTGGTTTGCTTTCACTAGTTCTAGCTAGGCGGTTGAGGGGCATAGTGCTGCAAACTGCGCGTACGTGATGAGTTGAAGACGTTTTTAATAAAGTACTCTGACTCCAAGACCGGAGAGTTCTCTCCTTGGTGGTGTTAGATGGAGATTTCCTTGGGTGATAGATTATGGTTTGGTGGTTGCCCGGGAGTGGCATACCAAGTTGAGTTGGGAAGAGAAGAGGGAGAGGGAGAGAGAAGGTAGCTAGATAGCGAGGTGGTTCTACACGACAAAGCAGGGTGGCAGACAGTTGTCCGACGAGGTTTCGGAGGTGGTCTTCACAGTTCCTAGCATGGAGGATCAATGCCTAGCAAGGCGGGGAGGTGTGTTGTCATGCCAGGAGGATGTTGATGGCTGGTAGGGAGAGGATCTCTCTCTCTCTCTCTCTCTCTCTCTCTCTCTCTCTCTCTCTCTCTCTCTCTCTCTCTCTCTCTCTCTCTCTCTCTCTTCATGAATATGAGAGTTAGAGGATGTGGGATGAATCCACATGTCTTCCTCATGAGGGGGTCATGCTCTATTTATGGTAGGTGGGATGATGTTTCACAAGCATATGGTAGGGAATATTATTAACTATTTTGTGGAGGGGAAATATTTTTTCTTACTTTTGCACTTAGACTTCATCTTTGTGTTGCTAGGTCCATCCACCCTAGAGATCCACTAACCTAGTGGGTATGAGGCTAATACTACTTATTACACGATGACTAACGAGGGGTAACCTCGAAAATGCCCATGGTTATGGACTTAGAGTTTCGTGGAAAAGAGAGCGTTGGTGATTTTATCGGCTGATCGATCAGACAAACAAAAAATCGATGTAGTCTGATTGTTGAGAAAGCTTGGTTACAAAGTCGTCGGTTCGCTAGTTGCGATCTAGCTCACGACGGATTGCTAGAAAACTAAGGTGCACTTTCTGTCGGGTTCCTTTCAGCCTTTATATAAGAGGCTGGGTCCTGGATCCGTAGCTGGAGAGGTTACAAGTTTATATTTATAATACAAACTCTATGTCGGTTCATGAATATTTTTTATTCCATCATATGCTTGTTGGACTTCGTTGGGTCTTTGTGGGCCATAAGCTTTTATGCGCCTAGGGTAACTAAATCATAGTGACCCGATAGGTCATACCCATGTAAGTAGCCCCCGAGACTCTATCTAAATCGTAGATTTGGGTCTAGTATCAAAATTCTATTTAGCTGTTTTAGCCGAAGTTTTTGCTGTAAGCAGACGTTCTTATTTATTTAAGCTTTGCAGGGATTTGGTACAATGAGTCTGATGCATCCGAAGGATCGGGAATCAGTTAATTCACTTGGGAAAAAACAACGTGAACCAACGTCAAATTCAAGTCCCTAGCTTGAACTCTATATTTGCTAGTGTAATTCAGTTCGGGCTGTAGAGGTCTTATCGAATACTGAATTCCAGTGCTTATATTTCGGGTACACGATGAGTCCATCGGTACTTTTCATCGTATTGTAGATATGGATAAATATTGGCAGAGGGTATTCGTGTGCGGTTATCAAGCCGCTTCATCTATAAATCTTGGGATCTTATCTTCATGTCGTGGACACAACATTTAGACATGTTATCGCGGTGGACGCGGTATAAGAGAATTTTATCGACTGCCTTGTTTGGCTGTAGGAATTGTTGAAGTTATCGACATCTTTAATATTTTATTGTATTCTCCCGATGGGAGTATCCGTATGAGGATACAAGCATGTAATGCTCATAGGTTTGCTTCAGAATATCTATCAGGTGCGTGACACACTCCCGATAGGAGTAGCCCCCAATGCTACAGATGAATACTTGGATTCAAGTTTAGGCTCAAATTTTATGCTTTTTCTCATGTTGAAATATCGACTCTGTAGGAGGATTTGTTTTATCGGGTGCGCGACAATGCTCCCGATGGGAGTAGCCCCTGAGGCTATGTTACGATGTTTGCATCGGAGCATAGTCTCAAAGTAGATGCTCCATTCGAGGAAAGTACTATATTAATTTTTAGTGGGTGCGTGACAACGCTTCCGATGGGAGTAGTCCTAGAGCCTATATTCGGGTGTGTGCATCAGAACATAGACTATAATATTTTTATTCGGATAAACTTGACCTTATTTGCGTTTTGACCACTCATGACGTCATTGATGACGAAATTGGTGTGCCGCAGTTCTGCCGATGGGACGTGTCATTATTGGGCCTCACCACTCCATTGCATGATCATGTGTAGGCGGCACAGCTGTGTTACTATTACCATGCGGCCCCACATCTAGTGCGAGAATCAAGGCCACGAGCGGATTTTCCTCGATGCTTTTTAACTGCACGAGATTTTTCCCTTTCTCATTGCTACCACGTGTCTGCATCTTGCTCTATTTGGCTCTTCACAACTCTTGATTAACGGTGCATAATCACTTCGTGTTTCTTTATATTGAATGAGTTAAGGATTCACTGCCCTTCTTCTTCTTTTGCCATCATCTTCCTCCTCCGTTCCTTCATTCAGAGCGCTCCATCGTTCTTGCACACCTATACTTCCTCCTATCCCTTTCGCATCGCTCCCTCTGAGAGCCACCATGGGTCGATCCAAGGGAGCGTCTTCCGCTGCTGATGCAACCGCAAAAAATAAGCGGTCCGTCGGATGGGTGCCCTCGAAGTGAACAGTGTGCGAGTTGTGCGAAGCTCGCAACTTCAATCTGCTGGAGGAGGGTACTGCCAAATTGCCCAGCGATGAGACTATGCCCGCGCCGGAAGCGGGATGGAGGGTAATGTTCATGTCCTTCCTCTTCCATGGTCTTTCTCTTCCTCTCCACAAATTCCTTTGTGGGCTTCTGTTTGTCTATGGCGTATAGCTGTATTAGCTTATCCCCAATTCCATCCTTCATATTGCCTTTTTCATCGCCTTGTGCGAGTGTTTCCTCAGGATCCATTTCCATTAGGGCTTGTGAAAACATTTTTACTTTGTTTATCGCAATGCCACCGACACCGTCATCCACGACGTCGGAGGGGCGCTAATTTGTGTGCGCTCAGACATAGATCGATTTGAAAACTGAGGACACTGTCCAAGGTTGGAAAACGAAGTGGTTTTATATCAAGGACCAGCAAGTTGAAGGTCAAAAGTTTGGGTTGGCCCCCTTTGACCCGACAAAAACTTGTCGTTGGCTTAGCTCCTAGGAAGAGCACCCCTCAGCCGAATAAATGAAAGAGATCAAGCCGCCGCTAGACCGAATTGAGAAACCACACACTGATCAATTGTCGGGTCTCCAAATCCTGACGTATTTTCTGCGGGTTCACGTACAACCTCTCTAAGATCGACTAGACGATATGTGGACCTATGCTGGTAGAAAAGATCCAATGAGGATTACAACCGAGGATCTCACACTGAAGATTCTGGACAAAGCGGTGCGCTCTTTCCCACTAATTGTCCAGTGAAGCCTTACAACAAGAAGAATCCCGTGCCTGAGGTAATATTTATATTGTTTATGTCCTTTATATGGCTGCTTGTTCCTTGTTGTGCATATTCTTCGATTTCTTTTTCACCTTTGTAACTCGCTTTGTTGACAGGGCCATGAACATTTATTTTGTCTACCCCCACTTCGTGAGGCCAGTGAGTTACCCGACAGCACCACCGTATTCGAGGGGTACGCCAAAGTTACTTTCACTGTTGACGAGGACGACGCTTCATTGGCCAGTTCCTCCCATGACACTGTGTCACTTCCTACGACCTGTTTTGAGGATTTTGAGGTAGTTCCTGTCGCTAGAAAACGGAAGCGTAGTGATGTCTACGTACTTCTATTCTTATAGATAGTTGTTGGGCCTCAAAGTACAGAGGTTTGTAGAACAGCGGCAAGTTTCCCTTAAGTGGATTACCCAAGGTTTATCGTACTTAGGGAGGAAGTGATCAAAGGTATCCCTCTCAAACAACCCTGCAATCAAGATACAAGAAGTCTTTTGTGTCCCCAACACACCCAATACACTTGTCAGGTGTATAGGTGCACTAGTTCGGCGAAGAGATAGTGAAATACAAGTGGTATGGATGATTGTAAGTGGTAACAGTGCCAGAAAAGAGCTTCTGACGGGGAGTAAAAGACTAAAGGGAAAAAGATGGAAGCAAGCAAACATGTAACGGATCTAGTTGCAAATGGTGTTTCAATGCTTAGAAACAAGCCTAGGGATCATACTTTCACTAGTGAACACTATCAATAAATATATTCTCTTTAATGTACTACCATGAACTACTCTCCGGTTGGACACTCTAATCCATGGTAGGGCTATACCAACATACCTCAAAGTCTGCCTTCCCCATCTAGATAACCCCACACTGCCACCTTGAGCGCTAGATGGTTCCAATAAACACCACAATTTTACAGAGACAACCAACTCAAAATATACTCATGATAAGTATTTAACTCTAGCCTAAGTGCCACCACAGCGTGCACGCTGTCATTTTCACACACGTGGGGAGAGCATAGATCTATTGAAGCACTTGAATATTTATGTAAACTCTAGCCTAAGTGCCACCACGGTGTGCACGCTGTCACTTTTACAGACGTGGGGAGAGCAGAAGATCTATTAAAGCACTTGAGTAGCAAAGTAGATCTACTTGATTACAAAGCTCATAATCACAATATGATCATGCATAGAGAGAGAGATGAACACATAGCTACCGGTAGAGCCCTTAGCCTCGAGGAAGAACTACTCCCTCCTCATCATGGGAGTCAGCAACATCGATGGAGATGGTGGTGGAGATCGATGAAGATGACTCTGGGGGCACTTCCCCGTCCCGGCAAGGTGCTGGAACAGAGACTTTTGTCCCCCGAATCTCCCCTTTGGTGGCGGCGGCGCTGTGGAGGTTTTCGTGGCTTTCTCCCAAATGATTTAGGGTTTTTGAGTCCGGAGGCTTCGTATAGGCGAAGAGGCAAGGCGAGGAGGCATCCAGGAGGGCCACACCCCCTGGTGCCCTACTTCGTCTCTGCTTCGATTTTCCGTATCATTTCGGAAAAAATAGTAACTTTGGCTTTTGTCCCGTCCAATTCCGAGAATATTCATTTTTTAGCTTTTCTGAAACCAATAATAGCAGAAAACATGCAACTAGCACTGTGGCATCTTGTCAGTAGGTTAGTTCCAGAAAGTGTATAAAAATACCTCAAAGTGCAGCCAAAACATAAGCTAGTTGGCATAAAACAAGCATGGAGCATCAAAAATTATAGATACGTTTATGACGTATCAAGCATTCCTAAGCTTAACTCCTCCTCGTCCTCGAGTAGGTAAGTGATAAAAATAATAATTTTTGAGGTGACATGCACCATTACAATCTTGATCAAACCATTTGCAAAGCATTAAAAGCTAGAATCAAAGTACTCTAAACATGAGCATGAAAGATGAAGTTCTAACAATAAGTCAAAGCAACCATGTTGCAACATGAAAGGATACAAACAAAGGTTCATGAATAACAATGCATTAAGATACGTTTGTTTGTTCCACATATAGAAAACATAGAATAGTGGCATTCAGCTTGTCCCTCATGGAGTAGCAAAACATAACTGCATAGGACACCTTCAAAGTTCATAAGGGTGACTAGAAAGGTTCATGAATCAATCAATAAGTTTTGGGACAATGCACATAGAACTAAGAATGACAACTATACTCTCATAATTGGTGCACAAAGATAGAAGGTGGAGACTCAATATAAAAGTGGAAGAAAGGCCCTTCAAAGGGAAGCAGGGATTTCAAGTTTCATAAAGAGCTTCCAAAAATTATGGTACTTATTAGCTTTCATCTCTCATTGCCCCTATCATAAGCATGTTGAAGTGATTAAGGTTAAAGTGAACAAAGTATGGAGTATATGCTTGACAAAGTATGAGTTGGCAATCTCATGTCCCTTGAGTACGAGGGCTGCTCCTCATGATACTCAATTTTAGTCACCGGTAAGTTCTTATCATAGTAAGTACATGTGTATCATAGAGAACCGCCAACGGGGTACCCCTTGCACATGATAAAGGAGCTATCCCATATCAAAATGACAAGGCAAGAAGACAATGAGCATCTCAGCAATCTTCTTATTTACCATGGGAAAATGGTGCTTTTTTCTCTTCATTCTTCTTTTTCTGTCTCTCTTTTTTTTATAAGAAGAAAGCTTCATAGATTGATCACTATGGTGATGCTGCAAGTTTCCACCATGATTAGGCATGGCTTAGGCTAGCGGTCCAGGAGTTTATCTAACACATATACATAACTCCATGGACTTACAAGCTCCCCTTTCATTTCACACCGTTGACATCCATAAACAAAAGAGCATGATATCAAATGGGTACAATGTACAGGTGCAATGTTGAAAGCGTTCCCCATGACATCATGGTTCTGCTAATTCCAACGTAAGTGCAAGCATATACAACATAGATGACACAATGGTTCAAGTTTATTAGGGGCAAGAAAAATAAAGTGTGTCATCAAGTTTGTGAGAGCTTTAATCACTAACTTTCACATAACAAGGTGACTTTATAATTGGAAGATAGATGAAACAAGAATATACTTGGAATGTTGTAACATACCATGCATAGGAATTTATAGTGGACACTTTTGAATAACTTGGTTTATTGGGATTTGGATGCATGAGTAGAGCTTACTCATACAAGTGGCAGCTAGCAAAAGATTGGGAGCAACCAACTAAGAGAGGAATAATGGCCATAATCATGCAGAGCGACAAAACATTACTAATCAAAGAATAAAGTGGCACTACAAGTCAAAAACTAAATAATCATAGAGGCTAAGGTGACTGGTTAAAGTCATAACATGGTGTGAGCATGTTCCAAATCAACCCAAACAAAGCATCAAAGGAGAATACCACAATATTATGCTCTTATATGCTAAAACAACGCACAATTCTTTCAAGGAACACTAAGCAATCTCAATTGTTTAGAAAAAGTCATGATACAGAAATAATCACTAAGCATAAGGTCAAGGCAACATCTAACATGACATGATAAATTCTAAACCATAGTCAAAACAAGCTCCTTTTTGTACCACATAAGCATGAACTCTACTCTTTTCCAACACCTATCAACTTATTTGAAACAACTCACAAAGATAATCATCAATAAAAATCAGTGACCTTGTCTCACAAATCCACAAAGAAGAACCAAAAGAGAACACTCACAAGACAATAAGAATAAAAACTAGAGTGTTCTAGGCAATGAAAACAGAGTGTGTCTCTCTCCAAAACAAGTGTGCTGAGATCCAACCAACTTATTGCAGAAAACCAAGAAGAAGAAAACTAAAAACAAAAACATAGACGCTCCAAGAACAACACAATAGTGCATGAAACAATAAAAACGAAGTGTCTAGAAAGACCTGAGATTTTTATTAATGAAGAAGGGGATTCCTTGGGCATCCCTAAGCTTTGACGCTTGTACCTCTTGAATATTTCTTGGGGTGACAAGGGTGGCATCCCCAATCTTAAGCTTTTGTCCATTATTCATCTCATCACATCATTCTTCCTCTACACTTGAAAATTTCCTTCATACAAAACTTCACACAATTCTTCATTAGCAACATTAGTGCATTCAAAAGTAATAGACCTTTGGGTTTAGTTATAAAACAGCAAAGCTTTCATTAAAAACACAAGCTACTATATAAATTCCTCAAAAAGTTCAATTTTCCAAAGAGAACCCAAAAATAAATCAATAAAGAGGCAAATGCAAATAATGGCAGAAATCTGTCAAAACAGTCCGACAGGTGAAAACCAATTTTTTGAAGACCTTCTGTTGCTCAAATAAAAAAGTGTTGAACTAATGAAAGTTAGCTAACAACCTGGGGGATGTATTCCTAATATTACATCTCAATCCGACATACAGAGATTTTTCACGAATTGTTACAGTGAAGCAAAAAAATCTGTTTCGGGACAACAACTTCCCCAAATCTTACTTCCCTCTCATTAGAGGTTATTCTTGGCACAAAAATCAAATAAAAAGGATAAGGAGAGGTTATTACAGAGGTAATAACTTCCAAGACTCGACTAAAACTTTTGGGTTATCTCGCAATAAGTACTTTTTTAACGCCTTTACGTTAGACATGATTATTTGAGAAGATGCTCACATAAAAAATATGAATTGAAGTAAAAGAGAGCATCAAAGAGCAAATTAAAAAAACATTTAAGTCTAACGCTCTTCCTATGCGTAGGAATCTTGTAAAGAAACAAGTCATGAAAGCACAAAGCAACAAGCATAGGAAAGCAAAACAAGTGCAACTTCAAGATTTTCAACATAAAGAGGGGAAACTTAATATTGTTGAGATATATAAGACCATGTTTCCCTCTCTCATAATAAATTTCAGTAGCAACATGAATAAAATTAATAATATAACTATCACATAAAACATTCTTATCATGAGCCACATGCATAAAATAATTATTACTCTCCACATAAACATAGTCATTCTTATTAATTGTAGTGGGAGCAAATTGAACAAAATAGCTATCATTACTATTCTCATCACCACAATCATCAAATATAGGAGGCATATTGTAATCATAATTAATTTTCTCCTTAATAGTAGGTGTACTGAAAATATCATATTTATCAGTGTAATCATCATATATTGAAGGTTTGGTATCATCATAAGCAATATAATAGTTATATTCCAAAGCTGGGGAACTAAAAAGATCATTTTCATAAAAACTAGCTTCCCCAAGTTTAAACATTTCCATAGCATTAACAATAATGGTGTCCAAAGAATTCATACTAATAACATTGCTATTAGCATGCAAATAAAGTTCCATAGGTTTTTTAATTTTCTCTTCAAACACTTCATGTCCTAACTCAAAATAAATACTATAAAGCTCTCTAATTTTGTTGTTGTTTTCCATTAAGCCTAACTAGTGAAAACAAGAAACAAAAAGACAAAATTGCACAATCTAAAGGAAATAGCTTTGAGCACTCACACCAAGAGTATGTGAGTACCTTTTACCTTACCTCCCCAGCAACGGCGTCAGAAAATAGATTTCTGGCTTGCTGTTGACGTGGGAGAGAGTGTGTGAGTGCCTTTTACCTTACCTCCCCGGTAACGGCGCCAGAAAAAGGCTTGATGTCTACGCACTTCTATTCTTGTAGACAGTTGTTGGGCCTCCAAGTGCAGAGGTTTGTAGAAAAGCAGCAAGTTTCCCTTAAGTGGATTACCCAAGGTTTATCAAACTCAGGGAGGAAGTGATCAAAGGTCCTCTCAAACAACGCTGCAATCAAGATACAAGAAGTCTCTTGTGTTCCCAACACACCCAATACACTTGTCAGGTGTATAGGTGCACTAGTTTTGTGAAGAGATAGTGAAATACAAGTGGTATGGATGATTGTAAGTGGTAATGGTGCAAGAAAAGGGCTTCTGGCGGGGAGGAAAAGACTAAAGGCAAAAAGATGGAAGCAAGCAAACATGTAACTGGTCTAGTTGCAAACAGTGTTTCAATGCTTAGAAACAAGGCCTAGGGATCATCTTTCACTAGTGAACACTCTCAATAAATATATTATCTTTAATGTACTACCCTAAACTACTCTTCGGTTGGACACTCTAATCCATGGTAAGGCTATAACAACACACCTCAAAGTCTGCCTTCCCCATCTGGATAACCCCACACTGTCACCTTGAGCGCTGGATGGTTCCAACAAATACCACAATTTCATAGAGACCACCAACTCAAAATATAATCATGATAAGTATTTATGAACTCTACCATAAGTGTCACCACGGCGTGCACGCTGCCACTTCACACACGTGGGGTGAGTAGAGATCTATTGAAGCATTTGAGTATTTATGTAAACTCTAGCCTAAGTTCCACCACGGTGTGCACGCTGTCACTTTCACACACGTGGGAGAGAGCCGAAGATCTATTAAAGCACTTGAGTAGAAAAGTAGATCTATTTGATTACAAAGCTCATGATCACAATATGATCATGCATAGAGAGAGAGAGAGAGAGATGAACACATAGCTACCGGTAGAGCCCTTAGCCTCGAGGAAGAACTACTCCCTCCTCATCATGGGAATCAACAACGGCGATGGAGATGACTCCGGGGACACATACCTGTCCCGGCAGGGTGCCAGAATAGAGACTTCTGTCCCCCGAATATCCCATTCGGTGGCGGCGGCGCTGCGGAGGTTTTCGTTGCTTTCTCCCAGATAATTTAGGGTTTCTAAGCCCGGAGGCGTCTTATAGGCGAAGAGGCGAGGCGAGGAGGCAGCCAGGGGGCCACACCCCCTAGTGGCATGGCCAGGGTGGGCCCGCGCCACCCTAGGGTGTGCCCACTCTCGTGTCCTACTCCATCTCTGCTTCGATTTTCCGTATCGTTCCAGGAAAAATAGTAACTCTGGCTTTTGTCCCGTCCAATTCCGAGAATATTCATTTTTTAGCTTTTCTGAAACCAAAAACAGCAGAAAATAGCCAACTGGCACTGTGGCATCTTGTCAATAGGTTAGTTCCAGAAAGTGTATAAAAATACCTCAAAGTGCAGAAAAACATAAGATAGTTGGCACAAAACAAGCATGGAGCATAAAAAATTATAGATACATATACGACGTGTCACGCAGCGAACTTGTTGAATGGGTCGAAGACTCCGACGATTGAATAGGTTCAAAACCGTAAAATATCAAATCCGTTGTTGCTGCTCCTCCTCGCATAGGGTTATTTTGGATAGGACAAGACATTAGATCGTAAGTCATTTTTTGCCTATCCTTATTTATATCTTCAACCAAAAAAATGCTCTTATGTACTTTTTGGATGGCGCCAATTTACGAGGGGTAACCTCGGCAATTCCCATGGTTATGGACTTAGGGTTTCATAAAAAAGAGAGCGTCAGTCATTTTGTCGGCTGATCAGGCAAACAACAAAGCCGTTGATTCGCTAGTTGCGATCTAGCACACAGCTGATTGCTAGAAAACTAAGGTGTCATCTCTGTCGGGTCCTCCCAGCCTTTATATGAAAGGCTGGGTTCTGGATCCATAGCTGGAGAGGTTACAAGTTTATGTTTACAGTGCGAACTCTATGTCAGTTTATGAATATTCTTTATTTCGTCAGGTGCTTTTTGGACTTCATTGAGCCTTCATGGGTCATAAACTTTTATACGCATAGGAAAAGTAATAATAGGGCCCCGATAGGTCATACCCATGTCATTGACCCTGAAGGTCAAATTCATCTTACTTCATCAAGTCAATCTGGTATCTTCCTCCTTGTGCCTGGTATCTCTATTCTATCTTCTCCTTCTAGTTAGCGATGTCGTGGAACAACGAGTGTTATGGTTGTTTCTGGGTAACCCATCAGAGCCACATGTGGGGAGCCATCAAGAGCTACCATTTGTACATGCGCCACTATTAGCGGGATCGACGGGTACCCCTTCACCTCTTGGATGAGAAGAATGCCACTATTGACATATGGACATGTGGGGCCCACTTTTGGTGGGACCATTGGGAGCTAATGGAACCATTACTGGCCTGTTGTAGGACTTTAGGATGGTGTGTTGTCCTCATTGTGCGAATCATGTTTATGTGGGAAATACGTGTAATCATCCATATATGGAAATTTGCGTGAACTTTGGGTCAAACTGAAAAACAACAACATATGTCTGACGTAATATGTAACAAACATATATCTATGATATTCATTACAATTTGATGGATTTTCACAAAAATGCCCTATTTAGCCATTTAATTTAGGAAAAATAAAAAATCCTAAACATGCTCTCCAATAATAAGTCACCGAAATAAAATGTGTGTGTCTCGCTGAGCGGATCAATTTTTTCTCTATGGATCGTCTTAATACGATGTCTTATGCAACCTAGAGACCAATATTATCTATTAGGCACTACTCAATACAATGCCGTTTATAATGAGGGTTTGTAAGTAATACCATAACACTATTTAAACTAAATGTATAGGTATTATATATACACAATATTTTTTAGATTCACAAAAAAGGTTTTTTAGACATTTAAATAATAAAAATAAATACATCATAAATGTGTTCTCGAAAGAAACCGTCTTGAATATAGTAATACACAATATGAATTGACATAGTAGTGTGATAGAAAACTAGTGCAATGCTGTTCTATTTTGTCATATTTTACTACATAATATGTGTTGACATACACGATAATATAGATAATATTACAATATCACAATGTTTTGACAATTAGCTTCTCTTTTTCTCATCAATAGTGGTTCCAGCTTAGTTCCGACATATGCCAACTGTTGAAGGTTCTGATATTTGATCATACATTGCCACATGGATATACATAAATTCAGTATCACTTCAAAGGTATAGCCTTGAAACACATATATGGAAGAACTTCTACTTCCAGGTCATACCTTCTGCTCACCGTGAACGTAAATTTCTCGGACATGCCAATGGAAGCTAGGCTAGCCCCTTCCAGAAGCAACCAATCAAAGTGGTACAGCAAGTTTGCCAATATGATCTCCATGAGTGATGATGTGAACTGAATCCCGGGACATTGGCGTCTCCCAGCACCGAATGGAGTGAAGGTAGAGTATGTTCCATTATAATCCATATTGTCATTGAACCTCTCGGGCTTAAAGTCTTCAGGATTCTTCCAATAGTTTGGATCCCGTGAAATTGCATGGAGATTAATGTACACGTTCGTTCCATTAAGAATGTCGTAACCCATAACTTGACAGTCAGATCTACATTTTCTGGGGACTAGTGGAATGGGTGGATGCAACCTCAGGGCCTCCTTGATGATCATCCGCATGTAGTGAAGTTCAGCGATATCTCCATTTGTAATCACTCCTCGGTCTTCACCTATCAATTTACGGACCTCTAACTGTGCTTTGGACATAATTTCAGGATGGATGATAAGTTCAGATAGAGCCCACGACAACACACTTCCTGTGGTCTCCGTAGCAGCCGTAAAAATGTCCTGAAAACAACTGGTTGTGTTAGATAAATCGGTCAAACGGAGGAGCCAAGGAGTAAGTGTTACGAATAAGTTCCAGGCCTAATTAAAGACCATTTTATGGTTGGGATGTGTAGATGAGTGGTATATGATGACATGATACTGTATCATAATAGCAGGTAGAACTAGAAAAACAAATGAGAGATTCAATTTGTTCAAAAATTCTATAAAAAAAAATACTTTTGCATGTCCAGCCGCCAGTAAGCCGGGCGTGTTGCTGCTCGGGGGTAGCATAAGGAACCAGCAGTGATACTAATTGGGAGCGCGTGTGAAATAAAAATGGTATTGATTAGTCGTAGGAGGAGGTATGATATGATATACTCCTTCCGATTCCGGTTTAAATGACACAATTTGCAAATTATTTAATTCTAAATTATTTACGCGCAAAGCCATTTAATATCTGTAATTAATCCGGTGTAAAAAATAAAATAATTGTATACACATGTGTGAATAAATATGAACGCTTTAATGACTCTTCTTTCTTCACACATGTTCTTTTCACGCTATAAAATGGACCAATCAAAGAACATATAAAACCCAGAGAATTGCAAATTATGTCCTTTAAATAGGGACGGATGGAGTATCATGCATTCAGCATGCATGTAAAAAGTTAACGTGTCACTGCAATTAATTAATTACGAGAGATGCTAGAATATTATAGGTAGATATCATATATCGTGTAAGGAAAATACTTACAAACAGGATGGCGCCTACACTCTCCGTGGTTAGAGGGAATGCCAAGGACTTGTCCTCCTGCAGCCTGAGCAGCACGTTGAGCAGGTCCTCTTCGTCGGTGTTGTCGCATGCAGCCTTGCGTCCTTCCATTATGCCCATGATGATGCGCTGGAGGCGGCCATGGCTCCTTTTGGCCTTGCCCTCGCCATCGGTCAGCCAGCGTACCAAATGCGACGATGGGAAGATATCGACGGGGCTGAAGCCCTCTAGTAGCGCCATCGCCTCCCTCAGCTCGCCGAGGTACGCCTCCTGCTGTGTGAACTTGCCGCCGAAAACGGCCAGCGACACGACGTCGTTGCTCAGCGCCGTCAGCATCTTGCTGATGTTGATGGTGCCACCGGTCGAGGCCGTGGCGGCAATGCTGCGGAGGAGGTTTCCAACTTCCTTAGACCTGATACCCTCCATGCGTTTCACCTGATTGGAGCTAAGGAGCTCCATGATGCAGACCTTGCGCATCTGCCGCCAATGGTCGCCGTAGGGGGTTAAGATGATGCCATTACCGATGCTCCCGAGGATGTCCATTGTCAAGGTACTAGATCGGTCGGCAAACGAGGGGTCGTTGGTCTTCATCACCAGCTCGGCCGCCTCAGCGCTCGAGACCACCACTGTGGGTACCTCGCCTATCCTGAGCATCATCAGCGGCCCATAACGCCGAGAAAGCTCCATCATCCTATGGTGCGGAAGTCTGCTGATGACATGGTGGAGACTGCCGATGATGGGGAGGGTCCATGGCCCAGGAGGCAGCCGCTTCTTCGGCTTGTTCTTGTCGCCGGAGGTTGAGACCTTGAGGAAGCAAATAATTAGTAGCATGGATAGAGCTATTACATACATGCTTAGTGACTCCATTGCTGTTTCTGCTGCTGCGGTGCTTGCCACTAAGATCGGGCCAAGCCATGCTTTGGCTCGCACAGTTTGAGCTCGGCTCGGGTTGGCTTGTTTGGCTGACGAGCCGGAAAACCAGGCTCGGCCTGATGACCTTGGAATTTGATGAGTCGAGCTCGGTCTAGCTCGCCAGTTCGGCCGGAGATGGAGAAGACATAAGACGGAGGTGGCTCCCATGGAAGCTGGATTCAAAGTTGGGCTTGGCCAGGGTGGAAACTGGATTTAAAATCGGGCGTGGCCAGGGAAGGCGTTGGTCCGACGGGAATTTCTCGCTGGCCTTATTACTTGCCACACCGTGCTACTTGTAGCTAGTGTCGGTCTGGATTTGAAGTTCTACTGGCATGGATGCTTGGCTTTGGTTAGCATTGTCAAATAATCAATAATATATGGGTTTGTGCAGCAATCAATATTAGTACTGTCAGGGCTGATCTTTCTTTTTTGAAAAAATGTTTAAACTAGGTGGACGAGAGCAAGTTTCAAAAAGGGGGAAAATATACTATTTGCAAGCATTACTGAAAACAGGTCTTCAGTTCGATACGAACAAAGTCAACAGTACCGGCCTGTCACGAACCGTGACTAGTGCTAGCACTACTCCCGGGCCGTGACTCCTCCAACGGCTAGTAATGCGATAGCCACTAGTCCCGGGCCGGAGCAGACTTCTAGTCCCGGTCCGTAATACGGCCCGTGACTAGTAACTTGGAGCGGGCCAGCTGCTCTTTTCGGGGACTATTAGTCCCGGGTCGTATCACGGACCGAGACTAGTTGTCCCTTATATATATACAGCTTCGTGTCCACCTGTCCTAGTCATATGGTGACAATTTTACTCAAAGAAGCAAAGCCGAGTTCATGTCATTTTTTTCTCAAGATTTAGTTTGTAACCCCTAAATCCAAAGTTTTAAAAGGTTAGAATTTCATTCTTTCATCTCTTATTGCTACTTTAGTTCTATAATGCTTTAGAAGTATAGAGATATGGATCAATGCATGCATGCTCTAAAAGTAGAAGGATTTTGATATGTGTAACAAATTTTGATTAGGCACATAGTTACTGAAAATTGAAATATATAATTTTAGAGTTTCAGAGCTTAGAATGGAATGAGTTTTTCACTGATAGAACAATAATCAAAAACTCCACATTTATCATGTTAATTGTTTTCTCCAATTCAAAAATTGGTGCATGTAAATTTTTCAAAATTCAAAATTAATGCTCTAGAAGCTCTCATTAGAACTTGTAATAAATTTATCATGTTGTGTAATGGTTTTTGATATACTTTTACTATAATGCAGATGGTCCAGGAATGGATGTACGGTACTGACCGACACTCTGGCGAGTTTATTAATGACGTGCATGAATTCATCCGTGTTGCTGATGCAAACAAGCGCAATGGTTTTGTATTCTATCCATGTAGTGTATGTAGGAATCAAAAGGATTACTCTGACTCAAAAACCCTTCACAACCACCTTTGAAGTCCGGTTTCATGCCCAGTTATAATTGTTGGAAAAAGCACGGAGAGAGAGGGGTTATAATGGAAGACAATGAAGAAGAGGGGAAGGATGTCAACTATCATGATTTCCCAGAGTACGGAGATACTTCCATGGGGGATGCTGAATGGGAGGCTAAAGAAGAGACACATGATGAACCCACTGATGATCTTGGTCGTACCATTGCCAATGCACGAAGAGACTGTGAAAATGAAAAGTAGAGGAAGAAGTTCAATCACATGTTAGAGGATCGCAAAAAGTTGTTGTACCCAAATTGCGAAAATGGTCTGAAAAAGCTGGGCAGCACACTGGAATTGCTGCGATGGAAGGCAGAGTGTGCTATACCTGACTCCTCATTTGAAAAGTTGCTGAAAATGATAAAGAATATGATTCCAAAAGATAATGTATTGCCCGCCAGTACGTACGAAGCAAAGAAGATTGTCTGCCTCTAGGTTTAGAGGTTCATCCTACTAGGCTTCTTGGGCATGTATGAGAAGATAAAAGATACACCGGAAGCACGAAAGGACCATCAACATATGAAAGACCCGGATGTCCTACATCCAGAATGGTTTCAAGGTCATGCCAGCTACGCTCTTACCAAACAAGAGAAGGAAATATTTTTTGAATGCCTGAGCAGTATTAATGTCCCGTCTGGCTTCTCGTCGAATATAAAGGGAATAATAAATATGGCAGAAAAAAAAGTTCCAAAACCTAAAGTCTCATGACTGCCACGTGATTATGATGCAAATGCTTCTGATTGCATTGAGGGGGCTTCTACCGGATAATTTTCGAGGACCCATTGTGAAGCTATGTGAATTCCTTAATGCAATCTCTCAGAAGATAATCAATCCTGAAGATCCACCATGATTACAGAATGATGTGGTCCAATGTCTTGTCAGTTTCAAGTTGGTGTTCCCACCATCCTTCTTCAATATTATGACACACCTACTGGTTCACCTAGTCGAAGAGATTTCCATTCTTGGTCATGTATTTCTACACAATATGTTTCACTTTGAGAGGTTCATGGGAATCTTAAACAAATATGTTCGTAACCGTGCTAGGCCAGAAGGAAGCATCTCCAAGGGCTATGGAACAGAGGAGGTCATTGAGTTTTGTGTTGACTTCGTTCCTGACCTTAGGCCGATTGGTCTTCCTCAATCGCGGTATGAGGGGAGATTAAGTGGAAAGGGTACTCTAGGAAGGAAATCAATAATATGTAGGGACGGACATTCTTACACTGAAGCACATTACACGGTTCTACATAATTCTATCTTGACAGCCCCGTATATCGAGGAACACAAGAAAATTTTACGCTCCAACAACCCTGGAAAGCATGAATCTTGGATTAGAGATGAACACATGAAGAGTTTCGGCTGTTGGTTGCAACGTATCATCAAAAACAACAATCTTGGAGATCAGCTATACTTGTTGTCCAGGTCACCATCTTCGACTATATCGACTTTCCAAGGGTACGAGATAAATGGGTATACATTTTACACGATCGCCCAAGATAAAAAGAGCACCAACCAAAACGATGGTGTCCGCTTTGATGCAACAGACAACAATGGGTCAAAGACCACATATTATGGTTACATAGAGGAGATATGGGAACTTGACTATGGAACTACTTTTAAGGTCCCCTTGTTTCGGTGCAAATGGATCAAGCTGACAGAAGGAGGGGTTGAGGTACACAAGAAGTACGGAATGACATCGTTGGATCTCAACAATCTTGGGTACTTAGACGAACCATTCGTCCTAGCCAATGATGTGGCTAGGGTTTTCTATGTGAAGGACATGTCTAACAAACCGAGAAAAAGAAAAATAAGCAAAAGAATACATCAGACGATGAGCCAAAGCGCCACATAGTTCTTTCAGGAAAAAGAAACATCGTGGGAGTGGAGGACAAGACAGACATGTCAGAAGATTGTGATAAGTTTCATGAAATTCTGCCCTTCGCAGTGAAGGATGACCCAAGCATCATGTTAATGAATGAAGATGCTCCATGGATACGGTGGAATCATAAAGGGACACACGCGAAGAAATGATGTGTAATAATGTAAAATTTTATGAATGAAGATGCACCATGTGCCCATTTTTATGTATTAAACACGGTTATGAATGAAGATGCTCCATGACGCATATAGTGTTGTCTGTAAACCATCTTGAGTGTGTTAGTCCTGTTTTGTGGATGGACCGGGACTAAAAGGGGGCCTTTAGTCCCGATTCGTACTTACCATTAAGATCTGATCTCCAAACGCGTGTGGTCACATATTAGGGAGTGCCTCTATGACCAACTTAAGGGACATGCCGGAGGATTGGGCTCCGGCAGCATATCCCTCAAGTTGGCCGTAGTGGTGTCCCTGCTCTCGCACACCATCTTGCAGCTTGTAACTTCTCTAACTAGATCAATACGCCTGGGATCTAACTAATTTCACATATTAGGGAGTGCCTCTATGACCAGTTTCTTGGAGATGCCGGAGGACTGGGCTTCGGCGACATCTCCCTGAAACTGGCCGTAGTGGTGTCCCTGCTCTCGCACATCATATTGCGGCTTGTAACTTCTCTAACTAGATCAATACGCCTGGGAGCTAACTAATTTCACATATTATGGAGTGCCTCTATGACCAGTTTGTTGGAGATGCCGGAGGACTAGGCTCCTCCGGCATCTCCCTCAAACTGGCCATAGTGGTGTCCCTTCTCTTGAAGACCATCTTGGAGATGCCTCAAACTGGCTGGAGGACTGGACTCACAAGGATGCCTATTTATAGTACAAGTAGCTCACCATAGTATCGACACTCACGAAATAATATCGACACTCACCCCTATTATTAGTGCTCACTCGTGTTTTTTCCAGGTTGGTGTCTCCAACCGGGACTATAGGTTCAACTTTAGTCCCGATTGGCGACACAATCCGGGACAAGGTACAAGCCGCACGACATAATGTCGACACTCACCCCTAGCATTAGTGCTGCCTGGCCCAGCCTGCCGCAATCCCTTTAGTAGCGGTTGGTTTCTCCAACCGGGACTAAATATGAACCCTCTATTTATAGGCATTTCCCTCTATTTATAGGCATTTCCCTCTATTTATAGGTTTTTCCCTCTATTTATAGGCCTTTTCCTCTATTTATAGGCTGCCCGATCCAGCCTGTGAAGGGAATATGTCCGAGAGGCAATAATAAAGTGGTTATTATCGTATTCCTTATTTATGATAAATGTTTATTTTACATGCTATAATTGTATTAATATGGAAACGTTAATACATGTGTGTTTAATAAACAAAAAGGAAGTTCCTAGTTATGCCTCTCTTATAAACTAGCTCGTTGATTAACATGATGATCAAAGTTTCCTGATCATGAACATTGGATGTTGTTAATAACGAGGTCACAACATTAGTGTAATGATGTGATGAACATTCATCCGAAGTATAGCATTACGATCAAAGTCATTGAGTTTATATTGCTATAACAACTTACGAAGTGATCCTAATCCTTAGACCATGAGATCATGTCAATCACTAACACCGGAAGAGTTTCTCGATAACATCAAACGTCACACCGTAACTGGGTTATTATAAAGATGGCTTCAGAACTACTAAAGTGTTATGTTGAGACCCATGGATCGAGAGTGGAATTTGTTCATCCCAATGACGGATAGATATGCTCTGGACCCTCTCGGTGATATCACATTGATTAGCTTGCAAGCAAGTGATTTGATCACTAGAATGTTATATCACGGGAACGAGAAAAGAGTGCATGTCGGTAACAAGATCAAACTAGGTATGGAGATACCGATGATCGAATCTCGGACATGTAATATATCGTGAAACAAAGGGATTAAGATACTAGCGTAAAAGGTTCACACGATCACAGAAGTCATCGTTGAATGTGTGGGAGTCAGTACGGATCTCCAGGTCCCGCTACTGATTATTGATCGGAGAGGGGTCTCGATCATGTCTGCATTATTCGCGAACCGTAGGGTGATACACTTAAGGGATACCGACACCATTCGGAGCAAATGATATGCCAGATAAAGAAAAAGGAAAGCGCAGGAATTTATTTCACTAGACACCGAAACTGTTTCGGTTGAAATTGCTAAAACTGGTTCTGCATGTGAAATTGAAATGTTGTAAGGGGTTTTATGTGAATGTTTGTTAATTAAAGTAATTAACAAAATTCTGAATAAATAAATAAAAGAGTTTTATTTAAATGAGAGCTTGCATTAAATTTGGTGGAAATTTAATGCATGTGAGTGGATTTTTGAGTGGAGGCTTTTTAATGGGAGTGGAGGCTTTTCATTTTGAGTGGGAGCTCCACCCACATGAATGTGGAAGAGGTGGGGGCAGCCCCATGGCTGGGCGCCATGCCCCTTGGGTGCCCCCCCTCTCCCCTATAAAAGGCCCCCCTCTCCTCCTCTCAAAGCACACCTCCTCGCGAAGGATCTCTCTCCCCCCTTTAGAATTTCCCAATGGTCTCGGATCAGCGAGATACATGTTCCCAGTGGCTTTTTCTGGAAGGATTTGTTGCTTCCGCTGCTTCACTGGAGCGAGGGCGCGGAGGTTGTCGGGGTACCCGTACGTGTGTGCGATCACGGATGCACCACTGCTTTGAGGTGCTGGACTTGATCGTGTTGGACCAGCTGGACCAGATGGACTTCATCACGATCTTGAGTCGGCAAGCATTCGTCTACATCATCCACGAGTACAACCTCGTTAACGCTATTCGGTCTTCGAGGGTATGTATTCTATGGATGTATATCCACCCGTTGCTTGCATCTAGTAGATAGATCTTGGTACATAGATGTTCCCATCGTAGGAAATTTTTTGTTTTCTATGCTGCGAACCCTACAGTGGTATCAGAGCCGGATCTATGCGTAGATGCTTTGCACGGGTAGTACACATATGAGTATGTGGGCGATGATGATCATTTTATCGCTTCTTAGTTGTACTTTGGATATTGGTGGCATAGTGGGATGAAGCGGCCCGGACAAACTTTACATGTCCTCGCACATGAGACCTGTTCCACACTTGACATGCAACTAGTTTGCACAAGTGGCTAGCGGGTGTCTGTCTCTCCTACTATAGTCAATATCTAATTTGCAACGAGTTGTCAACAATTTGGTTATCCTCGTTGTGGTTCATGTTCGTAGGTAAGAACGGTTCTATCTTCGAAAGCCCTAAGCCACGTAAAACTTGCAATGGATAAATTAGAGGCGTCTAGTTTAGATTGTTGCTGGGCTAGTGTTATGATATGGTGATATTGTAAGTAGAAGTATGAGATGATACTCTTACAACATACATAACGTGTAAACTCCATAGACCTTGAATTTACACATAAAGGTATGATAGTGATCATACCACGATGCACATGATAGAGATCATATGCGGGAACCATATCATTCCACTAATAAACATGTGATGTTTGATAGCATCTTATATTTCTTGTTTGGCGTTTTATTAGCATAATAAGATGATCCCTCATTTAGATATCAAGATAAAAATGTGTTCTTCCTTAAGTATGCACCGACAATGTTTCGTCGCTTCAAGACATCACGTGATGATCGGGTGTACTTGAATCCACGAGCACATCTCGGGTGTAAGACAGTTACACACGTGAATACTAAGGTTCTTACTTGGCGAGCCTAGCATGTACATACATGGCCTCGGAACACGGACCGAAAGGTTAAGCATGAGTCATATAGTAGATATGATGCCCATTTGATGCTCGCCTTTGAAGCTACGCCGACTCACGTGATGATCAGAGTGTAGTGGATTTGGTTCATGTAATCACCAAAAAGACACGAGGGATGTCGTTTTTGAGTGGGAGTTCATTTCTAATTTGGATTAGTAGAACTCAATTTATCATAAATTAATCAAAGTGAATTTGCATAATTTGTTGTAGTCATTGGCATTGGTTCACCACCTTATGCATAGTTGTAATTGAGATAATAGAACTATAAGATTCTGGATATATACTTTACGAACTGGTATCGTATTGTGTTGAGTGTCAATCTAAAGTTTAAAGTCCTATTGCAAACATTCAGCAAACTCTATTTACTCCGTGAAATTTAATAGTTGGTATTAAATCGAGAGTAACAATTCCAGTGTTAGTATCTTAAGTATCATGTTTGCCTCCATGATTCTTGATTGTTTTAATATCAAGTTTATCTAGGAGCTGAAAGAATTGTTTCAGAAACCATCATGTGTGGCAGATATAACGATATCTGAAACAATTTTTTGGTTGCAATATGATAGAGTATAATATGTGTTCTCATATAGGATGAGAATTTACAAAGGTTGGAGATGATAGACATCCTAATCATCCAAAAGGGTTTTGGAAAGCAACATTATACTCACGATTATCCTTATAAGCTACATTAGCTTGATCATGAAAGTCGTCATGATAAGGATGAATAGAAGATGTATGTAAAAATTTTACTACACTAAAAGATTACTAAAGAATGGATTTGAAAAGAATACCGATCATTTTGATGATGGTGATCTACTTCAAAGTGCAAATCCAAAGGTATTATTATTTGAATATACACGCTTTGGACTATGTGTCATGTATATGGCGCCACTTTTGATGTTGATAGATTCTTTTAAAAAGGAAAAGGAAATGCTGAAAGAGAATCTATAAAATATATTTGGCAGAAAAGAAAAGATTGGAAATATCCAATTTAGGTATATGGATGATATACAGGTTATGGTTGTATTCTTTGCGTGTTAAATAATGTGGTTCTTGGGTATTGGATACCGAATTTGTTTGTATGAAATTTCATACGGAACAACGCAATTCATGAACCAAAATGGCCTAAGTAACCAGCAAGAGAATATGTGATGATGTTCATCAAAAACAAACAAACCGTTGTTTGTATTTCTCTTTGACATCAAAGCTTGACTTCAAGATTTGTTTTAATAATTGTTATTTGAATCAGGTATTATGAGAACAAAGGTTGTTCAAATAATTACCGTATTCCATATAAGATGGATGATTTACAAATCTAGTTGGAGAAATCACATCCATAAAGCCTAATGCTAAAATGTCGCAAGAAAAATGATTGAAAGATCACTTACGAAGTGACATCGCCGTTTAAGTTATATTGGAAAGAAAACATGAAGAATCTCCATATTCATGGATTTTTGGAGTCTTTGATTTGATCAAGTGACGCTTGTGAGACTTTCCACGTGATAATTAAAACTTCGTTCAAAGGCCAAAGAAGAACGAACGACTAAATTATTGGAATTTATACATATCGATGTATGTAGTCCATTATGTATAGTCGTAAGCGATGGATTTCAACTTCATATGCTTTCTCCGAAAATTTGAGTGAATCTTCACTTAATGAGAAAGAAGTGTGAAATATTTGAAAACGTTCAAAGAATTTCAAGATGAAGTGAAAATCATTGTGACAAGAAAATTAATGGTTTATGATTTTTTCGTAAGGGATTTATTTGAGTTACAAGTGTAACAAGAAAATAAATGAATTATGATTTTATCATAAAGG
The DNA here is from genome assembly GCA_916181665.1 of Avena sativa. Lineage (NCBI taxonomy): Eukaryota > Viridiplantae > Streptophyta > Magnoliopsida > Poales > Poaceae > Avena > Avena sativa. Next base: position 10,584,594 of record OV702300.1, on the reverse strand, counting down.
GATTTATTTGAGTTGCAAGTTTAGCAAAACACCTAGATTTACATCTCCCGAAACACCATAGGAGTATGGAGTGTTTGAGATTTGTAATGAAACCTTGTTTGACATGGTTGGATCAAAGGTGTTATTTATAAAACTGCCATTATGTTTTAAAAGATTAAAGCTTTAGAGACTTCCGCTTTTACACTGAAAAGAGCTCCATCTTGATCCGTTGAAATGACACCATGGAAGTTATGGTTTGTGGTAAAACCCAAGTTGTCATTTCTTAAATTTTGGTATGCTAAACATAAGTAACATGTTTACAACCGAAGTCGGATGAGCATGTCTTTGTAGGTTATTTCGAATAACAATTGGTTATTCCTCCATAACACCAAGGACAAAAGGGTTTGTCGCTTGAAACGTGAAGTTTCTTGAAGAAGGAATTTTTCATAAATGTTAAATGGGAGGACAATAGAAAATTGATAAGGTTAACGAACCTTAGCTATATGTGCTGAGTTGCGCAGCGCCGGAAAATGTTCCGGATGCAGCCAGAATGCTCATGGCTCACGTGCCTCAAATGTTGTGGTCACGGAGATCTAAGTTCCTATTGAACCAAGTAGGTCGGTTAAATAATCAAATGCTAAGATTTGAGAGTAAATCATTATTGTTTGACAATGATGAACCGAATACATACAAAGAAGCGATGATGGGCCCTGACTCCGTCAAATGGCTTGAAGCCATAAAATCCGTGATAAGTCCATACACGATAAATCAAGTTTTGAACTTGGAAGACCCTCCGGAAAGGTGTAAAAACCTATCGGTCGTATTTGGATCTATAAAGAAACAGACATGGATGTTTCAAATCTATGAAATAGTCGACATGTCGTAAAGTATTTTATGACAATGTTCAAGGAGTTAACTATGACAAGATTTGATCTTTCATAGCGATATTTAGTCTGGACGGATTAAAGTAGCAACCACTACATATAATTTGGTATATGGTAGATGAATAAACAAAACAAAGTTCTTCTAATAGAATGGTTACCTAGGACGTGTACATTACACGGTCCAAAGGGTTTTGTTAAATTCAAAGGATGCTAAAAAGGGCATGCAAACTTCAATGGTTGAAGTAAGCATCGCGGAGTTGGAATCTTCACCATGATGAAAAATAAGTTTTTCATCAGGAGACGATGAAGATGCTTGCATTTGCAAGAAATTAAGTGGGAGCGCTGAGACATATTTCTAATACATTATGTGGAGGACATCTTGTTGATTAGAAATGATGTATATTTTATTGACAAAGGTTAAGAATTTCATTTCGATGAAAGACTTAGGCAAAACCCGAATATTTAGCATGAATGTCTATAGTGGATAGACTGTGACGCTAATATGGTTGTGCCAAACATACATATATGAGATATTGAAGGAGTTAAATATAGAAACGACAAGAAACAACTCTTGTTGCATGGAAAAGAATTGAATCAAGATTCAAGTGTATCGACACTTGATAAGTGAAACAAGATTCAAGTGCTTTGACACTTGATGAGTGAAATCACGAGAATGTTTTGATCAATCAAACCATGATATGTACAAATCCAGATATGTCCTATGCTCTAAGTGTTATGAGCATATACCAGAATGAATCATAAAATGATCATTGGACTATAGTAAGGATATTCTTATGGTCTTTTGGAAGAACTAAGAATATATTTGTGTAGAGATGACAAACAATTACAAATAGTTCATTGTAAAGCGTTACATTGATACTAGTTTTGTCACAAGATACAAATTAAGTTTATCTCAATTTAAACTATGGGTGGCACAATGTAATGGAAAGGAGATTCCATGATGGATTTGGATGAAATCCATAGTTAAGACATTGTGACGAATACTACAACAAAAAGGCTAAGTATATGACTGCTATAGTAGCAGCAAAGGAGGGAATTTGTGTCAAGTAGTTTGTTATCAAACTAAGGTGTGGTTCACAAAGGGCTAACACTAAAGATATATTGTATGACAATAGTATCGACATGTTTTAACCCCAAGGAATTAAAGGTCTCACCAAAAGACCAGATTTATACAATGCCATCACATTGGAGAATGAGTGATGCGTGGAGACGCAAAGACATGCAAATACACACGGACATATAAGCGTCAGATCCGTAGATTATGTTAACCACTTGCAATTGCGTATATGGAACACCAGAAAGCCATAGGTGTTCAATACACAAAGTTTTCAAACTAGATTATTGTCTCTAGTGCAAGTGGGAGACTGAAGGGAATATGCCCGAGAGGCAATAATAAAGTGGTTATTATCGTATTCCTTATTTATGATAAATGTTTATTTTACATGCTATAATTGTATTAATACGGAAACGTTAATACATGTGTGTTTAATAAACAAAAAGGAAGTTCCTAGTTATGCCTCTCTTATAAACTAGCTCGTTGATTAACATGATGATCAAAGTTTCCTGATCATGAACATTGGATGTTGTTAATAACGAGGTCACAACATTAGTGTAATGATGTGATGAACATTCATCCGAAGTATAGAATTACGATCAAAGTCATTGAGTTTATATTGCTATAACAACTTACGAAGTGATCCTAATCCTTAGACCATGAGATCATGTCAATCACTAACACCGAAAGAGTTTCTCGATGACATCAAACGTCACACCGTAACTGGGTGATTATAAAGATGGCTTCAGAACTACTAAAGTGTTATGTTGAGACCCATGGATCGAGAGTGGATTTGTTCATCCCGATGACGGATAGATATGCTCTGGGCCCTCTCGGTGATATCACATTGATTAGCTTGCAAGCAAGTGATTTGATCACTAGAATGTTATATCACGGGAACGAGAAAAGAGTGCATGTCGGTAACGAGATCAAACTAGGTATGGAGATACCGATGATCGAATCTCGGACATGTAATATATCGTGAAACAAAGGGATTAAGATACTAGCGTAAAAGGTTCACACGATCACAGAAGTCATCGTTGAATGTGTGGGAGTCAGTACGGATCTCTAGGTCCCGCTGCTGATTATTGATCGGAGAGGGGTCTCGATCATGTCTGCATTATTCGCGAACCGTAGGGTGACACACATAAGGGATACCGACACCATTCGGAGCAAATGATATGCCAGAGAAAGAAAAAGGAAAGCGTAGGAATTTATTTCACTAGACACCGAAACTGTTTCGGTTGAAATTGCTGAAACTGGTTCTGCATGTGAAATTGAAATGTTGTAAGGGGTTTTATGTGAATGTTTGTTAATTAAAGTAATTAACAAAATTCTGAATAAATAAATAAAAGAGTTTTATTTAAATGAGAGCTTGCATTAAATTTGGTGGAAATTTAATGCATGTGAGTGGATTTTTGAGTGGAGGCTTTTTAATGGGAGTGGAGGCTTTTCATTTTGAGTGGGAGCTCCACCCACATGAATGTGGAAGAGGTGGGGGCAGCCCCATGGATGGGCGCCATGCCCCTTGGCTGCCCCCCTCTCCCCTATAAAAGGCCCCCCTCTCCTCCTCTCAAAGCACACCTCCTCGCGAAGGATCTCTCTCCCCCCTTTAGAATTTCCCCATGGTCTCGGATCAGCGAGATACATGTTCCCAGTGGCTTTTTCTGGAAGGATTTGTTGCTTCCGCTGCTTCACTGGAGCGAGGGCGCGGAGGTTGTCGGGGTACCCGTACGTGTGTGCGATCACGGATGCACCACTGCTTTGAGGTGCTGGACTTGATCGTGCTGGACCAGCTGGACCAGATGGACTTCATCACGATCTTGAGATCGGCAAGCGTTCGTATACATCATCCACGATTACAACCTCGTTAACGCTATTCGGTCTTCGAGGGTATGTATTCTATGGATGTATATCCACCCATTGCTTGTATCTAGTAGATAGATCTTGGTACATAGATGTTCCCATCGTAGGAAAATTTTTGTTTTCTATGCTGCGAACCCTACAGTCTGCCCTCCCTTTCCCTCTATTTATAGGGCGACCGTCATGGCCACCCACACATACACACATTCTTTGTCGCCTACTTTAGGATGTCCATCCCGCATCCTCGTAGTCGACTCGGCGGCAACGATGGAGTACTGGGCTCCTCCGGGCATGTCCGAGATTGGAATCCGCCGGGCTGGCACTGGATGGTGGTACCTTCCGGGACGCGTAGCTTGGTGAGAAATCTGGGTGTTGTCTTCGAGCCGGAGCTTCCTTGGTGGAGGTCGCCTGGTCCAGGAAGGGCGCAGAGGGAGCCGGCCACTTAGGAGGTGGTACAACGTCGTGTCAGGGAGGAGGACGAGCACGTCCGTCTCTATATGGATTCTCGTGTCATGGTGGATGTCATAGTGGAGGATTTTGCGGACCTAGAGATTGACATCGCTACGCCTGAAGGCCTTACGAAACTAGGAGATGTCAAGCACAACATCATTCTATGGAAGAAGAAGTACATCAAGTTTGCAGGCTCGGCGCCAAGGCCACCGATTCCGAGGAATCCAAGTCCACCCGCCCCGCCCCGATGATCGTCAACCTCCAAGTCCATACCGCCTCGATTATCGTCAACCTCCAAGTCCACCCCAACCCGATTATCGTCAACCTCCAAGTCCACCCGGCCCCGATGTCGATCGCCGCAGCAGGAGTACATCAACTTGATCTTCGCCTCCATGCAATACTACTACCTCGTCAAAGAAACGGAAGGTCGCCGCTCCCCCGCGCCCCACATCGAAGAAAGGTCAAACGACGAAGATAGTCGACATCCCGCCAGCTCTTCCAAAGAGACCTTATGACAAGACCGATGAGGAAAATGCCGCGGATGTGGCTGCCCAAGTTAAGGAGCATTTTGCACCAAAAAAGCCTGAGCCAAAACTGGTATATGATGAAAAATCCAAAAAGTGGGCTAAGTCCTTTCTTGAGAAACCATCCCAGATATCAATGAATCTGGAATCAGACTATGACCGGGAGATTATTAAGCAAGAAAAGAATAAAAAAAGCACAAGTGCAAAAAGCGGGAAGCAAGTTGCCTAGCTCGGAGTATATAAGTATCAATCGGTCCCCCCGCTCAAAGTGATTTCAGACCTCGACAAGGCCTTCAGAGCTGAAATGGATATGGACATGCAAATAATAGAACCCAGAGCCAGTACTAATGCTGTACTAATGAGCATCACTGTATCGGAGGCCAAAGCACTTGCCTACGAAGCAAATATGTCTGTTGGTCAATATTTAGGCTATGAAGATACGCCAGTGGGTCAGATAGTACGGAAGTATGTCCAAGGGGAGCCTCTAGTCAGTAATGAGGAGCTCGCGTGTCTATCCACCCATATGCAAAATCTGCACACATGGTATATGGTGCAAACAGAAAAAAGCATCAGAAATATTGGTTTGCGGTGGACGTTAGAAAGGAGCACCACTTCAAACCATACTCGATACAGGTTCAAATGACCGAACTATTTCAGTTATATAACCAGCGCGCCCTCGACAAATCTATCATTGGTTGCTACTGTATGTAAGTGATTTATTTCTATAATTAAGTTTGTAGCTTAGCTCGTTCATTGCATTTAATATACTATCCTAACTGTATATTCTTTTGTATGATATTATATTCTGCAAAATGAAGATGCTTCAATGCAAAAGAGCTAGAAGATATGACGTTGGGTTCATTGACCCATATATCGTCAATGAATATATATTAAAGAATCACCCCAAGGACATGGAGGAAGACCTGTGCAGGTTCTTAACCGAGAATAATTTTGTTAAGAAAATACTATTTCCTTACAGCTTCAAGTGAGTGTTTCTATCTTGTACACATTTTATTTTTCCTTACTCGATGTTAAGTGTAATTGATGAGCTATGGATGTATGCTTATGTAAACGTCCACAAATTCCACTCGATCTTGCTAAACATGCAAGTTGACAAGTCCCTAGTTGAAGTCCACGACTCAATAAGTTGGGACCAAGAGCAGTGGAGCGACATGAAAGCAATGCTCCATAAATAATTTCAATCATTATCGCATTATATCGGCCTCTTTCGTTCATTTCCTGATATCAAGTAACTAATAACTCCTTTGTTCATTTTCTTTGCCGAGAAGGTGTTGGACACGGTTTAGACAGAAAATACCAGGTCCATTCAATGAGGAGCTAACTTATAAAATGATAAAGAGTTTACAGCAGTCACCGGGAACTCATTTATGTGGATACTACGTTTGCGAGTACATCTACGAGTTGACCAGTGAGCGGAAAGTTGATTCACATTATATTTATGATTTGCGGGAGATTAGAGCCAGACCAGCGCATACGAGCAATTCAAAAAAGCTGGCAGGATTTCTGATGAAGGAGATCCTTGATGTACATAGAGAACATTATGTGGATGACGAGGAACTCTATATACCTTAGTGATCTCCATATAGTTGATATGATATATATATCATCAATGACCATATAATTTCAAAACATTTCTTCCTTTTGATATGATTGATTATATGTATGCTTGCAAGGGATAGATTAATTATATGTACTATGTATGTAGTAGCGTAGAATATGTGTACTGAAATATATGTTCGAAATTATAGTGAAACACAAAACGAAAAAGGAACGAAATGGCAAAAACAAAGGGAACACATAATCTCTGCCGCGGCAAAGAAACACACGAATTCTCTGTCGCGGCAGGAAGGCATATAGTCCTGGGTGGTGTTACGACCCAGGACTAGAGGGTTTCCGCCCCCCGTCTCGCTGAAACAGCCACGTGGATGTCTTCTGTCGCGGGCCGTAGCGAGCCGGGACTAGAGACGGGGGGGGCTCTAGTCCCATTTTGGCAGTCCCGGGCCCAAAACCGGGACCAGAGCCCGTTATGGCCTGGGATTATATGCCCTTTTTCCACCGGTGAAGCATCGTACGTGTTTAATTAACAAATTATCCGAAACTTGGCTTTGCTTAGCACCGTCAAATGATCAATAATATATGGGTGCATGCATCAACTGATACTAGTTCCAGGGGTGATCTTTCTATTTGAGAAAAAGTTTAAATGAGGTGGACGAACGAGTTTAAGAAAGAAAAATATATTCCCTGTGTACCAAAATAATTGATTTGACTCTGTCTAGATTCACATGTATCTATACGCATTTTATCATATAGATATACTCGAATCAAGAAAAACTCAAGTCATTTATTTTGAGACAGAGGGAGTATATACTATTGACAAGCATCGTGTTAAATTAACAAATTGACAGGTGGACAACTACTGTTTTCAAATGCATCTCTTATTATGGACAGCCGTTTACATTAAAATTAAATGTTACTAAGTGTTAACGCATGTCCGGGAAGGGGGTCACACCTGGGGCCTACACATGGCACCTACCAACATTGCACCACTCTCACACACTTATCCTAGTGGCACATGCAAGTTTTCGTGTGATTCTGACGATCCGGTGGTCTTTCTCCGGCGAAACCCTAGACATGGGGCCCCGGATCGTCTACCCCTATAGCTGTCTACGTACAAGGGTAGCCCGGTGGACATTTCTATTTGTTTTGGTTTGTTTAGGACATATGTACATGGTGAGCAAAGGTTGGGCCAACTTTGCCACATTCTAGGCACCGGTTATCCCGCGGCGGGAGTTTCCATGTACAGATCCAGAATTTTACTAAGTCTTAACGCATGTCCGAGAAGGGGGTCACACCTGGGGCCTACACATGGCACCTACCAACATTGCACCACTCTCACACACTTATCCTAGTGGCATATGCAAGTTTTCGTGTGATTCCGACGATCCGGTGGTCTTCCTCCGGCGAAACCCTAGACCTGGGGCCCCGGATTGTCTACCCCTATAGCTGTCTCCGTACGAGGGTAGCCCGATGGACCTTTCTATTTGTTTTGGTTTGTTTAGGACATATGTACATGGAGAGCAAAGGTTGGGCTAACTTTGCCACATTCTAGGCACCGGTTGTCCCGCGGCGGGAGTTTCCACGTACAGATCCAGGATTTTACTAAGTGTTAACGCATGTTAGGGAAGGGGGTCACACCTGGGGCCTACACATGGCACCTACCAACATTGCACCACCCTCACACACTTATCCTAGTGGCACATACAAGTTTTCGTGTGATTCCGACGATCCGGTGGTCTTCCTCCGGCGAAACCCTAGACCCGGGGCCCCGGATCGTCTACCCCTATAGCTATCTCCGTACGAGGGTAGCCCGGTGGACATTTCTATTTGTAGTAAAACTATGATGAGAACTTGAATAAGATAACTAATATCTTGATTGTGGATGTTGAATATGAAGAATCGCAACGTCATTTCATGTGGGCGTGGAGACGTCTCTGCCATTGGGAGGATACCAACTCGTCCAATTATTTAAAAATAGAACAATGTTGAAATAATTGGTACTAATTAATAAGTACAAGTAAAATACAAGTTAATAAGTAGGGAAAAAAGGATCTACGCCGACAGCCCCCTTGGCGTAGGTCTAGCAGATATTTTGGGTGGAGGAAAAGAAAATGGAAACATCTACGCCGACGGTCGTCGGCGTAGATCTAACGCCGTCACGGGCCGGCGGGCGTGGGACAGGCTGGGCCAGGCTACGCCGAGAGCACCTGTACACCGAGGATAGCCGTCGGCGTATCGCGACCTACGTTGACGGCAATTATACGCCGACAGCCGCGTAGGGAGATGGCCTGGGCGACATCTACGCCAACGGCCCAGACGTTTGGCCGCCGGCATAGCTCCCAGCCGTCGGCGAAGATACCTATTCCTGTAGTGTGTATGCATATATTAGTTCAAAGCTGGGTCAAGTTGTAAACGTGCAGACAAGATGTACCCGCATCTATTTTTTTTTTGCGGGGCATCTATTTTTTTTATGATTAGAGAAGGTCAAAGTACTTCCAGGTCGTTGTCATGCCAATTTCCATAAATGTAAGGACAGATATTTACTTTATTTATTTAATCTGAGGATAAATCTTCACCTGAGATAAAATGTCAGTAACTAATAAAGGAAAAATCGATCCAAGAATTTTTTGGAAATTTGTAAGACAAAGACTTGGAAGTACATTGACATTCTCTATTTATCATTAAAAAAATTAGAAGCCGGTACATCATGTCTGCACGTTTACAGGGTGACTCAGCTTTGAAGTAATATGCATATAATTTTATTGGAAATGGCCCGACTATAATAACAGATGCATTGGAAAATAGTAGTAGTCCACGACCCGGCTGGCCAATTTGCTAATTAAACATGATGCTTGTAGATTTTTTTCCTTCTTAAAACTTGTTCTTCCATCTAGTGAAAAAAAAATCAAAAAGAAAGATCACCCTTGCACTAGTATCGATTGATGCACACACCCATGTTACTTCTATAATAGACGCTAGTCTATCCACTAGTACAAACGCGTTATTTAGAGATGTCAATTGTCCATAGGCCTCAACCGGTTTCTCGGCTCAAGCGCATAACTTTTAAGATCACGTTACCTGGGCCAGTTTTTCTTTGCGTCTCTAAGATACACAATCTTAGACAGTGCAACAAGGAAAACGTCTCTAACATATACGAATTGGAGACGGCTAGTAGTGCTGACCGCTTGCAAGAACTCCCCAACCTCAGAAAACCTATACTAGGAATTGTCTCCAATAGTCACGCGATCTGAATCGATTCTAACAAATACCGTCTCTAAAACTAGTGTGCTCGAAACGTCTTTTTAAAATGACCGTCTCCAGTGTGTGTAAACCATTTTCAATAATGACATGCTAATTCAAACTCGATCATAACTGACATAACACATAATCATAATTCAGCAGTCAGATAGACAGATTAACTCAAAAATTATAGCATCCAGTCAAAAGAAGACCATTATATTAACAATTAATATTAGCCCAATAGTTGGGGAAATACAGATTTAGTCATTACTTTATGGTAGGGCATAAAGAAACGCGAAGTGATTATGCACCGTTCATGAAGAGTTGTGAAGAGCCAAACATGCAAGATGCAGACACGTGATAGCAATGAGAAAGGGAAAAATCTCGTGCAGTTAAAAAGCATTGAGCAAAATCCGCTGGCGGCCGCACGACGCCTTGATTCTCACACTAGATGTGGGGACGCATGGTAACAGTAACGCAGTTGTGCCACCTACACATGAGCATGCAATGGAGTGGTGAGGCCTAATAATGACACGTCCCATCGACAGAACTATGGCACGCCATTTTCGTCAGCAATGACGTCATGAGTGGTCAAAAAGAAAATAAGGTCAAGTTTATCCGAATAAAAAGCTTATAGTCTATATTTTGATGCATGCACCCGAACATAGACTCGGGGGCTATTTCCATCGGAAGCGCCGTCGCGCACCCGCTAAAAATTAATATAGTACTTTCCTCGAATGGAGCATCTACTTTGAGCCTATGCTTCGATGCAAGCATCGCAACATAGCCCTAGGGGCTACTTCCATCGGGAGCGTTGTCGCGCACCCGATAAAAAATATCCTCCTACAGAGTCAATATTTTTAACATGACAAAAGCATAAAATTTGAGCCTAAACTCGAATTCAAGTATTCGTCTGTAGCATTGGGGGCTACTCCTATCGGGAGCGCTGTCACGCACCCGATAGATATTCTGAAGCAAACCTATGAGTATTACATGCTTGTATCCTTATACGGCTACTCCCATCGGGAGAATCCAATAAAATATTAAAGAAGTCGATAACTTCAGCTATTCCTACAGCCAAACAAGGCAGTCAATAAAATTCTCTCAGACCGCGTCCACCGCGATAACATGTCTGAATGCCGTGTCCACGACATGAAGATAAGACCCCGGGATTTATCGTGAAGCGGCTTGATAACCGCACACGAATGTGTTCTGCCAATATTTATCCATATCTACGATACGATAAAAAGTACCAATGGACTCATCCTGTAACCAAAATATAAGCACTGAAATTCACTTTTTGATAAGACCTCCGTGACCCGAACTGAATTACGCTAGCAAATACCGAGTTCAAGCCTAGGGACTTGAATTTGATGTTGGTTTACATTGTTTTTGCCCAAGTGCAATTAACTGATTCCCGATCTGTCGGATGTGTTAGACTCGTTGTACCAAATCGCTACAAAGCTTAAATAAATAAGAACGTCAGCTTACAACAAAAACTTCGGCTAAAACAACTAAATAGAATTTTAAGACTCGACCCGAATCTACGATTTAGATAGAGTCTCGGGGGCTACTGACATGGATATGACATATCGGGTCACTATGATTAGTTACCCTAAGCGCATAAAAGCTTATGGCCCACACTGGTAGAGAACGCCCCATGCGTCCCAGTTGGTAAGGGCCATTAGTCCCGGTTGCCCAACCGGGACGGGGCAATCGGGACTAAAGCTCTAACCTTTAGTCCCGGTTGCCCCACCAACCGGGACAAATGGGGGCACACGTGGCGGCATCAGAGCGCGAGGGGGGGTGGAGCATTAGTCCCGGTTCGTAACACGAACCGGGACAAATGGGGGTACACGTGGCGGCATCAGAGCGCGAGGGGGGGGGGGGGTGGAGCTTTAGTCCCGGTTCGTAACACGAACCGGGACTAATAACCTGCTGCCGCGGCAGAGATTTGGCCCATTTCTCTGCCGCGGCAGAGAATTCATTTTGGCACATTTTGTTGCCGCGGCAGCATTTTCGCCACTTTTTGTGCCGCGGCAGAGAATTCATTTAGGTTGTTTTATTGTTTATTTAGTGTTTTGCACTTATCAATGAAGGAACCTTATATTACACAAGATCATCATGACAACATTTTACATTCAATACACGGATCGAGTTCATGCACTACATACAAAAGTTGCTATTCGATGCTACCGGCCAATTCCTTGAAAGTTGCTATTTTTACAATCCCTATTGTCTATACACAGCCGAATAGTATTCCCCTTTTGGGTCTAGGACTTCTGCATCCAAGAATCCCGCCAATTCCTCCTGTATTGCTCGTATGCGATCCTTTGGCAGAAGACCGTCCCGTAGACGTTCGATCTGATTTAAAAAAGGAGTCAGCCTATATGAATATGAAACTAAACACAATTTGATTGTAATTAAAAACTATAGAAATTGTTTACGTACGTGAAGTTGCTCTAAATTTCTGCCCTTCTCATCGCACGTCTGTCGGATGAACTCGCATACATAGTATCCACATAGATTGTTACCTGGTCCCTGCGTCAGGCACTTTACGACAACAGAGTTCAATCAAAATAATAATCAAGCATGATAATAACTGTATCAAAACTAGAATCAAAGAGATGCGCGGATATAGCTAGTGGTGCTTACATCTAGTGGTTGAAATGTAAGCTCCTCTTTCCAAACATCCCTAGCCTTCTTGGTGAACCGTTTCCAAGCGCTGCCCGGCGTAGAAAACGAATAAAATAAGTTATTAAGTACTTGATATCATAAAATTCACGAACGTTGCCGATATAGTGTCGTAATGATTAGAATTACCGCTGGAGAAGTATCTGCATGTCCTTCCACGTCTCAAGGGGTTTATGTTTCAAGTCCATGACTAGTACACGCCCTTTGTCAAGTTGAATGATTAACAGAATATAGTGGTACCTGCGAATGCAGAACTAATCAATTATATACTTAACATCGAGTAATCGAAATGAAAGTGTATACAAGACAATAACACTCACTGGAAGTTGTAAGGAAATAGTATTTCCCTTTTGGTTTCTTGAAACCTTAACGCGTGTACTATATTATCCTCCGTATCCTGGGGGCTTATTTTGAGATTAGCTTCATGAACCCAATATGGGTCAATGAAGCCAATGTCATAGATTTGTCCTCTGCTGCATTCGAGAATCTTCATTCTGCATATTAAAGTATGATTATATACATGCAATAAACAAAATAATATAGATGGAGACTAAGTTAATTACAGAATTAGTACTTACAGACAATAGGCACTCATGATCGATTTGTCCAAGGCGTCTTGATTGAATAATTGAAATAGTTCATCAAATTCAATGGATATCATGTCATCCCTTTCTTTCCCATGATGCTTTTTTGTAACCCTCAGCACTATCCAGTTAGCCCCGGCCTTTGTGGCATGCAAGTACCAGTTATGCAATCTTCGCATTTTTGTTGGAAGATTGTTTACCTCCTCAGGTTTGACGAGAGGTTTTCCGTACTGGTATTGGTATGCTACTTCACTCACGGGGAAGAACTCTAACTGGGATAAGTACTGGGCAATACTCATACCTTGAGCAGCGGCAGCTTCTCCGTATTGTGCAACAACCTCTGGATCATACTGCTCTTCGGCCCCATATTTGCTCGACCCCACATTGGTTTGAGAAATCACCTTGAGAGGGGCGCAAGTCTGTTTTGCTTGTTCTCCGAGCTGGGAAACAGATTTCCCGCTTGCATCAGTACTGCTCTTCGAGGCTTTTTGTGCTGCATGTGACTTGAGAATAGAACGCTCATAGTCTGATGACAGCTTTGGCTCGGGTTGATGAAGAGTCTTTAGCATTTTCAACACTTTGGCTTTTTCTTCTTTGGTGCTGGGGAACTCTGGCTCTTTCGGCCGCCTCAGCTTAGCGAAAAACGCTGTCGTTTCCGCATCAACGATCGCCGCAGTCTCCTCTTCAGTACAGTCATAAGCTCTCTTGGGAGGAACCGTTGGTACTTTTGGAAGAGGCTCTTGTTTACGTTTCGGCGATCGCTTACGACGCACAGTAGCGGTACGCTTACGCTTTTTATCCTGAGGCGATGGCTGCACCGGAGACGGGTGAGGCGACGGAGCCGGGTGAGGCGACGAAGACGGCTGCCGCGGCGGCGACGACCTCGCTGGAGACGGGTGAGGCGGCGGCGAAGATGGCCTTGGCGTGTGATTTCGAAGCACGATACAATCCTTCGGCCATAGAATGGTGACGTTTTTTGCGTCACTCAGCACAGTCACATCCCCTTCACCAGCAGGGTAGTGAAGATCCAAAACCTCAAAGGTGGGCATGATTTCATCCACGCCGACAACAGCGTAGCCCTCTGGAACCGGACGACTGTGGTAAGTTGGTGTGGGTCCAATTGGTAAGGCATAGCCGACCGCCACCTTCATTGATATGTTCACAACTTTGACATGTAGCTCGCAGTGTGTCATCTCTGTGATATCATCCACTGGGTAGCCAACAGGAGCCATCGTCGGTGCATCATCGGCATCACCATTGTCATCACCCGGGACCTTGGTGGAAGCCACACTGCTTTTTCGATTATTCGATAGGCCGGTAGCATCGAATGCAGTGTGCTGCTGAGATGGGCCGGTAGTACTTTGCTCTTTAAGTGAGTTAATTTCATCTTGTTGTTGCTTTAATCGTTCTTCAATTAAACGCATTCGCTCTTTCTGACTTTCTGCTTCAACTGCCGCCCTGTCCTTACTCCTCTGACGGCTTCTATCAGGATATTTCTTCCTCTCTTCGGGAAACCCAGTCCTCCATGATTGGGAGCCTATTGTGCCTCGTGTTCGTCCATCATGTTCCTTATTTCCAAGGGCGAGTGTGAGCTCATCATTCTCTCTATCGGGAATGAAGTCCCCATCTTTAACAGCCTTTACTGCTTTTCTCATCCTCTCGATTGGCAAGGGGTCTTCTTTATGTCGTATGTTATATATACACCTCCCTTCCGAGTCCAACGTGCCCCCATGCCCGTAAAACCAATTCCTTGCACGTTCTACCCAATCGTCTGTCTCTGGAGTGATCTTTTTAGCACGCAGTTCTTCCTCAAGTTTCTCCCACTTAGGAATGCCAGCCCTGTAGCCACCTTGCCCCATAGTATGGTGATACTTCTTGTTAGCAGCATTCAGCTTATTCTTTGCAGACATTTCCTTAGCTTTTTCCGATGTCTTGTATTCCACAAACTCAGCCCAGAATGGTTTTATCTTCTGAAACTGAGTCTTCTTGAAATCCGGAGTCTTCTCTTTCACGACATAGTCAAGGTGCAATCTTTTCTTCCAGTTGGTGAAACACTGGGCCATCTTCTTCAAAGCCCACTCCCTGACCTTAGCCTCCATGGCTCTCCCATGTTGTAAGGCGTCCTCAACTGGATCCTCCGCATTTGGATCCAGCTCTATCTTTGGTAGTTTGAAATTAACCATGAGCCTCTTCCACAGTAAATCTTTGGCGTGGTTAGGGACAAATAAACATGTTCCCTCTTCATCCGCTTTAGCAGGCCTATTCCAATTTCTAATGGTGATCGGGATTAAGTCCCTAACGATTACTCCGCATTGTGCCACAAATTTGGTTGCGACAACTTCGGGAGCTGTCGGTCTGCCGTCTTCAGCGACATCTTCGATCCTAAACCTCTCATGGTCTTGCAACTTTTTGGTTGGGCCTCGTCTGCTCTTTTCAGTAGATTCCTTCGATCCGGAGGGCTAAAAGAAGAAAGATCGTCGTTACTATTTCTATATAGATAGCAGATGATTAATTAATGAATTGATTTATATTACATGCACCTCGCCGGAGCGGTCGTCTTCTCGATTACACAAGGCATCGCCTTCTCCCTCGCGGAAGGCAACACCTTCAACCTCAAACAAGTTGTCTACTCCGGTAAAAAGAGGATCACCCTCACCGGAGTTGTTCAGAAACGTTGATACGTCTAAATTATCTTCCCCACGGATCACACCTTGGATCAACTCTTCCTTTTCTTCGTCTCTGACGTGTGGGTCCATATTTTCTGCATAGGTGGAAAAACGAATAAGTCAAAGCGGCTAAAGGAGAAAGTTAAGGAGAAACCCTAATATATACATACACAATAATAAAAATGAAGAGAAACCCTAAACCTAGCTACAAAAAGGAAACCGTGTAGTAGATAGGTAACTCTAGCTAAAATCAACTAAAATCAATATTCCGGAGTTCCGAGGGGTGTAACCTAGTTCGGAGAAACCTCCGATGCATATGAGAGGGGAACATGAGTATAAGGCTACAAAAGGGAAACTATCCAGCAGATAGGTAACACTAGATACTAACAAAATACCATATTGGAATCGATTTAAGAGGGTTCAGAATGCCCTGGCGAAGGCACATCGTCGAACCCACATGCACCTAAGGGGTATTAATGATTCCTTATCTAACCACAGTGACTGACAATGTGAATCGGGTCTGGGGCTACCCACATTGACTGACCAGTGGGGTCGAATACCAATAATACCAAACTAATTAATAAACCTAATAATACCTAACTAATAATAAACCTAATAATCGAAACACCGAAAAGAAAGGGAAACAATCAACACATGGCATCGATGCAATGCTCAAGCAAGTATGATGATATGACAAGTTAATTTGCATTGGAATGTAACCCTAAGACATGCTCGACGATTTAATCGGGGTTCCGACGGGTGAAAACCCTAACTCGGGGAAACTCCGGAACATATGAGAGGGGTGCATTTGTTCTTCTAATTATACTTGTCATTTAAATTGTTGAACTTGCATTTTGGTTTAATAAAGAAAGAACAAATCAAACCCTAAACCCTAACTTCCCCCTCCATTTGAAAACCATTCAAATGAGTTTTGTATTTAAACAACTAACTACATGAGTTGAGCCCAAAGTGTATAAAAGGGTCTCACACTATTTCATATACTTTATAAAGTTTCTGTAAGTTGAAAAGATTCAAAACAGATTTGAAATTCAAATTACAAAAGGGAAATCAGAAATAGAAATAGAAAAAAATTTCTGGAAATAAAAAATGTATCCAACCTAGCTACTGGGCCGAGCCCATCTCTCCTTCTCTCTCTCTGGCGCTAGCAGGAAGCCCACCCGGGGCCCAAGAGCAACCCAGCCAGGCCCGTACCCCTTCGGCCTTTCTGTTTCTGTCTTCTTCCTCCCCGACGCAAGCAGCTCGCGGTGGCTCGCCGCCGGCCACCCGATGCGCCGCCGCATGCCAAGATCATCGTCGCCGCCCCCGCGAGCCTATAAGAGCTCCAGCGCCGCCATCAACAACCCTAGCTTCTCTTCTTCCCCGTTTTCCCCCTTTGCCCGAACCCTAGCTGCGTAGGTGTTGCGTCGCCCCGCCGTCTCTGGCCACCTCACGGCCAGTCGAGGCCGCCGTTGGAACCGCCTCATCGCGAAGATCATCTCCACCGGAGGAATCAGCCCCGCGTTCTTCGAATCGTCGCCATCGACCTCTTCTCGACGACGACGACGGTGAGCGGCGGTGGTGGCAGGGAGTCGACGGGGAGGATGAACCAGAGCGAGAGGAGGCGAGAGAGAGGGTCCACGAGGACCAGCAGCATACCAGGTGTGCGGTGGTGGTGTCGGGGAGGCGAGGCGAGGTCAGGAGCCGACGAATCGACGGCGGCGATCGTCGGGCTCGAGGGTCGTTGGCGACGATTGGGAGCGAGCGGGGCCGATTCCTTCAGGGAGAAGCCTCGGGGCGACGAGGCGAAGCTTCCTGCACGCTTGGCTGGGCGAGGGGCGGCCGGTAGGGCGTGCACGGCGGCGGGGCAGCCTGACGGCGTCGTGCGCGAGAAGAGAAGAGGAGGTGAGATGGGGGAAGAAGAAGAGGAGGGGCACCCAGTTATAACCAAAGGACCTTTAGTCCCGGTTGGTGGCTCCAACCGGGACTAAAGGGTTATACGTCCCGGTTGGAGCCACCAACCGGGACCTATACTCCAATATTTTCAGCAGACCAAGGGTTGGCGCGCAGGGGGTCTTTAGTCCCGGTTGGTGGATCCAACCGGGACATATTCCCCTGTTTTCAAAAAATTTCACGTATTTTCTCTCTGTTCCCGCCTTATTTTTTATTTTGGGGTTTAAATTTGTATTGTTTTTTAAATGATAATTAATTTGTAATTTAGAAAAACTTTAAACATAAAAAGTGTTTGGATTTGAATAAATAATTCAAAACCATTTTCTGTTTTAAAAAATAATTAATGTAACCATTTAAAATATGAACCATTTACAATTAAAAATGAATTAACTTATATTTTTTTAATATCAATTTGGAATTTAGAAAAACTTTAAACATAAGAAGTGTATGGATTTGAATAAATAATTCAAAAACATATTCTATTTTTAAAAAATAATTAATGTAACCTTTTAAAATGAATTAACTTATATTTTTGAATATTAATTTGGAATTTAGAAAAATTTTAAACATAAAAAGTGTTTGGATTTAAATAAATAATTCAAAAACATTTTCTGTTTTAAAAAATAATTAATGTAACCATTTAAAATATGAACCATTTACAATTAAAAATGAATTAACTTATATTTTTTTAATATCAATTTGGAATTTAGAAAAACTTTAAACATAAGAAGTGTATGGATTTGAATAAATAATTCAAAAACATATTCTATTTTTAAAAGTTAATTAATGTAACCTTTTAAAATGAATTAACTTATATTTTTGAATATTAATTTGGAATTTAGAAAAATTTTAAACGTAAAAAGTGTTTGGATTTAAATAAATAATTCAAAAACATTTTCTGTTTTAAAAAATAATTAATGTAACCATTTAAAATATGAACCATTTACAATTAAAAATGAATTAACTTATATTTTTTTAATATCAATTTGGAATTTAGAAAAACTTTAAACATAAGAAGTGTATGGATTTGAATAAATAATTCAAAAACATATTCTATTTTTAAAAAATAATTAATGTAACCTTTTAAAATGAATTAACTTATATGCCCGTTTTTTTGAATTTATTATGCCCGTTTTGAATTATCTGAATTTCTAACTATAGTCCATGTAAGGTGGTCTAGTATTTTAGGAAAATAGGACGGTAGCATTCTGAAACGGCATTTTGGTGGTTACTTCACAAAACGACCCGTTTTTTGCGCTCGGAAAATGGAAAAGGAATTATCTGAATTTCTAACTATGGTCGAACCGGTGTGCATGAAGATAGGGGACGGGCATCGTTAGAACTTGCATTGGATCTCTGAAGAAACCACATATTGCGAGTCTAAAAATGATTTTTTCAAAAAATCACGGGCGATAGATCATGTACCTGTAGTACAAACCGGACCCACTTCCTGCCGATTCGGCAGACATGTGTCCTTTTTACCCGGGATGGACGAAAAGGTTTGAGATGTACCGGTTGGGATATAGTCCATGTAAGGTGGTCTAGTATTTTAGGAAAATAGAACGGTAGCATTCTGAAACGGCATTTTGGTGGTTACTTCACAAAACGACCAGTTTTTTGCGCTCGGAAAATGGAAAAGGGATTTTCCGTGCGACAAAAAGGAAAACTTCCTCCTGCAACATTGTTCTACATACCAATGTCCACACACATGCATAATATGGGCACAACATCACAAACTATGCCGTGATTCAGCACATAACATCGGTCATTTGGACCGAAAGCCATGAAACCTCGAACATGATAGGTCATTTTGTGAAGGTTTTTTCGAAACATGATCAATATAGCAAGTCTGGTATTTTTCCTTTCAACTATGTAACATAATATGACACCACGCGAAGGATTTTCATTGTTCGGATTTTTTTTGAATTTATTATGCCCGTTTTGAGTTATCTGAATTTCTAACTATGGTCGAACCGGTGTGCATGAAGATAGGGGACGGGCATCGTTAGAACTTGCATTGGATCTCTGAAGAAACCACATATTGCGAGTCTAAAAATGATTTTTTCAAAAAATTACGGGCGATAGATCATGTACCTGTAGTACAAACCGGACCCACTTCCTACCGATTCGGCAGACATTTGTCCTTTTTACCCGGGATGGACGAAAAGGTTTGAGATGTACCGGTTGGGATATAGTCCATGTAAGGTGGTCTAGTATTTTAGGAAAATAGGACGGTAGCATTCTGAAACGGCATTTTGGTGGTTACTTCACAAAACGACCCGTTTTTTGCGCTCGGAAAATGGAAAAGGGATTTTCCGTGCGACAAAAAGGAAAACTTCCTCCTGCAACATTGTTCTACATACCAATGTCCACACACATGCATAATATGGGCACAACATCACAAACTATGCCGTGATTCAGCACATAACATCGGTCATTTGGACCGAAAGCCATGAAACCTCGAACATGATAGGTCATTTTGTGAAGGTTTTTTCGAAACATGATCAATATACCAAGTCTGGTATTTTTCCTTTCAACTATGTAACATAATATGACACCACGCGAAGGATTTTCATTGTTCGGATTTTTTTTGAATTTATTATGCCCGTTTTGAATTATCTGAATTTCTAACTATGGTCGAACCGGTGTGCATGAAGATAGGGGACGGGCATCGTTAGAACTTGCATTGGATCTCTGAAGAAACCACATATTGCGAGTCTAAAAATGATTTTTTCAAAAAATCACGGGCGATAGATCATGTACCTGTAGTACAAACCGGACCCACTTCCTACCGATTCGGCAGACATTTGTCCTTTTTACCCGGGATGGACGAAAAGGTTTGAGATGTACCGGTTGGGATATAGTCCATGTAAGGTGGTCTAGTATTTTAGGAAAATAGGACGGTAGCATTCTGAAACGGCATTTTGGTGGTTACTTCACAAAACGACCCGTTTTTTGCGCTCAGAAAACGGAAAAGGGATTTTCCGTGCGACAAAAAGGAAAACTTCCTCCTGCAACATTGTTCTAC
The DNA here is from genome assembly GCA_916181665.1 of Avena sativa. Lineage (NCBI taxonomy): Eukaryota > Viridiplantae > Streptophyta > Magnoliopsida > Poales > Poaceae > Avena > Avena sativa. The sequence continues at coordinate 10,564,079 of OV702300.1, read as the reverse complement.
ATACCAATGTCCACACACATGCATAATATGGGCACAACATCACAAACTATGCCGTGATTCAGCACATAACATCGGTCATTTGGACCGAAAGCCATGAAACCTCGAACATGATAGGTCATTTTGTGAAGGTTTTTTCGAAACATGATCATTGTTCGACACACATTTAGTCCCGGATGTAGTCACAAACCGGGACTAAAGGGATTGCGGCAGAGTGGGCCAGACAACACTAATAATAGGGGTGAGTGTCGACATTATGTCGTGCGGCTTGTACCTTGTCCCGGATGGTGTCACCAACCGGGACTAAAGATGAACCTTTAGTCCCAGTTGGAGACACCAACCGGGACTAAAGATGAGTCAGCACTAATAATAGGGGTGAGTGTCGACATTATGTCGTGAGTGTCGACATTATGCCGAGCTGCTTGTACTATAAATATGCATCCTTGTGAGTCCAGTCCTCCAGCCAGTTTGAGGCATCTCCAAGATGGTTTTAGAGAGCAGGGACACCACTACGGCCAGTTTCAGGGAGATGCCGACGGAGCCCAGTCCTCCGGCATCTCCGAGAAACTGGTCATAGAGGCACTCCCTAATATGTGAAATTAGTTAGCTCCGAGGCGTATTGATCTAGTTAGTGAAGTTACAAGCTGCAAGATGGTTTTCGAGAGCAGGGACACCACTGCGGCCAGTTTCAGGGAGATGCCGACGGAGCCCAGTCCTCCGGCATCTCCGAGAAACTGGTCATAGAGGCACTCCCTAATATGTGAAATTAGTTAGCTCCGAGGCGTATTGATCTAGTTAGTGAAGTTACAAGCTGCAAGATGGTTTTCGAGAGCAGGGACACCACTGCGGCCAGTTTCAGGGAGATGCCGACGGAGCCCAGTCCTCCGGCATCTCCAAGAAACTGGTCATAGAGGCACTCCCTAATATGTGAAATTAGTTAGCTCCGAGGCGTATTGATCTAGTTAGTGAAGTTACAAGCTGCAAGATGGTTTTCGAAAGCAGGGCCACCACTACGACCAGTTTCAGGGAGATGCCGACGGAGCCCAGTCCTCCGGCATCTCCAAGAAACTGGTCATAGAGGCACTCCCGCTCCAGCCACAAAATGGGACTAACACTCAAGACATTTATTAATATTAAAAACTGAGACTACAAAACCGGGACTAAAGGCCACAAACCGCGAAAGATATCCTTCGGTCAAGCCACAAACCGCGAAAGATATCCTTCGGTCAAGCCACAAACCGCGAAAGACATGAACTAGAGTTACATAATATGAGCATGAACTTCTTGGCATATGTCATTCCTTATGACCGCTTCAGACGTAACCATGGAGCATCTTCTTTACTTAACGGAATGCTTGGGTCAGTTTTCACTGTGAAGGGCGGAATTTCATCAAACTTATTATAATCTTCTGACATGTCTGTCTTGTCCTCGATTCCCACGATGTTTCTTTTCCCTGAAAGAACTATGTGACGCTTTGGCTCATCATATGATGTATTCGTTTGCATATTTTTTCTTTTTTCGGTCTGGAGGACATGTCCTTCACATAGAAAACCTGAGACACATCATTGTCTAGGACGAATGGTTCATCTCTATAACCAAGATTGTTGAGATCCACTGTTGTCATTCCGTACAACTGGTCTATCTTTACCCCTTCCCCATTCAGGTTGACCCATTTGCAGCGAAACAAAGGGACCTTAAAAGAGACTCCATAGTCTAGTTCCCATATCTCCTCTATGTAACCATAATATGTGTCCTTTTGTCCATTCTCATCTATTGCATCAAAGCGGACACCACTATTTTGGTTGGTGCTCTTTTTATCTTGGGCGATCGTGTAGAATGTATTCCCATTTATTTCGTACCCTTGGAAATTCAATACAGTAGAAGATGGTGACGCGGCCAACAAGTATAGCTGATCTCCAACAGTGGTGTCATTCAAGAGATGTGTCCGCATCCAACCACCAAAAGACTTCATGTGTTCATCTGTAATCCATGATTCAGGCTTCCCCGGGTTTTTGGAGCGTACAATATTCTTGTGTTCCTCGATATACGGAGCTGCCAAGGTGGAATTATGTAGAACTGTGTAGTGTGCTTTAGTGAAAGAATCCCCGTCCCTACATATCATTGCTTTCTTTCCCAGCGTGCCTTTTCCACTTAGTCTTCCCTCATGCCGCGAGTCAGAAACACCAATCGGCTTAAGGTCAGGAATAAAGTCAACACAAAACTCAATGACCTCCTCTGTTCCATATCCCTTGGAGATGCTTCCTTCTGGTCTAGCACGGTTATGAACATATTTCTTTAAGACTCCCATGAACCTCTTAAAGGGGAACATATTGTGCAGAAATACCGGACCGAGAATGGCAATCTCTTCCACTAGATGAACCAGGAGATGCGTCATAATATTGAAGAAGGATGGTGGGAACACCAATTCAAAACTAACAAGACATTGTACCACATCCGTCTGTAACCTTGGAAGAATATCTGGATTGATTACCTTATGAGATATTGGATTGAGGAATGCACACAGCTTCACAATGGGTACTCGAACATTTTCCGGTAGAAGCCCCCTCAATGCAATCGGAAGCAACTGCGTCATAATCACGTGACAGTCATGAGACTTCAGGTTTTGGAACTTTTTCTCTGCCATATTTATTATCCCCTTTATATTAGATGAGAAGCCCGACGGCACCTTGATACTGTAAAGGACTTCAAAAAAGATTTCCTTCTCTGCTTTGGTAAGAGCATAGCTGGCACGACTTAAGTGACGCCCTTTATCCGTCTTGTTATCTGTATGCATGTTCTTTGGTTCTTTCATAATTTGTTGGTCCTCCCGTGCTTCAGGTGTATCTTTTGTCTTACCATACACGCCTAGGAATCCTAGCAGGTTCACGCAGAGATTCTTCGTCACGTGCATCACGTCGATTGAAGAGCGGACACGCAGGACTTTCCAATATGGCAGCTCCCAAAATATAGATTTCTTCTTCCACATGGGTGCGTGTCCTGTAGCGACGTCGTTCGGAACTGATTGACCGCCGGGACCCTTTCCAAAGATTACTTCTATGTCCTTGACCATACCAAATACATCATCACCAGCAGGGAGTTCAGGCTTCTTCCGGTGATCTGCCTCACCTTTAAAATGCTTGCCTTTCTTTCTTACGGGATGATTGGTCGGAAGAAATCGTCGATTCGCTAGGTACACAACCTTCTTGCATTTATGCAAATATGTACCTTCGGTCTTATCTAAACAGTGGGTGCATGCCTTATATCCTTTGTTTGTCTGTCCTGAAAGGTTACTAAGAGCAGGCCAATCATTGATGGTTACGAATAACAACCCTCGTAGATTAAATGGCTCCTGTTTGTTCTCATCCCACGCACGTACATCTGGTTTGCCCCACAACTGTAAGAGTTCTTCAACTAATGGCCTAAGGTACACATCAATGTCGTTGCCCGGTTGCTTCGGGCCTTGGATGAGCACTGGCATCATAATGAACTTACGCTTCATGCACAACCAAGGAGGCAGGTTGTAGATACATAGAGTCACGGGCCAGGTGCTGTGACTGCAGCTCTGCTCCCCAAAAGGATTCATGCCATCCGTACTTAGACCAAACCATAAGTTCCTTGCGTCACCTGCAAAGTCTGGGAAGTCTCTCTCGATTTTTCTCCACTGTGACCCATCAGCAGGGTGTCTCAACTCCCCGTCTTTCTTACGGTCTTCTTTGTGCCATCGCAACAACCTGGCATGCTCTTTGTTTCTGAACATGCGTTTCAACCTTGGTATTATAGGAGCATACCACATAACCTTAGCAGGAACCCTCTTCCGGAGGGGCTCTCCCTCAACATCACCAGGGTCATCTCGTCTGATCTTATACCGCAACGCGTTGCATACCGGGCATTTATCTAAATTCTCATACTCCTTACCGCGGTAGAGGATGCAGTCATTAATGCATGCATGTATCTTTTGCACATCTAATCCCAGAGGACAGAGAGTCTTCTTTGCTTCGTAGGTACTCTCGGGAAGTTCGTTATGTTTTGGAAACTTCGGCTTCATTATTTTCAGCATCTTTTCAAATGAGGAGTCAGTTAGACCACACTCTGCCTTCCATCGCAACAATTCCAGTGTGGTACCGAGCTTTGTGCTGCCATCTTCGCAATTTGGGTACAACAATTTCTTGTGATCTTCTAACATGCCCTCTAACTTCAACTTCTCATTTTCTGTTTCACAGTCTCGCTTTGCATCAGAAATGACCCTACCAAGTTCATCAGCCGGCTCATCTGATGCCCGTTCTTCACCTTTTTCCTCTCCATTGTCTTCCATAGCAGTATCACCGTATTCAGGAAACATATGATGATAGTTGTTATCATCATCTTCTTCTTCACCATCTTCCATCATAACCCCTCTTTCCCCGTGCTTGGTCCAGCAATTATAGTTGGGCATGAAACCTTTCATAATCAGGTGGCCGCGAATGATTTTCGAGGAAGAGTACTCCTTGTTGTTCCGACATTGAACACATGGACAACGTATAAATCCATTCTCTTTGTTTGCCGTAGCCACATCGATAAATTTATCCACGCCTTTGATATACCCGGCTACCCGCCGGTCACCGTACATCCATTCCCGACCGTTCATCTGCATCATATAAGTAAGTTTATCAAAAAACAGGACATCATAAATAGTGAAATAACCAATTCACACCGACACATGAATTGTATCAATGACCTAGAAAAGATAGGATTGCTAACCTCGATCGATGGAAATAAAGAGGAGAAAGCTCAAGTGCGTCTCGGACACCTTCTATATTTTTGTTCTATGAGAAATTCAACTGGATTTTTCACTCAAACATTTCAACAAACACCTTCAATGCATGCATGAGAAAAAACTAGCACACACCCTCACACCTTACACCATTCGAAAAAACAGAGTGGAGGCAGAGGGGGCTGGGGCGTTGCATTTATAGAGGGCAAGGGGTCTTTAGTCCCGGTTGGAGCCAGCAACCGGGACTAAAGGTGCGTGCCACGCCACGTGGCTGTGGCCAAACCTTTAGTCCCGGTTGGTGGCTCCAACCGGGATGCATGCCCCCTTACCAACCGGGAACCATGCCCCCTGGCCCCGTGCCCGCTCCAACCGGGACGCGTGCCAGCATTAGTCCCGGTTGGTGGCGCAACCGGGACTAATGCTCCCAGGGGTGGCGAACGGATGGCCCTTTTTCCTCTAGTGCCACGAAGACCTAACGAAGTCCAACAAGCACCCGACGAAATAAAAAATATTCATGAACCGACATAGACGCATTGTAAACATAAACTTGTAACCTCTTCAGCTACGGATCCAGGACCCAACCTCTCTAATAAAGGCTGGGAGGAACCCGAAGGAAAGTGCTCCTTAGTTTTCCAGCAATCCGCCGTGAGCTAGATCGCAACTAGCGAGCCGACAACTTTGTAACCAAGCTTTTTAAACAATCAAACTACATCGATTTTCTTGTTTGTCTAATCAGTCGACGAAATCACCAACGCTCTCTTTTGCACGAAACTCCAAGTCCATAACCATGGGCATTGCTGAGGTTACCCCTCGTCAGTCATCGCGTAATAAGTAGTATTAGCCTCATACCCACTAGGTTAGTGGATCTCTAGGGTGGATGGACCTAGCAACACAAAGATGAAGTCTAAGTGCAAAATCAAGAAAAATATTTCCCCTCCACCAAATAGTTAATAATATTCCCTACCATATGCTTGTGAAACATCATCCTACCTGCCATAAATAGAGCATGACCACCTCATGAGGAGGACATGTGAATTCATCCCACATCCTCTAACAAATATTCACGAATATATATATATATATATATAGAGAGATAGAGAGAGAGAGAGAGAGAGAGAGAGAGAGAGAGAGATGAGAGAAGGAGAGATCCTCTCCCTACTAGCCATCAACATCCTCCTGGCATGACGACACCTCGCGGCCTTGCTAGGCATTGACCCTCCATGCTAGGAACTGTGCAGACCACCTCCTAAACCTCGCCGGACAACTGTCTGCCACCCTTTCCCGTGTAGAACCACCTCGCCATCTAGCTACCTTGTCTCTCCCTCTCCCTCTTCTCTTCCCAACTCAACTTGGTATGCCACTCCCGGGTAACCACCAAACCATAATCTATAACCCAAGGAAACCTCCATCCCCAAGGTATCCAAGGAACACCACCAAGGAGAGAATTCTCCGATCTTGGAGGTATAACCTAGTTGTAGGAGTCAAAGTACTTTATTAAAAACATCTTGAACTCATCACATACGCGCAGTTTGCAACACTACGCCCCTCAACCACCTAGCTAGAACTAGTGAAAGCAAACCAAAAACTGCCTTATTTGCTCTGAAACATATCCGCTTAATGTGTCAATTCAACGTTAACTCCCCAGTGTTGCTCCATGTCTCTCTAATAGAGAATTGTGACACCCCTGAAAGGCAAGGTACTCCATATCCAGAAGAAGAACCACCCTAACAGTATTCCACATTATTGGAAATCTTCCGGAAGCCATGCGAAACCAAGCCTCTGTCCTACTGGAAGGGCATGACTCTTTTCACGTTTGGGTGACAAATAAGTAAAGGAATGCTTCGATCCCATAAACAAGGTGTCACCTAGATGTTTTCGCACCGCATGACCTGGGATACCCACTTTGTGGTGATTTTGGTCATCCATAGTTGGCATCGTCCGTGCGATTAGCTCCATCTCGAAAGTTATCTTGGGAACATCCTTTTGCACCATCTCCCATTGATACGTCCATTTTACATCATTATTCTATATCATAATTTTTTCTATTCATTGATATATTTCTTATTAAGAGGTGTTACTTATGTTATTTCATCTATTTTGCATGTTGGATCATTATTCCGCCCTATTCGCCTATATCTTCCTCCCGAAACCCTAAAGTTCTGGGAGAGACCACAGAAAGATTCCGCCGCCGCTGTGATGACCCACAAGTATAGGGGGTGTATCGTAGTACTTTCTATAAATAGGAGTGTCGATCCCAACGAGGAGAAGAAGGTGCTGAACAGTGGTATGGAGCAGGAAATCCCTGTGAATACTTAGCAAACGGATTTTTAGTGGTTTTCTGGTAAGGCAACAAAACAAAAGCAAGTAATAAAGAACAAGCGCAGCAAGTGGCCCAATCCTTTCTTAGCAAAGGACAAGCCGGTGGAAATACTTATAAAGACCAAACGTTCTCGATGACACATGAGAATTCTGTCAAGTGCTTTCGCTTCAAATAGCTGAGTACTCTCCTTTGGTGTTGTAAGTGTTGTGTGGGTGAACCTGTGCTAATGTACCGACCGTACTTGTACTAATACATACTTGTGATTAAACCCCCTGCAAACATCCGTAACTACATGAAAGTAATTAAGATATAAATCTAACCACAACCTTAAACTCTGAGATCCTACGCTCCCTTATGCAATGGTGTCCTAACGGGGGTTCAGGTTTCTGTCACTCTGGCAACCCCATAATTAGTAGCCAAATACACAATGCATTCCCCTAGGCCCATAAATGGTGAAGTGTCATGTAGTCGACGTTCACATGACACCACTAGAAGAATAGCACCACAACTTAAATACTAACCATTGAATAATAACTCAACTCAGATCCACTAATAACAACATGACTTCTCCCATGTCCTCAAGAACTAGACGAACTACTCACAAGACATCATGTAAATCAAGATCAAAGATGATATGATAATGGATAACAATCTGAACATAAACCATAATCCAATGGTTCCACTCATAAGCATCAACTACAATAGTAATTAACACTGGGAAATTTTCCCCTAAGAACTAAAGCAATATCCAACACAATTGTTACAGGGGGATGGAGTGGTGATGATGGTGCTGGTGGAGATGATGGTGTGGATGATGATGATGATTCCGATGAAGCCTAGCTTGATTACGGTGTTGATGGCAATGATATCCCCTCTCCGGGAAGGAATTCCCCCGGCAGAAATCTGTCTGCCGGAGAGATCTTTCTCTCTTGGTGTTTTTCGCCCCCTAGAGGCGGCGGAAATCTATCTATGGTCGCCACCAGAGGCTTAGGGTTCCGTAGGGAAGATATAGGCGAAGGGGCGGAGTCGGGAGCCGGGCAGGTGGGCCACACCTGCCCTAGGCGCGGGGTCAGGTGGTCCCGTGCCTAGGGGGGGGCTGTGGCCCTTCTTCGTCCCTCCTTCTGGATTCCTCAATCTTTTGGAAAAATAATATTTTCCCATATTTTTCTGGTATTTTTCTGATCTTCGCAAAATTGCATCAAAACGCCCTCTTTTCCATCAGAATCCAGACTTCGGTAGTCCATCCTCCAAGAATCATCCAACATGCATAAATAGTGGAAAAGACATAAGCAATACCTCATAATAATACAAATATCAATGAATAGAAGTAGATTATAATATAGAATGGTGATGCAAATTGGGCGTATCAACTCCCCAAGCTTAGACCCTCGCTTGTCCGCAAGCAAAAACTAAGCAAGATAAAAGAATACGAACAAGAGGCATCACACTTAGCATTACACAACTCATAGAAGCAAGCAACTCACCATTATATAACTTAGCTTGCAACCAAGTTCAGCAGTCACAATAGAGATGCATAAAGATAAATCATAATTGGAATTGGCAAACTTGGTCTTGGTTAGAGAACACATGGCAAACAGTTTCACAAAAAGCTTTTTGTAGAAGTTTTATAACAGGAGCACTCTTTTCTCAAAAAGGTTTTTCACAAGTGAAGGCTTTCAAAGTAATACTCAATAGGTAAGAGTCTTGTGCAAACAAGGAAGATAGAGAACATGATTGAATAAATCACCATATGAATGCTTGAAACACAACAACTCAAATGCTTGCTGGAGATAGAGAGGAAGTAGGTTTACTGACTCAACTTGGTAACTAGGAGAAAGGTACCTTTATAGAGGGTAGCGGGGATTACAAGTCATAAAGAGCTTCCAAAAGATTATGGTACTTACTAGCTTCCCCTATCATAGACATCTTGAGATGATTAAGGTTAAAGTGCACAAAGATGGAGTTGTTGGAGATATGCCCAAGAGGCAATAATAAAGTGCTTATTATCATATCTTCACACTTATGATAAATGTTTACATACCATGCTATAATTGTATTAACCGGAAACATTAATACTTGTGTGATTTGTAAACTAAAATAAGAGTCCCTAGTAAAGCCTCTTGTTAAACTAGCTTGTTGGTTAATATATGATCATGGTTTCCTGATCATGAACATAGAGATGTTATTAACAACAGGATCATATCATTAGGAGAATGATGTGATGGACATACTCCTATAGATAAGCGTAGCATAAAGATCAAGTCATTTTAAATAGTTCAATTGCTATATGCTTTCTGATACATAGTAACCTAATTCCTTCGACCATGAGATCATGCATATCACCTTTGCCGGATGGATGCTTTGATGACATCAAACACCACACCGTAACTGGGTGGCTATAAAGGTGGCATTGAGTGTTCGGAAAGTATTGGTTGAAACACATGGATCAAGAGTGGGATTTGTCCATCCATATGACGGATAGATATACTCTGGGCCCTCTCGGTGTAATGTCATCCAATTAGCTTGCAAGCATGTGGCTGGCTCACAAGGGATCACATATCACGGGAACGAGAAAAGAGTACTTATCAGTAACGAGGTTGAACTAGGTATGCAGAGATACCGACGATCATAACCTCGGATAAGTAAACTATCGTGAGACAAAGGGAAATTGGTATCGTATGTAAGTGGTTCATTCGATCGCAAAGTAATCGTAGAAATATGTGGGAGCCATATGAATTTCCAGATTCCTCTATTGGTTATTGATCGGAGAAGTGTCTCGATCATGTCCGCATAATTCACGAACCGCAGGGAGACACACTTAAGGATTCGACGTTGTTTGAGTAGTTATGGTATTATGAGAAAGAGACCGAATGTTGTTCGGAGTCTCGGATGGGATCCGGGATATCACGAGGTGATCCGGAATGGTCCGGAGAATAAGATTCATATAAGGAAAGTCCCGTTTCGGAGTTCGGAAATGATTCAGGTGTTTTCATCGGGAATGTTCTAGAAGGTTCCGGAATGTCCGGCACTCCGGGGGGGAAGGGGTACATGAATGTGTCATTACATATTGGAATGATTGCATCATGTACTAAGTGTTCTCGCTGTTCCAAATAAAGGATTAAATTGAATCCTAAAACTGAAAAGTCAAATGGCCAGTTTGAAAGTCAAACGGCTAAAACAGGAAACTGAGGGAAACAAGCAAGAGGAGGTTGAAACCGACTTGGGGGAGGAGTCCCTCCTCTCCAAGCCGACGCACCACCTAGGCCGAGTTGGGGAGGGACTCCCCTCCCTCCCCTTGGCCGCCGGCCTTCTCCACCCATAAAAGGAGGGGCAGGGCCTCCTCCTCTAGACACACAAGTTCCTATCCTCTAATCTAAACCCTAGCCAAAGCCTCCGGTTTAGAGCCGTTTTGGTTTAGAGCTTCTAATTGCCCTAGCCTTCGGTTTAGAGCCTTCTAATTGGTGTGTCTAATCCCTAGACCACTAAAGCCTCTCTCATACTCCACCATACTCGCTCCGGCTTAAGGCGAAGCCCTACGAGATCTTCCCTCTACTTCCGGTACCACGCCGTTGTGCTGCCGGAATCGCGAGGAGAGTGCTACAACCTCCGCTGCCTGCTGGAACAAGGGAGAGGAAGGTCTTCGTCGAGTACCGAACGTGTGACCGACTGCGGGAGCGCTGCCGGAACGCAGCGCCGGAAGGATCGTCTGCGCGATCTTGAGATCGGAAAGAGTACGACTACATCACCCACGAGAATCTGCTCTCGTTAACCGCTTTGGAATCTTCGAGGGTAAGTTATTCCACCGACTCGTTGCTACAATCTAGTAGATAGATCTTGGCTTGTTTGTTTGTATGCGATAGAAATTTTTTGTTTTCCATGCTACGAACCCCTACAGTGGTATCAGAGCCGTGTCTATATGTAGATCTGTTGCACGAGTAGAACACAATGGTCATTGTAGGCGTTGATGCTTTTATTGTTGATTGCTTCTTGTGTACTTTGCATCTTGCGGTATGTTGGGATGAAGCGGCCCGGGCTAACCTTACATGACATCGTTCATGAGACTTGCTCCACGCTTGACATGCAACTTGTATTGCATAAGTGGCTTTGCGGGTGCCTGTTTCTCCTAGCATAGTTAAGATCCAATTTACAACGGGTGATTAACAATACTAGTATCAATGTTGTGGTTCTTGTTCATAAGTTAGAACGACACTTATTGAAAGCCCCAAACCACGTAAAATATGCAAAGAAAGTAGAGGCGTCTAACTTTGTTTTGCAGGGGTGTGCAGTGATGTGATATGGCCATGATTGTGATTATATATGATGTATGCAATGTTCCTTATTGTAAGTTGGCAACCGGCAGGAGCCATATGGTTGTCTTTAATTTCTGTTAAGACCCGCGTGTCTATTCAAAGTAGTTGTAATAGTTGAAGCCGGTGGACGACAACCATGGAGAGGCGTCATTGACCTTGATGCAATGTCAGTGATGATGGAGATCATGTTCGTGCTAGAAGATGGAGATCGGAAGCACAAAGAAGAAAGGCCATATCATATCACATATTATGAATTGCATGTGATGTTAATCCTTTATGCATCTTGTATTGCTTAGTAGACGACGGTAGCATCTTGTATTGCTTAGTGGATCTTGAATTGCATGTTGTCTTCTTGGTTGGTGTTGATGTCATCTACCTTGGAGTCTTTTGGGGTAGTCATCTGTTTGGGTTTGATAGGAGATTATAATAGACAAGATATTTCTAAGGAAATATTTCTAATCACACACATCACAATTCACACAAACAATGTGCATGCAATCACAAACAACTTTTCACTCAAACAACAAAGTTCAAGCACATCTTTAGGCAACAAAATATTTTTGTTACACCACATAAGTTGGTGTGTTTGACTTAACTAAAATATGGTGGTCCATCTATATTGTTCACTTGTGATCTTTCCTTCCTTCATGATTCTTCTTACTTGAGATCTTGGTTTCCTTGAGAAAACTCTGGGTCACTATGCTTCAAAGATGTTGATGGTTCCTTATTTTGCATTCCCTCAGTCTCTAAATCTTGAGTAGGATTTCCTTGTTTCACTTGTGGTCCTTAGTAGTTTCCAAGTTGGAAGTCCTTGGGAAATATGCTGAAGATGTTGAAGTCATTAGAGTTGAAGAAGTTGAAGTCATTAGAGTTGAAGATGTTGAAGAAGTCCTTTGCACATGGTGTAGTCTTTGGTCATGGGGTAGGCTTTTTCCATCAAGTTGAAGTAGAAGAGAAGTAGAGTTGAAACCAAAATGGTTGAGGAAAGAGTTTACAAGTGTTTTTGTAAATAAGTTTTTGGAACAAGTAAAACTCCTATTTTTCTAAGGGTTTTTGTCCAATCCTAGGGTTTACAAATCCTACAGGCAACACAATGCTCTGATACCATCTGTAGGGGGTCCCAACCTTTAATAAGATTGATCCCTCCTGTGTTTACAATGCTAGTCCCTGGATCAATAGCTAGCATCCACAGTTAAGATGTAATATCAAGAAACAAGGGTCATAATATAACTTTATAACCAGGAATAACATAATTTTATTACATCAAACATAGCTCATTAGGCTATTACATTACATTGCAGCGGAATAAATATAGTCATGGGTCCTTCATCTTCAAAGTGCCACAGGCAGATGTTGGTTGTAGACTTTGTAATCCTAATCAATCAATCTTCACTAAAAACAATCAATCCTGCAACATACAAGTTACAGCCACAAGGGTCAATACATTTGAATTGTATTGGCAAGTGATACTATATTTGTATAGTGGAGTCTATCATCTATATGCATTTGGCTAAGTGGAGTTGAGGCTTGCATTGCTCAAAATAGATTTTTCTTATCATTTTGAAAATACTAACTTTTTGCTTGACAAAATCATTTTTCTCAATCAAAGATTTCAAGATCCTTGTACCAAGCCATCTCTCCATCAATGATTGAAGAATTCAAACAATCCCTTGTTCAAACCACAAGATTTTAATTTAGAAATTTGAATGATGAGATTCTTGATTGCTTCCATGTCTTGATGCTCAAATTGTCCTTTACCAGGGACATGGCTAAGTACTTAGATTTTACACTCTGCAGAGGTGGTGCACTTTACCCACAAGACTTGGTTTCCCAAGACAAGATCTTTCAGAAGCTTTCCCTTAGACCAAAATGGACGCGTTCCAACCTATCAAACACTACCACCCACTGTCCATTTGGCTAAGTTCTTGCAACCTATATGATCATGGCAGAGCCCATATTGCCAAGTGGTTGCACTTGAAGCTTCTCAACATTTGACATCTCAAATCCCTTTGTTTCCTGGGTGGCCATCCACAAGTGAGATACACAATCCAAGTCCATGGCCTTGTGAACCACTCAACCATTCTCCACCAAGCTATTCCATTCCACCCAGGTGATTCATTAACTTAGTTGTTTTATTAGACAAAATCACAAGTACTTAGACTTAGAATATTTTTCCATAGTGTGAATATATATTCCACCCATGTTTTCTATTAGCTAGGCTAAGCTTGGTAGTAATAGGATACTTAACTTAGGAAATCCTACTAAGGATTCATCTACTAGGTTTTACTATAGCAAGGTCTATACTTAGAAAAATCCATGCAAGTTTATTTAGCAAAATCACTAATGCATATAGAAAGTAATAGGATAGAAAGTATGAAGCATCACTTGCCTTTTTGGTAGAGTATAGGTTCACTTCTTGATCTTTGCAACAATCACACTCTTCAAGTCACTACAAATCAATCAAGCAAGGCACAACTCAATCTACCAATCAAGCAAAACAACACACATAAATAACAAAGTCAAAGAAATGCATGCAAGCATGCCAAGCTTTGTTTTGTTTGAAAAAGTGGTTCTTAGTGGGTCATAGTCATTTGGGTACATCTAATGGTCATTTCCTAAAGTGGCCAAGTCATTTGCAAAAGGTTTCACTTTAAAATCATTTTCAAAACAAAGTGTTATTTTATGTGGTGTAGAAATATTTTTACTAAGGCATTAGCCTATAGGGTTCACCAAATGAGTTGCTATTGCAAAACTTGGTGTTTTTGGGTCAGTAGGTTTGGTCCAAAACATTTTCTCAAGGTTTTCTATTTAAAACCATTTTCATAAACAAAACAATAGTTTTGTTTGGCTAAAAATGGACTAAACCAATAAATCCATTCTAAACTTTTCCAAATCCATTTTTCAAATCATGGGTTGGTTCCTAGGGTCAGTAAGGTCACAACAATCCAATTTGCAAAGGTTTTATCCCTAAATTCAATTTTAAAAAAAATTTATACTCTAAACAAGTACACAAAAGTTTCTGCAAATTCAAACAAGTTAACAGATACTATTTGCTAAACTAAGGCCATGGTTGGCTAGGGCTTGTTCTCCTGAATCCATTGATATAAAATTTGTCAAATTTGGACGTGTGGATCAAAAGATATAAGGGTTTGAAAATGGCATTTAAATCTGTTTTCAAAAATCTGTTTTAAAACATCTCTGGCCACGTGTCTGTATCTTATTGGCTCATAACGGTTCGGTAGGATCGCGTGATGTGGACCGCAGGATTTAAGTGGGATTGTGCGGTGCAGATCAAACGTAACGGTTCGGGTTAAGTGATCTATCGTGTGCATAGGATCATGATCTAACGGCTCACATCGTATCAACCAGGAACTGGCGGCGCTGCGGTGGCTACCGGCGGCGGAGCGGCCTGGCGGTGACGTTGCCGGCGATGCAGGAAGCGGGAGAGGAAAAGGGAATGCTCACCGAGTTCGTGAGGTGACGCTGATGCTCAACTCGCTTACGGTTTGTCAGGGGGTGCACTGGTTCAGCCGTGATTCCTCGCCGGAGTAGTGGACGGCGACGGACGGTTCTGTCCACGGTCGAAGACGAGGCTGTGGTCCACGATAAGACAAACGGAGGACGGGGTTAGCTGCGCAAGACCATGGCAAAGATGTGTGCGTGAACGGAAGGGGTCGGGGTGGTCTAGAATTACCGGAGAAGCTCGTCGGAGGCGAGACAGACGGCGGCGCGGTCAGATGTTGTCGAAGCCGATGCTCTGGGCGCTCGCGGTCAAATGGGTGGTACGGGGAGGAAGGCCTGGGAGTGGGGAAGCTGCTAGGGTGATCGAGAAGGCTGGGGGTGGCGTGTACTGGCCTGAATTGGCCGGAGACGATGGTCGGAGCCGAGGCAGTCGAGGAGAAATTGGGATGGACTGGAGGCGTGCTCGGGGAAGGGAACAGAGGGGAACGAGAGAGGAGTCACTGGCGTTTAAGCGTGTGTGGTCAGGGGGCGTTAATCGCACGGCATTGAAGCGAATTGACGAGGCAATCAATCGGCAGTAACAGCCAGGGCGACGAGGTCGTGTTGAAGACGATGAATAGGAGGGGGTGGGGTCGGCTTGTCAGCGTTTGAGTGAGGGGGAGAAGAGGGTCCACATGTCAGTTGCTCCGCGGGTCAGAACATGGGTGCCAATCGTTTTCCTCGCGGGGTGAGGAACTGGGCTGTTTCCTGGGCTTGTTGGGCTGCCTGGGCTGGATGGTTGGGCTGCTATATTTTTTTCTGTCTGATTCCTTTTTCCTTTTCCAATTCTATTTTTCTGTTTTGAATTTCAAACAAACAAACACATTCAAAAACAAATCAAACATTCACCAATCCTTGCACTTTGAATTTGGTTCTGTTTAGTAACCTGAACCAAAAATAAAATAAATAATACTTTAATCTTTTTAGGTTCCATCCTTAATTAAATAAGTAGGCCATGGTTTATTAATTAAATGGAGTTTTTGTTGTCTTATAATAAAATCTTTATTTGAAATCCAAATGTTTTCAAAATCAAATCAGTAGGTTTTATTTGATAATAAAGAATATTTGGAAAACTTATTTAAAACCAAATAACCTTTTATTTTAGGGTCCATTAATAATTAAATGAAATGGGTCTTAGTTATTAAATCAAATAGAGTTTGATTTTATTCATAAAATCTTTATTTGGAATCTAAATATTTTCAGAATCAAATTAGTAGGTTTAATTTGGGAAATATATAATATTTGGAAATTTGTTTTAAAACAAAATAACCTTTTATTTTAGTGTCCATTATTAATTAATATAATAGAATTTCATTATTAAATCAACTGGGATTTGTTTTATTGAGATATTTATTTTGAAATCTAAAATAAGGCCAAAACACTTTAGTAGGTTTTATTTGTGATTATCAAATGTTTGGAAAACTTATTTAAATTAAACAAATAAGTTTTGATGGTTTATAAATGACAGAACCTTTATTAATAAAACTTGGATATTAAATCCTTATTATTTTATTTTAAATAAACCTTTGCTAATTTTATTTAGAATAAATGTTTTAATTCCAAAGCTTGGCCAAGGTTTAATTTGGCTTTACAAAATAATCTTTATCTATGAATTCATTCTTTTTCATTTGAAAATCAAAGCCTTTTATTTAAAGATTCAAAATAGTAATTTTAAAACATTTTAATTTTCTTTAATAAATATTTATCTTTATAAATCCCTTTAGGATTTTTATTTGTTTCAAATTGGTTTGAGGTTCCATTTGAATTCAAAAAGTTTCTTCTGGCCCTGAAAATCAAACAAAGTTTTATTTTATTCATTTATTTTCACATTACAAGATTTGGAAAATCTTGGGATGTGACAGGCTACCACCCTTAAAATAAATCTCGTCCCGAGATTTGGGAAGGCTAGGGGTTACAAGCAAGTTCAAAACAACTAGGGTACTACCACCCTTAAAAAATTTCAAACAAAAATTACACATTGTTCTTCTTGGGTTCCTGGGAAACTTCTCTAAGCAAACTTTTGCATTGTGTCCTTGGTTTCCATTCTTGACTCATGAGCCAAGGTTGAGATCCTTCATAGACTTGTTTAACTTGTTCTCCATCCTTTCTGGACAATTGTTTGCATAGTGGCCTAGTTCCTTGCATTTGAAACATGTGACAAGGTTGATATCCCTCATAGGCTTGTTTATCTTATGCTTCATCTTTTCTGGACAGTAGTTTGCATAATGTCCTAACTCTTTGCAGTATTTGCACATCACTTGGCTGATATCTTTATTTTCCTTTGTTATCATTGCTTTTTGTTTGTTTCTTTGGTTCTTCTTCTTCTCTGGGCATTCATTGGCATAGTGTCCCATCTCTTTGCATTTGTAACATTGCTCTTGAGTAATATCCTTCTTGTTAGGGTTGGGGCATTTCTTCTTCTTCTTGGGTCTCTCTAAAGTTAGGAGTTCTTCTATTTCATGTTCTTCATAGGTGGGAGATCTTTCTCTCTTCTTGGGGTATTGATCTTCATGTTCCTTGGATGCATAATCTTTGTCTCTAAAACTATTGTTGGCTTGGGTTCCTTCTAGAATAGCATCATTGTCATCCTTGTTGTCATTAGCTCTTTGGAAAAAGTTTTCTCTCATGTTGATCATTTGAGTAACTAATCCTTGCAACAATTGGGATTGAAGTTTCAAAATCCTTTGTATGGCTGGGTCTAGTCCATTGTTGTTGGCTAAAAGCTGAGTTGTCTCTTGGCTCAACTGGTTTTGGGTTGCTATAAGTTCTCTCATGTTGTCTTCTTGGTTGGTGTTGATGTCATCTACCTTGGAGTCTTTTGGGGTAGTCATCTGTTTGGGTTTGATAGGAGATTATAATAGACAAGATATTTCTAAGGAAATATTTCTAATCACACACATCACAATTCACACAAACAATGTGCATGCAATCACAAACAACTTTTCACTCAAACAACAAAGTTCAAGCACATCTTTAGGCAACAAAATATTTTTGTTACACCACATAAGTTGGTGTGTTTGACTTAACTAAAATATGGTGGTCCATCTATATTGTTCACTTGTGATCTTTCCTTCCTTCATGATTCTTCTTACTTGAGATCTTGGTTTCCTTGAGAAAACTCTGGGTCACTATGCTTCAAAGATGTTGATGGTTCCTTATTTTGCATTCCCTCAGTCTCTAAATCTTGAGTAGGATTTCCTTGTTTCACTTGTGGTCCTTAGTAGTTTCCAAGTTGGAAGTCCTTGGGAAATATGCTGAAGATGTTGAAGTCATTAGAGTTGAAGAAGTTGAAGTCATTAGAGTTGAAGATGTTGAAGAAGTCCTTTGCACATGGTGTAGTCTTTGGTCATGGGGTAGGCTTTTTCCATCAAGTTGAAGTAGAAGAGAAGTAGAGTTGAAACCAAAATGGTTGAGGAAAGAGTTTACAAGTGTTTTTGTAAATAAGTTTTTGGAACAAGTAAAACTCCTATTTTTCTAAGGGTTTTTGTCCAATCCTAGGGTTTACAAATCCTACAGGCAACACAATACTCTGATACCATCTGTAGGGGGTCCCAACCTTTAATAAGATTGATCCCTCCTGTGTTTACAATGCTAGTCCCTGGATCAATAGCTAGCATCCACAGTTAAGATGTAATATCAAGAAACAAGGGTCATAATATAACTTTATAACCAGGAATAACATAATTTTATTACATCAAACATAGCTCATTAGGCTATTACATTACATTGCAGCGGAATAAATATAGTCATGGGTCCTTCATCTTCAAAGTGCCACAGGCAGATGTTGGTTGTAGACTTTGTAATCCTAATCAATCAATCTTCACTAAAAACAATCAATCCTGCAACATACAAGTTACAGCCACAAGGGTCAATACATTTGAATTGTATTGGCAAGTGATACTATATTTGTATAGTGGAGTCTATCATCTATATGCATTTGGCTAAGTGGAGTTGAGGCTTGCATTGCTCAAAATAGATTTTTCTTATCATTTTGAAAATACTAAGTTTTTGCTTGACAAAATCATTTTTCTCAATCAAAGATTTCAAGATCCTTGTACCAAGCCATCTCTCCATCAATGATTGAAGAATTCAAACAATCCCTTGTTCAAACCACAAGATTTTAATTTAGAAATTTGAATGATGAGATTCTTGATTGCTTCCATGTCTTGATGCTCAAATTGTCCTTTACCAGGGACATGGCTAAGTACTTAGATTTTACACTCTGCAGAGGTGGTGCACTTTACCCACAAGACTTGGTTTCCCAAGACAAGATCTTTCAGAAGCTTTCCCTTAGACCAAAATGGACGCGTTCCAACCTATCAAACACTACCACCCACTGTCCATTTGGCTAAGTTCTTGCAACCTATATGATCATGGCAGAGCCCATATTGCCAAGTGGTCGCACTTGAAGCTTCTCAACATTTGACATCTCAAATCCCTTTGTTTCCTGGGTGGCCATCCACAAGTGAGATACACAATCCAAGTCCATGGCCTTGTGAACCACTCAACCATTCTCCACCAAGCTATTCCATTCCACCCAGGTGATTCATTAACTTAGTTGTTTTATTAGACAAAATCACAAGTACTTAGACTTAGAATATTTTTCCATAGTGTGAATATATATTCCACCCATGTTTTCTATTAGCTAGGCTAAGCTTGGTAGTAATAGGATACTTAACTTAGGAAATCCTACTAAGGATTCATCTACTAGGTTTTACTATAGCAAGGTCTATACTTAGCAAAATCCATGCAAGTTTATTTAGCAAAATCACTAATGCATATAGAAAGTAATAGGATAGAAAGTATGAAGCATCACTTGCCTTTTTGGTAGAGTATAGGTTCACTTCTTGATCTTTGCAACAATCACACTCTTCAAGTCACTACAAATCAATCAAGCAAGGCACAACTCAATCTACCAATCAAGCAAAACAACACACATAAATAACAAAGTCAAAGAAATGCATGCAAGCATGCCAAGCTTTGTTTTGTTTGAAAAAGTGGTTCTTAGTGGGTCATAGTCATTTGGGTACATCTAATGGTCATTTCCTAAAGTGGCCAAGTCATTTGCAAAAGGTTTCACTTTAAAATCATTTTCAAAACAAAGTGTTATTTTATGTGGTGTAGAAATATTTTTACTAAGGCATTAGCCTATAGGGTTCACCAAATGAGTTGCTATTGCAAAACTTGGTGTTTTTGGGTCAGTAGGTTTGGTCCAAAACATTTTCTCAAGGTTTTCTATTTAAAACCATTTTCATAAACAAAACAATAGTTTTGTTTGGCTAAAAATGGACTAAACCAATAAATCCATTCTAAACTTTTCCAAATCCATTTTGCAAATCATGGGTTGGTTCCTAGGGTCAGTAAGGTCACAACAATCCAATTTGCAAAGTTTTTATCCCTAAATTCAATTTTAAACAATTTTTATACTCTAAACAAGTACACAAAAGTTTCTGCAAATTCAAACAAGTTAACAGATACTATTTGCTAAACTAAGGCCATGGTTGGCTAGGGCTTGTTCTCCTGAATCCATTGATATAAAATTTGTCAAATTTGGACGTGTGGATCAAAAGATATAAGGGTTTGAAAATGGCATTTAAATCTGTTTTCAAAAATCTGTTTTAAAACATCTCTGGCCACGTGTCTGTATCTTATTGGCTCATAACGGTTCGGTAGGATCGCGTGATGTGGACCGCAGGATTTAAGTGGGATTGTGCGGTGCAGATCAAACGTAACGGTTCGGGTTAAGTGATCTATCGTGTGCATAGGATCGTGATCTAACGGCTCACATCGTATCAACCAGGAACTGGCGGCGCTGCGGTGGCTACCGGCGGCGGAGCGGCCTGGCGGTGACGTTGCCGGCGATGCAGGAAGCGGGAGAGGAAAAGGGAATGCTCACCGAGTTCGTGAGGTGATGCTGATGCTCAACTCGCTTACGGTTGTTCAGGGGGTGCACTGGTTCAGCCGTGATTCCTCGCCGGAGTAGTGGACGGCGACGGACGGTTCTGTCCACGGTCGAAGACGAGGCTGTGGTCTACGAGAAGACAATCGGAGGACGGGGTTAGCTGCGCAAGACCATGGCAAAGATGTGTGCGTGAACGGAAGGGGTCGGGGTGGTCTAGAATTACCGGAGAAGCTCGTCGGAGGCGAGACAGACGGCGGCGCGGTCAGATGTTGTCGAAGCCGATGCTCTGGGCGCCCGCGGTCAAATGGGTGGTACGGGGAGGAAGGCCTGGGAGTGGGGAAGCTTCTAGGGTGATCGAGAAGGCTGGGGGTGGCGTGTACTGGCCTGAATTGGCCGGAGACGGTGGTCGGAGCCGAGGCAGTCGAGGAGAAATTGGGATGGACTGGAGGCGTGCTCGGGGAAGGGAACAGAGGGGAACGAGAGAGGAGTCACTGGCGTTTAAGCGTGTGTGGTCAGGGGGCGTTAATCGCACAGCATTGAAGCGAATTGACGAGGCAATCAATCGGCAGTAACAGCCAGGGTGACGAGGTCGTGTTGAAGACGATGAATAGGAGGGGGTGGGGTCGGCTTGTCAGCGTTTGAGTGAGGGGGAGAAGAGGGTCCACATGTCAGTTGCTCCGCGGGTCAGAACATGGGTGCCAATCGTTTTCCTCGCGGGGTGAGGAACTGGGCTGTTTCCTGGGCTTGTTGGGCTGCCTGGGCTGGATGGTTGGGCTGCTATATTTTTTTCTGTCTGATTCCTTTTTCCTTTTCCAATTCTATTTTTCTGTTTTGAATTTCAAACAAACAAACACATTCAAAAACAAATCAAACATTCACCAATCCTTGCACTTTGAATTTGGTTCTGTTTAGTAACCTGAACCAAAAATAAAATAAATAATACTTTAATCTTTTTAGGTTCCATCCTTAATTAAATAAGTAGGCCATGGTTTATTAATTAAATGGAGTTTTTGTTGTCTTATAATAAAATCTTTATTTGAAATCCAAATGTTTTCAAAATCAAATCAGTAGGTTTTATTTGATAATAAAGAATATTTGGAAAACTTATTTAAAACCAAATAACCTTTTATTTTAGGGTCCATTAATAATTAAATAAAATGGGTCTTAGTTATTAAATCAAATAGAGTTTGATTTTATTCATAAAATCTTTATTTGGAATCTAAATATTTTTAGAATCAAATTAGTAGGTTTAATTTGGGAAATATATAATATTTGGAAATTTGTTTTAAAACAAAATAACCTTTTATTTTAGTGTCCATTATTAATTAATATAATAGAATTTCATTATTAAATCAACTGGGATTTGTTTTATTGAGATATTTATTTTGAAATCTAAAATAAGGCCAAAACACTTTAGTAGGTTTTATTTGTGATTATCAAATGTTTGGAAAACTTATTTAAATTAAACAAATAAGTTTTGATGGTTTATAAATGACAGAACCTTTATTAATAAAACTTGGATATTAAATCCTTATTATTTTATTTTAAATAAACCTTTGCTAATTTTATTTAGAATAAATGTTTTAATTCCAAAGCTTGGCCAAGGTTTAATTTGGCTTTACCAAATAATCTTTATCTATGAATTCATTCTTTTTCATTTGAAAATCAAAGCCTTTTATTTAAAGATTCAAAATAGTAATTTTAAAACATTTTAATTTTCTTTAATAAATGTTTATCTTTATAAATCCCTTTAGGATTTTTATTTGTTTCAAATTGGTTTGAGGTTCCATTTGAATTCAAAAAGTTTCTTCTGGCCCTGAAAATCAAACAAAGTTTTATTTTATTCATTTATTTTCACATTACAAGATTTGGAAAATCTTGGGATGTGACACACTTGTTGTCCTAATCCACCAAAAGGTTTTGGATAGCAACATTATACTCACGATTCATCTTTATAAGCTAAAAGTAGATTGATCATGGATAATTCCATAAGAAGGGTGAATATTTGATGTAGGTAAATTATTTACTACACCAAGAGATTACTAAAGAAAGGAATTTGGAAGAACACCAAACATTTGATGATGGTGATCTACTTCAAAGTGCAAGTCCAAAGACATTGGTATTTAATTATACACGCTTTGGATTATGTGTCATATGTATGACTCCACTATTGATGTTGATAGATTCTTTCAAACAGAAAAGGAAATACTGAAAGAGAATCTCATAAATATATGGCAGAAAAGAAAAGACTAGAATTGTTCAGTTTAAGTATATAGATGATATACATGTTATGGCTATATTCTTTGCTTATTAAACAATGTGGTTCTTAAGTATTTGATACTGAATTTGTTGGTGTGAATCGTCATACGAAACAACACAATTCATGAACTACAATGGCCTAAGTAACTAGCAAAAGAATATGTGATGATGTTCATCGAGAACAAATAAAGGGTTATTGTGTTGCTCGTTAAACATCAAAGTTTGCCTTCAAGATTTGTTTTATCAGGTATTATGAGAACAAAAGGGTTGTTCAAATAATTGCCGTAATCCATAAAAGATGGATGATTCACAAATCTCGTTGGAGAAATCACATCCATAAAACTAGTGCTAAAATGTCGAAAAACAAATTGATTTAAAGATCACTTAGGAAGTGACATCGCCGTTTAAATTATATTTGAAAGAAAACATGAAGAAACTCCATATGGATGGAATTTTGGAGTCTATTTGATTTTGATCAAATAACGCTTGTGAAACTTTCCTAGAGATAACTAAAACTTCGTTCATAGGCCAAAAGGGAACGAATAACTAGCTTATTGGAAATTGTACATATTGTTTTACAAAGTCCATCATGTGTAGTCAAAAGCGATGGATTTCAACTTCATATGCTTTCTCCGAAAATTTGAGTGAATATATGAATATTTACTTAATAAGGATGGAGTATGAAACATTTGAAAAGTTCAAAGACTTTCAAGATGAAGTGCAAAATCATTGTAACAAGAATATAAATAGTTTATGATAAAGATCATAAAGGAAGATATTTGAGTTACAAGTTTAGCATAATACCTAAGATTTAAGGAATCGTTCCGTGGATTTTCATGTTCCCGAAACACCATAAGAGTATGGAACGTTCGAGATATGTAATTAAACCTTGTTTGACATGGTAAGATCGAAGGTGTAATTCATAAAACTACCATTATATTTTAAAGATTAAAAGCTTTAGTGACTACCGTTTTTTCCACTAAAAAGAGCTTCATCATAATCCGTTGAAATGACACCATATAAAGTTATGGTTTGGGATAAAACCCAAGTTGTCCTTTCTTAAAACATTGGTATGCTTTGCATAAGAAAGATGTTTGCAACCAAAGTCGGATGAACCTGTCTTTGTATAACTGTTAAGTATTCCTCCATAAACACCAGAGACAAAAGTGTTTGTTGCTTAGAACGTCAAGTTTCTTTGAGAAGGAATTTTTCGTGAAAAGTTAAGTGGGAGGACAATAGAACTTTGATAAGGTTAAAAGAACCTTAGCTATATGTGCAAAGTTGCGCAGCGCCGAAAAGTGTTCCGGAGGCAGCAACAATGCTCATGGCTCACGTGCCTCAAAGGTTGTGGTTACGAAGGTCAAAGTTTCTATTGAAACAAGTAGGTCGGGTAAACAATCAAATATCAAGATTTGAGAGTTAAATCATTATTTGGCAATAATGATCTGACTACATACAAAGAAGCGATGATGGGCCCTGACTCCGTCAAATGGCTTGAAGCCATAAAATCCGTGATAGTTTCATATGCGAGAGATCAAGCTTTGAACTTGAAAGACCCTCTGAAAAGGTACAAGACCTTACAGTCGTATTTGGATCTATAAAAGAAATAGACATGGATGTTTTACATCTATAAAATAGTCGACATGTTGGGAAAGAGTTCACAAAATGTTCAAAGGTTGACTATGACAAGATTTGATCTTTCATAGTGATATTTAGTCTAGACGGATTAATGTAGCAACCACTACATATAATTTGTTATATGGTAGTTGAATAAACAAAACAAGTTCTTCTAATAGAATCGTTACCTAGGACATGTGCATAACACGGTCCATAGGGTTTTGTTAATTCAAAGGATGCTAAAAGCATATGCAAACTTCAATGGTTAAAGTGAGCATCGTGGAGTTGGAATCTTCACTGTGATGAAACTGTTAAAGGAGTTTAAAAGTTCATTAGAGACGATGAAGATGCTTGCATTTGCAAGAAATTAAGTGGGAGCGCTAAGACATGTTTCTAATACATTATGTGGAAGACATATTGTTGATTGGAAATAATGTATCTTTTATTAACACATATTAAGAATTTCATCCCGATGAAAGACTTAGGCTAAACCCAAATATTTGGCATCAATAGACGCTAATATGGTTGTGCGAGAAGTACATAGACAAGATATTGAATGAGTTCAATATAGAAACTGCAAGAGAGGTTCTTGTCGCACAGAAAGGATTGAATGAGTTCAATGTTGATGATATATTCAAGTGTATTGACATTTGGTAAAGTGAAACAAATAATCAAGTATAGATTGATACTTGATGTATGAAATCACAAAGAGTATTTATATCAATCATACTGTGATATGTACAAATCCAGATATGTCCTATGCTCTAAATGTTATGAGCATTACCAGAATGATTCATAAGATGATCATTGGACAATAGTAAGGATATTCTTATGATCTTTTGGAAGAACTAAGAGTATATTATTTGTAGAAGTGACAAATAGATGGTTAGTTCATTGTAAAAGTACTACATTGATACTAGTTTTGTCACAAAGTACAAATTAAGTTTATCTCAATCTAAACTAAGGGTGGCACAATATAATGGAAAGAAAGTTCCATAATGGATTTGGATGAGTTCCAAAGTTAAGACATTGTGACAGATACTACAACAAAAGGCTAAGTGTATGACTGCTATTTTAGCAGCAAAAGAGGGCATTTGTATCAAGTAGTTTGTTATCAAACTAGGTGTAGTTCACAGTGGGATAATACTATGAAGATATATTGTACGACAATATTATCAACATGTTTTTAACCCCAAAGAACTAAAGGTCACACCAAAGGACCAAATTTGTACGAAGCCATCTCATTAGAGAATGAGTGATGCGTAGAGACGCAAAGACATGCAATTACACACGGACCTGGAAGTGTCAGATCCGGAGATCAGTTGACCACTAGCAATTGTGTACATACAACATCGGAAAGCCATAGGTGTTGAATACACAAAGTTTTGAAACTAGATTATTGACTCTAGTGCAAGTGGGAGACTGTTGGAGATATGCCCAAGAGGCAATAATAAAGTGGTTATTATCATATCTTCACACTTATGATAAATGTTTACATACCATGCTATAATTGTATTAACCGGAAACATTAATACTTGTGTGATTTGTAAACTAAAATAAGAGTCCCTAGTAAAGCCTCTTGTTAAACTAGCTTGTTGGTTAATATATGATCATGGTTTCCTGATCATGAACATAGAGATGTTATTAACAACATGATCATATAATTAGGAGAATTATGTGATGGACATACTCCTATAGATAAGCGAAGCATAAAGATCAAGTCATTTTAAATAGTTCAATTTCTATATGCTTTCTGATACATAGTAACCTAATTCCTTCGACCATGAGATCATGCATATCACCTTTGCCGGATGGATGCTTTGATGACATCAAACACCACACCGTAACTGGGTGTCTATAAAGGTGGCATTGAGTGTTCGGAAAGTATTGGTTGAAACACATGGATCAAGAGTGGGATTTGTCCATCCATATGACGGATAGATATACTCTGGGCCCTCTCGGTGTAATGTCATCCAATTAGCTTGCAAGCATGTGACTGGCTCACAAGGGATCACATATCACGGGAACGAGAAAAGAGTACTTATCAGTAACGAGGTTGAACTAGGTATGCAGAGATACCGACGATCATAACCTCGGATAAGTAAACTATCGTGAGACAAAGGGAAATTGGTATCGTATGTAAGTGGTTCATTCGATCGCAAAGTAATCGTAGAAATATGTGGGAGACATATGAATTTCCAGATTCCTCTATTGGTTATTGATCGGAGAAGTGTCTCGATCATGTCCGCATAATTCACGAACCGCAGGGAGACACACTTAAGGATTCGACGTTGTTTGAGTAGTTGTGGTATTATGAGAAAGAGACCGAATGTTGTTCGGAGTCTCGGATGGGATCCGGGATATCACGAGGTGATCCAGAATGGTTCGGAGAATAAGATTCATATAAGGAAAGTCCCGTTTCGGAGTTTGGAAATGATTCCGGTGTTTTCATCGGGAATGTTCTAGAAGGTTCCGGAATGTCCGGCACTCCGGGGGGGAAGGGGTACATGAATGTGTCATTACATATTGGAATGATTGCATCATGTACTAAGTGTTCTCGCTGTTCCAAATAAAGGATTAAATTGAATCCTAAAACTGAAAAGTCAAATGGCCAGTTTGAAAGTCAAACGACTAAAACAGGAAACTGAGGGAAACAAGCAAGAGGAGGTTGAAACCGACTTGGGGGAGGAGTCCCTCCTCTCCAAGCCGGCGCACCACCTAGGCCTAGTTGGGGAGGGACTCCCCTCCCTCCCCTTGGCCGCCGGCCCTCTCCACCCATAAAAGGAGGGGCAGGGCCTCCTCCTCTAGACACACAAGTTCCTATCCTCTAATCTAAACCCTAGCCAAAGCCTCCGGTTTAGAGCCGTTTTGGTTTAGAGCTTCTAATTGGTGTGTCTAATCCCTAGACCACTAGAGCCTCTCTCATACTTCACCATACTCGCTCCGGCTTAAGGCGAAGCCCTGCGAGATCTTCCCTCTACTTCCGGTACCACGCCGTTGTGCTGCCGGAATCGCGAGGAGAGTGCTACAACCTCCGCTGCCTGCTGGAACAAGGGAGAGGAAGGTCTTCGTCGAGTACCGAACGTGTGACTGACTGCGGGAGCGCTGCCGGAACGCAGCACCGGAAGGATCGTCTGCGCGATCTTGAGATCGGAAAGAGTACGACTACATCACCCACGAGAATCTGCTCTCGTTAACCGCTTTGGAATCTTCGAGGGTAAGTTATTCCACCGACCCGTTGCTACAATCTAGTAGATAGATCTTGGCTTGTTTGTTTGTATGCGATAGAAAATTTTTGTTTTCCATGCTACGAACCCCTACAGGAGTATATACTTGACGAAATATAAGTTGGCAATCTCATGTCCCTTGAATATGAGGGCCACTCCTCATGCTACTCAACTTCAGGCCCAGGTAAGTTCTTGTCATTGTAAGTATTTGCGTATCATTGAGAACTGCCAATGGGGTACCCCTTGCACATGGTACATGAGCTTTCCCATAACCAAAATGACAAGGCAAGCAGACAATGAGAATCTCATCAATCTTTTTATTTACCATGTATATAGCTTTTTATTGATGATGCTTCATAGACAGCTCACTATGGTGATGCTGCAAGTTTCCACCATGATTAGGCATGGCTTAGGCTAGCGGCCCAGTCGTTTCTCTAAGACAAAATACAAACTCCATGGACTTACAAGTTCCCTCTTTATTTCACACCTTTGACATCCATAGACAAAAGAGCACGATATCAACTGTGTACAAAGTACAGGTGCAATGTTGAAAACGTTCCCCGTGACAGCACGGTTCTGCTAATTCCAATGTATAGATGCAAGCATATACAACTCCGATGGCACAATGGTTCAAGTCTATTAGGGGCAATAAAATAAGGTGTGCCATCAAGTTCGTGAGAGCTTTACTAACTAGTTTCACATAACAAAATACTTTTTTAATTTGAAAGGTAGATGAAGCTTGAGAATTTGCTTGGAATAGAAAAAGCTACTAGGTAGATATGGTGGACACAAGTGGCAAAGGTTTTGGTTGAAAGGGTTTGGAAACATGAGAAGTATGCCTTCTCAAAACAGGTTTTTGGCTAGCAAGGCTGAGTAGCAAGCAAGAGAGTTGATAGAAACAAGCAAACATACAAGTAATAAAGCCAAACATGCAATCTTCCTTGAAGACACAAAAAATCTTAAATAAAGAATACTAAGCTTATGAGCCAACAAGAAAGAAAGTAAATGATACAAATTACCTATAAGCTTTTCTCTTTTTCTTTCAAACCTCAAAAAGTATTGCTACTGACCAGAACTCGGTTTGCCAAAACCAATTTAAATCCACTTGATGATCCCAAAGTGATGCCAATACTGATCAACAAGATCCTGAAGGGTTTCACAGCATAGAAAATCAAAAAAATTCTACGGATGCGAACGGGAAAGCCAAGATCTAATCTAGGAGATGCAAACAATGAAGGGGGATAGATGATATCTTCATACCCTTGAAGATTCGCACAGCGGAACGTTCAACGAAACGTGGTTGATGTAGTCGTACTAGCTTCTCCTCCTCGCGATCCGATCCGATCCAACATCGCAAGTGGCGATGCCTCCGAGAGATGCACACGTACGGCACCTCGACGTCTCCTCCTTCCTCGGTCCAGCAAGTTGGGTGGAGAGATAGATTGGATCTATAGCACGACGGTGTGGTGCAAAGGTGGAGAGTTTCTGCGCCAGGGCTTCGCCTACGCGCAGTCGGGGAGAGAGAGATCTGGAGGGCAGCAGTATGGCGGCTAGGGTTGAAGGAGTAGGGGAGGAGGGCTGCTTCCCTTCCCTCTATATATAGGGGGCTGGCCGGCCCCCTTGGCCCCTCCTCCAAGCCCTAGGGCGGCGGCCCCAAGGGTTGGAGTGGGGGGCAAGTTTTCCCCCTCCTTCTAGAAGGTTTCCCTAGGGTTTTGGCCGGCTGGGCCTATGGGGCCTTGTGCCCCTGGCCCAATGCGGCCAGGGCACTCCCTCGTAGGCCCATGCCCCCTACCGACAAGTGGGTCCACGTTGGTCCCACTCCGAAAGGTTCTAGAAGCTTCCGGTACAATACCGAAAAATCCGAAACAATTCCGAAATCGAAAAACTGCTTTCCCTTATATGAATCTTATTCTCCGGACCATTCCGGAACCTCTCGTGATGTCCTGGATCTCATCCGAGACTCCTAACAAAAACTCATAAACCAATTATCCATTCTATCCTAGCGTCGAGGCATGTTAAGTGTGTGACCCTACGGGTTCGAGAATATGCAGACATGATCTTCTATCAATAATAAACAGCGGGGTCTGGAAACCCATATTGACTCCCACATACTCATCGATGATCATATCGGATGAACCACGATGCCAGGATTCAATTAATCCCATATATATATTCCCTTCGTCACGCGATATTTTACTTGCCCGAGATTCGATCGTCGGTATCGGCATACCTAGTTCAATCTCGTTCACAGCATGTACTTTACTCGTTCCGTAATCCGATATCACTTTGTGATTAACTCCTTAACCACGTGCTTGCAAGCGGTGTTGATATCGATTACCGAGTGGGCCCGAAGTATATCTCTCCGACTTGGGAGGGACAAATCCCATCTCGATACATACAACCCAACAAGTACTTTCCGATCACCTGAGAGACACCTTTATGATCACCCTCTCATAGGATGACGTTTGATTACCTCACAGCTTTCTTCCGATACCAGGGAGTTGCATTATCTCATGGTCTAAGGAATACAATATTTGACATAAGAAAAAGCTTCGCAAAGATGAACACGATGACACGATCTAATTGCTCTGCTTGATTTGGGTCTGTCCATCATATCATTCTCCCAATGACATGATCTCATTATTAATTGACAACTCATGTCTATGGTTAGGAAACCTTAACCATCATTAATCAATGAGCTAGTCCATAGAGTCGTACTAGGGACACGGTGTTGTTCATAAACCACACAAGTAACAAAGTTTCTGCTTAATACAATTGTAGCATGGAATATAAACTTTATCATGAACAAGAATTATAATAATAACATCTTTATTATTGCCTCTAGGGCATAATTCCAACAGATCCATCATATAATTGAGATTGCAAACTGAAATAAGGAGTGCAAAAAGTAAAAGATAAAACTTCTCATTAATATTCCAATAAAGGCACTCACACCACGGGATACATAGATAACCATCTAAAGGAGAGATACTTCCACATGCAAACCAAACTATAAGATAACCTCTCTACCAAAGAAAAGAATCCACTAAAAAGGTAAAAGATAAAAGATAATGGTGGTGATACCTCGGCACTCCCCCAAGCTTGGAACAAGCCAAGGGGATGCAAAACCTGATGACGAATTACTCCTTCGGTGGTGGTGGGGTTCTCTTGTTTAGGGTAAGGAGATCTTCCAGCATCTTACGGAGCCTGTCATTCTCTTCTTGAAGTATATCCATCTTTATCCTCAAAGCATGGTACTTATCACAAAACTCGTTAGTGGTTCGAAGGGCATCAACTGCCTCAGGACAGTATCTGAAGTCTGGACCGACGGCTATGATTCCCTGCATGTTACGAGAAAAAGCATCACCAGTGTTAATTACTCCTAACAAAGTGGGTTTCCTTGCCCTTGCCCCTGCGGCGGTTTGTTCCTCCAACTTTACTTCCTCCACGAGCTTCTTGCCTTTGTTGTTGGCGGAGACCATGATGCTCTAAACTTGAGAAATTTTCCTGACAGAAACAGAACGAAACCAAAACACGACGAGAACAGAATGCATGAACCTCGAGGGATCTAGGGGGTTATATATTACGAAGTTTCAATGCATAAGGAAGGTTTTGATATGAAAACAAGGCGGAGTCGAAGTTCGGGGGTGGCACACCCCCTCCAGGCGCGGCCAGGCAGGGGCCCGTACCTGGGGTGGGTTTGTCCACCCCGGACTCCATCTCCTCCTCTGTTTCGTCTCGTAACTTCCTTTATGTATTAAAAACATAAAAAATATAAAAAGATTGGGGTTACACGAACCTTCTGTTTTCACCACTTTTAGCTATTCAAAGACGAACTCTGCAGACTCCTTTTCTCCTTCTCCTGGAAATTCCTTTTATCTCAAGGCAATACACAAACTTCAATGGCAACATTAGTGTAAGCAAAAAAAAATTAACCTTTAGGTACACACTTCAACTGAAATCCATCAAAACAAAGGCTTCTATAAGAGGCAAATGCAAATGACAACATAAATCTGTCAAAACAGACCAGCAGGTAAAGGTTGATTTTTTCGAAAACCTTCTGTTGCTCAAATAAAAAAGTACATAACTAATGAAAGTTGGGTAACAACTTGGAGAACATTCTCAGAAAAATACAGCTCCATCCGACGTACTGAGCTTCCTCACGAATTTTTACAATGCAGCACAAAAATCTGTCCTAGGACAGCCACTTCTCACTACTCCTCTACTTCACAAAAGTAGTTGAACTTGACACAAAAACGAAAAAAAAAAGGATAAGGAGCGGTTATTATAGAGGTAATAACTTCCAAGACTTTAAAAAACTCTTGGGTTATCTCCCAACAAGTACTTTTCTTTTATGCCTTTAAGTTAGGCCTGAGAATTTCAAAGATGTTCACAAAGGAGATATAAATCTGGAGTGAAAAAGAGCACCAAGAAGCAAATGACCAACACACTTGAGTCTAACCCACTTCCTATGCATGGGAGTAGTATGAGAAAACAAATTGTTGAAACAAAAATCCACTAGCATAGGAAGACAAAAAAATGCAACTTCAAATATTTCAACATAAAACGGAGAAATTTAACATTATTGAGATGCATAAAACCATGTTTCCCTCTCTCATAATAACTTTCAGTAGCACTTTGAATAAAGTTGACAATATAATTATCACGGGCAACAACTTTATCATCTGAGTAAGCATACTTACAGTCACCAAAAAGAGGTCCAAGGTCATAAACCAGATCAATAGAAGCAAGTTGTTCCATCCTGAAATCTTTATTAGGCTTCACAAGGAGCTTTAGAAAATTTGGAAAAGTTAAACTCATAAGAATCTCCATCAAACTTAGTTAAAACTTTTTCCTTATTACAATAAATAATAGAACCACAAGTGTTCAAGAATGGTCTACCAAAAATGATAGGACAAATTTTGCTAGCTGCAGAATTAAGCACTAGAAAATCAGCAGGATATTTTATCTTACCACAAAGGACCTCCACATCTCTTACCATACCAATAGGGCAAATGGTTTCATTATTTGCAAGGTGGATAACCGCATCAATGTCCTCAATCTCACAAGGACCAATTTCATGCATAATTTCCCTGTAAAGCTCATAAGGAATAGCACTAGAACTATCACCAATATCACATAAACCATAGTAGCAATGATCACCAATTTTAACAGGAAGGACAGGAACACTAGCTTTTCTAGCTTTACTAGGATGAGAAATAATATTAGAAGCGTCTTCACAGAAGACAATATGCTCATCCTCTCTATTTCTAGCGTCAAGATCTTTCACAATAGCTACCACAGGTTCAATATTCAATTGCTCAACAGGCTCCACAGTTTTCATTATACCTTTATTATTTGAACTAATCATCATAGAATACTCCTTCACCTTAGCTGGGAAAGGTATTTTCTCAACATAAGGTTCAGGCACAATATGATTAGTAGTACAAACTTCAGCACTTCTAACAGGAACATGACTAACAATATCTTTATAAGGTGCATGGTACTTATTCCACTTCTTCTTGGGAATTTCTATGTAAGAGGCAAAGGCCTTAAAACAGTTGGCAATACTTTGGGAATCAAGACCAAACTCATTACTAATATCACAAAAGTCATTAGTTCCCATAAAAGATTTAATACATTCATAATCATAGTTTATACCTGACTTTCTTCCTTTGTCATTCTCCGAAGCTTCAGTGTTCTCTTGAATATGGTCTAGTAGATCTCATTTAGCTTCTTCCTTCATACGTGTGAATGATCCAGCACAAGAAGCATCTAGTAAATCTTTATCATGAAGAGAAATCCTAGCATAAAAGTTATTGATAATAATATTGTTATGGAGTTCATGAATAGGACATTTAAGCATTAGTACCTTCAATCTCCCCCAATCTTGAGCTGTACTCTCTCCATCACGAGGCCAAAAGTTATATATCAGATTTCTATCCTTATGAATCTCACTGGGAAGATAAAATTTAGAATAAAAGAGAGATGCCATCTCCATGGATTGTCCATTCTTCAGTAGCTTATACCATTCTTCAGCTCTCCCTTTCAAGGATATAGAGAGTAACTTCTTCTTCACATGTTCAGTTGTGATACCTACACACTTAAACACCCACATAATTCATGGATAAAAAGAAAGTGATCACCATCATGGATAGTTCCATCCCCAAAATAATAATTATCCATAACACGATCAACAATACTTGTAGGTATCTTAAAAGGACATATCTCAACAGGTGGTGGTTCATCTAATACCCTAGCAGCGGTAGTAGTTTTCCCAAACAGAAAACCAAGTGGGTTATCCATATGGGAAACAAAGTAACAAGCAGTAACAAGAACAATACTCACAGTAGAAGTTTCCTTTACCAGTTCCACTCTTCAATAGCGCTTCACTCCCCGGCAACGGCGCCAGAAAATAGGCTTGATGACCCACAAGTATAGGGGGTGTATCGTAGTACTTTTGATAAATAGGAGTGTCGATCCCAACGAGGAGCAGAAGGTGCTGAATAGTGGTATGGAGAAGGAAATCCCTGTGAATACTTAGCAAACGGATTTTTAGTGGTTTTCTGATAAGGCAACAAAACAAAGATCAAGTAATAAAGAACAAACACAGCAAGTGGCCCAATCCTTTCTTAGCAAAGGACAAGCCAGTGGGAATACTTATAAAGACCAAATGTTCTCGAGGACACATGGGAATTCTGTCAAGTGCTTTCGCTTCAAATAGCTGAGTACTCTTCTTTGGTGTTGTAAGTGTTGTGTGGGTGAACCTGTGCTAATGTACCGACCGTACTTGGAGTAATACATACTTGTGATTAAACCCACTTCAAACATCCATAACTATAGGAAAGTAATTAAGATATAAATCTAACCACAGTCTTAAACTCTGAGATCCTACGCTCCCTTATGCAATGGTGTCCTAACGGGGGTTCAGGTTTCTGTCACTCCGGCAACCCCACAATTAGTAGCTAAATACACAATGCATTTCTCTAGGCCCATAAATGGTGAAGTGTCATGTAGTCGACGTTCACATGACACCACTAGAATAATAGCACCACAATTTAAATACTAACCATTGAATAATAACTCAACACAGATCCACTAATAACAACATGACTTCTCCCATGTCCTCAAGAACTAGACGAACTAGTCACAAGACATCATATGGATCAAGATCAAAGATAATATGATAATGGATAACAATCTGAACATAAACAATAATCTAATGGTTCCACTCACAAGCATCAACTACAATAGTAATTAACATCGGGAAATTTTCCCCTAAGAACTAAAGCAATATCCAACACAATTGTTACAGCGGGATGGAGTGGTGATGATGGTGCTGGTGGAGATGATGGTGTGGATGATGATGATGATCCCGATGAAGCCTAGCTTGATGACGGTGTTGATGGCGACAATCTCCCCTCTCCGGCAAGCTAATCAATGTGATATCACCGAGAGGGCCCAGAGTATATCTATCCATCATCGGGATGAACAAATTCCACTCTCGATCCATGAGCCTCAACATAACACTTTATTAGTTCTGAATCCATCTTTATAATCACCCTGTTACGGTGTGACGTTTGATGTTATCAAGAAACTCTTCCGGTGTTAGTGATTGACATGATCTCATGGTCTAAGGATTAGGATCACTTCGTAAGTTTTTATAGCAATATAAACTCAATGACTTTGATCGTAATGCTATACTTCGGATGAATGTTCATCACACCATTACACTAATGTTGTGATCCCGTTATTAACAACATCCAATGTCCATGATCAGGAAACCTTGATCATCTTGTTAATCAACGAGCTAGTTTATGAGAGAGGCATAACTAGGAACTTTCTGTTTGTTTATTAAACACACATGTATTAATTTTTCCGTATTAATACAATTATAGCATGCGGGGTTAGGTGGGCCCGCACCTGGGGTGGGTCTGGGGCTCCCAGGCCTCCTCTCTGACTCCCCTTCTGGCTCCGTGTATCTTCTGGTGAAAAATAGTTTTTGGCATATTTTCCGGGATTTTTCCTAATAGTTTATTTCCTGCACAAAAACAAGACAACAAGGTAATTCTGCTGAAAACAGCGTCAGTCCGTGTTAGTTGTATCCAAATCACACAAGTTTAGAGAAGAAACAATAGCAAAGTGTTCGAGAAAATAGATACGTTTTGGACGTATCAGCGTTCCCATGACAACATGGTTCTGCTAATTCCAACGTATAAGTGCAAGCATATACAACATAGATGACACAATGGTTCAAGTTTATTTAGAGGCAAGAAAAATAAAGCGTGCCATCAAGTTTTTGAGAGCTTTAATCACTAAGTTACACATAACAAGTTTAATTAGGAAGATAGATAAAACAAGAATATACTTGGAATAGTGTAACACACCATGCATATGAATTTATAGTGGACACTTTTGGAATAACTTGGTTTCTTGGGAATTGGATGCATGAGTAGAGCTTACTCATACAAGTGTAGGCTAGCAAACGACTAGGAGCGACCAACTAAGAGAGCAATAATGGCCATAATCATGTAGAGCGACAAAACATTACTAATCAAAGCATAAAGTGGTACTACAATGCTATTACAATGCTACTACAATGCTATTACAATGCTATTACAATGCTAGTCAAAGCAAGCAACCTTTAATAAGTTAGGTTCCTCCTGTGTTTACAATGCTAGTCCCTGGATCAATAGCTAGCATCCACAGTTAAGATGTAATATCAAGATACAAAGGTCATAATATAAATTTATAACCAGGAATAATATAAGATTATTACAACAAACATAGCTCATTTGGCTATTACAATACATTGCAGCGGAATAATTATAGTCATGGGTCCTTCATCTTCAAAGTGCCACAGGCAGATGTTGGTTGTAGACTTTGTAGTCCTAGTCAATCAAACAATCTTCATAAAAAAAACAATCAACCTGCAACATTACAAGTTACAGCCACAAGGGTCAATACATTTTGAATTGTATTGGCAAGCTTCACTTTTATGTATAATAAGAGTGGATCCTATCATTATATGCATATTTGGCTAAGTAGAGTTTAAGGCTTATTTGCATAAAGCATTGTTTTATCCTATCTTTTCAAAAAGGGTTTTAAAGACCGTTGTCAAATTTCTTTTCCAAGTTCCTTGAACTCCTTGGTAGAAACTCAAGTGTTCAAATCCTTGTCAAATCTCTTGAGCACCTTGGTAACCCCAAGTGCAACAAGTTTTATCAAAACTCATGAGTTCCTTGGTAACCCCAAGTACATCATGCTCTTGAGCACCTTGGTAACCCCAAGTGCAACAAGTTTAACAAAATCTCTTTGAGTTCCTTGGTAGACACACAAGGGCATCAAGTTTTTATGTTAGAAGTTGGAATGTCGAGATCTCCCATAGTTCAAACTTTAGTTGCTCAGTATTGTCCATAACCGGGGACACGGCTAAGTACTTAGATTTTATTTACTTCTGCAGAAGGAGTACACTTTACCCACATGTCACAATCCCATCCTTTTGCCACTAGTGGCCTACTGGATTAGTGCTCACCAAGATGGAGTACTGGTAGATTGAGAGTGTGACGAAGTCTTTCCAAAAGGTCCTCCCATACATCATTGCTAGCTTTGTCTTCAGCCCCCATGAAGCATTCCAGATCCCCATGTCCAGTAACTAAAGACAATGTATGGGTCTTCCTAATGTAATTGACTAAGCCAGAGCCATAATAGCATGTGGTTGCACACGAAAGCCACAATTGGAGAAGCATGTTTGATCTCTAAGTTTCCTAGGTGGTTTTATTTTGGAGCACAACACAAAGTGATTGCCATAGACATGGTTCCTTTTCTTGCCACCTTCTCCAAAACTTCAAGTATCCTCCACCTAGGTGGTTCATTGAGTCCTTGTTTTATTATGTAAAACACAAGTCCTTTTCTCAACCTTTGTAAAATCTCAACATGTATCTCTTTTCAAAACATAGCATGGCTAAGCATGTACAACTTCAATATTTTCACTAAGGAATGTGTAGGGAATCCTATTAGGATTTAGCATAGCATAAGTATAAAATATCTTTTCATGCATGTTTTCAAAATCCACTAAGTATATAATGAAAATAGTAGGACTTTAGATGATAGTGTAACTTGCCTTTTGGTAGGGAATGGGGTTCACTCCTTGATCTTGCTAGTCTCACACTTTGATAATTTCACTACAAGTCAATCAAGCAAAACACCAAATCAACTAACATTCTAAACCACCACTACTCAAACATAATCACACACACAAGGCAAGAAGGAAACTAAGTCATGCATAAGTATGCAAAGGGTGGTTCTATTGCAAGGATGGTCTCTACTAGGTTTATAATTTTGTAGGGTTCTAAATTGGTCATTACCAAAATGGTAAAGTCATTTGCAAATGTGTTTTATCCTTAAACCATATTCAAAATTCATTCATCATTTTATGTGGTGAAAATTATTCTTATCAAAGCAAAACTTTAGGTTTTTCATCAAGTGAGTTGCCCTTAGCAAGGCTTGGTGTTTTGGGTCAGTAAGTTTGGTCCAAAACATTTTCCCAAAGTTTTCCTTGCAAAAACATTTCCATAATAAAATCAATAATTTTATTTGGCTAGAAAATGGCTAAGTTAAATAATTCAACCTAATTTTTACCAAAAATCATTTTTTAACACTATGGGTTGGTTCCTAGGATCAGTAAGGTCACAACAATCAATTTGCAAAAAGATCTAACCCTAAAATCAATTTTAATCATTTTTCCTACTCTAAATAAGCTCATATATGAATCTGCAAAAACAAGCAAACAAACAGATACTATTTTCCAAACTAAGGCCATGGTTGGCTAGGGCTTGTTCTCCTAATTTCATTGATATAAAATTTGCCAAATTTGGACGTGTAGATCTCAAGTTATAAGGGTTTGAAGTTTGCAATTAAATCAGATTCAAATTTCTTTTAAAACGGAATAAGTGACACGCGGCACGTTTCTATTCGCGGGTACCGCTTCGCGTGGATCTCGGCTGTGGGGCGTTGGATCTGATTGATCGCACGGTCCAGGAAGCGTACCCCTTCGATGATAAGTGAACTAATCGTGGGCGCTGGATCTAGATCGGACGGTACTGGCGAGTTTGACCATATGTGGGCGGTGCTGACGGCGGCTAGCGGCGGCGCACGGCCAGGCGGTGGTGCTACGGTGATTCGAGGAAGCGAGAGAGGAGGAAAAGAAGCTCACCGGGTTCAGGAGGTCACGGTGATGCTCGAGGAGGTGTTGGTCGGGCGAGGGGCGCTCTGGTCTTGGTAGGATTTCTCGCCGGAGTGGAGGACGGCGTCGGGTGGTCTCAGTCATGGTCGATGACGTCGCTACAAATCATGAGAAGGCCAACCGAGGTTATGGTTAGACGCAGGAGTTCACGGGGGTGCTGTGAGCGCGAACGAGAAGGAGAGGGGCGGTCTGGTTTACCGGGGAGTCGTCGTCGGAGCAGAAGCAGACGGCGGCGATACTGGAAGTTGTCGTTGGCGAGGCTCAGGGGCGTCCGCGGTCGAACTGGTGGTACGGGGAGGTGTGTCTGGGAGTGAGGAAGCTTGCTAGGGCGCTCTCGAAGGCAGGGGTGGCGTGTACTAGCTGGGATTGGAGATGGAAGCTCGTCGGAGCAGCGGCGGTGCAGGAGTGATTGGCGACAGCCTAGGGGCGGAGAAGGAGTGGCGACAGAGGAAAAAGGAGGGGAAGGTGCTGGTGCTTAAGTACGCAAGGTCAGAGGCAGGATTAACGCAGCCATTATGAAGAATTAAGCGCGCGGATTGATGACAGGGAACGGCAGCGCGGTTTGGGGAAGAAGGGGTCGCGCGGGTGAGGACGACGAACAGGAGCTAGCGGTGGGGTCCACCTGTCAGTGGGAAAAGAAACGAGGAGGAGGTCCACCTGTCATACTCTGCGCGGGTCTGTTAGTGGGTGTGAACCGTTTTCTTGCGGGGTGATGAAACTGGGCTGGTGCTGGGCCTGTTTTGGCTGTTGGGTTGGGTCTGTCCTTTTCCATATTTTTTTCTGCCTGTTTGTTTTATTCTTTTCTCTTTCTATTTTCTGATTTGATATTCAAACAAATGATTCAATCAACAATGCAAACCATTCAACAATTCAAACTTGTAATGAGTTTTTGGTTCTGTTTAGTAGCATAAACTAACTTCCAAAACCAAATAATATTTTAAATCTTTTTAGGTTAAAAATGGATCATGGTTTATTAATAAAACAGGGTTTGATTTTATTAATAAAATCTTTATTTGAAACCTAAATATTTTCAAAACCAAATCAGTAGGTTTTATTTGGAAATATTAAATACTTGGAAACTTGTTTTAAAACAAAATAACATTTTATTTTAGAGTCCATTATTAATTAAATAAAATAGACTTTCATTATTAAATCAACTAGGGTTTGTTTTATTGAGAATATTTATTTTAAAATCTAAATAAGCCAAAACACTTTAGTAGGTTTTAATTATGAATATCAAATATTTGGGAAAACTTATTTAAATATTTTATTAAGTTTTGATGTTTCAATTAAATTAGTAAAACCTTTTATTTAAATAAAGTTCGATATTAAATTCTTATTAATTTATTTAAATAACCCTTTGCTATTTTTATTGAAAACAAAATGTTTTAATTCCAAAGTTTGATCAAGGTTTAATTTGGCTTTATAAAACATTCTTCATTTATAAACTTCTATTTCATTTGAAAATAAATCTTTTCACTCAAGATTTTCAAAATAGTATTTTCCAAATGTTTTTTATTTTTCCTTTTATTAAATGTTTATCTTTTTAGATCCCTTTAGGTTTTATTTAATTCAAATGGGTTTGAAGTTCCAATTGAATTCAAAAGTTTCTTCTGGCTCTGAAATTTAAACAAAGTTTTATTTTATTCATTTATTTTCACATTACAAGATTTGGAAAATCTTGGGATGTGACAGGCTACCACCCTTAAAATAAATCTCGTCCCGAGATTTGGGGAGGCTAGGATTACAAACAAGTTCCAAACAACTAGGGTACTACCACCCTTAAAATTT
Organism: Avena sativa; assembly: GCA_916181665.1. Classification (NCBI taxonomy): domain Eukaryota; kingdom Viridiplantae; phylum Streptophyta; class Magnoliopsida; order Poales; family Poaceae; genus Avena; species Avena sativa. Next base: position 10,523,160 of record OV702300.1, on the reverse strand, counting down.
TCAAACAAAAATTACACATTGGCCTTCTTGGGCTCCTGGGGAAACTTTTCTAAGTAACTTTTGCATTATTCTTGGTTTCCATACTTGAATCATGGGCCAAGGTTGAGTTTCTCCATAGGCTTGTTCAACTTGTTCTTCATCTTCTCTGGACAGTTGCTTGCATAGTGTCCTGGGTTCTTGCAGTTGAAACAATGAATGTCCTTGAGTTCTTTACGTGGCTCTTGTGGACAAGTTGCTACATAGTGGCCTAACTCTTTGCAGTTGTTGCACCACACTTGGTCAATCTCTTTATTCTTCTTGTTCTCTGGGCATCCACTAGAGTAGTGTCCCATTTCCTTACATTTACGACATTGTGCAAGGCTCATGTCTTGCTTTTGTTTCTTAAGTTTCTTTAGTCCTTTGAATTGGGTTGTCTTGTTTGGAGGTATAAGTGGTCCTTTTCCTTTGGTAGACTTGGATCCTTCTTGTTTCCTTTGTTCCACCATGGCATAGATAGGACATTGACTAGGAATATGATCACTTCCTTCACATAGGTAGCAAGTGGCTTGAGAGGTAGGACATTGTCCAACAGGATGTTCCTCTTCACAATTGGGGCATTGTCCTTCATGCTCCTTGGAAGTATGATCCTTGTCTCCACAAATAATGCAAGCTGGGGCTCCATCTAAGACAACATTCTTGTCATCCTTGTTATCATAAACTCCTTTGGGATAGTTTTCTTCCATGCTGATCATTTGATTAGTCACTTTAAGCATCAGTTGGGATTGTTCCTCCAGAAACCTTTGTAGTGTTGGATCTTTATCACTATTGTTGACTATGAACTGAGCTGTCAGTTGGTTTAACTGATGTTGGGTTGCTATAAGCTCTTTCATGCTGTCAGCTTGGTTGGTGTTGATGTCATCAACCTTGGAGTCTTTTGGAGTAGTCATCTGTTTGGGTTGAAGGGGGGTTAGAATAGGCAAGATATTTCTAAGGAATTATTTCTAATCACACACATCACAATCCACACAAACAATGTGTATGCAATCCCAAGTCAAACATTTCACTCAAACAACAAAGTTCAAGCACATACTTAGGCAACAAAAAAATATATTTTTGTTACACCACATAAGTTGGTGGTTTTGTCTTAACTAAAATATGGTGGTCCATCTATATGGTTTACTTGTGATCTTTCCATCCTTCTTGGTTCTTCTTGTATAAGATCTTGGTTTCCTTGAGAAAACTCTTAGTCACAATACTTCAAAGTTGTTGATGGCTTCTTCTTATTTTGCATTCCCTCAGTCTCTAAATCTTAAGCAAGATTACCTTGTTTCACTGGTAGTCCTTGGTGATATCTATATTGGAAGTCCTTGGTGAATATGCTGAAGATGTTGAAGTCATTAGAGTTGAAGATGTTGAAGTCATTAGAGTTGAAGAAATTGAAGAAGTCCTTTGCATATGGTGTAGTCTTTGGTCATGGGGTTGGCTTTTCCATCAAATTGAAGTAGAAGAGGTGTAGAGTTAAACCAAAATGGTTGAGGAAAGAGTTTAGAAGTGTTTTTGTAAATAAGTTTTTGGAACAACTTCACTCCTATTTTTCTAAGGGTTTTTGTCCAATCCTAGGGTTTACAAATTCTACAGGCAACACAATGCTCTGATACCATCTGTAGGGGTCCCAACCTTTAATAAGTTAGGTTCCTCCTGTGTTTACAATGCTAGTCCCTGGATCAATAGCTAGCATCCACAGTTAAGATGTAATATCAAGATACAAAGGTCATAATATAAATTTATAACCAGGAATAATATAAGATTATTACAACAAACATAGCTCATTTGGCTATTACAATACATTGCAGCGGAATAATTATAGTCATGGGTCCTTCATCTTCAAAGTGCCACAGGCAGATGTTGGTTGTAGACTTTGTAGTCCTAGTCAATCAAACAATCTTCATAAAAAAAACAATCAACCTGCAACATTACAAGTTACAGCCACAAGGGTCAATACATTTTGAATTGTATTGGCAAGCTTCACTTTTATGTATAATAAGAGTGGATCCTATCATTATATGCATATTTGGCTAAGTAGAGTTTAAGGCTTATTTGCATAAAGCATTGTTTTATCCTATCTTTTCAAAAAGGGTTTTAAAGACCTTTGTCAAATTTCTTTTCCAAGTTCCTTGAACTCCTTGGTAGAAACTCAAGTGTTCAAATCCTTGTCAAATCTCTTGAGCACCTTGGTAACCCCAAGTGCAACAAGTTTTATCAAAACTCATGAGTTCCTTGGTAACCCCAAGTACATCATGCTCTTGAGCACCTTGGTAACCCCAAGTGCAACAAGTTTAACAAAATCTCTTTGAGTTCCTTGGTAGACACACAAGGGCATCAAGTTTTTATGTTAGAAGTTGGAATGTCGAGATCTCCCATAGTTCAAACTTTAGTTGCTCAGTATTGTCCATAACCGGGGACACGGCTAAGTACTTAGATTTTATTTACTTCTGCAGAAGGAGTACACTTTACCCACATGTCACAATCCCATCCTTTTGCCACCAGTGGCCTACTGGATTAGTGCTCACCAAGATGGAGTACTGGCAGATTGAGAGTGTGACAAAGTCTTTCCAAAAGGTCCTCCCATACATCATTGCTAGCTTTGTCTTCAGCCCCCATGAAGCATTCCAGATCCCCATGTCCAGTAACTAAAGACAATGTATGGGTCTTCCTAATGTAATTGACTAAGCCAGAGCCATAATAGCATGTGGTTGCACACGAAAGCCACAATTGGAGAAGCATGTTTGATCTCTAAGTTTCCTAGGTGGTTTTCTTTTGGAGCACAACACAAAGTGATTGCCATAGACATGGTTCCTTTTGTTGCCACCTTCTCCAAAACTTCAAGTATCCTCCACCTAGGTGGTTCATTGAGTCCTTGTTTTATTATGTAAAACACAAGTCCTTTTCTCAACCTTTGTAAAATCTCAACATGTATCTCTTTTCAAAACATAGCATGGCTAAGCATGTACAACTTCAATATTTTCACTAAGGAATGTGTAGGGAATCCTATTAGGATTTAGCATAGCATAAGTATAAAATATCTTTTCATGCATGTTTTCAAAATCCACTAAGTATATAATGAAAATAGTAGGACTTTAGATGATAGTGTAACTTGCCTTTTGGTAGGGAATGGGGTTCACTCCTTGATCTTGCTAGTCTCACACTTTGCTAATTTCACTACAAGTCAATCAAGCAAAACACCAAATCAACTAACATTCTAAACCACCACTACTCAAACATAATCACACACACAAGGCAAGAAGGAAACTAAGTCATGCATAAGTATGCAAAGGGTGGTTCTATTGCAAGGATGGTCTCTACTAGGTTTATAATTTTGTAGGGTTCTAAATTGGTCATTTACCAAAATGGTAAAGTCATTTGCAAATGTGTTTTATCCTTAAACCATATTCAAAATTCATTCATCATTTTATGTGGTGAAAATTATTCTTATCAAAGCAAAACTTTAGGTTTTTCATCAAGTGAGTTGCCCTTGGCAAGGCTTGGTGTTTTGGGTCAGTAAGTTTGGTCCAAAACATTTTCCCAAAGTTTTCCTTGCAAAAACATTTCCATAATAAAATCAATAATTTTATTTGGCTAGAAAATGGCTAAGTTAAATAATTCAACCTAATTTTTACCAAAAATCATTTTTTTAACACTATGGGTTGGTTCCTAGGATCAGTAAGGTCACAACAATCAATTTGCAAAAAGATCTAACCCTAAAATCAATTTTAATCATTTTTCCTACTCTAAATAAGCTCATATATGAATCTGCAAAAACAAGCAAACAAACAGATACTATTTTCCAAACTAAGGCCATGCTTGGCTAGGGCTTGTTCTCCTGATTTCATTGATATAAAATTTGCCAAATTTGGACGTGTAGATCTCAAGTTATAAGGGTTTGAAGTTTGCAATTAAATCAGATTCAAATTTCTTTTAAAACGGAATAAGTGACACGCGGAACGTTTCTATTCGCGGGTACCGCTTCGCGTGGATCTCGGCTGTGGGGCGTTGGATCTGATTGATCGCACGGTCCAGGAAGCGTACCCCTTCGATGATAAGTGAACTAATCGTGGGCGCTGGATCTAGATCGGACGGTACTGGCGAGTTTGACCATATGTGGGCGGTGCTGACGGCGGCTAGCGGCGGCGCACAGCCAGGCGGTGGTGCTACGGTGATTCGAGGAAGCGAGAGAGGAGGAAAAGAAGCTCACCGGGTTCAGGAGGTCACGGTGATGCTCGAGGAGGTGTTGGTCGGGCGAGGGGCGCTCTGGTCTTGGTAGGATTTCTCGCCGGAGTGGAGGACGGCGTCGGGTGGTCTCAGTCATGGTCGATGACGTCGCTACAAATCACGAGAAGGCCAACCGAGGTTATGGTTAGATGCAGGAGTTCACGGGGGTGCTGTGAGCGTGAACGAGAAGGAGAGGGGCGGTCTGGTTTACCGGGGAGTCGTCGTCGGAGCAGAAGCAGACGGCGGCGATACTGGAAGTTGTCGTTGGCGAGGCTCAGGGGCGTCCGCGGTCGAACTGGTGGTACGGGGAGGTGTGTCTGGGAGTGAGGAAGCTTGCTAGGGCGCTCTCGAAGGCAGGGGTGGCGTGTACTAGCTGGGATTGGAGATGGAAGCTCGTCGGAGCAGCGGCGGTGCAGGAGTGATTGGCGACAGCCTAGGGGCGGAGAAGGAGTGGCGACAGAGGAAAAAGGAGGGGAAGGTGCTGGCGCTTAAGTACGCAAGGTCAGAGGCGGGATTAACGCAGCCATTATGAAGAATTAAGCGCGCGGATTGATGACAGGGAACGACAGCGTGGTTTGGGGAAGAAGGGGTCGCGCGGGTGAGGACGACGAACAGGAGCGGTGGGGTCCACCTGTCAGTGGGAAAAGAAACGAGGAGGAGGTCCACCTGTCATACTCTGCGCGGGTCTGTTAGTGGGTGTGAACCGTTTTCTTGCGGGGTGATGAAACTGGGCTGGTGCTGGGCCTGTTTTGGCTGTTGGGTTGGGTCTGTCCTTTTCCATATTTTTTTCTGCCTGTTTGTTTTATTCTTTTCTCTTTCTATTTTCTGATTTGATATTCAAACAAATGATTCAATCAACAATGCAAACCATTCAACAATTCAAACTTGTAATGAGTTTTTGGTTCTGTTTAGTAGCATAAACCAACTTCCAAAACCAAATAATATTTTAAATCTTTTTAGGTTAAAAATGGATCATGGTTTATTAATAAAATAGGGTTTGATTTTATTAATAAAATCTTTATTTGAAACCTAAATATTTTCAAAACCAAATCAGTAGATTTTATTTGGAAATATTAAATACTTGGAAACTTGTTTTAAAACAAAATAACATTTTATTTTAGAGTCCATTATTAATTAAATAAAATAGACTTTCATTATTAAATCAACTAGGGTTTGTTTTATTGAGAATATTTATTTTAAAATCTAAATAAGCCAAAACACTTTAGTAGGTTTTAATTATGAATATCAAATATTTGGGAAAACTTATTTAAATATTTTATTAAGTTTTGATGTTTCAATTAAATTAGTAAAACCTTTTATTTAAATAAAGTTGGATATTAAATTCTTATTAATTTATTTAAATAACCCTTTGCTATTTTTATTCAAAACAAAATGTTTTAATTCCAAAGTTTGATCAAGGTTTAATTTGGCTTTATAAAACATTCTTCATTTATAAACTTCTATTCCATTTGAAAATAAATCTTTTCACTCAAGATTTTCAAAATAGTATTTTCCAAATGTTTTTTATTTTTTCCTTTTATTAAATGTTTATCTTTTTAGATCCCTTTAGGTTTTATTTAATTCAAATGGGTTTGAAGTTCCAATTGAATTCAAAAGTTTCTTCTGGCTCTGAAATTTAAACAAAGTTTTATTTTATTCATTTATTTTCACATTACAAGATTTGGAAAATCTTGGGATGTGACAAAGGACAACACAACAGTGCATGAAACAACAAAAACAAAGTGTCTAGAAAGACCTGAGATTTTTATTGATGAAGAAGGGGATGCCTTGGGCATCCCCAAGCTTTGACACTTGTACCTCTTGAATATTTCTTGGGGTGACACGGGGTGGCATCCCCAAGATTGAGCTTTTGTCCATTCTTCATCTCATTACATCATTCTTTCCTTACACCTGAAAATTTTCCTTCATACAAAACTTCACACAATCTTCATTAGCAACATTAGTGTATTCAAAAGATAATAGACCTTTGGGTTTTAGTTCTAAAACAGCAAAACTTTCACAAAAGACACAAGCTACTGTAGCAGTTCACTAAAAAATCTCAATTTCCCAAAAAGAACCCAAAACGGAATCAATAAGAAGCAAATGCAAATAATGGCAAAAATTTGTCAAAACAGACCAGTAGGTAGAAACCGATTTTTTCAAAGACCTTCTATTGCTCAAATCAAAAAGTATTGAACTAACAAAAGTTAGATAACAACCTGGGGGATTTATTTAGAAAATTACAGCTCAATCCGACTTATAGAGATTTTACACGAATTTTTACAGTGTAGCACAAAAATCTGTTTTGGGATAGCAACTCCCCAAATCTTACTTCCCTCTCATCAGAGGTTATTCTTGGCACAAAAATAAAATAAAAAGGATAAGGAGCGGTTATTACAGAAGTAATAACTTCCAATACTCAATAAAACTATTGGGTTATTGTAAGATCCCTCCTTTGTAAAGGAAAAGGATCCCTGTGATTGCAATGCTAGTCCCTGGATCATTGCTAGCATCCACAGTTTAAGATGAAGTACACAGATACAAAGGTCATTTATTACATCCATTCCAGAGATAAACATAGTCTTTACAACTCAAAGGCCACAGGCGTATTACAAGAGTCTGAATAAGTAAATAAATATAAGTCTTCATCTTCATGTGCCACAGGAAAACATGTTGAGTTAGACTCATGACACCTAATCCTCATCAGAGTAACCTGCAACATCACAAGTTACAGCCACAGTGGGTCAATACTTTGGAATAGTATTGGCAAGTGATAACTTAGTAAAATTTAGGTGGACTATATTACTATATGCAATTTGGCTAAGTGTAGCTTGGCTTGCTTTGCTCAAAAATAGGTTTTTCCTATTAGTTGAAATCACTAAGTTTTTCTTTGTCAAAACTTTACCCAAGGAACCACCAATAGACATCGAGGTCCTTCACCCTTGTTCACCCACAAGTTTTTACTTAGAAGTTGGAATGATGAGATTATTGATAGCTTCCATGCCTTGATGCTCAAGTTGTCCATTGCCATGGACTTGGCTAAGTACTTAGATTTTTCCATCTGCAGAGGTTGTGCACTTTCCCCACCAGACTTGGTTTCCTAAGACAGGACCTTTCAGAAGCCTTTCCTTAGACCAAATGGACGTGCTCCAACCTATCATTCCCACTACCACCAACTGTCCAAATGGCTAAGTTCTAGCAACCTATGTGATCCAGGGAGAGCCCATATTGCCAAGTGGCTGCACTAGAAGCTTCTCAATACTTGGCCTCTAAAATCTCTTTGTCCCTGGGTGGCTTACCACAAGTGAGATACACAAGGTAAACCATAGCCATGGGACTTGTGTAACCACTCAACCAAAAACCACCAATCAAGTCTGTAACATCCCTAAAATCATGATTTCAAAGATTGCATATCATTCATGCATGCATATAGAATTGAGATCATTTTCAAAACTCATTTCAGAAAAACAATGCACATAGTGCTATCATTTTATGTGAGCAAGCTAAAATCAAATGGCCATCACCATATGAGAGTTTGAATGTTTTAAACCTAGAATGCTTGTCCCCTTTGTTGAATAGATTGAGTGTGGAATTTGAACCAAGTTTTACAAAATGGAAATGGTACAAAAACCATTTTTCAAACATTTGCAAATCAGGTACCAAGTCCCTGATATTTTGTTCTCCAAGAGTGACCAAGCTTTTGCAAAGCAACCACATGGTTTTATGCCTTTATTTGAAACTTTTTCACACTGCAAAAACCCCAGAAAGATTTGAATTCAAAAAGAGTTTGAATTCATATCAAAACCATTCCTGAAAATCAAAACAGAAAAAGAAAAGGACAAAAGAAAAGAAAAGGGCCAGGCGCTAGGATTCTAGCCCAGCAACGGAACTGGCCCAACTAGCCCACCCGGCCTTCCTCTCTCTCTCTCGCACGCGCAAGCGCACCCAAGCAGTCGCTGACAACCAGACCCCACCTCCTCTCTGCGCGTTTCACTGATGAGCGGGCCCTCTCCACGTCAGCGTCGTCTTCCCCAAATCCCGCGCATGAACTCCGCCGCTGCCCGTTGCTGCCTTGATTTCGCGAGGTAAATTGCATTGATGCAGCAAGCGTTTCTTGTCGAGCCTCTGGCTATATAATCCCCACACTCTCGCGACCATTTCCCCTCAAACAATTTCTCCTTCACGCCACCAGGCTGCCCATAACTCGCTCGACGCCGCCGCTGTTCCGACGACCGCGCCGACGAATTCCGGTGAGCCCCGTGTTCCCCTCTCTCTCTGAATCATGCTATCAAATCCAGCAAGTCTTTGCGCACCTACTGACACTCCCCATTTGTCCTCGCATGATCCGTAGCTCCAGCAACGACTCCGACTGACCGCCACCGTTCTCTGCACGAACTCCGGTGACCTCTCTTTGTAAGTAGCCGCCACCCCTTGCCCTCTGACTGATACACCTAGAATCCCCATCGTCTTGCGCATCTAACAGTACCTCTCTTTTGGCTTAGCGCGAAGAGGAACCTCGCCAACATCGACGACTGATCGTGCCTGACGCGTTCGCAAACTCCGGCGAGGAATCTCCGACGACCCCGTGCGCCCCTTCCCAAGCCATCGCCACCTTGAGCATCAGCAGCCTCCTGCGGTTCTGTTAAGCATCTCCTTTCTTCCCCGGGCGACCTAGAACGCCAGCACTGCCGCTGACTGACGCGCCGCCGCCAGCCGCCGCCGCTAGCGCCGCTCGATTTTGGTTAGATGATTTATAGCCGTCAGATCCAGATCCAGCGCGTAGAATTAGTCCACTTAGCGAAGCGGTATGGTTAGATCTGAACCGTGCATCGTTAGTTAGATCCTACGGCTCGCGAGCGTGATCCAGAGCGAATCGGTACGCGCCAGTAGGAACATGACGCGTGGCTATGGTTAGATTCAAAAACAGATTTGAAATCAGAATTTGATCCAAAATTGAAGTAGCTATAACTTTTGATTTCCACGTTAGATTTTCACAAATTTTATACCGTTGGAATCAGGGAGACAAGCCCTTTCTGAATCTGCAATGTGTTTAGTGAAAAGTTTCTGTTAAAATGACTTTTTATGCAGAAACTTGTTTAGGACTAATCTAAGTATAGAATTTGTTTAGCAATTTGTTTTAGTGCTAAATAAGTTTGGTTTGGCAAGTTTTCAACTTGGTTTTGGTTCAGTAATGTGCACTTGTTGGGTGGAGTTTCAAAAATCATCAATTAGCATTCTTTCATGCATACATACATATTTTTGTTTGTATATGAATTGTATGTGATTGTGGTTATAATCTTTGTGTAGATTTTGGTGCTAGTGATTGTGATTGTGAAGAGTGCTACTCTCCCCATTACCAAGGCAAGTGGTACTTCATGAATATTTACATCCCTATATTTTGTACAAGCATTAGAAATATTTTTTCTAAGTATTGCATGTTGTTATTTTGCTAAATGATATGTTGGGAAATCCTAAGTATATGTAGAATTGTAGAATTGCTAGGAAAATTTCCTAAGTTAAGTTACTATGTCATGCTTAGCCTAGCTAGTAGCAAACAAGGGTTGGTAAAGTATCTACATGCTATGATGAAAATATGTCTAAGTCTTTGGACTTATGTTTTTCTTAATAAAACAACTAAGTCAATGAACCTCCTGGGTGGAATGGGACTTGAATGGTGGTTTTTGGTTGAGTGGTTACACAAGGCCCATGGACATGGTTTACCTTTTGTATCTCACTTGTGGTATGCCACCGAGGCACAAAGGGATTTTGGAGGCCAAGTGTTGAGAAGCTTATAGTGCAGCCACTTGGCAATATGGGCTCTGCCTTGATCATATAGGTTGCTAGAACTTAGTCATTTGGACAGTTGGTGGTAGTGGGATGATAGGTTGGAACGCGTCCATTTGGCTAAGGGAAGGCTTCTGAAAGGTCTTGTCTTGGGAAACCAAGTCTGGTGGGGAAAGTTCACAACCTCTGCAGATGGAAAATCTAAGTACTTAGCCAAGTCCATGGCAATGGACAACTTGAGCATCAAGACATGGAAGCTATCAAGAATCTCATCACTCCAACTTCTAAGTAAAAATTGTGGGTGAACAAGGGTGAAGGACCCCAATGTCTATTGGTGGTTTCTTGGGATTTTTGACAAAGAAAAACTTAGTGATTTCAACTAATAGGAAAAACCTATTTTGAGCAAAGCAAGCCAAGCTACACTTAGCCAAAATGCATATAGTAATATAGTCCACTTAAAATTTACTAAGGTATCACTTGCCAATACTATTCCAAAGTATTGACCCACTGTGGCTGTAACTTGTGATGTTGCGGGTTACTCCGATGATGATTAGGTGTCATGAGTCTACACTCAACATGCTTGCCTGTGGCACATGAACATGAAGACTTATGCTTATTTACTTATTCCAAAACTCTTGTATTAGGCCTGTGGCCTTGAGTTGTAAAAGACTATGTTTTATCTCTGGAATGGATGTAATAAATGACCTTTGTATCTATGTACTTCATCTTAAACTGTGGATGCTAGCATTGATCCAGGGACTAGCATTGCAATCACAGGGATCCTTTTCCTTTACAAAGGAGGGATCTTACAGGTGGTATCAGAGCACTGTGTTGCCTGTAGGATTATGACCCTAGGATTGGAAACCACTAAGGAAAAATTTTCAACTACTTCTACACTTGTCTATTCTTCTCGTAAACTTTTCTAATCTTCTCATTCTCATCTCTATTTGTAGATGAACTCCATCAACGAAGCCGTGAAGAAAGGACCACTCATGACCATGACCTTGGAGTGTGAAACTGAGTTTCCCAAAATTCTCAAGGACCTCATGGTGGCAATGGAAATACATGGTGCGGCTGTGTACAAAGGCTTTCCAGTGATGGATGAAGGAGTTGAGTACTGGTGGGTGCAACTTCACTTGTACAAAAACAAGGAAGACAACCACAAAGAAAGAGGATTCTGCATGTACACCAACACTGTGATGCACACCACATTCTTTGAGTCAGCAAGAGAAGCAGCTTGGAGGACTATCAAAGAACTAAGTGCTAGAGTCAAGTGCAGAATGCTCAACCTCCAAAAAGACTTAGAGAAAGAGAAGGAACATACCCAAGAGTTGGAAGCCACCAACCAAACCTTAAGAGGAGATATTATAGACTTAGTGATGGAATCATGTGAGCAAGATAGGCTGATTGCCTCTAGGAACATTGTGTTAGCCAACAGATCCAGTGAGATAGGATTGTAAACACATTTCGTTAGTTGGACCACCACCTATCACCTTATTTTCCAAAATGATACCTTAAATAAGTTTGGACCTTGGTTGATGTAATGGATTCAAGTATGCATGACTTGTGTGATTTTGTGTTCCAAGGATATGTATGAGATGTTTGTCTTTGTTTTAACTTAAATTGTGTTGATCTAACTTTTCTATCTTATAAATAGATGCCTATCACCATCAGTACTGTTGAGGAGTTCCAGGTTACCCGCTTTGGTCCTCGTATCGTTGAGCTTACCAGTTTGCTCAATCTCCCTCTTCCCACCATCATGGTGCATCCACTCACCAAGTTCGAGAGGAAGGACCTCTGGGGCTTCAAGGTGAACCAGCCCGGACGCCAGACAAAGCCTACTACGGAGGCCATCGTCTTCAAGCTTATGCACGATGACAGGGAGAGAGGCATGGAGGTAGTTATGCAGGACCTGATAGGACGTCTGCTAGGCCGGCACTCCCGACAGGTTAGAGGCACCCACTTCCACGTCTTCGGAAGACGTGATGAGGATGGAGAGTCCATCGACTTCGAAGACGACTCGAGGGACGCAACAGAGCCGATACGCCTGTACCTCCAGGACTTAGAGTCTCTTATTAGGCACGTGGACACGGACAGGACCAATGTCATGCTCAGTAATGACGAGCTCCAGGTGCAGCTTCGCGAGAAGGACAAGCTCTTCGCGCACCAGGACGAGATAGTCAAGGAAATGGAGGCGGAGTTCGAGACCCAGGACCGGAAGTTCAAGAGTCAGGAGAAACGTGTCCAGGATAGGAACAAGAAGATCCGGGACATGACTGAAGAACTGAAGTCCAAGGACTTCGAACTAGAGCAGCAGTAGATGGTGATTGAGAGGCTTCGTTCCCAGAAGAGGGCTCTCAAGGCCAAGATTGAGTCCTTGACCACTACTATTGAGGAGAACAAGACCGCGATGGAGAACGCAGGTCTTACCTTTGTCGAGGAGGAGATTGATGCTGATGAGTAGACTTGACTACTCGTTTGTCTTTTATTATCGTACTTGTTATTTATGAACTTGTTATTGGACCATCCGACATGTGGATGGCTTGCCACCTGTGTGTTTTACTTTGTGAACTTGCTAGCTTGATGTTGAACCTATATCTTCTGTTGCATGCTTGTGTTTGCTTATGTGATGTAATGTGCATGAAAACATCTATGTGTATCTCATTCTTATCTCTATTTGAACAAACCACAGATGCCTCCCCGTCACGCAAACCCCAACCCCAACAACAACAACAACATAACTCCAGAAATGCAGCAAATGATGAATGCTCAAACACAGCTCATGCAGATGATGACAACATTCATTCAGAACCAAAATAACAACAACAACAACAACAACAACAACAACAACAACAACAACAACCCCAATAACAACAACAATAACAACAATAACAACAACAACCCTCCGGGCTTTGATATGCTCACCAGATTTCTGCGATTGAGGCCAGCTAAGTTCTCGGGGACAACTGATCCCATGGTAGCCAATGATTGGCTACGTTCTGTAAACAAGGACTTAGTAACCGTGGGCTGCACGGACGCTGAAAAGGTCAGATTTGCAGCACATCTGCTGGAAGGGCCAGCCGCCACATGGTGGGACAACTTCTAAATCACCACTCCTATAGATGAGGTGACTTGGGCTATCTTTGAGGATGGCTTTCGCACTGCTCATATCTCATCAGGAATAATGAGCCTGAAAAAGAAAGAGTTTCACAATCTGAAGCAGCGCCACCACAGCGTGGCTGAATACATTGAAGAGTTCAACAATCTGGCGCGTTATGCACCAGATGAGGTTGACACTGATGCCAAGAGAAAGGAAAAATTTCTGGAAGGCTTGAATGATGAGCTGAATCTGCAGCTGGCTGTGGCATATGTTCCCACTTATCAGTCGCTCTGTGACAAGGCTGCTATACTGGAGAACAAAATGAAGCAAGTCGAGAGTAGAAAGAGAAAGCACTCCGACAAGCACAGCTCGGGATCGTCTCACAAACGATCTCACTATGATGACGGTGGAAGCTCAGGATCCCACAAGCATGGGAAATTCAACAAGCACCACACCCACAACCGTCATGACAACAAGCATCACCGCAGTCATGACAATGACAAGTACAAGAACCACAAGGGTGGACATAAGAGCCACCATAGTGGTAATGGAAGTGGAAGTGGAAGTCAGCCTGCTAAGAGAGACATCAGTCAGGTTGGATGCTTCAAATGCAAGAAGATGGGACACTATGCAAATGAGTGCCCCGAAAAGAAAGTTGAAGGACCTGTCAAGCCCAATCCTTTCCAGAAAGGACAGGTGAACCACATCAGTGTGGAGGAGGTCTATGAGGAGCCTGACGCTGTTGCTGGTAAGTTCAGACTCAATTCCATTCCAGCATTTGTACTCTTTGATACTGGTGCATCTCATTCATTCATATCAAGAGCATTTGTTGAAAGAAATGAGCTACCGGTAGAAACTATTGGGTGTCCTATAAAAGTAAGTTCTCCTGGTGGAGAAATGATAGTGAATTCAGGATGCCATGACCTAGTCATAGAATTTGGGAAGTATAAGTTTCCCGTTAACTTGATAATACTAAACTCCCAAGGATTAGACGCCATTCTGGGAATGGACTGGATGACCAAGTACAAAGGAGTAATAGATTGTGCCAGTCATACTGTCTCACTCACAACTCCGGAAAATAAAAGGATCAGATTTAAGACCATCTTTGAAGAAAAAAAGAGTATGCTTAATTCTCTTAAGGGGGTTAGCATGGACAGTGTGCCAATTGTGAGAGAGTATCCGGATGTGTTTCCGGAAGAATTGCCGGGAATGCCGCCAGATAGAGATGTGGAGTTTCTGATAGATTTGGTACCAGGTTATGGACAAATAGCAAAGAGACCATATAAAATGTCAGTTGATGAACTGAAAGAACTCAAGAAACAACTAGGAGAACAGTTGCAGAAAGGATTTATTCAACCCAGTTCTTCATCTTGGGGAGCCCTAGTCTTGTTTGTGGAAAAGAAAGACAGAAGTCAAAGGTTATGCATAGATTACCGTTCACTCAACGAGGTAACTATCAAGAACAAATATCCTTTGCCTAGAATCAATGACTTATTTGATCAGCTTGAAAGAGCATGTGTGTTCTCAAAGATTGATCTAAGGTCAGGCTATTTTCAACTCAAGATAAGAGAGCAAGACATACCTAAAACAGCATTCACCACAAGGTATGGATTGTATGAGTATACTGTGATGCCTTTTGGCTTAACCAATGCTCCAGCATACTTCATGAATATGATGAACAAAGTGTTCATGGAATTCCTCAACAAGTTTGTTGTCGTTTTCATCGATGACATCTTAGTCTACTCCAAGAGCAAAGAAGAGCATGAAGGGCACTTGTGTTTGATACTTGAGAAGTTGAGAGAGCATAAACTTTATGCCAAATTCAGCAAGTGTGAGTTCTGGTTAGAAGAAGTTGGTTTTCTTGGTCATGTTATGATAAAGGATGGTGTAGCAGTTGATCCTGCTAAAGTTTCAGCTGTGACTGAATGGGAATCTCCTAAGAACGTGAAAGAGGTTCGTAGTTTCCTTGGCTTAGCAGGTTACTACGGAAGGTTCATTGAGAATTTCTCTAAGGTAGCTAAGCCCATGACTGTATTGTTAAAGAAAGACAAGAAGTTTGCTTGGTATGAAGGTTGTGAAGTCAGCTTTCAGGAGTTGAAGAAGAGACTTGTGACAGCACCAGTTCTATGTCTGCCAGATTTGGAAAAGGATTTCCAAGTATATTGTGATGCGTCTCATCAAGGTTTGGGTGTCGTACTTATGCAAGACGGTAAAGTTGTGGCTTATGCCTCGAGACAACTCAAAACTCATGAGGTGAACTATCCTACTCATGATTTGGAGTTAGCCTCTGTCGTCCATGCACTCAAAACATGGAGGCACTACCTTTTGGGAAAGCGTTGCGAAGTGTTCACCGACCACAAGAGTTTGAAGTATATCTTCACCCAAAAGGAAATCAATATGAGACAAAGAAGATGGTTAGAGCTTATCAAGGACTATGACATAAGTTTGCAATACCACCTCGGTAAAGCAAATGTTGTAGCAGATGCTCTAAGTCGTAAGGTATTTGTGAATGGCCTTACAAAAGGAGAATTGCCAGATGATTTGTGTACCCAATTCAGAAAACTCAGATTGGAGATTGTGCCTGAAGGACATATTATGTCTTTAGATGTTCAACCCACCTTGTTGGACAAGATCCGAGAAGCTCAGAAAACTGATAAGGAAATTGAAGAGATTAAGGAAAAGATTGGCCAAGGGAAAGCTAAAAATTTCCATGAAGACGAACAGGGTACTTTATGGCATGGGAAACGTATCTGTGTTCCACAAGATCCGGAGTTACGGAAACTGATTTTGCAGGAAGCACACAACTCTCCGTATTCTATTCACCCGGGTAACACCAAAATGTACATGGACATGAAAGAAAGATTTTGGTGGAACAATCTCAAGAGAGACATCGCCGAACATATTGCTTTGTGTGATGTGTGTAGTAGAGTAAAAGCGGAGCATCAGAAACCAGCAGGTTTGCTTCAACCACTACCTATTCCTGATTGGAAGTGGGACAAGATTGGTATGGATTTTATTACCGGATTACCAAGGACCAGATCAGGATATGATTCCATATGGGTAGTAGTGGATCGCCTAACTAAAGTGGCTCATTTCATACCGGTGAAGACAACTTATACAAGTGCCAAGTTAGCCAAGATCTACATGAGTAGAATTGTATGTCTACATGGTGTGCCCAAGAGTATTGTGTCTGATAGGGGAACTCAATTCACTTCCCACTTTTGGAGACAGCTACATGAGTTATTGGGAACGAGGTTGGAATTCAGTACTGCCTTTCATCCTCAAACCGTTGGACAAACGGAAAGGACTAATCAGATTCTCGAAGACATGTTGAGGGCATGTGCCTTAGACTATGGAGCCAGTTGGGATGAAAGTCCGCCTTATGCAGAATTTTCTTATAACAACAGCTATCAAGCCAGTATTGAGATGGCACCATTTGAGTTTCTCTACGGAAGAAAGTGTACCACCCCGTTGTTATGGAATGGTGTGGGAGAAAGAAGTTTATTCGGGCCAGAACTTATCAAAGAAGCCGAAGAGAAGGTCAAGTTGGTTAAGGACAGGTTGAAGATAGCACAGTCCCGACAGAAAAGCTACGCGGATCCTAAGCGTAGAGAAGTCACCTACGAAGTGGGTGATAGAGCCTATCTTAGAGTATCACCACTTCGTGGAGTGAAAAGATTCGGAGTCAAAGGAAAGTTGGCACCAAGATATGTTGGGCCATTCAAGATTCTGAGTCGCAAAGGAGAAGTTGCTTATGAAATAGAACTACCAGAATCTTTATCAGCTGTCCATAATGTGTTTCATGTGAGTCAACTTAAGAAATGTCACCCAGAAATGGAAGAAACTTCTTTGAAGGATACTATACCTTTGGAGGAAGTTCAACTAGAAAGACTTAGAAATATTTTCATCATAGCATGTATATTTCACCAACCCTTGTTTGCTACTAGCTAGGCTAAGCATGGCATAGATAGTAACTTAACTTAGAAATTTCCTAGCAATTCTACAACTACTTAGGATTTCCCACATGGCATATAGGCAAAATAGTAACATGCAAGACTTAGCAAAATAGTTCTAATGCTTAGTACAAAATATAGGTATAGAAATATTCATGAAGTACCACTTGCCTTGGTAGTTGGGAGAGTAGCACTCTTCACAATCACAATCACTAGCACCAAAGTCTACACAAAGAATGGTAGCCACAAATTACACACAACATATACAAACAAACAAAAATACATATGCATGCATGCAAAAATGCTAAGTGATGATTTTTAAAACTCAACCATGCAAGTGCATAGTACTAAATTCTAAACAAGTCAAAACTTTGCCAAACCAGATTTATTTGACACTAAAAACAAATCCTAAACAATTCATATGCTCAAATAAGCCCTACACATGTTTCTGCAAATAAAACTATTTTAACAGAAGCAAAACTTTAAACACATTGCATAAATGGAAAGGGCTTGCTCTCCTGATTCCAACGGTATAAAATTTGCCAAAATCTAACGTGGGAATCAAAAGTTATAGCTAAATCAAATTTGGATATAAATCAGATTTCAAATTCTGTTTTTAAACCAAACCCTAGCCACGCGGCGCTATCCTATTGGCCGATACCGTTTCACTCAGGATCACCCTTCCGCGCCGTCAGATCAAGTTAGATCCAACGCGCCAGATTCAAAGAAAACGTTTCCCTTAGATCTAATCTGGTCCTTACGATACAGATCCAACGGCTACCGTTGCTCTGACCATAGCCTAGCGGCGCTAGCGGCGGCGACTGGCGGCGGCGCGTCTGTTAGTGGCGGCGCTGGCGTTCTAGGTCGTCCGGGGAGGGGAGAGGGTGCTTACCAGAACCGCAGAGAGTTGCTGAAGCTCAAGGTGGCGGTGGCTTTGCAAGGGGCGCACGGTATGTGCTGCTGGAGCTCGTCGGAGTCGTGCACGGCATCAGGTGGTTGCTGTCGAGGTCATTGCCGAGGTTCCGCGTCGCCCTAGCAGGAACCAGATGGTTTAGAAGATGCGCAAGACGGTGGCGAACAACCTCGTATGCGAGAGAGATCAAGGGGCACGCTATGCTTACCGTAATTGGTCGTCGGAGTTGAGTGGCGGTTCGGTCGGTTGCGGGCACGAACGGGGACGGCGTCCTGGGTCACAAGCAGGCAAGCAAAGGGCATCAGAAGATGCATGAGATCATGCTGGACACACTCGTTTGAATCAGAAGCTCAGGGGTGGTCGGAACTTACCGGGATTTGCTGTCGGAGGTCGTCGGAGCTGCGGCGGTGTTTGGCGAGTTGCGAGCAGCCTGGTGGCGTGGAGAGAAAATTGGGTGAGGGGAATGGAGTGGAGTGGGGAGGGGCTTAAGTAGGCAGAGGCTCGACAAGAAACGCTCGGCGAATCAATGGAAATTACGCCGCGGAATCAACGCAGCAACGGCCAGCGGCGACGGCGTCTGCGCGCGAGATTTGGGGAAGGAGTCGACGTGGAGAGGGCCCGCTTGTCAGCGAATAGAACAGAGGGGGAGTGGGGTCCGAGTGTCAGCGGCTCGCTGGGTGCGTCTGCGCGTGCGAGAGAGAGAGGGGACCCGGGTGGGCTAGCTGGGCTGGTTTCGCTGTTGGGCCAGAATAGCAGCGCCGACCCTTTTCCTTTTCTTTATTCCTTTTCTTTTTCTAATTTGATTTTCTAGAATGATTTTCAAATGAATTCAAACTCTATTTGAATTCAAATCTTTTCAGGATTTTTGCAGTGTGCAACAGTCACAAATCTAGGCATAAAACCATGTGGTCACCTTGAGTGGGCTTGGTCATTTTTGGAAAGACAAAATAACAGTGACATTGCACTTGGTTTGCAAATGTTTGAAAATGGTTTTGAAACCATTTTTATTTTGTATAATTTTGTTCAAACTCTACACTCAAACCAATCAACAAGGAAGCAAACAAACTTGGTTTAAAACACTAAGCTCTCAAATGAGGATGGTCATTTGATTTAAGTTTGCTCACATAAAATGATAGCACTAAGTGCTTCTGTTTTCTTGAAATTGGTTTGAAATTGATCTCAAAACTATATGCATGCATGAATGATATGCAATCATTGAAATCATGAATTTAGGGATGTTACAAATCTAACCCCCTTAAGGTGAATCTCTCCCTCGAGATTTGGATTGGCTAGCAAATAGGTGAGGGTGGTCTTTCCGAAGATCATATTCTCTTTCCCATGTTGCTTCCTCTTCGAAATGATGATTCCACTGCACTTTGCAAAACTTGATAGTCTTAGTCCTTGTGACTCTTTCTGCAGTTTCAAGAATCTTGATAGGTTTCTCTTCATAAGTGAGATCACTTTCTAGTTGAACTTCCTCCAAAGGTATAGTATCCTTCAAAGAAGTTTCTTCCATTTCTGGATGACATTTCTTAAGTTGACTCACATGAAACACGTTATGAACTGCTGACAAAGATTCCGGCAGTTCAATTTCATAGGCAACTTCTCCTTTGCGACTCAGAATCTTGAATGGCACAACATACCTTGGTGCCAATTTTCCTTTGACTCCGAATCTTTTCACTCCACGAAGTGGTGACACTCTAAGATATGCTCTATCACCAACTTCGTAGGTGACTTCTCTACGCTTAGGATCTGCGTAGCTTTTCTGTAGGGACTGTGCTACCTTTAATCTGTCCTTAACCAATTTGACCTTCTCTTCGGCTTCTTTGATAAGATCTGGCCCGAATAAACTTCTTTCTCCCACACCATTCCATAACAACGGGGTGGTACACTTTCTTCCGTAGAGAAACTCAAATGGTGCCATCTCAATACTGGCTTGATAGCTGTTGTTATAAGAAAATTCTGCGTAAGGCAGACTTTCATCCCAACTGGCTCCATAGTCTAAGGCACATGCCCTCAACATGTCTTCAAGAATCTGATTAGTCCTTTCCGTTTGTCCATCGGTTTGAGGATGAAAGGCAGTACTGAATTCCAACCTCGTTCCCAATGACTCATGTAACTGTCTCCAAAAATGGGAAGTGAATTGAGTTCCCCTATCTGACACAATACTCTTGGGCACACCATGTAGACATACAATTCTACTCATGTAAATTTTGGCTAACTTAGCACTTGTATAGGTTGTCTTCACGGGTATGAAATGAGCCACTTTAGTTAGGCGATCCACCACGACCCAAATAGAATCGTATCCTGACCGGGTCCTTGGTAATCCGGTAATGAAATCCATACCAATCTTGTCCCACTTCCAATCAGGAATAGGTAGTGGTTGAAGCAAACCTGCTGGTTTCTGATGCTCCGCTTTCACTCTACTACACACATCACACAAAGCAATATGTTCGGCGATGTCCTTCTTGAGATTATTCCACCAAAATCTTTCTTTCATGTCCATGTACATTTTGGTGTTACCCGGGTGAATGGAATACAGAGAGTTGTGTGCTTCTTGCAAAATCAGTTTCCGCAACTCCAGGTCTTGTGGAACACAGATACGTTTCCCATGCCATAAAGTGCCCTGTTTGTCTTCATGGAATTCTTTGGCCTTTCCTTTGCCAATCTTTTCCTTAATCTCTTCAATTTCTTTATCAGTCTTCTGGGATTTTCTGATATTGTCCAACAAAGTGGGTTGAACATCCAAAGACATGAGATGTCCTTCAGGCACAATCTCCAATCTGAGTTTTCTAAATTGGGTACACAGATCATCTGGCAATTCTCCTTTGGTAAGGCCATTCACAAATACCTTACGACTTAGAGCATCTGCTACAACATTTGCTTTACCGGGGTGGTATTGCAAACTTAAGTCATAGTCCTTGATAAGTTCTAGCCATCGTCTTTGTCTCATATTAATTTCTTTCTGGGTGAAGATGTACTTCAAACTTTTGTGATCCGTGAATACTTCACAACGCTTTCCCAAAAGATAGTGTCTCCATGTTTTGAGTGCATGGACGACAGAGGCTAACTCTAAATCATGAGTAGGATAGTTTACTTCATGAGTTTTGAGTTGTCTCGAGGCATAAGCCACAACTTTACCGTCTTGCATAAGTACTGCACCCAAACGTTGATGAGATGCATCACAATATACTTGGAAATATTTCTCCAAATCTGGCAGACACAAGACTGGTGCTGTCACAAGTCTCTTCTTCAACTCCTGAAAGCTGAGTTCACAACCTTCAGACCAAGCAAACTTCTTGTCTTTCTTTAACAATTCAGTCATAGGCTTAGCTACCTTTGAGAAATTCTCAGTGAACCTTCTGTAGTAACCTTCTAAGCCAAGGAAACTACGAACTTCTTTTACGGACTTGGGAGATTCCCATTCAGTCACAGCTGAAACTTTAGCAGGATCAACTGCTACACCATCCTTTGTCATAACATGACCAAGAAAACCAACTTCCTCCAACCAGAACTCACACTTGCTGAATTTGGCATAAAGTTTATGCTCTCTTAATTTCTCAAGTATCAAACGTAAGTGTCCTTCATGCTCTTCTTTGCTCTTGGAATAGACTAAGATGTCATCGATGAAAACGACAACAAACTTGTCAAGGAATTCCATGAACACCTTGTTCATCATATTCATGAAGTATGCTAGAGCATTGGTCAACCCAAAAGGCATTACGGTATACTCATACAATCCATACCTTGTAGTGAACGCTGTCTTAGGTATGTCTTGCTCTCTTATCTTGAGTTGAAAATAGCCTGACCGGAGATCAATCTTTGAAAACACACATGCTCCTTCCAGCTGATCAAACAAGTCATTGATTCTAGGCAAAGGGTATTTGTTCTTGATAGTTACCTCGTTGAGTGAACGGTAATCTATGCATAACCTTTGACTTCTATCTTTCTTCTCCACAAACAAGACTGGGGCTCCCCAAGATGAAGAACTTGGTTGAATGAATCCTTTCTGCAACTGTTCTCCAAGTTGTTTCTTGAGTTCTTTTAGTTCATCAACTGACATTTTGTACGGTCTCTTTGCTATTGGTCCAGACCCTGGTACCAAATCTATAAGAAACTCCACATCTCTATCTGGTGGCATTCCCGGCAATTCTTCCGGAAACACATCTGGATATTCACTCACAATTGGCACACTGTCCAAGCTTACCCCCTTAAGAGAATTTAGCTTACTTCCTTTAGATTCAATGTTGGACTTGAATTTAATCCGCTTTCTTTCCGGGGTTGTGAGTGCAACAGTATGATTAGCACAATCCAGTACTCCTTCATACTTAGCCATCCAATCCATTCCCAATATTACGTCTAGTCCTTGGGAATCTAGGATTATCAGACTCACTGGAAACTTATGTTTTCCAAACTCTATTACTAGATCCCGGCATCCAAGACTTACTATCATATCTCCACCCGAAGAACTAACTTTTATTGGACACCCAATGTTTTCAGTTGGAAACCCATTTCTATCAACAAATGCTTTTGATATGAATGAATGCGATGCTCCAGTATCAAAAAGAACAAATGCTGGAATAGAATTGAGTATGAACTTACCAGCAACAGCATCAGGCTCCTCATAGACCTCCTCCACACTGATGTGGTTCACCTGTCCCTTCTGGAAAGGATTAGGCTTGTTGGGTCCTTCAATTTTATTTTCTGGGCAGTCATTTGCATAATGCCCCATCTTCTTGCATTTGAAGCATTCAACCTGACTGATGTCTCTCTTAACAGGCTGACTTCCACTTCCACCTCCATTACCACTGTGGTGGCTCTTATGTCCACTCTTGTGGTTCTTGTACTTATCATTGTCATGACTACGGTGATGCTTGTTTTCATGACGGTTGTGGTTGTGGTGCTTGTTGAATTTCCCATGCTTGTGGGATCCTGAGCTTCCGCTGTCATCATAATGAGATCGTTTGTGAGACGATCCCGAGCTGTGCTTGTCGGAGTGCTTTCTCTTTCTACTCTCAACTTGCTTCATTTTGTTCTCCAAAATAGCAGCCTTGTCACAGAGCGACTAATAAGTGGGAACATATGCCACAACCAACTGCAGATTCAGCTCATCATTCAAGCCTTCTAGAAATTTTTCCTTTCTCTTGGCATCGGTGTCAACTTCATCCGGTGCATAACGCGCCAGATTGTTGAACTCCTCAATGTATTCAGCCACGCTGCGGTGGCGCTGCTTCAGATTGTGGAACTCTTTTTTTTCAGACTCATCACTCCTGATGAGATATGAGCAGTGCGAAAGCCATCCTCAAAGATAGCCCATGTCACTTCATCTATGGGAGTGGTGATCTTGAAGTTGTCCCACCAAGTGGCGGCTGGCCCTTCCAGCAGATGTGCTGCAACTCTGATCTTTTCAGCATCAGTACAGCCCACGGTTACCAAGTCCTTGTTTACCGAACGTAGCCAATCATTGGCCACCATGGGATTAGTCGTCCCTGAGAACTTAGCTGGTCTCAATCTCAAGAACCTGGTGAGCATATCAAAACCCGGTGGGTTGTTGTTGTTGTTATTGTTGTTATTGTTGTTGTTATTGTTGTTGTTGTTGTTGTTGTTGTTTTGGTTCTGGATGAACGTCATCATCATATGCATTAGCTGAGTTTGAGCAGTCATCATTTGTTGCATTTCTGGAGTGATGTTGTTGTTGTTGTTGGGGTTGGGGTTTGCACGACGGGGAGGCATCTGTGGTTTGTTCAAATAGAGATAAGAATGAGATACCCATAGATGCTTTCATGCACATTACATCACATAAGCAAACACAAGCATGCAACACAAGATAAAAGTTCAACAACAAGATAACAAGTTCACAAAGTAAAACACACAAGTAACAAGCCATCCACATGTCGGATGGTCCAATAACAAGTTCTCAAATAACAAGTATGATAATAAAAGATAAATGAGTAGTCAAATCTACTCATCGGCATCAATATCCTCCTCGACAAAGGTAAGACCTACGTTCTCCATCGCGGTCTTGTTTTCCTCGATGCTAGTGGTCAAGGTCTCTATCTTGGCCTTGAGAGCCCTCTTCTAGGAACGAAGCCTCTCTATCACCGTCTGCTGCTGCTCTAGCTCGAAGTCCTTGGACTGGAGTTCTTCAGTCATATCCCGGATCTTCTTGTTCCTATCCTGGACACGCTTCTCCTGACTCTTGAACTTCCTGTCCTGGGTCTCTAACTTCGCCTCCATTTCTTTGACTATCTCGTCTTGCTGTGCGAAGAGCTTGTCCTTCTCGCGAAGCTGCACCTGGAGCTCATCATTGATGAGCATGACATTGGTCCTGTCCGTGTCCACGTGCCTAATGAGAGACTCTAAGTCCTGGAGGTACAGGCGTATCGGCTCTGCTGCGTCCCTCGAGTCGTCCTCCAAGTCGATGGACTCTCCATCCTCATCACGTCTTCCGAATACGTGGAAGTGGGTACCTCTAACCTGTCGGGAGTGTCGCCCTAGCAGACGTCCTATCAGATCCTGCATAACTACCTCAATGCCTCTCTCCCTGTCATTGTGCATCAGCTTGAAGACAATGGCCTCCGTGGTAGGCTTCGTCTGGCGTCCGGGCTGGTTCACCTTGAAGCCCCAGAGGTCCTTCCTCTCAAACTTGGTGAGGGGATGCACCATGATGGTGGGAAGAGGGAGATTGAGCAAAGTGGTAAGCTCAACGATACGAGGACCAAAGCGGGTAACCTGGAACTCCTCAACAGTGCTGATGGTAATAGGCATCTATTTATAAGATAGAAAAGTTAGAACAACACAAATCAAGATAAAACAAAAGACAAAACATCACATACATATCCTTGGGAAGCAAAACACACAAGTCATGCATACATGAAACCATTACAACAACCAAGGTTCAATCTTATTTTAGAGCAACATTTTGGAAAATAAGGTGATAGGTGGTGGTACAACTAACGAAGTACGTTTACAATCCTATCTCATTGGATCTGTTGGCTAACACAATGTTTCTAGAAGCAATCAGCCTATCTTGCTCACATGATTCCATCACTAAGTCTATAATGTCTCCTCTTAAGGTTTGGTTGGTAGCTTCCAACTCTTGGGTATGTTCCTTCTCTTTCCTTAGATCATTTTGGAGGTTGAGCATTCTGCACTTGACTCTATCACCAAGTTCTTTGATGCTCTTCCAAGCTGCATCCCTTGCTGATTCAAAGAATGTAGGGTGCACCACTGAATTGGTGAACATGCAGAATCCTTTTTCCATATGGTTGTCTTCCTTGTTTTTATACAAGTGAAGTTGCACCCACCAGTATTCCACTCCTTCATCCATCACTGGAAAACCTTTGTACACAGCTGCACCTTGTATCTCTAATGCAACCATGAGGTCCTTGAGAGCCTTGGGGAATTCTGTCTCACACTCCAAAGTCATTGTCGTGAGTGGTCCTTTCCTCACGGCTTCGTTGATGGAGTTCATATACAAATAGAGATGAGAGAGAAGATTAGAAAAGTTTACGAGAAGAATAGACAAGTGTAGAAGTTGAAATTTTTTCCTTAGTGGTTTCCAATTCTAGGGTCATAATCCTACAGGCAACACAGTGCTCTGATACCATCTGTAAGATCCCTCCTTTGTAAAGGAAAAGGATCCCTGTGATTGCAATGCTAGTCCCTGGATCATTGCTAGCATCCACAGTTTAAGATGAAGTACACAGATACAAAGGTCATTTATTACATCCATTCCAGAGATAAACATAGTCTTTACAACTCAAAGGCCACAGGCCTATTACAAGAGTCTGAATAAGTAAATAAATATAAGTCTTCATCTTCATGTGCCATAGGCAAACATGTTGAGTGTAGACTCATGACACCTAATCCTCATCAGAGTAACCTGCAACATCACAAGTTACAGCCACAGTGGGTCAATACTTTGGAATAGTATTGGCAAGTGATACCTTAGTAAAATTTAGGTGGACTATATTACTATATGCAATTTGGCTAAGTGTAGCTTGGCTTGCTTTGCTCAAAAATAGGTTTTTCCTATTAGTTGAAATCACTAAGTTTTTCTTTGTCAAAACTTTACCCAAGGAACCACCAATAGACATTGAGGTCCTTCACCCTTGTTCACCCACAAGTTTTTACTTAGAAGTTGGAATGATGAGATTCTTGATAGCTTCCATGCCTTGATGTTCAAGTTGTCCATTGCCATGGACTTGGCTAAGTACTTAGATTTTTCCATCTGCAGAGGTTGTGCACTTTCCCCACCAGACTTGGTTTCCCAAGACAGGACCTTTCAGAAGCCTTTCCTTAGACCAAATGGACGCGCTCCAACCTATCATTCCCACTACCACCAACTATCCAAATGGCTAAGTTCTAGCAACCTATGTGATCCAGGCAGAGCCCATATTGCCAAGTGGCTGCACTAGAAGCTTCTCAACACTTGGCCTCTAAAATCTCTTTGTCCCTGGGTGTCTTACCACAAGTGAGATACACAAGGTAAACCATAGCCATGGGCCTTGTGTAACCACTCAACCAAAAACCACCAATCAAGTCCCTTTCCATCCAGGTGATTGATTTACTTAGTTGTTTTAGGTAAAAAAAGTCCAAAGACTTAGAAATATTTTCATCATAGCATGTATATTTCACCAACCCTTGTTTGCTACTAGCTAGGCTAAGCATGGCATAGATAGTAACTTAACTTAGAAGTTTCCTAGCAATTCTACAACTACTTAGGATTTCCCACATGGCATATAGGCAAAATAGTAACATGCAAGACTTAGCAAAATAGTTCTAATGCTTAGTACAAAATATAGGTATAGAAATATTCATGAAGTACCACTTGCCTTGGTAGTTGGGAGAGTAGCACTCTTCACAATCACAATCACTAGCACCAAAGTCTACACAAAGAATGGTAGCCACAAATTACACACAACATATACAAACAAACAAAAATACATATGCATGCATGAAAAAATGCTAAGTGATGATTTTTAAAACCCAACCATGCAAGTGCATAGTACTAAATTCTAAACAAGTCAAAACTTTGCCAAACCAGATTTATTTGACACTAAAAACAAATCCTAAACAATTCATATGCTCAAATAAGCCCTACACATGTTTCTGCAAATAAAAATATTTTAACAGAAGCAAAACTTTAAACACATTTCATAAATGGAAAGGGCTTGCTCTCCTGATTCCAACGGTATAAAATTTGCCAAAATCTAACGTGGGAATCAAACGTTATAGCTAAATCAAATTTGGATATAAATCAGATTTCAAATTCTGTGTTTAAACCAAACCCTAGCCACGCGGCGCTATCCTATTGGCCGATACCGTTTCACTCAGGATCACCCTTCCGCGCCGTCAGATCAAGTTAGATCCAACGCGCCAGATTCAAAGAAAACGTTTCGCTCAGATCTAATCTGGTCCTTACGATACAGATCTAACGGCTACCGTTGCTCTGACCATAGCCTAGCGGCGCTAGCGGCGGCGACTGGTGGCGGCGCGTCTGACAGTGGCGGCGCTGGCGTTCTAGGTCATCCGGGGAGGGGAGAGGGTGCTTACCAGAACCGCAGAGAGTTGCTGAAGCTCAAGGTGGCGGTGGCTTTGCAAGGGGCGCACGGTATGGGCTGCTGGAGCTCGTCGGAGTCGTGCACGGCGTCAGGTGGTTGTTGTCGAGGTCGTTGACGAGGTTCCGCGTCGCCCTAGCACGAACCAGATGGTTTAGAAGATGCGCAAGACGGTGGCGAACAACCTCGTATGCGAGAGAGATCAAGGGGCGCGCTATGCTTACCGTAATTGGTCGCCGGAGTTGAGTGGCGGCTCGGTCGGTTGCGGGCACGAACGGGGACGGCGTCCTGGGTCACAAGCAGGCAATCAAAGGGCATCAGAAGATGCACGAGATCATGCTGGACACACTCGTTTGAATCAGAGGCTCAGGGGCGGTCGGAACTCACCGGGATTTGCTGCCGGAGGTCGTCAGAGCTGCGGCGGTGTTTGGCGAGTTGCGAGCAGCCTGGTGGCGTGGAGAGAAAATTGAGTGAGGGGAATGGAGCGGAGTGGGGAGGGGCTTAAGTAGGCAGAGGCTCGGCAAGAAACGCTCGGAGAATCAATGGCAATTACGCCGCGGAATCAACGCAGCAACGGCCAGCGGCGACGGCGTCTGCGCGCGAGATTTGGGGAAGAAGGAGTCGACGTGGAGAGGGCCCGCTTGTCAGCGAATAGAACAGAGGGGGAGTGGGGTCCGAGTGTCAGTGGCTCGCTGGGTGCGTCTGCGCGTGCGAGAGAGAGAGAGGGGACCCGGGTGGGCTAGCTGGGCTGGTTTCGTTGTTGGGCTGGAATAGCAGCGCCGGCCCTTTTCCTTTACTTTATTCCTTTTCTTTTTCTAATTTGATTTTCTGGAATGATTTTCAAATGAATTCAAACACTATTTGAATTCAAATATTTTCAGGATTTTTCAGTGTGCAATAGTCACAAATCTAGGCATAAAACCATGTGGTCACCTTGAGTGGGCTTGGTCATTTTTGGAAAGACAAAATAACAGTGACATTGCACTTGGTTTGCAAATGTTTGAAAATGGTTTTGAAACCATTTTTATTTTGTATAATTTTGTTCAAACTCTACACTCAAACCAATCAACAAGGAAGCAAACAAACTTGGTTTTAAAACACTAAGCTCTCAAATGAGGATGGTCATTTGATTTAAGTTTGCTCACATAAAATGATAGCACTAAGTGCTTCTGTTTTCTTGAAATTGGTTTGAAATTGATCTCAAAACTATATGCCTGCATGAATGATATGCAATCATTGAAATCATGAATTTAGGGATGTTACAGTTATCCACTGGTAGAAAAGGGTCCATGCGTCCCGGTTGGTAAGGGCCATTAGTCCCGGTTGCTCAACCGGGACGGGGCAATCGGGACTAAAGCTCAAACCTTTAGTCCCGGTTGCCCCACCAACCGGGACAAATGAGGCACACGTGGAGGCATCAGAGCGCGAGGGGGTGTGGAGCATTAGTCCCGGTTCGTAACACGAACCGGGACTAATAACCAAATGGGGCACACGTGGCGGCATCAGAGCGCGAGGGGGGGTGGAGCATTAGTCCCGGTTCGTAACACGAACCGGGACTAATAACCTGCTGCCGCGGCAGAGATTTGGCCCATTTCTCTGCCGCGGCAGAGAATTCATTTTGGCACATTTTGTTGCCGCGGCAGCATTTTCGCCACTTTTTGTGCCGCGGCAGAGAATTCATTTAGGTTGTTTTATTGTTTATTTAGTGTTTTGCACTTATCAATGAAGGAACCTTATATTACACAAGATCATCATGACAACATTACATTCAATACACGGATCGAGTTCATGCACTACATACAAAAGTTGCTATTCGATGCTACCGGCCAATTTCTTGAAAGTTGCTATTTTTACAAATCCTATTGTCTATACACAGCCGAGTAGTATTCCCCTTGTGTGTTTAGGACTTCTGCATCCAAGAATCCCGCCAATTCCTCCTGTATTGCTCGTATGCGATCCTTTGGCAGAAGACCGTCCCGTAGACGTTCGATCTGATTTAAAAAAGGAGTCAGCCTATATGAATATGAAACTAAACACAATTTGATTGTAATTAAAAACTATAGAAATTGTTTACGTACGTGGAGTTGCTCTAAATTTCTGCCCTTCTCATCGCACGTCTGCCGGATGAACTCGCATACATAGTATCCACATAGATTGTTACCTGGTCCCTGCGTCAGGCACTTTACGACAACAGAGTTCAATCAAAATAATAATCAAGCATGATAATAACTGTATCAAAACTAGAATCAAAGAGATGCGCGGATATAGCTAGTGGTGCTTACATCTAGTGGTTGAAATGTAAGCTCCTCTTTCCAAACACCCCTAGCCTTCTTGGTGAACCGTTTCCAAGCGCTGCCCGGCGTAGAAAACGAATAAACTAAGTTATTAAGTACTTGATATCATAAAATTCACGAACGTTGCCGATATAGTGTCGTAATGATTAGAATTACCACTGGAGAAGTATCTGCATGTCCTTCCACGTCTCAAGGGGTTTATGTTTCGAGTCCATGACTAGTACACGCCCTTTGTCAAGTTGAATGATTAACAGAATATAGTGGTACCTGCGAATGCATAACTAATCAATTATATACTTAACATCGAGTAAGCGAAATAGAAAGTGTATACAAGACAATAACACTCACTGGAAGTTGTAAGGAAATAGTATTTCCCTTTTGGTTTCTTGAAACCTTAACGCGTGTACTATATTATCCTCCGTATCCTGGGGGCTTAGTTTGAGATTAGCTTCATGAACCCAATATGGGTCAATGAAGCCAATGTCATAGATTTGTCCTCTGCTGCATTCGAGAATCTTCATTCTGCATATTAAAGTATGATTATATACATGCAATAAACAAAATATTATAGATGGAGACTAAATTAATTACAGAATTAGTACTTACAGACAATAGGCACTCATGATCGATTTGTCCAAGGCGTCTTGATTGAATAATTGAAATAGTTCATCAAATTCAATGAATATCATGTCATCCTTATCTTTCCCATGATGCTTTTTTGTAACCCTCAGCACTATCCAGTTAGCCCCGGCCCTTGTGGCATGCATGTACCAGTTATGCAATCTTCGCATTTTTGTTGGAAGATTGTTTACCTCCTCAGGTTTGACGAGAGGTTTTCCGTACTGGTATTGGTATGCTACTTCACTCACGGGGAAGAACTCTAACTGGGATAAGTACTGGGCAATACTCATACCTTGAGCAGCGGCAGCTTCTCCGTATTGTGCAACTACCTCTGGATCATACTGCTCTTCGGCCCCATATTTGCTCGACCCCACATTGGTTTGAGAAATCACCTTGAGAGGGGCGCAAGTCTGTTTTGCTTGTTCTCCGAGCTGGGCAACAGATTTCCCGCTTGCATCAGTACTGCTCTTCGAGGCTTTTTGTGCTGCATGTGACTTGAGAATAGAACGCTCATAGTCTGATGACAGCTTTGGCTCGGGTTGATGAAGAGTCTTTAGCATTTTCAACACTTTGGCTTTTTCTTCTTTGGTGCTGGGGAACTCTGGCTCTTTCGGCCGCCTCAGCTTAGCGAAAAACGCTGTCGTTTCCGCATCAACGATCGCCGCAGTCTCCTCTTCAGTACAGTCATAAGCTCTCTTGGGAGGAACCGTTGGTACTTTTGGAAGAGGCTGTTGTTTACGTTTCGGCGATCGCTTACGATGCACAGTAGCGGTACGCTTACGCTTTTTATCCTGAGGCGCCGGCGATGGCTCCCGCGGCGATGGCTGCACCGGAGATTGGTGAGGCGACGGAGCTGGGTGAGGCGACGAAGACGGCTGCCGCGGCGGCGACGACCTCGCTGGAGACGGGTGAGGCGGCGGCGAAGATGGCCTTGGCGTGTGATTTCGAAGCACGATACAATCCTTCGGCCATAGAATGGTGACGTTTTTTGCGTCACCCAGCACAGTCACATCCCCTTCACCAGCAGGGTAGTGAAGATCCAAAACCTCAAAGGTGGGCATGATTTCATCCACGCCGACAACAGCGTAGCCCTCTGGAACCGGACGACTATGGTAAGTTGGTGTGGGTCCAATTGGTAAGGCATAGCCGACCGCCACCTTCATTGATATGTTCACAACTTTGACATGTAGCTCGCAGTGTGTCATCTCTGTGATATCATCCACTGGGTAGCCAACAGGAGCCATCGTCGGTGCATCATCGGCATCACCATTGTCATCACCCGGGACCTCGGTGGAAGCCACACTGTTTTTCGATTATTCGATAGGCCGGTAGCATCGAATGCAGTGTGCTGCTGAGATGGGCCGGTAGTACTTTGCTCTTTAAGTGAGTTAATTTCATCTTGTTGTTGCTTTAATCGTTCTTCAATTAAACGCATTCGCTCTTTCTGACTTTCTGCTTCAACTGCCGCCCTATCCTTACTCCTCTGACGGCTTCTATCAGGATATTTCTTCCTCTCTTCGGGAAACCCAGTCCTCCATGATTGGGAGCCTATTGTGCCTCGTGTTCGTCCATCATGTTCCTTATTTCCAAGGGCGAGTGTGAGCTCATCATTCTTTCTATCGGGAATGAAGTCCCCATCTTTAACAGCCTTTACTGCTTTTCTCATCCTCTCGATTGGCAAGGGGTCTTCTTTATGTCGTATGTTATATATACACCTCCCTTCCGAGTCCAACGTGCCCCCATGCCCGTAAAACCAATTCCTTGCACGTTCTACCCAATCGTCTGTCTCTAGGGTGATATTTTTAGCACGCAGTTCTTCCTCAAGTTTCTCCCACTTAGGAATGCCAGCCCTGTAGCCACCTTGCCCCATAGTATGGTGATACTTCTTGTTAGCAGCATTCAGCTTATTCTTTGCAGACATTTCCTTAGCTTTTTCTGATTTCTTGTATTCCACAAACTCATCCCAGAATGGTTTTATCTTCTGAAACTGAGTCTTCTTGAAATCCGGAGTCTTCTTTTTCACGACATAGTCAAGGTGCAATCTTTTCTTCCAGTTGGTGAAACACTGGGCCATCTTCTTCAAAGCCCACTCCCTGACCTTAGCCTCCATGGCTCTCCCATGTTGTAAGGCGTCCTCAACTGGATCCTCCGCATTTGGATCCAGCTATATCTTCGGTAGTTTGAAATTAACCATGAGCCTCTTCCACAGTAAATCTTTGGCGTGGTTAGGGACAAATAAACATGTTCCCTCTTCATCCGCATTAGCAGGCCTATTCCAATTTCTAATGGTGATCGGGATTAAGTCCCTAACGATTACTCCGCATTGTGCCACAAATTTGGTTGCGACAACTTCGGGAGCTGTCGGTCTGCCGTCTACAGCGACATCTTCGATCCTGAACCTCTCATGGTCTTGCAACTTTTTGGTTGGGCCTCGTCTGCTCTTTTTAGTAGATTCCTTCGATCCGGAGGGCTAAAAGAAGAAAGATCGTCGTTACTATTTCTATATAGATAGCATATGATTAATTAATGAATTGATTTATATTACATGCACCTCGCCGGAGCGGTCGTCTTCTCGATTACACAAGGCATCGCCTTCTCCCTCGCGGAAGGCAACACCTTCAACCTCAAACAAGTTGTCTACTCCGGTAAAAAGAGGATCACCCTCACCGGAGTTGTTCAGAAACGTTGATACGTCTAAATTATCTTCCCCACGGATCACACCTTGGATCAACTCTTCCTTTTCTTCGTCTCTGACGTGTGGGTCCATATTTTCTGCATAGGTGGAAAAACGAATAAGTCAAAGCGGCTAAAGGAGAAAGTTAAAGAGAAACCCTAATATATACATACACAATAATAAAAATGAAGAGAAACCCTAAACCTAGCTTAAAAAAGGAAACCGTGTAGTAGATAGGTAACTCTAGCTAAAATCAACTAAAATCAATATTCCGGAGTTCCGAGGGGTGTAAAACCTAGTTCGGAGAAACCTCGGATGCATATGAGAGGGGAACATGAGTATAAGGCTACAAAAGGGAAACTATCCAGCAGATAGGTAACACTAGATACTAACAAAATACCATATTGGAATCGATCTCGATCTCGATATCGTATTCTACCGAGAAGAACCAAATCACCGGAAAGAAAGGGAAACAATCAACACATGGCATCGATGCAATGCTCAAGCAATGATGATGATACGACAAGTTAATGTGCATTGGAATGTAACCCTAAAGCATGCTCGACAAGTTAATCGGGGTTCCGAGGGGCGCAAACCCTAACTCAAGGAACTCCGGAATCACCTGTTAGGGTTACTAGGGTGTTCTAATTAAACTTGTTATTTAAGTTGTTGAACAATGCATGATTATGGCATAGATAGATAGTTCTCATTTTTCTGAACATTTTGGTATATTATTTGTATTTTTCTGAATTACAGATTAAAAGTTATTGAATTTACAAGTTTTATTCAAATTCTGAAATTATTAAATCAAATGTTTAAACCTTTTGCACCATAGTAAGAACTAGCCATAGTGGCTGACAGGTGGGGCCCGGAGCCACCTCAGCAGCCACGCAAGCAAAGGGGAAACAGGGGAGCAGCCGCCGCCGCACATCTCGCACCGCACCGCTGACGCCGCCGCCGCACCGCTGACGCCGCCGCCGCACATCTCGCGCCGCTGTCGCCGCCGCCGCACATCTCGCGCCGCTGTCGCACCCACCCGTCGGTGCCTGCCCGTGGCGGCAGGGGGAGAAGGAGGAGGGGAGGACAGAGGCATGATGGGGAGGACGGAGGCAGGCCGTACCTTCTGGCGGCCGGTGACGACGCGCGGCGACGGTCGTTGGAGGTGGTGGCGACGGACGTCGTTGGGCAGCCTGACGGCGGGGCGGCGGCGCGGGAAGCTTGACGAAGCGGCGGCACTGACGACCACGGGCAGCTGACGGTGAGGCGGCGGCGCAGGCAGCCTGACGGCGTCGGGGGCGGTTGTGCGCGCGTCGGTGAAGCAGAGAAGGGATGGGAAGGGAAGAAGAAGAAGAAGAAGAAGAGGCGCGCTGTTATAACCAAAGGGCCTTTAGTCCCGGTTGGTGGCTCCAACCGGGACTAAAGGGTCATACGTCCTGGTTGGAGCCACCAACCGGGACCTATACTCCCATATTTTCAGCAGAGCAAGGGTTGGCGCGCAGGGGGTCTTTAGTCCCGGTTGGTGGCTCCAACCGGGACATATTCCCCTGTTTTCAAAAAATTTCAGGTATTTTCTCTCTGTTCCCGCCTTATTTTTTATTTTGGGGTTTAAATTTGTATTGTTTTTTAAATGATAATTAATTTGGAATTTAGAAAAACTTTAAACATAAAAAGTGTTTGGATTTGAATAAATAGTTCAAAACCATTTTCTGTTTTAAAAAATAATTAATGTAACCATTTAAAATATGAACCATTTACAATTAAAAATGAATTAACTTATATATTTTTAATATCAATTTGGAATTTAGAAAAACTTTAAACATAAGAAGTGTATGGATTTGAATAAATAATTCAAAAACATATTCTATTTTTAAAAAATAATTAATGTAACCTTTTAAAATGAATTAACTTATATTTTTGAATAAATAATTCAAAAACATTTTCTGTTTTAAAAAATAATTAATGTAACCATTTAAAATATTAACCATTTACAATTAAAAATGACACCACGCGAAGGATTTTCATTGTTCGGATTTTTTTTGAATTTATTATGCCCGTTTTGAATTATCTGAATTTCTAACTATGGTCGAACCGGTGTGCATGAAGATAGGGGACGGGCATCGTTAGAACTTGCATTGGATCTCTGAAGAAACCACATATTGCGAGTCTAAAAATGATTTTTTTCAAAAAATCACGGGCGATAGATCATGTACCTGTAGTACAAACCGGACCCACTTCCTGCCGATTCGGCAGACATTTGTCCTTTTTACCCGGGATGGACGAAAAGGTTTGAGATGTACCGGTTGGGATATAGTCCATGTAAGGTGGTCTAGTATTTTAGGAAAATAGGACGGTAGCATTCTGAAACGGCATTTTGGTGGTTACTTCACAAAACAACCCGTTTTTTGCGCTCGGAAAATGGAAAAGGGATTTTCCGTGCGACAAAAAGGAAAACTTCCTCCTGCAACATTGTTCTCCATACCAATGTCCACACACATGCATAATATGGGCACAACATCACAAACTATGCCGTGATTCAGCACATAACATCGGTCATTTGGAACGAAAGCCATGAAACCTCGAACATGATAGGTCATTTTGTGAAGGTTTTTTCGAAACATGATCAATATACCAAGTCTGGTATTTTTCCTTTCAACTATGTAACATAATATGACACCACGCGAAGGATTTTCATTGTTCGGATTTTTTTGAATTTATTATGCCCGTTTTGAATTATCTGAATTTCTAACTATGGTCGAACCGGTGTGCATGAAGATAGGGGACGGGCATCGTTAGAACTTGCATTGGATCTCTGAAGAAACCACATATTGCGAGTCTAAAAATGATTTTTTCAAAAAATCACGGGCGATAGATCATGTACCTGTAGTACAAACCGGACCCACTTCCTGCCGATTCGGCAGACATTTGTCCTTTTTACCCGGGATGGACGAAAAGGTTTGAGATGTACCGGTTGGGATATAGTCCATGTAAGGTGGTCTAGTATTTTAGGAAAATAGGACGGTAGCATTCTGAAACGGCATTTTGGTGGTTACTTCACAAAACGACCCGTTTTTTGCGCTCGGAAAATGGAAAAGGGATTTTCCGTGCGACAAAAAGGAAAACTTCCTCCTGCAACATTGTTCTCCATACCAATGTCCACACACATGCATAATATGGGCACAACATCACAAACTATGCCGTGATTCAGCACATAACATCGGTCATTTGGACCGAAAGCCATGAAACCTCGAACATGATAGGTCATTTTGTGAAGGTTTTTTCGAAACATGATCAATATACCAAGTCTGGTATTTTTCCTTTCAACTATGTAACATAATATGATACCACGCGAAGGATTTTCATTGTTCGGATTTTTTTTGAATTTATTATGCCCGTTTTGAATTATCTGAATTTCTAACTATGGTCGAACCGGTGTGCATGAAGATAGGGGACGGGCATCGTTAGAACTTGCATTGGATCTCTGAAGAAACCACATATTGCGAGTCTAAAAATGATTTTTTCAAAAAATCACGGGCGATAGATCATGTACCTGTAGTACAAACCGGACCCACTTCCTGCCGATTCGGCAAACATTTGTCCTTTTTACCCGGGATGGACGAAAAGGTTTGAGATGTACCGGTTGGGATATAGTCCATGTAAGGTGGTCTAGTATTTTAGGAAAATAGGACGGTAGCATTCTGAAACGGCATTTTGGTGGTTACTTCACAAAACTACCCGTTTTTTGCACTCGGAAAATGGAAAAGGGATTTTTCGTGCGACAAAAAGGAAAACTTCCTCCTGCAACATTGTTCTCCATACCAATGTCCACACACATGCATAATATGGGCACAACATCACAAACTATGCCGTGATTCAGCACATAACATCGGTCATTTGGACCGAAAGCCATGAAATCTCGAACATGATAGGTCATTTTGTGAAGGTTTTTTCGAAACATGATCATTGTTCGGCACACATTTAGTCCCGGATGTAGTCACAAACCGGGACTAAAGGGATTGCGGAAGAGTGGGCCAGACAACACTAATAATAGGGGTGAGTGTCGACATTATGTCGTGCGGCTTGTACCTTGTCCCGGATGGTGTCACCAACCGGGACTAAAGATGAACCTTTAGTCCCGGTTGGAGACACCAACCGGGACTAAAGATGAGTCAGCACTAATAATAGGGGTGAGTGTCAACATTATGTCGTGAGTGTCGACATTATGCCGAGCTGCTTGTACTAAAATATGCATCCTTGTGAGTCTAGTCCTCCAGCCAGTTTGAGGCATCTCCAAGATGGTTTTAGAGAGCAGGGACACCACTACGACCAGTTTCAGGGAGATGCCGACGGAGCCCA
Source organism: Avena sativa (assembly GCA_916181665.1). Lineage (NCBI taxonomy): Eukaryota > Viridiplantae > Streptophyta > Magnoliopsida > Poales > Poaceae > Avena > Avena sativa. The sequence continues at coordinate 10,485,657 of OV702300.1, read as the reverse complement.
GTCCTCCGGCATCTCCGAGAAACTGGTCATAGAGGCACTCCCTAATATGTGAAATTAGTTAGCTCCGAGGCGTATTGATCTAGTTAGTGAAGTTACAAGCTGCAAGATGGTTTTCGAGAGCAAGGACACCACTGCGGCCAGTTTCAGGGAGATGCCGACGGAGCCCAGTCCTCCGGCATCTCCGAGAAACTGGTCATAGAGGCACTCCCTAATATGTGAAATTAGTTAGCTCCGAGGCGTATTGATCTAGTTAGTGAAGTTACAAGTTGCAAGATGGTTTTCGAGAGCAGGGACACCACTGCGGCCAGTTTCAGGGAGATGCCGACGGAGCCCAGTCCTCCGGCATCTCCGAGAAACTGGTCATAGAGGCACTCCCTAATATGTGAAATTAGTTAGCTCCGAGGCGTATTGATCTAGTTAGTGAAGTTACAAGCTGCAAGATGGTTTTCGAGAGCAGGGCCACCACTACGACCAGTTTCAGGGAGATGCCGACGGAGCCCAGTCCTCCGGCATCTCCAAGAATCTGGTCATAGAGGCACTCCCGGTCCAGCCACAAAATGGGACTAACACTCAAGACATTTATTAATATTAAAAACTGAGACTACAAAACCGGGACTAAAGGCCACAAACCGCGAAAGATATCCTTCGGTCAAGCCACAAACCGCGAAAGACATGAACTAGAGTTACATAATATGAGCATGAACTTCTTGGCATATGTTATTCCTTATGACCGCTTCAGACGTAACCATGGAGCATCTTCTTTACTTAACGGAATGCTTGGGTCAGTTTTCACTGTGAAGGGCGGAATTTCATCAAACTTATTATAATCTTCTGACATGTCTGTCTTGTCCTCGATTCCCACGATGTTTCTTTTCCATGAAAGAACTATGTGACGCTTTGGCTCATCATATGATGTATTCGTTTGCATATTTTTTCTTTTTTTCGGTCTGGAGGACATGTCCTTCACATAGAAAACCTGAGACACATCATTGGCTAGGACGAATGGTTCATCTCTATAACCAAGATTGTTGAGATCCACTGTTGTCATTCCGTACAACTGGTCTATCTTTACCCCTTCCCCATTCAGGTTGACCCATTTGCAGCGAAACAAAAGGACCTTAAAAGAGACTCCATAGTCTAGTTCCCATATCTCCTCTATGTAACCATAATATGTGTCCTTTTGTCCATTCTCGTCTATTGCATCAAAGCGGACACCACTATTTTGGTTGGTGCTCTTTTTATCTTGGGCGATCGTGTAGAATGTATTCCCATTTATTTCGTACCCTTGGAAATTCAATACAGTAGAAGATGGTGACGCGGCCAACAAGTATAGCTGATCTCCAACAGTGGTGTCATTCAAGAGATGTGTCCGCATCCAACCACCGAAAGACTTCATGTGTTCATCTGTAATCCATGATTCAGGCTTCCCCGGGTTTTTGGAGCGTACAATATTCTTGTGTTCCTCGATATACGGAGCTGCCAAGGTGGAATTATGTAGAACTGTGTAGTGTGCTTTAGTGCAAGAATCCCCGTCCCTACATATCATTGCTTTCTTTCCCAGCGTGCCTTTTCCACTTAGTCTTCCCTCATGCCGCGAGTCAGAAACACCAATCGGCTTAAGGGCAGGAATAAAGTCAACACAAAACTCAATGACCTCCTCTGTTCCATATCCCTTGGAGATGCTTCCTTCTGGTCTAGCACAGTTATGAACATATTTCTTTAAGACTCCCATGAACCTCTCAAAGGGGAACATATTGTGCAGAAATACCGGACCGAGAATGGCAATCTCTTCCACTAGATGAACCAGGAGATGCGTCATAATATTGAAGAAGGATGGTGGGAACACCAATTCAAAACTAACAAGACATTGTACCACATCCTTCTGTAACCTTGGCAGAATATCTGGATTGATTACCTTCTGAGATATTGCATTGAGGAATGCACACAGCTTCACAATGGGTACTCGAACATTTTTCGGTAGAAGCCCCCTCAATGCAATCGGAAGCAACTGCGTCATAATCACGTGACAGTCATGAGACTTCAGGTTTTGGAACTTTTTCTCTGCCATATTTATTATCCCCTTTATATTAGATGAGAAGCCCGACGACACCATGATACTGTAAAGGACTTCAAAAAAGATTTCCTTCTCTGCTTTGGTAAGAGCATAGCTGGCACGACTTAAGTGACGCCCTTTATCCGTCTTGTTATCTGTAAGCATGTTCTTTGGGTCTTTCATAATTTGTTGGTCCTCCCGTGCTTCAGGTGTATCTTTTGTCTTCCCATACACGCCTAGGAATCCTAGCAGGTTCACGCAGAGATTCTTCGTCACGTGCATCACGTCGATTGAAGAGCGGACACGCAGGACTTTCCAATATGGCAGCTCCCAAAATATAGATTTCTTCTTCCACATGGGTGCGTGTCCTGTAGCGACGTCGTTCGGAACTGATTGACCGCCGGGACCCTTTCCAAAGATTACTTCTATGTCCTTGACCATACCAAATACATCATCACCAGCAGGGAGTTCAGGCTTCTTCCGGTGATCTGCCTCACCTTTGAAATGCTTGCCTTTCTTTCTTACGGGATGATTGGTCGGAAGAAATCATCGATTCGCTAGGTACACAACCTTCTTGCATTTATGCAAATATGTACCTTCGGTCTTATCTAAACAGTGGGTGCATGCCTTATATCCTTTGTTTGTCTGTCCTGAAAGGTTACTAAGAGCAGGCCAATCATTGATGGTTACGAATAACAACCCTCGTAGATTAAATGGCTCCTGTTTGTTCTCATCCCACGCACGTACACCTGGTTTGCCCCACAACTGTAAGAGTTCTTCAACTAATGGCCTAAGGTACACATCAATGTCGTTGCCCGGTTGCTTCGGGCCTTGGATGAGCACTGGCATCATAATGAACTTACGCTTCATGCACAACCAAGGAGGCAGGTTGTAGATACATAGAGTCACGGGCCAGGTGCTGTGACTGCAGCTCTGCTCCCCAAAAGGATTCATGCCATCCGTACTTAGACCAAACCATAAGTTCCTTGCGTCACCTGCAAAGTCTGGGAAGTCTCTCTCGATTTTTCTCCACTGTGACCCATCAGCAGGGTGTCTCAACTCCCCGTCTTTCTTACGGTCTTCTTTGTGCCATCGCAACAACCTGGCATGCTCTTTGTTTCTGAACATGCGTTTCAACCTTGGTATTATAGGAGCATACCACATAACCTTAGCAGGAACCCTCTTCCGGAGGGGCTCTCCCTCAACATCACCAGGGTCATCTCGTCTGATCTTATACCGCAACGCGTTGCATACCGGGCATTTATCTAAATTCTCATACTCCTTACCGCGGTAGAGGATGCAGTCATTAATGCATGCATGTATCTTTTGCACATCTAATCCCAGAGGACAGAGAGTCTTCTTTGCTTCGTAGGTACTCTCGGGAAGTTCGTTATGTTTTGGAAACTTCGGCTTCATTATTTTCAGCATCTTTTCAAATGAGGAGTCAGTTAGACCACACTCTGCCTTCCATCGCAACAATTCCAGTGTGGTACCGAGCTTTGTGCTGCCATCTTCACAATTTGGGTACAACAATTTCTTGTGATCTTCTAACATGCCCTCTAACTTCAACTTCTCATTTTCTGTTTCACAGTCTCGCTTTGCATCAGAAATGACCCTACCAAGTTCATCAGCCGGCTCATCTGATGCCCGTTCTTCACCTTTTTCCTCTCCATTGTCTTCCATTGCAGTATCACTGTATTCAGGAAACATATGATGATAGTTGTTATCATCATCTTCTTCTTCACCATCTTCCATCATAACCCCTCTTTCCCCGTGCTTGGTCCAGCAATTATAGTTGGGCATGAAACCTTTCATAATCAGGTGGCCGCGAATAATTTTCGAGGAAGAGTACTCCTTGTTGTTTCGACATTGAACACATGGACAACGTATAAATCCATTCTCTTTGTTTGCCGTAGCCACATCGATAAATTTATCCACGCCTTTGATATACCCGGCTACCCACCGGTCACCGTACATCCATTCCCGACCGTTCATCTGCATCATATAAGTAAGTTTATCAAAAAACAGGACATCATAAATAGTGAAATAACCAATTCACACCGACACATGAATTGTATCAATGACCTAGAAAAGATAAGATTGCTAACCTCGATCGAGGGAAATAAAGAGGAGAAAGCTCAAGTGCGTCTCGGACACCTTCTATATTTTTGTTCTATGAGAAATTCAACGGGATTTTTCACTCAAACATTTCAACAAACACCTTCAATGCATGCATGAAAAAAAACTAGCACACACCCTCACACCTTACACCATTCGAAAAAACAGAGTGGAGGCAGAGGGGGCTGGGGCGTTGCATTTATAGAGGGCAAGGGGTCTTTAGTCCCGGTTGAAGATAGAAACCGGGACTAAAGGTGCGTGCCACGCCACGTGGCTGTGGCCAAACCTTTAGTCCCGGTTGGTGGCTCCAACCGGGACGCATGCCCCCTTACCAACCGGGACCCATGCCCCTGGCCCCGTGCCCGCTCCAACCGGGACGCGTGCCAGCATTAGTCCCGGTTGGTGGCGCAACCGGGACTAATGCTCCGAGGGGTCGCGAACGGATGGCCCTTTTTCCTCTAGTGATCTCCCAAGAAGTACATTTCTTTAATACCTTTAAGTTAGGCACAAGAAGCAAGAATCAAGTATTTTCAAATGAAGAAGCATTAACATCAACTTTCTTGTTCCTACCTTTCTTACCTATCTTCTTATCTTTAGGGAATGTATGATTGCTTATTGGAGAAGCAAAATGCATAATGCCTTTTCCCACATCTATTATTTCTCCAAGGTGTTTCAGCAGGGATCTTCCAAGTGTAATTTGTCCTTTTCCTACACATTCAATACCAAGATAATCAGTAGACACCACTTTCCCTGAGATCTTTGTAAACACACCTTCAGCTATTCCAATGGGTAATAAAGTTGCATTATTGGTAAGAGATATTTCTTCTCCTCCTTCAGAAAGTCCCCAAAGATTCAAAGGCTCATAGATATCTTTAGGCATAAGACAAAATTCAGACATGATATCACAATGAGCATCAAAAGTTTCACTATTTATAGCAACTTTTATTGTAGGAAACCATTTTGAAGGCTCATAATTTATTGGAACATAATCATGGTGCTCTCTAAGCATGTTATAGCAATCTTTCAAAGCAATTGTACGGGTCTCAAGAGTGTTCAACCTAGCATAGATGTTTATAAAGGAATTAGACTTGCTAGGCATATTATAAATTATAATCAACTTCTTTATGGCATCCAAAGCTTCATTCTCATTACATTGAAAAATATCTTTCCCAGCTACAACATCCAAAGCATATCTATAACAAATAGAAAGACCATGGTAGAAACTATTAACAACAAGGCTTAGACACATCTTAGACTCAGTTTTTCCTTGTAAATCAGAGATTCTAGACCAAGCTTCTTTGAAACTCTCTTCACTTTCTTGTTTGAAAGTAAAGATCCTTTCCATAGGTGATACAGTGATTGGAACAACACCAGATATGGTAGCAATTGAAGTAGGAACTATTTTTTTGTGTTTTTGATAAAAGAAAGCAAACCAAACGAAACTAATTTTTTTGTGATTTTTGATAAAAATAGGCAAACAAAAAAAGGCAAAAGAAACTAAGAAAAACAAAAACAAAGTAAAGAGAAAGGTTGTGAAGGACTCCCCTTGTGAAGCCGTCCTTAGCCTCCCCGGCAACGGTGCCAGAAATAGCTTGATGATGTGTAGCTCAGATCATTGTAGAGCTTCATTGGGAGACCCCAAGAGGAAGGTATGATGAGCACAACAACAAGTTTTCCCTCAGTAAGAAACCAAGGTTATCGAACTAGTAGGTGGAAGGAAATGACTCAAAGGTGTTGCTAGCAACTTGGAAACCTGGACAACACAAACTCAAGACTTTGCCCCAACAAATAGTAAGGTTGTCAATCTCACCGGTTTGCTGAAAACAAAGGATTAATTATATGGTGTGGAAGGTAATGGTGGTTTGCAGAAAGTAACAGGAACAATGGAAGATGTATCAATGGTAAAGATTGGACCGGGGTCCATATTTCACTAGAGCTGTTCTCCTTAAAATAAACAACATAACATGCTGGGTAAACAAATTACATCGATGCAATTGACTGGATAGAGAAAGGAATAACAATGCAATATTAGACATTCGTGATCCTATGAGATTTGATTGGGAAATACAACAAGATACATAGACCACCATCCAACTTCATCTATGACTAGTAATCCACCTTCAGGTTATCATCCGAACCCCCTCCAGTATTAAGTTGCAAGCAACGGATAACTGCTTTAAGAAAAGTGTGTAAGGTAAACAATCCACTTGTTCCATGGACAAGAGATCGTTGTTTTCTCCCTATGAGCAACAACACATCTACAACCTTAGATATTTCTGTCACTTCCCCAGATTAAATAGAGGCATGAACCCACTATCGAGCATAAATACTCCCTCTTGGAGTCACTACCATCTACTTGGCTAAGATAACTACTAGAAACGAAGAACATGCAAGATCTCAAACAACACAGACATGATAGAATCATTAACCAATCTGACATAGTAATCTCAATATCCATCGGATCCCCACAAACACAACATGCATGATTACAAATAGATGATCTTGATCATGAACGAAGCTCACAAGATCTAAACATGGTAGCACAAAGGAGGAGAAACAACCAGCTAGCTACTACATGGACCCGTAGTCCAAGGTGGAACTACTCACGCACCATACCGAAGGCTGGCATGGTGATGAAGAAGGCCTCCGGGATGATCTCTCGCCTCCGGCAGGGTACCAGGAAGAGCTTCAGATCCCCCCGATCTAGGGACTATGGTGGCGGTGGCTACAGACTGTTTCATGGAATATTGATTGGGTCCTGAGGGTATAGGTATTGGGGGCTTCTTATAGGCGAAGAGGGAGGCCGAGGGGGTGCCCGAGGCGGCTGCACCCCCCAGGCGCGGGCCAGGCCTGGCCGCGTGGCCAGGGGTGTAGCCCCCTCGAGGCCCTCCTCCGTATCGTCTTCTGGCTCCGTGTTCCCATGGTAAAATATTGACTTTGGCTTTTGTCCCGTCCAATTCCGAGAATATTGATTTTCTGCCTTTTCTGGAAAAAAACAGAAGAAAACTGACACCTGGCACTGTGGCATCTTGTTAATAGGTTAGTCCCAGAAAACATATAAAAATACCTCAAAGTGTAGACAAAGCAAAACAAAGTAGATACTAAACAAGGATGGAGCATAAAAAATTATAGATATGTTTTCGACGTATCAGAGAGGCCCATGGATCAAGAGTGGAATTTGTTCATCCCGGTGACGGATAGATATACTCTGGTCCCTCTCGGTGATATCACATTGGTTAGCTTGCAAGCAAGTGATTTGATCACTAGAATGTTATATCACGGGAACACGAAAAGAGTACATGTCAGTAACGAGATCAAACTAGGTATGAAGATACTGATGATCGAATCTCGGACATGTAATATATCGCGAGACAAAGGGATCAAGATTCTAGCGTAAAAGGTTCTCAAGATCACAAGAAAGACATCGTTGAATGTGTGGGAGTCAGTATGGATCTCCAGGTCCCGCTTCTAATTATTGATCTGAGAAGGGTCTCGATTATGTCCGCATTATTCACGAACCGTAGGGTGTCAGACTTAAGAGACACTGAGACCATTTGGAACAAATAGTTTCATGCTGAAAAGATTAACAAAGCGCAGGAATTTATTTCACTAAACACCGTAACTATTTCAGGTGAAATTGCTGAAAGTGTTTCTACATGTGAAATGAAATACTAGCAAGGGTTTATATGTGAATGTTTGTCCATTAAGGTAATTGACAAAATTCTGAATAAATAAAAGGAGTTTTATTTAAAGAGAGATTGCATTAATTTAATGGGAATTTTGAGTGTTTTGAGTGGAGAAATGAAGGGGCCAAATTGTGAGTGGATGCTCCACCCACATGAATGGAGGGAGGGCAAGGGGCATCCCCATGCACCGGCCACCCCCTTGGGGCCCCCCTCCTCCTAAAAAAGGAGCCCCTCTCCCTCTCTCACACTCACACCTCCTCGTGAAGGATCTCTCTCCCCCTCAGTTTATTCCCCATGGTCTCGGACTAGCGAGATACATGTTCCTGGTGGCTTTTTGGCAAGAAAGAGTTGTTGCTTCTGCTGCATCGCTGGAGCAAGGAGGCCGAGGTTGCTCAGTGGCTCGGATGTGTGTGCGAGCACGGATGCGCCGCTGATTTGCGGCGCTAGGAATTCCTCTCGATCTTCAGATCGGCAAGCGTTCATCTACATCATCCACGAGTACAACCTCGTTATGCTTTGTCGGTCTTCAAGGGTATGTTCTCTACGGATGTATATCTGCCCGTTGCTTATATCTAGTAGATATATCTTGGTACATAGTTGTTCCCATCGTAAGAAATTTTTTGTTTTATATGTTCTGAACCCTACAAGGCTTTCTCTTCATGATAAAGATTTATTAGATGCTTCTTGTGATGGATCATTCACACGTATGAAAAAAGAAGCTAAATCGGATCTTCTACACCGTATTCAAGAAAACACTGAAGCATGGGAGAATGACAAAGGAAGAAAGTTGATGACCCACAAGTGTAGGGGATCGCAACAGTCTTCGCGGGTAGTATTAACCAATTTATTGATTCGACACAAGGGGAGCCAAAGAATACTTGCAATCCTTAACAACTGAGTTGTCAATTCAGCTGCACCTGGAAATAGTTCTTGCTCACAGAAGTTTATCAGTAGCAACAGTTTGGTAGTAGCAACAGCAACAATGAAACAGGAGCAATAGTAACAGTAACAGTAAACAGTGGGATTCGAGTGCGGTAGGCATAGGGATGGATGGACGGGCGTTGCATGGACGAGTCTAAACACGTAACTTCAAGATCTAGGGCATTCCAGATAAATAATAACAAGCATCCAAGTACTAAAAAATCCTAGGCATGTGCTCCAAATATAGTCATACGTGCTCGCAATGAGAACTTGCACAACATCTTCTGTCCAGCCAGCCCGTGGCAGCGGGGCCTCTAGGGAACTACTAGCAATTAAGGTGCTCCTTTTAATAGAGCACCGGAGCAAAGCATTAACACTCCGTGAACACATGTGATCCTCACACCACAGCCATCCCCTCCGGTTGTCCCAATTATTGTCACTTTGGGGCCTTTGGATCCGGAGAATGATATGTGTACACAACTTGCAGATAAGATCACAAACAATACTATCATAATGATTCAATAATAAGTTCAGATCTGAGATCATGGCACTTGGGCCCTAGTGGCAAGCATTAAGCACAACAAGTTGCAACAAAGTCAAATAGCACTAATAGAGATACTAGGCACTATGCCCTAACAGATCTTATTCGATTACATGATAGAACTCATCCAATCCCTACCATCCCCAAGCCTACAGCGGGGGATTACTCACTCATGGATGAGGGAAACATCAGTGGTTGATGGAGATGCGTTGGTGATGACGATGGTGATGATCCTCTCCAAATTCCCCGTCCCGGCAGGGTGCTAGAACGGAATTTCTGGATCCAAATCTTGGTTTCTGGTGGTGACGGTGGAGCGGAACTCTTTCTAGAAAACTATCGAACCCCCCTCGGTTTTTAGGTCGAAAGGCAACTTATAGGCGTAGAGGGAGGCCGAGGGGTGCCTGGGGTGGCTGCACCCCTCCCCCAGGCGCGGCCAGAGGTGGGCCTGCGCCTGGCAGGGTGTTTGCCCCCAGGCCCCTTCTCCGTCTCGTCTTCTGGCTCCGTGGGTCTTCTGGTGAAATATAATTTTTGGCATATTTTCCGGGATATTTCCTGATAGTTGATTTTCTGCACAAAAACAAGACACCAAGGTAATTCTGTTGAAAACAACATCAGTCCGTGTTAGTTGTATCCAAATCACACAAGTTTAGAGGAGAAACAATAGCAAAAGTGTTCAAGAAAGTAGATACATTTTGGACGTATCAACTCCCCCAAGCTTAGCTTATTGCTTGTCCTCAAGAAATTCAATTGAAAACCGAGTGCGATAATAGAACTTTCACGAACACATTTGCTTCATATGATGTATATATTCTCACCACAGGAGTAGATGCTTAAACCATTCATAATAAGAAGTATGCAACTAAGTCTACTCAATAGTCATTGCAAGCTATGAAGAGAAACCAACTCAATAATAATAAGTTGCATGGAACATAAACATAAGCAACATTGCAATGCTCATAGTAAGGTATGATAGAGTGGTATCTCTCTTGCCTTTGTTTGTAGAACACAATATAAATGCCAAGGCACCTCTGAAGTTCAAGTGAAGACTAGAGGTAAAAATATCAGAGATACAAGCATCAAAGTCATGACATAATTAACCAAGTTTTGAGACAAACACAAGAATGACAACTATGCTCTCATATAATAAGTGGTGACTCAAGAAGGTTGTGAAAACGGTTTTGAAAATTTTGAAAGCCTTCCTAATGCTGAAAGGAAGGTACTGTAACATCCCAGCATTAGCACCTAGAAATAAAGAGGACACAGGGTTGTGCATTGCATTCATGCATAAGAAAATCCGGGTAATTTCGCGCAAAACTACAAGAGGCTATAGAGGGATCAGATTTTCCTTGTTCTGATGGAAACACCAGGACAGGTGCGATGGAATTCGACATGACCTCTATTGTACTTTTGTATTTTAGGGGAAGACAATTCAAATCTGAATATTTAATTGATAGATTTGAATATTAAAAGAATTTGAAATAGAATAAGAATTGGAAATTAAATTATAATAAAAGATAAAGGTGAATTCTTATTTACGAATAAGATTCAATATTCAAAATTATTCGAATTAAAATTTAAAACACAAAGAGATAAGTGTTTCTCTTGCCTTGGAGAAATGGGGTTTAGTTCATCATAGATGGGTGTTAAGAATTTGGACATGACCTTGGTTGATTTTATAATTTTGGGGAAAAGAATTTGCATTCAAGACTTCAAATATGAGATAATACAATTCAAATATAACTTGGATATAAATTTAAATCTTCAACTATTATAGGATATTTCATAAAGCATAATACAAAATGGTATAAGTAAATATAATCTTTATTACATAAATAAGAATTTAAGAAATTACAAGCTACAAATAATAAAGGTCAATTATAATTAGAGAATAAACTAATATAATGTTTAAGAGGAAAAGGTTAATCTTCATTACTTTAATACAAATATTACAAGGTTTTACAAGTAAATAAAATTACATTGTTTGCAAATGAATTATAAAAGAAAAATAAAACAAGTAAACTTTATTTAAAGTAATACAATATTACAATGTCTTTACATTATTCAAATAGAAAAGGAAATAACAATATTATACAAAGGAAAAGAAATAATAATTAATACATCAATAATGTTACAAGGATTATTAAATTCTGTACATGAACGTATTACATTGTTCTTACAAGATAATAATAGGATAAAACCTAAACTATATTTTCTATCTAATTCTTGATCTTCTCATTTTCCCTTTGATCCTGATTTCTGCAAAACAAAATAGCAGACTAACAACAGTACAAGAATAAGGGGTTTAGTTTATTATTGTACTCTCGTATTTGGCCTAGAGTTGCTAGAGCCTGAATTCATCATTGAGTATTTATTAAAAAGGGGCCAAATCATAGTATCTATTCTTAATCAGATTGTGGCCTCAGTATAACATCATAAGACAGGGGGCAAGTTTCACCTTGGTTTTATATAGTAAACAGATAAGAAGTAAAAAACCATCCAGAAATATCAAGGAAGTACTTGATCCGATCCATGAGTCACAGCAAGCAAGCAAGCTGCTCGCACAACCATGCATATGGGTGTGCTGTCAACACAGAAGCAGCCCAGGAAGGAGACAAGAAAGCCAGCTTATGTACACAAAGGGAGTGAACCAGCCGTATTAACAAGCTACCATTTCCCCTCCACACTTCAAAGCACATTCACCATCCCATCCTCTCATCATCAAACCAAGAATGCTTAGATCATCCCACCAAATCCACCACTTAATCAGTATCTAGTTGCTTACTTAAGCCTTCCAAGAAAAGATCAAGTGATCACAAGGATGAGTAGATCAAGATCAATAGCATCACAAGGAGGAGTAGATTAAGATCAGCAGCCTCACAAGGAGGAGTAGAGCAAAATCAGCAGCATCACAAGGTCAAGACAATAGTACCAGATGGAGCAGTTACACATTAGCAGGTCAAGAAGCCCAAGTTCCAGTCAAGCAAGCCAAAGAAGAGCAGCAGGTATATCCAGTAGGAGCATACCCAGATCATACAAACATATACTTTTGTTTTTTCTGCACCAATAGAATTAATGGTACTAATGGGTACTACAAATCAATCTCTATTCAACTCCCTGCAACTAAAGCTTGTCTAGGGGAATTAGCAGGTATATCCAGTAGGAGCATACTTTAGTCTCAAACCTCATAAACATCAGGTCTAATAAATCACTTATGTTTTTATAGTTAACTTTGGTCTATTTAACTTAAGACATAAAGCATCTCAAGTCCAAGCTAATAAATCAAACACCAGAAGACATTAATCATGTACTATTATCAATGATAATTGTGTAAACCCTAGAAAGGAAATCTTTTCTTCAAATGTTATTCTTTTTTCCACTTCAAAGAATAATCTCATAATAAATTCTTCAACTCTTAACAACTAAAACCAAGGACTCTTACCTTAGTCACCAAATGACAATTAAACATAATCACATTACTTTATAATTTACCTATGTATTAAGAATTATTATCACTTAGGTTCCTTATAAAGATCATTACTTATAAAGTAAAATTTGAAGATAAACCAACTCTTAAAAGAATCACTTGAATTCACTTCACTCAAAGTATTGGGGATTCAATTTGGGAGTTTTCCAAAATGCATATCATTACTTATGCATAACTGCATCTTGCTTCTTTAAACATTAGTCCTTACCAGACCAATGATGCTGATTTCAGATATTGGATCTTATGTCATCTCGAAGACCGTGAGTGCATAATCTTGCAATCACAAAAGGCAAGTTCACACTTGCTCATGTCCTTTGATTATTTTATGTAAAGTATTTTACAAATCCAATGTTGTCATCACCTGCATTTGAAAAAGGTCAGAAAATACTACTTTCATAATAATATGATTATAGGTTATTTACCATGAGGTAATAACCTACTATGAAAGTTCCGGTGGTAAAGGAACATATTATCTAGGACTTAACAACCAATGTTACCAGTGATTCTTGCGCCGTATATCATGCGTTAACCATGAGATTTGGAATGGGATAGAGAAGTCAGCTGTATCTTCTTCCTCTTGCATGAAGCCGGATGTGCAGGTCGTGGCTGTTATCACTCGTAGCGTGCATATTAATTGGTAATTAGTAGAGGATATGCAGCATATGGGTGGGAACCATCAACGTCCCACGATAGTTCTGGCATCTAACGGTTTGTACAAACTATTGCCGTAATTCAACATGTGGGCATGGTGTACACCAAGGACGCATGCGGGGTCGTGAAGGGGGCAGTGTTTGGCTTGGATCTTAGACTGGGCCCCATACCAAGGAAGTATGGACAAGTTCATGACTTGGATGTGCAACAAGGCTGTAGAGGTCCCAACCCAATAAGTTAGGTTCCTCCTGTGTTTACAATGCTAGTCCCTAGATCAATAGCTAGCATCCACAGTTAAGATGTAATATCAAGATACAAAGGTCATAATATAAATTTATAACCAGGAATAATATAAGTTTATTACATCAAACATAGCTCATTTGGCAATTACAATACATTGCAGCGGAATAAGTAAAATCATGGGTCCTTCATCTTCAAAGTGCCACAGGCAGAGGTTGGTTGTAGACTTTGTAGTCCTAGTCAATCAAACAATCTTCATTTAAAAACAATCAACCTGCAACATTACAAGTTACAGCCACAAAGGTCAATACATTTTGAATTGTATTGGCAAGCTCCACTTTTATGTATAATAAGAGTGGATCCTATCATTATATGCATATTTGGCTAAGTAGAGTTTAAGGCTTATTTGCATAAAGCATTGTTTTATCCTATCTTTTCAAAAAGGGTTTTAAAGTCCTTTGTCAAATTTCTTTTCCAAGTTCCTTGAACTCCTTGGTAGAAACTCAAGTGTTCAAATCCTTGTCAAAATCTCTTGAGCACCTTGGTAACCCCAAGTGCAACAAGTTTTATCAAAACCCATGAGTTCCTTGGTAACCCCAAGTACATCATGCTCTTGAGCACCTTGGTAACCCCAAGTGCAACAAGTTTAACAAAATCTCTTTGAATTCCTTGGTAGACACACAAGGGCATCAAGTTTTTATATTAGAAGTTGGAATGTCGAGATCTCCCATAGTTCAAACTTTAGTTGCTCAGTATTGTCCATAACCGGGGACACGGCTAAGTACTTAGATTTTATTATCTTCTGCAGAAGGAGTACACTTTACCCACATGTCACAATCCCATCCTTTTGCCACCAATGGCCTACTGGATTAGTGCTCACCAAGATGGAGTACTGGCAGATTGAGAATGTGACGAAGTCTTTCCAAAAGGTCCTCCCATACATCATTGCTAGCTTTGTCTTCAGCCCCCATGAAGCATTCTAGATCCCCATGTCCGGTAACTAAAGACAATGTATGGGTCTTCCTATTGTAGTTGACTAAGCCAGAGCCATAATAGCATGTGGTTGCACACGAAAGCCACAATTGGAGAAACATGTTCAATCTCTAAGTTTCCTAGGTGGTTTTCATTTGGAGCACAACACAAAGTGATTGCCATAGACATGGTTCCTTTTGTTGCCACCTTCTCCAAAACTTCAAGTATCCTCCACCTAGGTGGTTCATTGAGTCCTTGTTTTATTATGTAAAACGCAAGTCCTTTTCTCAACCTTTGTAAAATCTCAACATGTATCTCTTTTCAAAACATAGCATGGCTAAGCATGTACAACTTCAATATTTTCACTAAGGAATGTGTAGGGAATCCTATTAGGATTTTAGCATAGCATAAGTATAAAATGTCTTTTCATGCATGTTTTCATAATCCACTAAGTATAATGAAAATAGTAGGACTTTTGTATGATAGTGTAACTTGCCTTTTGGTAGGGAATGGTGGTTCACTCCTTGATCTTGCTAGTCTCACACTTTGCTAAATTCACTACAAGTCAATCAAGCAAGACACAAAATCAACTAACATTCCAAACCAAGGTTAAACAAACAATTTTCACATTCACAAAGCAATGGAATCTAAGTCATGCAAAAGAGGGTTCTATTGCAAGGTTGGTCTCTACTAGGTTTATAAACTTTGTAAGGTCCAAATTGGTCATTTACCAAAATGGCAAAGTCATTTGCAAAGAGGGTCTCTATTAGATTCCTAAACTTTGTAAGATCCAAATTGGTCATTTAACAAAGTGGCAAAGTTATTAGCAAAAGGTTTTACTTCAAAACCATTTTCAAACAAGGCACCTATTTGGTCATTTTATGTGGTGAAGAAATGTTTTTCCTAAGGCCTTAACCTATAGGGTTCACCAAATGAGTTGCTATTGCAAAACTTGGTGTTTGGGTCAGTAGGTTTGGTCCAAAACATTTTCTCAAAGTTTTCTTTATGAAAGCATTTTCATAAACAAAACAATGGTTTTTAATTAGCTAGAAATGGACTAAACCAATTAATCCATTCTAAACTTTTCAAAAATCATTTTCCAAAACAGGGGTTGGTTCCTAGGGTCAGTAAGGTCACAACAAACCAATTGGCAAAGGTTTGATCTAAAAAATAATTTTTAAATGATTTTTCTAATGTTAGCAAGCACACAAAAGAATCTGCAAAATCAAACAATCTATCAAATACTATTTGCTAAACTAAGGGTAGGGTTGGCTAGGTCTTGCCTTGCTGATTCCAACGACATCAAATTTGTAATTTTTTGACGTGTGGATCCAAAGATACAAGGGTTTGAAGTTTGCAAAAGTTTCTGTTTTCAAAACTGTTTTTAAACCTAATAGGCGACACGCGGTGTGTTCTTACTGGTCGATACCGGTTCGGCCGGATCGGCTCTGTGGAACGTTAGATTAAGTTAGATTGCACGGCACAGATCCATCCTTACCCCTTCGGTTAGTCATTCTATCCAAGCCGGTGGATCTGCATCCTACGGTTCCTATCGCTTGGCCAAAAAGCAGTGGCGCTGGCGGCGGCGTCTGGTGGCAGAGCGGTCGGTCGACGATGGAGGCGACGCTACAGGAGGTGAGGGAGAAGGAGGGGTTGCTCACTGGGCTCAGGGGTCACGGCGTTGCTCGAGGAAGTTTTGGTCGGACGAGGGGCGCTCGGGTTCTACGACAATTCCTCACCGGAGTTCGTGGCAGCGTCGGGAGCTTCTGCCTGACAACGGGGATGGGGCTGCTGTCCACCAGAGGGCAAGAAACCGATGTGGTTAGATGCGCAAGGACACAGCGAATGTGCGTGCGTGAATGAGAAGGAGCGGGGTGGTCAGATACTACCTGTGGGCTTCGCCGGAGATGAAGCAGACGGTGGCGACGGTGGTCGTTGTCGAAGGCGAGGTTACAGGGTACCCGCGGTCGAGTTTGATGCACTAGCAGATGCGCCTGAGAGTGGGGAAGCTGTGAGCTTGGTCGGGGAGGAGAGGGGCGGTGAGGGGCTGCCGGAATTGGCTTGGGAAGTCGTCGGAGCGGCGGCGGTATAGAGAGAATTGGAGGCAGCCTAGGGGCAGAGTGGAGGCGACGTCTGGGGGAAATGACAGAGGAGAGGGAGGCTTTTAAGGGAGCGTGGTCGCTGCGAGTTAAGGTGGCCATGTTAAAGCGAATTGATGCCGCGAAGTTACAGCAGGAAACGGCGACGAGGAGGGGAAGAACTGGTCGCGCGGTGAGGACGATGAACAGTAGCGGTGGGTCTACCTGTCAGTGGGAAAACGAAATGAGGGAAGGGTCCACTGGTCATACACTGTACGGGTCAGAAACGAGGTGCGAATCGTTTTCTTTCTGGGTGAGGAGCTGGGCTGGTCTGATGGGCCTTAGTGGGCTGCTGGGTTGGGTCGATCCAATTCCCTTTTTTTTATTCTGTGTCCTTTTCTTTTCTATTTCTATTTTCCTGTTTTGGTTTTCAAACAAACAAACAAGTTTCAATTCAATTCAAACTTTATAATGAGTTTTTGGTTCTGTTTAACATCATAATTCACATTCTAAAATAAAATATTATTTTAAATCTTTTTAGGTTCCATTTATTAATTAAATAAATGGATCATTAGTTATTTAATAAAATAGGGTTTGTTTTAATTAATATAATCTTCATTTAAAATCCAAATATTTTCAAAACCAATTCAGTAGGTTTTATTTGAAAATAAAGAATATTTGGAAAGCTTGTTTAAAATAAAATAACCTTTTATTTATGGTCCATTTACAATTAAATAAGTGGGTCTCAGTTATTAAATCAAATAGGTTTTGTTTTATTGAGATAATTATTTTAAAATCTAAAATAAAGCCAAAACACTTTAGTAGGTTTTAATTATGAATATCAAATATTTGGGAAAACTTATTTTAAATATTTTAATAAGTTTTGCTGTTTCAATTAAATTAGTAAAACCTTTTATTTAAATAAAGTTGGATATTAAATTCTTATTAATTTATTTAAATCAACTTTTGCTATTTTTATTCAAAACAAAATGTTTTAAATCCAAAGCTTGTCCAAGGTTTAATTTGGCTTTATAAAATAATCTTTATTTATAAATCCATCTTTTCTTTTGAATACCAAATCTTTTATTAAAAGATCCAGAATAGTAATTCCAAAACATTTTTAATTTCCTTTATTAAATGTTTATCTTTATGAATTCCTTTAGGATTTTTATTTAATTCAAATGGGTCTGAGGTTCCAATTGAATTCAAAAAGTTTCTTCTGGCCCTGAAAATCAAACAAAGTTTTACTTTATTAATTTATTTTCACATTACAAGATTTGGAAAATCTTGGGATGTGACAGGCTACCACCCTTAAAATAAATCTCGTCCCGAGATTTGGGGAGGCTAGGGTTACAAGCAGGTTCATAACATCTAGGGTACTACCACCCTTAAAATTTTCAAACAAAAATTACATAATGTCCTTCTTGGGATCCTGGAAAATTTCTCTAAGCAACATTTGCATGGTGTCCTTGGTTTCCATACTTGGCTCATGGGCCAAGGTTGAGTTTCTCCATAGGCTTGTTCAACTTGTTCTTCATCTTTTCAGGACAGTTGCTTGCATAATGTCCTGGATTCTTGAAGTTGAAACAATGAATGTCCTTGAGTTCTTTACGTGGCTCTTGTGGACAAGTTGCTACATAGTGGCCTAACTCTTTGCAGTTGTTGCACCACACTTGGTCAATCTCTTTATTCTTCTTGTTCTCTGGGCATCCACTGGAGTAGTGTCCCATTTCCTTACATTTACGACATTGTGCAAGGCTCATGTCTTGCTTGGGCTTCTTGATTTTCTTTGATCCTTTGAATTGGGTTGTCTTGTTTGGAGGTATGAGTGGTCCTTTTCCTTTGGTAGACCTGGATCCTTCTTGTTTCCTTTGTTCTACCATGGCATAGATAGGACATTGGTTAGGAATATGATCACTTCCTTCACAAAGGTAGCAAGTAGCTTGAGAGGTGGGACATTGTCCAACAGGATGGTTTTCTTCACAGTTAGGGCATTGTCCTTCATGCTCCTTGGAAGTATGATCCTTGTCTCCACAAATAATGCAAGCTGGGGCTCCATCTAGAACAACATTCTTGTCATCCTTGTTATCATAAACTCTTTTGGGATAGTTTTCTTCCATGCTGATCATTTGATTAGTCACCTTAAGCATCAGTTGGGATTGTTCCTCCAAAAACCTTTGTAGTGCTGGATCTTTATCACTATTGTTGACTATGAACTGAGTTGTCAGTTGGTTTAACTGATGTTGGGTTGCTATAAGCTCTTTCATGCTGTCAGCTTGGTTGGTGTTGATGTCATCAACCTTGGAGTCTTTTGGAGTAGTCATCTGTTTGGGTTGAAGGGGGGTTAGAATAGGCAAGATATTTCTAAGGACTTAATTCTAATCACACACATCACAATTCACATAAACAATGTTCATGCAATCACAAGCCAACATTTCACTCAAACATGGTTCAAGCACATACTTAGGCAACAAAATATTTTTTTTTGTTGCACCACATAAGTTGGTGTGTTTGTCTTAACTAAAATATGGTGGTCCATCTATAGGGTTCACTTGTGATCTTTCCTTCCTTCTTGATTCTTCTTGTATGAGATCATGGTTTCCTTGAGAAAAACTCTTGGTTGCAATACTTCAAGTTGTTGATGGTTTCTTCTTATTTTGCATTCCCTTAGTCTCTAAATCTTGAGTAAGATCTCCTTGTTTCACTTGTAGTCCTTAGTGGTTTCCAGGTTGGATGTCCTTGGTGAATATGCTGAAGATGTTGAAGTCATTAGAGTCGAAGATGTCGAAGAAGTCCTATGCACATGGTGAAGTCTTTGGTCATGGGGTAGGCTTTTCCATCAAGTTGAAGTAGAAGAGATGTAGAGTTGAAACCAAAATGTTGGAGGAAAGAGTTTACAAGTGTTTTTGTAAATAGTTTTTGGAAGAAAATACAACTCCTATTTTTCTAAGGGTTTTTGTCCAATCCTAGGGTTTACAAATCCTACAGGCAACACAATGCTCTGATACCATCTGTAGAGGTCCCAACCCAATAAGTTAGGTTCCTCCTGTGTTTACAATGCTAGTCCCTGGATCAATAGCTAGCATCCACAGTTAAGATGTAATATCAAGATACAAAGGTCATAATATAAATTTATAACCAGGAATAATATAAGTTTATTACATCAAACATAGCTCATTTGGCTATTACAATACATTGCAGCGGAATAAGTAAAATCATGGGTCCTTCATCTTCAAAGTGCCACAGGCAGAGGTTGGTTGTAGACTTTGTAGTCCTAGTCAATCAAACAATCTTCATTTAAAAACAATCAACCTGCAACATTACAAGTTACAGCCACAAAGGTCAATACATTTTGAATTGTATTGGCAAGCTCCACTTTTATGTATAATAAGAGTGGATCCTATCATTATATGCATATTTGGCTAAGTAGAGTTTAAGGCTTATTTGCATAAAGCATTGTTTTATCCTATCTTTTCAAAAAGGGTTTTAAAGTCCTTTGTCAAATTTCCTTTCCAAGTTCCTTGAACTCCTTGGTAGAAACTCAAGTGTTCAAATCCTTGTCAAAATCTCTTGAGCACCTTGGTAACCCCAAGTGCAACAAGTTTTATCAAAACCCATGAGTTCCTTGGTAACCCCAAGTACATCATGCTCTTGAGCACCTTGGTAACCCCAAGTGCAACAAGTTTAACAAAATCTCTTTGAATTCCTTGGTAGACACACAAGGGCATCAAGTTTTTATATTAGAAGTTGGAATGTCGAGATCTCCCATAGTTCAAACTTTAGTTGCTCAGTATTGTCCATAACCGGGGACACGGCTAAGTACTTAGATTTTATTATCTTCTGGAGAAGGAGTACACTTTACCCACATGTCACAATCCCATCCTTTTGCCACCAATGGCCTACTGGATTAGTGCTCACCAAGATGGAGTACTGGCAGATTGAGAATGTGACGAAGTCTTTCCAAAAGGTCCTCCCATACATCATTGCTAGCTTTGTCTTCAGCCCCCATGAAGCATTCCAGATCCCCATGTCCGGTAACTAAAGACAATGTATGGGTCTTCCTATTGTAGTTGACTAAGCCAGAGCCATAATAGCATGTGGTTGCACACGAAAGCCACAATTGGAGAAACATGTTCAATCTCTAAGTTTCCTAGGTGGTTTTCATTTGGAGCACAACACAAAGTGATTGCCATAGACATGGTTCCTTTTGTTGCCACCTTCTCCAAAACTTCAAGTATCCTCCACCTAGGTGGTTCATTGATTCCTTGTTTTATTATGTAAAACGCAAGTCCTTTTCTCAACCTTTGTAAAATCTCAACATGTATCTCTTTTCAAAACATAGCATGGCTAAGCATGTACAACTTCAATATTTTCACTAAGGAATGTGTAGGGAATCCTATTAGGATTTTAGCATAGCATAAGTATAAAATGTCTTTTCATGCATGTTTTCATAATCCACTAAGTATAATGAAAATAGTAGGACTTTTGTATGATAGTGTAACTTGCCTTTTGGTAGGGAATGGTGGTTCACTCCTTGATCTTGCTAGTCTCACACTTTGCTAAATTCACTACAAGTCAATCAAGCAAGACACAAAATCAACTAACATTCCAAACCAAGGTTAAACAAACAATTTTCACATTCACAAAGCAATGGAATCTAAGTCATGCAAAAGAGGGTTCTATTGCAAGGTTGGTCTCTACTAGGTTTATAAACTTTGTAAGGTCCAAATTGGTCATTTACCAAAATGGCAAAGTCATTTGCAAAGAGGGTCTCTATTAGATTCCTAAACTTTGTAAGATCCAAATTGGTCATTTAACAAAGTGGCAAAGTTATTAGCAAAAGGTTTTACTTCAAAACCATTTTCAAACAAGGCACCTATTTGGTCATTTTATGTGGTGAAGAAATGTTTTTCCTAAGGCCTTAACCTATAGGGTTCACCAAATGAGTTGCTATTGCAAAACTTGGTGTTTGGGTCAGTAGGTTTGGTCCAAAACATTTTCTCAAAGTTTTCTTTATGAAAGCATTTTCATAAACAAAACAATGGTTTTTAATTAGCTAGAAATGGACTAAACCAATTAATCCATTCTAAACTTTTCAAAAATCATTTTCCAAAACAGGGGTTGGTTCCTAGGGTCAGTAAGGTCACAACAAACCAATTGGCAAAGGTTTGATCTCAAAAATCATTTTTAAATGATTTTTCTAATGTTAGCAAGCACACAAAAGAATCTGCAAAATCAAACAATCTATCAAATACTATTTGCTAAACTAAGGGTAGGGTTGGCTAGGTATTGCCTTGCTGATTCCAACGACATCAAATTTGTAATTTTTGGACGTGTGGATCCAAAGATACAAGGGTTTGAAGTTTGCAAAAGTTTCTGTTTTCAAAACTGTTTTTAAACCTAATAGGCGACACGCGGCGTGTTCTTACTGGTCGATACCGGTTCGGCCGGATCGGCTCTGTGGAACGTTAGATTAAGTTAGATTGCACGGCACAGATCCATCCTTACCCCTTCGGTTAGTCATTCTATCCAAGCCGGTGGATCTGCATCCTACGGTTCCTATCGCTTGGCCAAAAAGCAGCGGCGCTGGCGGCGGCGTCTGGTGGCGGAGCGGTCGGTAGACGACGGAGGCGACGCTACAGGAGGTGAGGGAGAAGGAGGGGTTGCTCACCGGGCTCAGGGGTCACGGCGTTGCTCGAGGAAGTGTTGGTCGGACGAGGGGCGCTCGGGTTCTACGGCAATTCCTCACCGGAGTTCGTGGCGGCGTCGGGAGCTTCTGCCTGACAACGGGGATGGGGCTGCTGTCCACCAGAGGGCAAGAAACCGATGTGGTTAGATGCGCAAGGACACAGCGAATGTGCGTGCGTGAATGAGAAGGCGCGGGGTGGTCAGATACTACCTGTGGTCTTCGCCGGAGATGAAGCAGACGGTGGCGACGGTGGTCGTTGTCGAAGGCGAGGTTACAGGGTACCCGCGGTCGAGTTTGATGCACTAGCAGATGCGCCTGAGAGTGGGGAAGCTGTGAGCTTGGTCGGGGAGGAGAGGGGCGGTGAGGGGCTGCCGGAATTGGCTTGGGAAGTCGTCGGAGCGGCGGCGATATAGAGAGAATTGGAGGCAGCCTAGGGGCAGAGTGGAGGCGACGTCTGGGGGAAATGACAGAGGAGAGGGAGGCTTTTAAGGGAGCGTGGTTGCTGCGAGTTAAGGTGGCCGTGTTAAAGCGAATTGATGCCGCGAAGTTACAGCAGGAAACGGCGACGAGGAGGGGAAGAACTGGTCGCGCGGTGAGGACGATGAACAGTAGCGGTGGGTCTACCTGTCAGTGGGAAAACGAAATGAGGGAAGGGTCCACTGGTCATACACTGTACGGGTCAGAAACGAGGTGCGAATCGTTTTCTTTCTGGGTGAGGAGCTGGGCTGGTCTGATGGGCCTTAGTGGGCTGCTGGGTTGGGTCGATCCAATTCCCTTTTTTTTTATTCTGTGTCCTTTTCTTTTCTATTTCTATTTTCCTGTTTTGGTTTTCAAACAAACAAACAAGTTTCAATTCAATTCAAAAAATTCAAACTATTATAATGAGTTTTTGGTTCTGTTTAACATCATAATTCACATTCTAAAATAAAATATTATTTTAAATCTTTTTAGGTTCCATTTATTAATTAAATAAATGGATCATTAGTTATTTAATAAAATAAGGTTTGTTTTAATTAATATAATCTTCATTTAAAATCCAAATATTTTCAAAACCAATTCAGTAGGTTTTATTTGAAAATAAAGAATATTTGGAAAGCTTGTTTAAAATAAAATAACCTTTTATTTATGGTCCATTTACAATTAAATAAGTGGGTCTCAGTTATTAAATCAAATAGGTTTTGTTTTATTGAGATAATTATTTTAAAATCTAAAATAAAGCCAAAACACTTTAGTAGGTTTTAATTATGAATATCAAATATTTGGGAAAACTTATTTTAAATATTTTAATAAGTTTTGCTGTTTCAATTAAATTAGTAAAACCTTTTATTTAAATAAAGTTGGATATTAAATTCTTATTAATTTATTTAAATCAACTTTTGCTATTTTTATTCAAAACAAAATGTTTTAAATCCAAAGCTTGTCCACGGTTTAATTTGGCTTTATAAAATAATATTTATTTATAAATCCATCTTTTCTTTTGAATACCAAATCTTTTATTAAAAGATCCAGAATAGTAATTCCAAAACATTTTTAATTTCCTTTATTAAATGTTTATCTTTATGAATTCCTTTAGGATTTTTATTTAATTCAAATGGGTCTGAGGTTCCAATTGAATTCAAAAAGTTTCTTCTGGCCCTGAAAATCAAACAAAGTTTTATTTTATTAATTTATTTTCACATTACAAGATTTGGAAAATCTTGGGATGTAACAAAGGCTAACGTCTCTCATGGGTAATGTAACGCACCTCTGCAGAGTGTAAACACTGTAACTTGTTACTCCCTGTTCCGGGAAGGAGCTGCGAACGCGGCGGGAAAGGAACTCCATGAAAGTTCTGGTAAACCCATGAAGGCTGACGGACATAGATTTTTCAGAATAAAAGCAACCTTTGAAGAAATGTTTACGAAAACTTGCATGGCCTACGACCTATGATTTGTGGCTGTAGATATAGTGCATCAGACACTCCTTTTCTGGTGGACTTGCTGAGTACGCTCGTACTCAAAGTATCTTCTTAACCCTTGCTAGGTTCTAAAGCCAGTACAGACGATGACTACATCAAGCCATGCTCCAGGAATCATCATTAAAAGCTAAAGCTCTTCAATGAAGTCAAGAAAGTCAACATATACATCAGCTCAAGTGAAGACGAAGTTGCTGATTAGATAAAAATAGAATCTCTAGCCATAGAACCTATTTCTGAATAGCAGCAATGTCAGAGCATTAGTTAAGATATTAGTCTTAATAGTATTATAATTTTTGAGTTGTTTATTTTTGATTCTTCTTTGTAAGAAGTTTCTTTCTCTCTCTTTAACCTAGAGTGTTCTCTGTATCTTGTGTAAAGAGGTGAGTTGTAACCTATAGTCATGTCTTGGACCTGCTGTGTTTCTGTTGTACCACTCTGAGGGATGTAATACTAGTGAACGGTGTTTCATTGGTGTTATATCAACGACTATACTGTACTACATCATGCAGTGGTATGCTGGGTCACCGCAGTTGGTATCAGAGCATATGTTTTGACCTTAGATTTAAAAACCTTTTAGGAAGATCTATAGGTTGGATAGTGACTATAGGAGCCATCTTATCTAAACCAAATATTCATATGACTTGTGATGAGTATCCACTTGAGGATAATATTGTCACACCTAAGTCAGATGCTTAAGTCATTCTTTCTTAGGAGTAATTATTTTATCTTCTCTCAAGTATAGTGCTCTTTAGTGTCTTCCGAAGGAGACGTAAACTACCAAGATACTTTAGGAAAGCTAATTGGTCACGGCAGATTAGGATCAAGTTTAAGATACCAATTGGAGCAGTTTAAATTGTGTAGCCTAATCCTAAAATTTAAGTAAGAATAGTAAAATCTTAGTGTCAGTTGATAACCAAAGACAACATGATGAATACCATTAGGATAAATGTTGATGTATTAAGTAGTAATCATGTGGGATTCACTTGAGAAATTCTAAGGGATGAAGTGAAATTAGGTCAAGACTGAATGACAGTACAGTAAGAAGTAAAGTCATCATGAGGTGAATAGCTCTTAAATCATGATGTATAGGTAGACATAACCAGATCATGGTGAGATTAGCTCCGAAACCATGATATAGGTGTACGTATGACAAGTACTTAGTGATTCATCTTGGAGTAGAAGTATGAAAACTACATAGTAGAATTATGATAGAAGTCATGGGTGCTAAAAATTTCTAATAATCTTTGGTTTAAGTTAACAAATAGAATCTGATTAGTCATTTGGAGAGATCATGTGAGGTTAGTTGGCTAATAAAGAAAGGTTGAACATAGTTAATCAATCCAAAGATGAGACCAAAGGTTAGTTGAAACCAAATGGAAACCACTTTGCTTAAGATTATCCTATTTGCAATTGAGAAATTTGGGTAAATGTTGAGACAAAATAAAGTTTGACCCTAAGTGCTAAGTATCACAACATAAACCTATATGAGGAGGTGTCATATACTACACAACTAAGCCTGAATTCTAGAGATATTATACTCAACTACTATATTCCGGGTTTAGAGAATTGTGTGACATATGTACCACATTTGGATTTATTTATTTTTCTTGGATCTTCTTGATTGACTATATCTTTACATGAAGTTTGACTTGGTGTGCAAATGCATGTTGCAACATCCAATCACTACTTGATGTTATAGACCTAGATAGAGTAAGAGAATTCGTGTAAGGGAGTGACGAATTTCAAAGACCAAAATGAAGACTTACATGAAAAATGAAGCCAAGTGTAAGGATTATCAACTCAATTTGGAGGATGGATCAAGATTAGATCATTATTAGTCAGCAACAAGAAGTAATGAACTTAAAGTTCAAACAAAATAGGTAGTTTTGCTAAGAAGTCAATGGAGTAATTATGCAAGTTCATGGAAGTATCATGAATAAATACAAAGAAGTAGATTTGAAACCAAAATGGTATTCAAACTCTGACAATTCAGAGAGAATGCCAGAGTTATATCGGAAACCATAGGGTAATACATATACCCTAGGATGGTTCGCAGCTGGTAAATATCCGCAGCTGGTATTTGATCCACAGTTGGTATCTTGTCCGCAACCGGTGTTGGTTGACATAGTTAATCAGATCTTCTTAGAAGTTGAATAAATAGCATAAAATTTGGCCTAAGTTAAGTAAAACACAAAGGAGTATAAAAATTTAAAGCGACCGTCTTTCGAGACTCTTCGTGAAAATTGACTTATCAAAGTGAAAATGTCCACATCATAAGTAAGACAAATAATGCTGAAAGATTCACTTCGGAGATCCACAATTGTGTGGATACACCGTACAATCTTTCATAAGACCCTAACTAGATAGTGTATAATCTAAATAGAGACCAACATTCTAATTATGAAGTCGAGGGTTACTATATAGGCATTTTAGCGACTATTAGTAAACCCTAAGGGGGAGAGTAAACAAATTTGTGGAAGTATTGTTATCTAACTTTTTAAGTAAAGGTTGGAGAGGAAATATTAACATGTGCCAACAGCAAGCCTTATTTCCATAAGGTTAAAAGGAAGTCATTCTTATAAAAGTACCAAAGATAATAACAAAAGATTGTCTAGAAGCCTAATAAGGTAAAAGCTCAAAGTAATAAAATAGAATAGTCCTAACAAACTAATTCTAAAAGAAACAATTCTTAAGTGATCCTTAAGAGGTAATATAGCACATCCAATTGGACATGTGTAGAGGAAGAAGGAAATTCCACTGGATATGGACTAAATGTGTTCAGATCCAATCTTTAGAAGGACTACCAGTATAAACCATACCATCACAAATCAAAAGTTAGTCTTTTGACTATAGTTATTGTTTAATGGAGTTAAAAATCTTATTTTAGTGAGGCTTCCTAAACCTTATATGGTATAGCAAGGAAGTTTTATGATTAAGTAAAGGAGTTGTATTAGGATACCTAATACGGGTAATGAACTAAAGTAGAGACACCAATTGAAGGATCTTCTAGTAAGTACATAGCCCTAAGGGAATATAGTAAGAGAAACATTAGTGCATTGTAGACAACAAGTTGGACATTGCCAGATAGGAGGAGAATTGAAGGAAAAGGTATGGATATGGGATATTAGAATTATTCCCATTTGAGATTATCATGGAATTTGGAAGAGTCGTGATCAATACAATGGCAATTCCTTTTTCAAAAAACATGAGAGTATACAAACTTCGAGGAGGAAGTTTATTTTAAGGGGAGAGTCTGTAACATCCCAGCATTAGCACCTAGAAATAAAGAGGACATAGGGTTGTGCATTGCATTCATGCATAAGAAAATCCGGGGAATTTTTGCGCAAAACTACAAGAGGCTATAGAGGGATCGAGATCTTCCTTGTTCTAATGGAAACACCAGGACATGTGCGATGGAATTCGACATGACCTCTATTGTACTTTTGTATTTTAGGGGAAGACAATTCAAATCTGAATATTTACTTGATAGATTTGAATATTAAAAGAATTTGAAATAGAATAAGAATTGGAAATTCAATTATAATAAAAGATAGAGGTGAATTCTTATTTATGAATAAGATTCAATATTCACAATTATTCGAATTAAAATTTAAAACACAAAGAGATAAGTGTTTCTCTTGCCTTGGAGAAATGGGGTTTAGTTCATCATAGATGGGTGTTAAGAATTTGGACATGACCTTGGTTGATTTTATAATTTTAGGGAAAAGAATTTGCATTCAAGACTTCAAATATGAGATAATACAATTCAAATATAACTTGGATTTAAATTTAAATCTTCAACTATTATAGGATATTTCATAAAGCATAATACAAAATGGTATAAGTAAATATAATCTTTATTACATAAATAAGAATTTAAGAAATTACAAGCTACAAATAATAAAGGTCAATTACAATTAGAGAATAAACTAATATAATGTTTAAGAGGAAAAGGTTAATCTTCATTACTTTAATACAAATATTACAAGGTTTTACAAGTAAATAAAATTACATTGTTTGCAAATGAATTATAAAAGAAAAATAAAACAAGTAAACTTTATTGAAAGTAATACAATATTACAATGTCTTTACATTATTGAAATAGAAAAGGAAATAACAATATTATACAAAGGAAAAGAAATAATAATTAATACATCAATAATGTTACAAGGATTCTTAAATTCTATACATGAACGTATTACATTGTTCTTACAAGATAATAATAATAGGATAAAACCTAAACTATTTTTTCTATCTAATTCTTGATCTTCTCATTATCCCTTTGATCCTGATTTCTGCAAAACAAAACAGTAGACTAACAATAGTACAAGAATAAGGGGGTTAGTTTATTATTGTACTCTCAGATTTGGCCTACAGTTGCTAGAGCCTGAATTCATCATTGAGTATTTATTAAAAAGGGGCCAAATCATAGTATCTGTTCTTAATCAGATTGTGGCCTCAGTACAACATCATAAGCCAGGGGGAAAGTTTCACCTTGGTTTTATATAGTAAACAGATAAGAAGTAAAAAACCATCCAGAAATATCAAGGAAGTACTTGATCTGATCCATGAGTCATAGCAGGCAAGCAAGCTTCTCACACAACCATGCATATGGGTGTGCTGTCAACAAAGCAACAGCCCAGGAAGGAGACAAGAAAGCCAGCTTATGTACACAAAGGGGGTGAACCAGCCGTAGCAGCAAGCTACCATTTCCCCTCCACACTTCAAAGCACATTCCCCATCCCATCCTCTCATCATCAAACCAAGAATGCTTAGATCATCCCACCAAATCCACCACTTAATTAGTATCTGGTTGCTTACTTAAGCCTTCCAAGAAAAGATCAAGTGAGCACAAGGAGGAGTAGATCAAGATCAATAGCATCACAAGGAGGAGTAGATTAAGATCAGCAACCTCACAAGGAGGAGTAGATCAAAATCAGCAGCATCACAAGGACAAGACAATAGTACTAAATGGAGCAGTTACACATTAGCAGGTCAAGAAGCCCAAGTTCCAGTCAAGCAAGCCAAAGAAGAGCAGCAGGTATATCCAGTAGGAGCATACCCAGATCATACAAACATATACTTTTGTTTTTTCTACACCAATAGAATTAATGGTAGTAATGGGTACTACAAATCAATCTCTATTCAACTCCCTGCAACTAGAGCTTGTCTAGGGGAATTAGGAGGATAGTTTTCCTCTCAGAACTGCATAGAAAATTCTATGTATATTCATCCTAGAGGTTTCTTACCACATCATAATATCTGTTCCTACCCAAATCATGGTCCCAGCCTTTGCATCATAGGCTAGAACATATTGCACACCATGATCATCAAGAGCTAGTGATCTTTGACCATGTAGATTCATCAACATAGCAGTAATCCTACTCACTATGGATATTTTACTGTGCACCCTTCAATTGGGTTCCACAATATTAATCTCACAGCATAGGAAGCCACTAAAATTAATAATCACCACATCCTCAAAGAGATAGCTTTCCAGAGCATATACAAGCAAATAGGATTGACATATCCACCATCTTCTTAATTAGGTAGCCCAGGAATCATTATAAGGTCATCTTAAACTAGCACATGTTTCTAAAACCTTAGCTTTGCATCATTGGTTTACATAAGATGACAAGCTCAATATATGTGTTTATCACAGTTTTATTTGGCATTGGATCTAACTTAGAAATAACAATTCCACTTTATACTAAACACTCACAATAGATGAATCAGATCCAATAAGGACATGAACCAATGATCAACCACAGCAGCTCATGCATAGATTGCTCTGCTGCTGTGCACACTCAACTGAGGCACCACATTAGCAAATACCATGTCTATATACCATCTATAATCAAACAAGCTAAATCCTTGCATCATCTTCCTAACAGAATAGTTAGGAATTAACTAAATCTCTACTGTCATGTTGCCAATCTTATCCCATAAGCAACAATAGAGAAAATCATCTCAAATAGATTTACATCATATTCCCAAGAATCAGTATCTCTACTTAATAATCATTTGATTGAATCAAAAATTCAGTAACCACCTAGTTTAGAACATCCCAAACTTCATTTCACATATTTAATACAGGGGCCACGAAAGCTTTACTCATCCAAAGTAAGAAACCGTAACTAACAACAGATCAGTAGAACACAAGGATAACTAAATCATGGATCCTAGCCATCAACACAAGGGTTGGTCGCAGAGAATTAGAGCTCACCATGGGGTGCCGAGCACCTGGAGCATTGGCTTGACGAAGCCATGGAACATATCTCGCCCAACACCATCACTGAATCAGAGACAGCACCCGCTGCCTGGGTTGCGCTGACAGCGCCGTCCCGCAGGCATCAGGAGAAGGAGACGCTGGCGTCGAGCGGAGTCCAGGCCGACGAAGAGCACCACAGGATCGCCGGCACACGGCAACCCCAACACTGAAACCCTAGATGCACAGAAAATGGAAGGGGCGAGCTCGGGAGGGCTTAAAGATTAAGTACAATTGGAGGGCCAGGTCGGCCTGAGGGAGGAGAAGCCCCGGCGACCATCGGCGGCGACCACAATGGCCTGCCTCGCCGGAATCGGGAGTGGCGGCGACGGCAGCATCGCACGGGAGCAAGAGAGGAGAGGATGAGGTCTGTGTGCGTGTGTGCGTGTGTGTGTGGAGTGAGGGGTGGGCTTGGGGTGAGGGGTCTGGCATGGTCCATTTGGCCTAGGCCAGCCCACATATACAACCAAATGGCCCAGGTTGATTAGGTTTAGAAATAAAATAAAAAAATGAATTACTAAAATAACCTCCAAACATTTTTAGCTATAGAAAATTATAAAAAATCCTAAAAATACATATGATATATCAAAATGATCACAAAAATGATATATACCTAATAAAAATATAATTTTAAGTGTTTAAAATAAATTTAAAGTAAAATAATTATTAACACCATTAAATCTTGAATGAAATTTTATAAAATAAAACAAAAACCCTAAAAATAAATAAATAAATCATTTTTGTGTATCAAAAAAACTATATTATTTTATAAAAATACTCACTTAGAGTTTTACAAATAAAACATAAAGCAAATATTTAAAGACACTTAATTCTTTGATGAATTTTATAAAAATAAAGATAATCCTTATAAATAAATAAAATTCATTTTTAAGGTCTTAAATAAATACATTACACTAGAAAAATATTAAATATATTATTAGAAAAATCTTTAATATTTTAAATAATAAATCCTTATCCATTATATATTTTTGAAAATTCTTTAAGAACATTTTTTTAAGTAAGAAATGATTATATTTCTTCAAGAAATATTAATACCCTAAAAATCAAATTACTAAAGTTCTAAACCAGAACTAAGATTTATAATAAAACTTAAGTGTAAATTATTAACTAATTAATATATTTTGAAACCTTAAATAAAGATTTAAAACCACAACCTTCAAAATAACTTTATAAGAATTCACGTAAATATAAAGTGAATAATTCCACACCTTAGTTATACCTATCATAAATCTAAAACTTGGAAATAATTAAAATATATTACATCTTAAGTTTACTTAACCTTTTAAAGTTAACTTTAGTCTCAAACCTTATAAACATCAGGTCTAATAAATTACTTATGTTTTTATAGTTAACTTTGGTCTATTTAACTTAAGACATAAAGCATCTCAAGTCCAAGCTAATAAATCAAACACCAGAAAACATTAATCATGTTCTATTAACAATGATAATTGTTTAAACCCTAGAAAGGAAATCTTTTCTTCAAATGTTATTCTTTTTGCCACTTCAAAGAATAATCTCATAATAAATTCTTCAACTCTTAACAACTAAAACCAAGGACTCTTACCTTAGTCACCAAATGACAATTAAACATAATCACATTACTTTATACTTTACCTATGTATTAAGAATTATTATCACTTAGGTTCCTTATAAAGATCATTACTTATAAAGTAAAATTTGAAGATAAACCAACTCTTAAAAGAATCACTTGAATTCACTTCACTCAAAGTATTGGGGATTCAATTTGGCAGTTTTACAAAATGCATATCATTACTTATGCATAACTGCATCTTGCTTCTTTAAACATTAGTCCTTACCAGACCAATGATGCTGATTTCAGATATTGGATCTTATGTCGTCTTGAAGACCGTGAGTGCATAATATTGCAATCACAAAAGGCAAGTTCACACTTGCTCATGTCCTTTGATTATTTTCTGTAAAGTATTTTACAAATCCAATGTTGTCATCACCTGCATTTGAAAAAGGTCAGAAAATACTACTTTCATAATAATATGATTATAGGTTATTAACCATGAGGTAGTAACCTACTATGAAAGTTTCGGTGGTAAAGGAACATATTATCTAGGACTTAACAACCAATGTCGCCAGTGATTCTTGCGTCGTATATCACGCGTTAACCATGAGATTTGGAATGGGACAGAGAAGTCGGCTGTATCTTCTTCCTCTCGCATGAAGCCGGATGTGCAGGTCGTGGCTGTTATGACTCGTAGCGTGTATATTAATTGGTAATTCGTAGAGGATATGCAGCATATGGGTGGGAACCCTCAATGTCCCACGATAGTTCTGGCATCGAACGGTTTGTACAAACCATTGTCGTAATTCAACATGTGGGCATGGTGTACACTAATGAGGCATGCGGGGTCGCGAAGGGGGTAGTGATTGGCTTGGATCTTAGACTGGGCCCCATACCAAGGAAGTATGGATAAGGTCATGACTTGGTTGTGCAACAAGGATAAGGTCTCTCATGGGTAAAGTAACGCACCTCTGCAGAGTGTAAAAACTGTAACTTGTTACTCCCTGTTCCGGGAAGGAGCTGCGAACGCGGAGGGAAAGGAACTCCATGAAAGTTCTGGTAAACCCGTGAAGGCTGACGGACATAGATTTTTCAGAATAAAAGAAACCTTTGAAGAAATTTTTACGAAAACTTGCATGGCCTACGACCTATGGTCTGTGGTTGTAGATATAGTTCATCAAACACTCCTTTTCTAGTGGACTTGCTGAGTACGCTCGTACTCAAAGTATCTTCTTAACCCTTGCTAGGTCTAAAGCCAGTACAGACGATGACTACATCAAGCCATGCTCTAGGAATCATCATTAAAAGCTAAAGCTCTTCAATGAAGTCAAGAAAGTCAACATATACATCAGCTCAAGTGAAGACGAAGTTGCTGATTATATAAGAATAGAATATCTATCCATAGAACCTATTTCTGTAGTGTATTGCAATAGCAGCAATGCCAGACCATTAGTTAAGATATTAGTCTTAATAGTATTATAATTTTTGAGTTGTTTATTTCTGATTCTTCTTTGTAAGAAGTTTCTTTCTCTCTCTTTAACCTAGAGTGTTCTCTGGATCTTGTGTAAAGAGTTGAGTTGTAACCTATAGTCATGTCTTGGACCTGCTGTGTTTCTATTGTACCACTCTGAGGGAGGTAATACTAGTGAACGGTGTTTTATTGGTGTTATACCAACGACTATAATGTACTACATCATCCAGTGGTATGCTGGGTCACCGCAGGTACGCATTAGCTTTGAGCTCTCATTACCCCTATCATAGGCATCTTCATGTGGTTAAGGTGAAAGTGAGGTCCACTCTGAATCATATGCTTGACAGACCATAGACTAAAAATCCCAAGTCCCTTGAGTATGAGGGCCGCTCCACATGCTACTCAACTTTGGTTACCTATAAGTTCTTGTCATTGTAAATACACGCATATCATAGATAACTGCCAACGGGGTACCCCTTGCACATGATACAGGAGCTATCCCGTGATCAAAATGACAAGGCAAGCAGACAATGAGCATCTCAGCGATCTTTTTATTTACCATGTGCATAGCTTTTTTTTTGCTACGTGCATAGCTTTTTATTGGGGATGCTTCATAGAATGCTCATTATGGTGATGCTGCAAGGTTCTACCATGATTAGGCATGGCTTAGGCTAGAGGCCCAGGCGTTTCTCTAACACAATGTATAGACTCCATGAACTCACAAGCTCCCTTTTTATTTCACATTGTCGACATCCGTAAACAAAAGAGCAAAGTATCAGCATGGTTCTACTGACTCCCAGCATATAATTTGCAAGCATATAACTTTCATGGACAAGTCATAATGGTTCAGGATTATTAAGTGCAAGGAATAAACTGTGCCATCAAGTTCGTGAGAGCTTTACTAACTAACTTTCTCAAAACAGACAAACATTTTATTTGGAAGAAAACAAGGCATATAGAATATGCACTAAAATAGCAAGAGATGCTAATAGGTAGGTATGGTGGACACAGTTGGCAATATTGGTTTTGGAGAGTTGGAAGGAAAGGTAGAGCTCATACTCAGTGCAAGTGAAAGCTAGCAATAGAGAGGGAGCGACAAATGAGAGAGCAATAACTGTCATAATCATGCTTGCAACAAAACATGACTTATTATGGCATGAAAGTGATACAAGAACTCTGAGGCAAAATAAATCATCGAGGCTCACTGACTATTGTTTAGTCATATCCATGCGTGAGCATGTGCCAAGTCGATTCACATGAAACTTCTAGAGGAGGATACCATAATTTAATACCAAATATGAATAAAACAATGCAAGCAAACATTCATATGACATGCTACAAACTATTAGCAAGCTGGAGCTAATCATAGACAAGCAAGAACTACTAAGCATCCATAATGACATACACCTTACACAAACAGGCTAAGAATGCTCACAATGATGAGTATATGTACAAAAATAAAACAAATAGAGTACGTTAGCAGCCTCTTACCACTCCTCAAGTTGTCTTAATCTTCATTATTTCCCTTTACTTGTGTGGCTTGAATAATGACATGAAAACCAAAATCCACTGAGGACGGCTGAACCCTACAAAGAACTCACAAAACCAAAGAAGAACAACAAATATTTTTGGTGTTTTCGATTTTTTAAAGAAGCCAACAAAGCAAAAAACAAGCAATGCAAAAACAAATCAAGCAAAGCAAAATCGTTTTGGATTTTTCTTTGAAGGAAAACCAAAGCAAAGAAACAAACCAAGAGAAACAACAAAAATATTTTTTGTATTTTTGTGTTTTTGAGAAAGAAGCAACAAGAAGCAAAAAAGAAAGCGAAACAATGGATATACAAAGAACCGACCAAACATGATATATACATGAGTGTGATGTCGGTATACCTCCCCCCAATCTTAGGCTTTTGGCCTAAGTGGGGCTCAATCCCGTGGTGCCCAAGTAGGTGCACCTCCGTAGTATGACGAGGAGGCTCCCTCGTCCCGGTACGAGCTCGAGGACTCCCCTGTGTAGTGTACCGCGTGGTCATAAGAGGGCGCTTCCGCCTGATAGTGCCCATGGAAGGCAAGAGAGCGCATCATCTCATCCATCTCCTCCTTGGAGCGTGACAAGGGTCCCTGAGAAATACTGAAAAGAGTGGTTTGGGGGAGAGGGATCTCTCTCTCTCTCTTCCCCATCAATAAACAGCATTCTATAAACCAAGTTCTCAAGGGTAAAGCTAGTTGTGACAAAGTGGTGCGCCTTCATGGTAGCAAGATCAAGCCTCTCAGGAGCCAATACTGTATCATTTGGATCAACAGCAATGTCCAAGGGAGAAGCAACACGCGTAGCAATAATTCCCCCATAAATGGGTCCCTTAGCTGTTAAGCGACAAGCAATGAGAGAACCAAGATTATACTTGGTTTCATTGTTGAGCGCAGCAGCTAAGAAAGCCAAATTATAACTGGAAATATTACTAGTGTTCTCCCTACCAAGAACACTAGTGGCAAGATAATAAGTGAAGTACCTGATGGCTAGAAGCTGAATGTTTCTTATCTTTTCCCGTTGAGCTCTACGGTTAACATCTTTGGTTATTCCGCGATAGAGATCCAACAAATTAGCGGGTTGATCTAGAATATTCTTTGCTGACCCAGCTATACCAAGTCCTAGAGCTTCACAAAATTTCTTCAATGTCATATGGTAAGACCTGCCATAAACTTTGAAAGAAACATCTGGATGGAATAATCTATTAGTGAAGGAGAAGCTCTCCACAAATGTTTTAGTGAGCGTAGCATATTGCACGCTCTCATCCTGCATAAGACTTGTTAGACCAGCCCTCCGAACCAAGGTCATAAAATCATCAAGAATCCCAGCAGCCCGCAAGAAGGTTTGGCAAGGAAAGGCGGAGGGATGTGCATCCCCCTCGTCTCCCTCGTCACCAAATCGCGGAGTGATGAGATCCTTATTGTATGAGGGCCTGACACTGGTGGATGATCTTGGAAGCCTTGCCCTTCTAGGTGCATCACCCTCAAATATTTCACCAAATGTGTGGTGGTCCATGACCTCTCTATTCTGAAATTTTTAGACAAACATCAAACCAAGTGATTTCCAAGTTGATAAATGATGAGCAACTACTATAGGAACTTGTTAGAGGGCTACACATGCATCAAAATGAAATCACTAAGCATAGAACAAGCATGCAATCTCAAACAACCTGTCACCTACAGCAGCAAAATACTAAAGATACAATCTACCAATCACAAATCTAATTGGACAAGTGGAGGAGGCACATACCAACGCGCAATCCCTCCAAAAATCAGCAGCAAAGATGGGCTGAGCAAGCAGATCAAAAATCACGAGCAAGAACAGGTAGAACTCGAGCTTGAGCAAGTTTTTCGGTGTTTTTTGGGAGAGATAAAGAAGGTGGCTGTGAGGGGCACCTTGAAGGGGCCCAGGTGGGCCAGACCCCCCTAGGCGCCACCCATAGGTAGGCTGCGCCTACCATGGGTGTGGTGGCCTGGGGTGGCTCCCTGGGTCACTTCAGGTGTCCCTCTGCTCCTTTTTTTCAAGGAAAAATTGATTTTGAATTTTCTAGGATTTTTCGGGAAACTTTATTTTTGGCCAATTTTTAGGGTATGAAAATTGATTTTCTTGCAGAAATAGTTTTTTCAGAAGAAGCAAAAGCAAACCAAAAGCCAAACTACAGAAGCTCTAAGATAAACTAACAAGCAAACAACTAACAAAACCAAAGCTAGCAAAAGAAAGGCAAAGACTAGGAAGGAGAAAAGTAAAAGAAAGCAAGTATAACCACAGTGAAAACATTATTCTATTCATAAAAATCCTTTTGTTAACAAGGTTGATCAAGTCTTGTTACCAAAAAAATCTTATATAAAACAAAACTTTGTAATCCACAAGGTAATTATGTTTCCTCATACTTGATAGCAATGGTCCGAATCATAATAGTTTCAAAATTTTCCTGTGGAATGGGAAAATATATTTCTCCAACCTTGATGCTCTCAATATTTTCAATGGAATTCAGGCAATAGCTTCTAACAACCTTCTTGGGGAAATAAATAGTATGATCTTTGTCATCAATATTTAATGTTACTTTTTCTTGATTACAATTAATGACAGCACCTGCAGTATTAAGAAAAGGTCTCCCAAGAATAATAGACATATTATCATCCTCAGGCATTTCAAGCACAACAAAATCAGTCAAAACCAAGCAATTATGAGCCACTTGAACAGGACTGTCCTCACATATACCAACAGGAATAGTAGTTGACTTATCAGCCATTTGCAAAGATATATCAGCCTAGCTGGAGTCTCTTGTAGAGAGAAAAAAAGTCATAACACTAACTCTAGCTCCCAAATCACATAAATCAATTCTGAAATAATTATTCTTAATAGATCAAGGAATAGTTGGTATACCTGGATCACCAAGTTCCTTTGGAACCTTACCATTGAAGGAATAATTAGCAAGCAAAGTAGAAATCTCCTCATTAGGAATCTTCCTTTTATTAGAGACAATATCCTTCATATACTTTGAATAAGGATGCAACTTAATAGTATCAGCCAAAGGAATTTGCAAAAATAAAGGTTTCATCCACTCACAAAACTTGTTTTAGTGTTTTTTTCTCCTTTGACTTGTGTTTCTTACCTAGAAAAGGCATAGGTTTCTGCATCCAAGGTTCTCTCTTTACCATGTTTATTAGGAATAAAATCTTCCTTGGTGTACCTAGTGTTCTTAGTGTGCTTCTCGGGTTCTTCCTCAACTTCCTCCTTATCAGGAGCATCATTATTATTACCACTCTCTGTTTCAGCATCAGAGATAGATATACTATTAAGATCTACAGCAGGTTCAAGTGGTTCCTCAACTATCTTATGTTTATTTTTCTTTCTCTTACAAGGACTACCACTACTCTCACCTTGTTGAGAGTCCTGCTCAATTCTTTTAGGGTGTCCTAGTTATACCACTCCTAGTTCTTGAGTAGTTATACCACTCCTAGTTCTAATTCCATAATCATGTTTATTTCCTGAGGCATTAACTAGCATATCCTTTTGTACCTTAGCAAGTTGGTCAAGTTGGGTTTGAACCATTTGAAAGTGTTTAGAAAGCATTTTAATATCATTAGAAGTTCTTACCACAATATCTTTCAACTCATGGATAGCTCTAGAGTTTTCCAATAAATGATTCTAAATTTGTTTATTAAAATTACCTTGTTTAACAATAAATGTGTCAAGTTCCTCTAAGCATTGATCAGGAGGCTTACCATAGGGAATATCACCTTCATTAAAGTGGAGAGAGTGTACCTCAATAATAGATGAGTGGGGAATTGGCTTACATAATTCTTCTATAGGAGGTAGATTCTTCACATCTTCAGCTATAATACCTTTCTCCTTTAGACATTTCTTAGCTTCCTTCATCACTTCATCATTTAATGCAATAACTCCCCTCTTCTTTGGTGTTGGTGTTGGAACTGGTTCAGGCACAATTGGTTCATGAGTAATAGGCTTAGGTATATTTAGCTCAGTTGAAGTCCAATCATCATAATTCTTGCTTATCTTAGCCATTAATTCTTCAGCATCTGTAGGAGTTCTTTTCCTGAAAACACAATCAGCAAAGCTATCTAGGTATGTCCTAGAATCATCAGTTAGTCCATTATAATAAATATTAAGAAGCTCATTCTTAGGTAATGGACATCCAGGATGTGCATGCATCAAGGCACATAACCTTGTCCATGACTCAGGCAATTTCTCTTCTTCTCCCTGTTTAAAATCAAAAAGTCTCTGCAAAGCAGCATGTCTAGCACTAGGAGGAAAATATTTCTGGAAGAAATAAGCAATTAAGCAATCAGGGCTATCAATGGAACCAGGAGGTAATCTATTAAACCAAGCCCTAGGTTCTCCTTTTAGTGAAAAGGGGAAGATCTTAGTAACAAAGTACGTGCGCATCTTAAAATCATCAGAGAATAAAGCACTCATAGTAGAAAGCTCATTCATATGAGCCACAACACTCTCATTTTCAGTCCCACAAAAAGGTTCTTTCTCAACAATATCTAAATAAGATAAATCAAGAGATAAATCATAGTCTTTATCTTTAATATCTATGGGAGAGGTGGCAAACTTAGGATCAGAGGACAGTTTAGGCATAATAGTACGTCTAGAAAGGAGACTCTTAATAGCACTAGTACCATGTGTGTTTCGCCACTCTTCAACAAATTCATCAGTGAACTCAATGTAACCATCATTAATATCATAACTTTCTCCAGACTCAGGTGAGCTAACAGGTGTAATAGTGTCTTCACTAGGAGTTTCAGTATTTCCTAGACTAGCCATAGTAGCATCTAGGAACGGACCTAATGAACCACTCACATCAAGCACAGTAGAAGTAGCATCATGAGCATCAAAAGCAGTTTCAGATTCAGCAGTAGTAGCAGTGTGTGTAGCATGAGTATGTGGTGGTGGTGTGACAAGCTTACTTATAACAGACGGTGAATCAAGAGCAACAGAGGTGTTTAGGATTGTACCTCTTCTTGTAGTGGATGGTAAAATAGGGAACTTTCCATCACAAGACTTACCCATGATGAACGGAGTAGCAGTGAACAATAATAGATCCAAGTGAACTTACAAATAAAGCCATGCTCCCCAGCAACGGTGCCAGAAAATAGTCTTGATGACCCAAAAGTGTAGGGGATCGCAACAGTCTTCACGGGTAGTATTACCCAATTTATTGATTCGACACAAGGGGAGACAAAGAATACTTGCAAGCCTTAATAACTAAGTTGTCAATTCAGATGCACCTGGAAATAGTTCTTGCTCACAGAAGTTTATCAGTAGCAACAGTTTGGTAGTAGCAACAGCAAAGCAACATCAATAGTGAAACATGAGCAATAGTAACAATAACAGTAAACAGTGGGATTCGAGTTCGGTAGGCATAGGGATGGATGGACAGACGTTGCATGGACGAGTCTAAACATGTAACTTCAAGATCTAGGGCATTGCAGATAAATAATAACAAGCATACAAGTACTAAACAATCCTAGGCATGTGCTCCAAATATAGTCATACGTACTTGCAATGAGAACTTGCACAACATCTTCTGTCCAGCCAGCCCGTGGCAGCGGGGCCTCTAGGGAACTACTGGCAATTAAGGTGCTCCTTTTAATAGAGCACCGGAGCAAAGCATTAACACTTCGTGAACACATGTGATCCTCACACCACAGCCATCCCCTCTGGCTGTCCCAATTATTGTCACTTTGGGGCCTTTGGATCCGGACAATGATATGTGTACACAACTTGCAGATAAGATCACAAACAGTACTATCATAATGATTCAATAATAAGTTCAGATCTGAGATCATGGCACTCGGGCCCTAGTGACAAGCATTAAGCACAAAAAGTTGCAACAAAGTCAAATAGCACTAATAGAGATACTAGGCACTATGCCCTTGAAGGGAATATGCCCTGAGAGGCAATAATAAAGTGTTTATTATGTGTATTCCAAGTATATGATAGATGTTTATTTTGCATGCTATAATTGTATTAATACGGAAACGTTAATACATGTGTGTTTAATAAACAAACAGAAAGTTCCTAGTTATGCCTCTCTCATAAACTAGCTCGTTGATTAACAAGATGATCAAGGTTTCCTGATCATGGACATTGGATGTTGTTAATAACGGGATCACAACATTAGTGTAATGGTGTGATGAAAATTCATCCGAAGTATAGCATTACGATCAAAGTCATTGAGTTTATATTGCTATAACAACTTACGAAGTGATCCTAATCCTTAGACCATGAGATCATGTCAATCACTAACACCGGAAGAGTTTCTTGATAACATCAAACGTCACACCGTAACAGGGTGATTATAAAGATGGATTCAGAACTAATAAAGTGTTATGTTGAGGCTCATGTATCGAGAGTGGAATTTGTTCATCCCGATGACGGATAGATATACTCTGGGCCCTCTCGGTGATATCATATTGATTAGCTTGCAAGCAAGTGATTTGATCACTAGAATGTTGTATCACAGGAACGAGAAAAGAGTGCATGTCGGTAACGAGATCAAACTAGGTATGGAGATACCGATGATCGAATCTCGGACATGTAATATATCGTGAATCAAAGGGATTAAGATACTAGCGTAAAAGGTTCTGACGATCACAAGAAAGTCATCGTTGAATGTGTGGGAGTCAGTATGGGTCTCCAGATCCCGCTTCTGATTATTGATCCGAGAGGGGTCTCGATCATGTCCGCATTATTCACGAACCGTAGGGTGACACACTTAAGAGACACCGACATCCAATTGGAGCAAATGTTTCATGCCGAAAGAATGAACAAGCGCAGGAATTTATTTCACTAGATACTGAAACAGGTTTTCGGGTGAAATTGCATAAAGTGGTTATGCATGTGAAATAGAATTCTAGCAAGGGGTTATTTGTGAATGTTTGTCATTAAAGTAATTGACAAAATTCTGAATAAAATAAAAGAGTTTTATTTAATGAGAGTTTGCATTAAATTTGGTGGAAATTTAATGGGAATTTGAGTGGACTTTTGAGTGGAGGGAATTTAAAGGAGATTTGTGAGTGGAGTGTCCACCCACATGAAGAGGGGAGGGCAAGGGGGCAGCCCCCATGCGCCGGCCACCCCCTTGGGGTCCCCCCCCCTCCTCCTATAAAAGGAGCCCCCCTCCTCACTTGTCTCTCACACCTCCTCGTGAAGGATCTCTCTCCCCCTCTAGAATTTATCCCCCATGGTCTCGGACTAGCGAGATACATGTTCCCGGTGGCTATTCGGCAAGAAAGAGTTGTGCTTCCGCTGCATCGCTGGATCGAGGAGGCGGAGGTTGCTCGGTGCCTCGAACGTGTGTGCGAGCACGGATGCGCTGCTGATTTGCGGCGCTAGGACTTCCTCTCGATCTTGAGATCGGCAAGAGATTGTCTACATCAACCACGAGTTGAACTCGTTAAGCTTTGTCGGTCTTCAAGGGTATGTTCTCTACGGATATACATCCGCCCGTTGTTTGTATCTAGTAGATAGATCTTGGTATATAGTTCACATCGTAGGAAAATTTTTGTTTTCTATGCTGCGAACCCTATAGTGGTATCAGAGCCGGATCTATGCGTAGATACTTTACACGGGTAGTACACATATGAGTATGTGGGCGATGATGATCATGTTGTTGCTCCTTTGTTGTAATTTTGGATATTGGTGGCATAGTGGGATGAAGCGGCCCGGACAAACTTTACATGTCCTCGCACATGAGACCTGTTCCACGCTTGACATGCAACTAGTTTGCATAAGTGGCTAGTGGGTGTCTGTCTCTCCTACTATAGTCAATATCTATTTTGCAAGCGAGTTGTCAACAATTTGGTTATCCTCGTTGTGGTTCATGCTCGTAGGTAAGAACGGTTCTATCTCGAAAGCCCTAAGACACGTAAAACTTGCAATGGATAAATTAGAGGCTTCTAGTTTAGATTGTTGCTGGGCTAGTGTTATGATATGGTAGTGTTGTAAGTAGAAGTATGAGATGATACTCTTACAACACACATAGCGTGTAAAATCCATAGACCTTGGATTTACACATATAGGTATGATAGTGATCATACCACGATGCACATGATAGAGATCATCTGCGGGAACCATATAATTTCACTAATAAACATATGATGTTTGATAGCATCTTATATTGCTTGTTTAGCGCTTTGTTAGCATAATAAGATGATCCCTCATTTAAATATCAAGATAAGAATGTGTTCTTCCTTTAGTATGCACCGATTATGTTTTCGTCGCTCCAAGACATCACGTGATGATCGGGTGTTCTTGGATCCACGACCATATTTCGGGTGTAAAACAGTTACACACGCGAATACCAAGGTTCTAACTTGGCGAGCCTAGCATGTACAGACATGGCCTCGGAACACGGACCGAAAGGTTAAGCATGAGTCATATAGTTGATATCATGCCCATTTGATGCTCGCCTTTGAAGCTATACCGACTCACGTGATGATCGGACTTGGTATAGTGGATTAGGTTCATGTAATCACCAAAAAGGCACGAGGGATGTCGTTTTTGAGTGGGAGTTCATTCGTAATATAGATTAGTTGAACTCAATCTATCATACACTTAGTCTAAACTTTACAAATTCTGTTGTAGATGGCACCACCTGCTTTTAATTTCAATGTGTTCATGGAGAAAGAGAAACTAGCAACGAACGGTAGCAACTTTACCGAATGGGCC
Organism: Avena sativa; assembly: GCA_916181665.1. Lineage (NCBI taxonomy): Eukaryota > Viridiplantae > Streptophyta > Magnoliopsida > Poales > Poaceae > Avena > Avena sativa. Next base: position 10,441,742 of record OV702300.1, on the reverse strand, counting down.
ATGAATTTGAGGATTCTCCTCTCTGCTGCACAAAAGCAATATGTGCTAGAAGCGCCGTTAGGCCCCCCACCTTTTGATGATGCCCCTAACGAGGAGAAGAATGTCTATCATACTCGTCAGGAGGACCACAACTTAGTTCATTGCGGCATATTGTATGGGCTAGAACCGGAACTTCGAAAGCGTTTCGAAAACGGCAATGCATTTGATACAATGGGTGAGTTGAAAATGATTTTCGACACACATGCTTCTGTAGAGAGCTACAACGCTTCAGAAAAGTTCTTTAGCTGCATGATGGAAGAGCACAGCTCCGTTAGTGAGCATGTACTCAAGATGTCGGGTTACGCTGATAAGCTTGTGTCCTTGGGAATATCGATTCCCATTGACTTAGGCATCCATCGTGTTCTGCAGTCTCTGCCACCTAGCTATAAGAGCTTCGTGATGAACTATAATATGCAAGGCATGAAGAAGTATCTCCCCGAGCTTCTGTCAATGCTTAAAACTGCAGAAGTGGAGATCAAAAAGGAACATCAAGTGTTGATGATCAATAGGAACACTGGTTTCAAGAAAGACAAGGGAAAACAGAAGGGAAGTAAGGGCGGCAAGCCTGTTGCCGCGCCTGAAAAGAAACCCCGAGTTGGACCTAAGTCTGATTCCGAGTGCTACTATTGTAAGGGGACTGGCCACTGGAAGCGCAACTGCCCCAAGTATCTGGCAGAAAAGAAGGCGGGCAAGGCAAACAAAGGTATATATGATATACATGTTATTGATGTGTACTTGACTAGTGCTCGCAGTAGCACCTGGGTATTTGATACCGGTTCAGTTGCTAATATTTGTAACTCGAATCAGGGGCTGCGGAACAAGCGACCGCTAGCAAGGGGTGAGGTCAAGATGCGTGTCGGCAATGGATCAAGCGTTGATGTGATCACCGTCGGAACGCTGCCTCTCCACTTGCCATCTGGATTAGTTATAAAGTTGAATAAATGTTATCTGGTGCCTGCACTGAGCATGAACATTGTATCTGGATCGTGTTTGATGCGAAGTGGTTATTCATTTAAATCCGAGAACAATGGTTGTTCCATTTATATGAATGAAATCTTTTATGGTCATGCACCGATGATGAATGGTTTATTTCTATTAGATCTCGATGATAATGTTACACATATTCATAATGTTGATGCTAAAAGGATTAAACTTAATGATGATATATCCGCATATATGTGGCACTGCCGTCTAGGTCATATTGGCGTTAAACGCATGAAGAAGCTCCATTCGGATGGACTTTTGGAATCACTTGATTATGAATCATTTGATACATGTGAGCCATGCCTTATGGGAAAGATGACTAGAACGCCGTTTTCCGGTTCAATGGAACGGGCGACAGATTTATTGGAAATCATACATTCTGATGTATGTGGTCCAATGAGTGTGTCGGCGCGAGGTGGATATCGTTATTTTGTTACTTTCACGGATGATTTGAGTAGATACGGTTATATCTACTTGATGAAACACAAGTCTGAAACCTTTGAAAAGTTCAAGGAATTTCAGAATGAAGTGGAAAATCATCGTAATAGAAAGATCAAATTTCTACGGTCCGACCGTGGAGGTGAGTATCTAAGTTACGAGTTTAGCACTCACATGAAAGAGTGTGGAATTGTTTCACAACTCACACCTGCCGGAACACCACAACGAAATGGTGTGTCGAAACGTCGTAATCGTACTTTATTAGATATGGTTCGATCTATGATGTCTCTGACGGACTTGCCGTTGTCATTTTGGGGTTATGCACTAGAAACTGCTGCATTCACTTTAAATCGGGCACCATCTAAATCCGTTGAAAAGACACCGTATGAATTGTGGTTTGGAAACAAACCTAAGCTGTCATTTCTTAAAGTTTGGGGATGCGATGTTTATGTGAAGAAACTTCAACCGGATAAACTCGAACCCAAAGCGGAAAAATGCGACTTCATAGGATACCCTAAAGAAACTATTGGGTATTCCTTCTATCACAGATCCGAGGGCAAGGTTTTTGTTGCCAAGAATGGATCCTTTCTAGAGAAAGAGTTTCTCGCGAAAGGTGTGAGTAGTCGGAAGGTAGAAATCGAAGAGGTTGTGGAACCTTCTCTTCAAAGTATGGCGAGTAGCGCAGCGCCGGAAGTTGTTCCGGAGTTGGCTCCACCTGTTGAAGAGGGAACTAATGATAATGATCATGAAACTCCGAAAGAGAGTACTACTGTGGCATCCCGCAAAACCACTACTAGAAAATCGCGTTGTTTTTGTGCATTGCATCGTCATCATCATGCATTGTTTGCCTAAAACTATTTTCGCAAAGCCTGTTTTTGTTTTCTAAAACGCCCCATCTTAATTATAACGCAAACCCCGGGCCTCCGGAATATTTTGTTTGTCTGCTATTGGTTTGCAAACGGTGCATTTGAAATAAATAAAATTTGGAATTATTTTTAGTGGGGCAGTCGAACGGGCCGATTCGACCCGAACGACCACCCCAGTTCCAAAACGGCCCAACCCAAAACCTTTTTCTACCAGCCCTAGTCTACCCACACCCCCCTCCACCTCACCCCAGCCTATCATCTCTCGCCACCTCACCTCTCTCCCTCACCCCCCTCCAATCAGCTGCTGCCACCTCCCCTCCTCTCAACCAGCACACCCCACCCTACCTCTCTCTGCCCACACGCACACAGCCCTCCACGCGGCCCTGGCCCCACCCCTGACGCGCCCCTGCCCCACCTTGGCCCCACCTGGCCCCATCCCTGGACCGCGTCCCCCACGCGACGCCCCCTGACCCGTCTTCCTCCTCCCACCGCTCTCTCTCCACCACCCGCTTTCCACCGCTCTGCCTCGCTCCCTCCTCGCCGGCCCGCTCCTGCTCCGGTCGCCGCTCCGCCGGCCCGTTCCCCTCCGCACGCGGCCGTCCTGGCCCCGGCGCCGGCCCCCGACCGCGTCGACCACGTCCCTCCTTCCGCGCCCTTTTTCGCTCCCCGCCACCGGACCATCGCCGCCCCGCCTCCTCCGCGCCGCCCGCCACCGACCTCGACCGCCTCGTCTGCTCCCCGCCGCCAACCGCCTGCAAGCGCCTCCGCGAGCCCCGGCCACCTCTTCCTCCTCCTCCCCGGTCTCCGTCGCGCCGCCGCTCAAGCTCCTCTCCCGCGTCCCCGTGCCCCGCGACCACCGCAGCTCCGCCGGCCAACCCCGAGCGCCGCCTCCTCCCGCGCGGCCGCGCCGCCGCCGTCGGCCGCGTCCGCTCCGGCCCGAGCTCCGCGCCAAGGACGCCACGCAACCAACCCGCGCCTCTCCCCGCCTCCGGCCGCGGCGCCGCTCGGCTGCCCGCCGCCGACGCGTCCCGTTCTCCCTCAGGCGCCCACCTTCCCGCCAAGCAGAGCTCCGCCCGCCGCCGACGCTCGCCCGACCCCGTCCTTCGCCGCCGGTCGACCCGCCCCGCCGGAGCCACCCACGCTCCCGCCTCCTTCCTCTGCCGCCGGACCCGCTCACCACCAACCTCGCCGTCGGCCTTCCGCGCGTCCTCGGGCCGCGTTCCCCCCGGCCGCTGTCTTCCTCCCATCCGGCGTTTCCGGCCTCGCCTGACGCCGCCGTCTCCGGCGGGCCCGCTTCGTCGGCCCGCGTCACCGAGCCCCAACTTTGCCCCTTGCTGCCGCCGCCTGAGGCCGCGTCTGGCCGCTGCCTGTCAACCGTGTGCGCACCGGCCGGCCTTGCTGCACGTGTCGACGAGAACGGCTTCAAGCCCGCGCCGTACCGCGAGTACATGTTGGTAATCTGTATGTCTGTGAGTTTTGCGGGTGTCGTGTATTCGTGGCCGTTCCAAAGTTCGCGACACAAGTTTCGCCAAGATCGACCAACGCAATAAGTTGTTCGAGGATCACCCCAAGGACTTCAAGGTGAACCCACAAGATCCACCTCACGGACGCCGAGACCACCGACAAGATCTCCATCCGGGACTCCAAGGACTCCCTCACGGACATCGAGCGCCAAGATCGTCGCACGGAATCCGAAACGCGGACCCGACAAGATCTTCACGACGATAAGAACGACAACGCCCAGGGGAAATCCAATGCGCCCCGACACCAAACCAGGGTCCCCTCCCCGGACGCGACCAGATCTACTCCGCTCCCGCCGATCCCGTCGAACCCTGAACCCCGAGACCGGACCCCGAACCCCGGAACCCCAAGTTCGTCGAGACCCTCTAATGTGTGAACCCCTTCCCGACACCCTATTTTATAATATAATAACAACTTGTCGCATATTGAATTGTCATACTCGCATGCATATTGAGTGGTTTGGGGGCCTTATGCCGATTCACCTTATAATTAAATATGGGGCCCATATGCGGGCAAATCTAGCCTTATATTGGCCTCATTTAAACTTGTGTAGCGAACCGGTAACTTATCTTGCCTTGTTTTTACAACATTTAAATTGCGGGGGTTCTAAACAACATGAACCATTTAATCAATTGTCAGGACCCCGGTTCCGCTTAATCTTGCCTAATTGCATTGCACCTCTGCCATGCCATGCATCATACATGCATCATGCCCGATCTTTTGCCGTAGTATTAAACATTGCATCCGGTGTTTATTCTAGTGTTTTGGCTTCTTCACGGATAAGGCCGTTGAGTTGATGTGAGCTTCGCCCCGATCTTCGGTTGAACCTTCGACGATGCTTTTCAGGCGAGCATATTGTTTGGTAGATAGTTGGACTTGCGCGTCGTAGTCGCTTGCTCAAGTGTTTTTGCGTGGCGTCAAGTGCCACAGTTGTTGGTGTATTGCCGCAGGATGATGTTGGTGATGATCATGGCTTTACTTATCGTTCACTTTAATTCCTGTCTAACAACTAAAATTGAAGTAAGCAGAGGCATCGGTGGGTGATAGAAAATATTTGGTTTCCGAACGCCCACTTGTGTCCCGTAGGACCTCGAGTACTTGATACCTGTTCCTTGTTTTATCGCTCTATCCACATCCGGGAGGTATATGGGACCCCCCTGAGCCAGAGCTTGATTCAGTCTTATTTCTTGGGGCCACAAACTAGTTTGAGGTTTTATTTATTATCCTGTACTTATGCCATGTTTTACTGCTTTATTTAAATTGTGCGACAGATAGCACCTGTATTGTTTAGGATCGGGACACGATTCCACGGTGTCGACAAGCCCAGTTTTGGGTTCCTAGTCGTTCACAGCCGTATACCCAAACCTTGAGTCCGTTTCGGAGTCAGCTAACTTCGTGGCGGGTAGCTTAATGGGGTGGCCCCCTGAAATATTTCTGAATCCTGTGATTGCTTTGTCGTGAAGGCCTCGTTGGGTTTTGATTTGGTTTTTCCGAGGTTGATCGAGTGTGTGTTGCTATTTGTGCACCCCGGCCGGGTAAAATTTTCTGAAAGCCGTGTCCGCGGTTATGGACGACTTGGGGCACAGTATCTCGATCATAGACAACTATAACTAAAGTAGTGCTATAAATTTGACTTTATAATGACTAGTAATTAGCTTCACTAAAATGGAATGGCTAAATACAACTGCCAACAATTGCTTGTTTGGAAGTCGCTTGCGACCACTGTACCTGACTAGTAAGTATTGCAACTATAATGGAATGGCTAAATAAAAGTACCAACAACTGCTGGGTTTTGGGTTATCTCATGCTAATTGTATTTGACTAGTAAGTGTCGCAACTACAATGGAATGGTTAACTAAAACGGCCCACTGCTTATTTTATCAGGATGATTATCTACACCTGACTAGTAATTGCTGCAACGACAACTGATTAAATAAAACTGCCAACGGTGTGAGTTCCTCGGTTGACTTCCTCGTTTGGTCTCGAGGGGGAAATACCAGGATGGGTATGTTTGGTGGTAGTATCAGGTTGGTTCCGAATAGGTCTTTCTTACCCCTCTCTGATAGCCGACAGTGTATCGAGTCTCTATAGGTTGTTTAGTGCATACTGCGCTGCCGCTCAGTCCACCATACCTATGTAGGCGAGGACCGCCGAATTCTAGTCTCGCCGTGTACTGGCCTCAGTACTGACGCTCCTCTTTTTCCTTTGCCCTTTGTCGGCACCCCTTTTGTTTAAGCAGGTTTTGAGATCGACGTCGTTAGCAGGGTTACCCTTCCGGCTTGGCCTGGGCAGGGTTATGGACGCCATTGGTTATTCTTCAGGGCTCTTAGCCCCATTTGCATCTTGTCCGTAGCTGGACGCTCTATTGTTTTCAAGGTGAATTGGATCTTTGTTCTGTATATCTGTATTCTTGACTCATGGAGTCGTGTTGTATATATATCTGTTCTGTGGGTCCCATCGAGGACTGTTGTGTAATGTTATTACTTCGTTTTCCACCCGCACGAAAGTGCCTGGTGGGCACCTTTGAATCGTTTCTATGCGGGTTTGGCGGGTTTCGCTAAAACTTGCATAGGTCCGATTCTGAGGGTGTTACAGAGTGGTATCAGAGCCCAGCAGTTGCGATACCCCACAAGTCCAGCCTGTAGGATAACCTAGCTAACGGCCGAAGTAGAGTGTCAAAACTATTTTTGAAAATCGGTTGGATAGTTCTGAATAGGTTTGATTTTACTCCTTACCCCTCTGCTATTCTCCTCTTATCTCTATGCGTTTTGAATCCGCTCCCTTCTCTTTCTTCGAGTCCAGGAATTCTCGTGGTTGGGTTTCCGTCGTACCTTCAGGGTTTCGCTTCCTCCTCTGATAATGGTGATCTATCATCCGGTGTTCAAGCTGCCTGAGGAATCCGTCTACTGCGGTACCATTCTTTGTTCCTTGTTTGTGCCTTCCGGTGTTTTCCGACGCGACGACATCATCTACGCCAGATCCGATGCAGAGTCTGCATCACTCCTTTGTTCCGAACCTCGCTTGTCGAGATCTTCAGTCTGATTCCGAGAATGGTTGCATGCTTTACCACTGATTGTGCGGAGTAATAGTTTGGGTGCGTGATGGATTGGCCCCCATGCCGACTACCCCTTCTATTCGCTTTTGTACATTGAAGTGGATGAGAATGCATCGGTTCCCTCTTCCCATCGGAGCTAGAGGTGGCTTTATTTGTTGATACCTCTACCTTCGACCTTTTGTTCCGGAGTGTTCCCTCGACGATCACGGACAACGACCTCTTGTTAGTGGTGTCGCGAGGATCTACACGAAGCGAGAAGATGCAGATCACCGACCTTCTTTCCGGTACCATGAGGCGGATCTCGAGGGCGAGATCCATTGTTAGTGGTGTCGAATTGTGGCATCCCGCAAAACCACTACTAGAAAATCGCGTTGTTTTTGTGCATTGCATCGTCATCATCATGCATTGTTTGCCTAAAACTATTTTCGCAAAGCCTGTTTTTGTTTTCTAAAACGCCCCATCTTAATTATAACGCAAACCCCGGGCCTCCGGAATATTTTGTTTGTCTGCTATTGGTTTGCAAATGGTGCATTTGAAATAAATAAAATTTGGAATTATTTTTAGTGGGGCAGTCGAACGGGCCGATTCGACCCGAACGACCACCCCAGTTCCAAAACGGCCCAACCCAAAACCTTTTTCTACCAGCCCTAGTCTACCCACACCCCCCTCCACCTCACCCCAGCCTATCATCTCTCTCCACCTCACCTCTCTCCCTCACCCCCCTCCAATCAGCTGCTGCCACCTCCCCTCCTCTCAACCAGCACACCCCACCCTACCTCTCTCTGCCCACACGCACACAGCCCTCCACGCGGCCCCGGCCCCACCCCTGACGCGCCCCTGCCCCACCTTGGCCCCACCTGGCCCCATCCCTGGACCGCGTCCCCCACGCGACGCCCCCTGGCCCGTCTTCCTCCTCCCGCCGCTCTCTCTCCACCACCCGCTTTCCACCGCTCTGCCTCGCTCCCTCCTCGCCGGCCCGCTCCCGCTCCGGTCGCCGCTCCGCCGGCCCGTTCCCCTCCGCACGCGGCCGTCCTGGCCCCGGCGCCGGCCCCCGACCGCGTCGACCACGTCCCTCCTTCCGCGCCCTTTTTCGCTCCCCGCCACCGGACCATCGCCGCCCCGCCTCCTCCGCGCCGCCCGCCACCGACCTCGACCGCCTCGTCTGCTCCCCTCCGCCAACCGCCTGCAAGCGCCTCCGCGAGCCCCGGCCACCTCTTCCTCCTCCTCCCCGGTCTCCGTCGCGCCGCCGCTCAAGCTCCTCCCTCGCGTCCCCGTGCCCCGCGACCACCGCAGCTCCGCCGGCCAACCCCGAGCGCCGCCTCCTCCTGCGCGGCCGCGCCGCCGCCGTCGGCCGCGTCCGCTCCGGCCCGAGCTCCGCGCCAAGGACGCCACGCAACCACCCCGCGCCCCCCGCCTGCCGAGCCCACCTACGCGGCCTCTCCCCGCCTCCGGCCGCGGCGCCGCTCGGCTGCCCGCCGCCGACGCGCCCCGTTCTCCCTCAGGCGCCCACCTCCCCACCAAGCAGAGCTCCGCCCGCCGCCGACGCTCGCCCGATCCCGTCCTCCGCCGCCGGTCGACCCGCCCACGCTCCCGCCTCCTTCCTCTGCCGCCGGACCCGCTCACCACCAACCTCGCCGTCGGCCTTCCGCGCGTCCTCGGGCCGCGTTCCCCCCAGCCGCTGTCTTCCTCCCATCCGGCGTTTCCGGCCTCGCCTGACGCCGCTGTCGCCGGCGGGCCCGCTTCGTCGGCCCGCGTCACCGAGCCCCAACTTTGCCCCTTGCTGCCGCCGCCTGAGGCCGCGTCTGGCCGCTGCCTGTCAACCGTGTGCGCACCGGCGGGCCTTGCTGCACGTGTCGATGAGAACGGCTTCAAGCCCGCGCCGTACCGCGAGTACATGTTGGTAATCTGTATGTCTGTGAGTTTTGCGGGTGTCGTGTATTCGTGGCCGTTCCAAAGTTCGCGACGCAAGTTTCGCCAAGATCGACCAACGCAATAAGTTGTTCGAGGATCACCCCAAGGACTTCAAGGTGAACCCACAAGATCCACCTCACGGACGCCGAGACCACCGACAAGATCTCCATCCAGGACTCCAAGGACTCCCTCACGGACATCGAGCGCCAAGATCGTCGCACGGAATCCGAAACGCGGACCCGACAAGATCTTCACGACGACAAGAACGACAACGCCCAGGGGAAATCCAATGCGCCCCGACACCAAACCAGGGTCCCCTCCCCGGACACGACCAGATCTACTCCGCTCCCGCCGATCCCGTCGAACCCTGAACCCCGAGACCGGACCCCGAACCCCGGAACCCCAAGTTCGTCGAGACCCTCTAATGTGTGAACCCCTTCCCGACACCCTATTTTATAATATAATAACAACTTGTCGCATATTGAATTGTCATACTCGCAAGCATATTGAGTGGTTTGGGGGCCTTATGCCGATTCACCTTATAATTAAATATGGGGTCCATATGCGGGCAAATCTAGCCTGATATTGGCCTCATTTAAACTTGTGTAGCGAACCGGTAACTTATCTTGCCTTGTTTTTACAACATTTAAATTGCGGGGGTTCTAAACAACATGAACCATTTAATCAATTGTCGGGACCCCGGTTCCGCTTAATCTTGCCTAATTGCATTGCACCTCTGCCATGCCATGCATCATGCCCGATCTTTTGCCGTAGTATTAAACATTGCATCCGGTGTTTATTCTAGTGTTTTGGCTTCTTCGCGGATAAGGCCGTTGAGTTGATGTGAGCTTCGCCCCGATCTTCGGTTGAACCTTCGACGATGCTTTTCAGGCGAGCATCTCCCCCTTTCTACCTATCTTACTTTTATAGTATTTATTCCCTCCTGTTGATCTATTGCTATCTGTGTCGCGATGCTCTAGTTTTCGTACCGTGATATCCCTTGCAGCCTTATATTGCCTTGGACACATCCTATTACCTGTTGTTTGGTAGATAGTTGGACTTGCGCGTCGTAGTCGCTTGCTCAAGTGTTTTTGCGTGGCGTCAAGTGCCACAGTTGTTGGTGTATTGCCGCAGGATGATGTTGGTGATGATCATGGCTTTACTTATCGTTCACTTTAATTCCTGTCTAACAACTAAAATTGAAGTAAGCAGAGGCATCGGTGGGTGATAGAAAATATTTGGTTTCCGAACGCCCACTTGTGTCCCGTAGGACCCCGAGTACTTGATACCTGTTCCTTGTTTTATCGCGCTATCCACATCCGGGAGGTATATGGGACCCCCCTGAGCCAGAGCTTGATTCAGTCTTATTTCTTGGGGCCACAAACTAGTTTGAGGTTTTATTTATTATCCTGTACTTATGCCATGTTTTACTGCTTTATTTAAATTGTGCGACAGATAGCACCTGTACTGTTTAGGATCGGGACACGATTCCGCGGTGTCGACAAGCCCAGTTTTGGGTTCCCGGTCATTCACAGCCGTATACCCAAACCTTGAGTCCGTTTCGGAGTCAGCTAACTTCGTGGCGGGTAGCTTAATGGGGTGGCCCCCTGAAATATTTCTGAATCCTGTGATTGCTTTGTCGTGAAGGCCTCGTTGGGTTTTGATTTGGTTTTTCCGAGGTTGATCGAGTGTGTGTTGCTATTTGTGCACCCCGGCCGGGTAAAACTTTCTGAAAGCCGTGTCCGCGGTTATGGACGACTTGGAGCACAGTATCTCGATCATAGACAACTATAACTAAAGTAGTGCTATAAATTTGACTTTATAATGACTAGTAATCAGCTTCACTAAAATGGAATGGCTAAATAAAACTGCCAACAATTGCTTGTTTGGAAGTCGCTTGCGACCACTGTACCTGACTAGTAAGTATTGCAACTATAACGGAATGGCTAAATAAAAGTACCAACAACTGCTGGGTTTTGGGTTATCTCATGCTAATTGTATTTGACTAGTAAGTGTCGCAACTACAATGGAATGGTTAACTAAAACGGCCCACTGCTTATTTTATCAGGATGATTATCTACACCTGACTAGTAATTGCTGCAACGACAACTGATTAAATAAAACTGCCAACTGTGTGAGTTCCTCGGTTGACTTCCTCGTTTGGTCTCGAGGGGGAAATACCAGGATGGGTATGTTTGGTGGTAGTATCAGGTTGGTTCCGAATAGGTCTTTCTTACCCCTCTCTGATAGCCGACAGTGTATCGAGTCTCTATAGGTTGTTTAGTGCATACTGCGCTGCCGCTCAGTCCACCATACCTATGTAGGCGAGGACCGCCGAATTCTAGTCTCGCCGTGTACTGGCCTCAGTACTGACACTCCTCTTTTTCCTTTGCCCTTTGTCGGCACCCCTTTTGTTTAAGCAGGTTTTGAGATCGACGTCGTTAGCAGGGTTACCCTTCCGGCTTGGCCTGGGCAGGGTTATGGACGCCATTGGTTATTCTTCAGGGCTCTTAGCCCCATTTGCATCTTGTCCGTAGCTGGACGCTCTATTGTTTTCAAGGTGAATTGGATCTTTGTTCTGTATATCTGTATTCTTGACTCATGGAGTCGTGTTGTATATATATCTGTTCTGTGGGTCCCATCGAGGACTGTTGTGTAATGTTATTACTTCGTTTTCCACCCGCACGAAAGTGCCTGGTGGGCACCTTTGAATCGTTTCTATGCGGGTTTGGCGGGTTTCGCTAAAACTTGCATAGGTCCGATTCTGAGGGTGTTACAACTACCGAACCTCGCAGGTCAAACAGGACGCGTGCGGCTCCCGAGCTGTACGGAAATCCTGTCATGAATTTCATGGTTGATGAAAATGATGACCCTGCGACGTATGAAGAAGCGATAATGAGCCCGGATTCCAACAAATGGTTAGAATCCATGAAATCCGAGATGGAATCCATGTATGAAAATCAAGTTTGGAACTTGGTGGAATTACCTCACGACCGAAAGGCCGTGGAGAACAAATGGATTTTCAAAAGGAAAACTGATGTTGATGGTAATGTGACCGTCTATAAAGCTCGACTTGTCGCAAAGGGGTTTCGACAAATTCAAGGAGTTGACTACGATGAGACTTTCTCTCCCGTAGCGATGCTAAAGTCAGTTAGAATTATGTTAGCAATTGCTGCATATTTCGATTATGAGATATGGCAGATGGATGTCAAAACCGCGTTTCTCAATGGTAATATTGAAGAAGAGTTGTATATGATACAACCAAAGGGTTTTGTAGATCCTAAGGATGCTAACAAGGTGTGCAAGCTTCAGCGATCCATCTATGGATTGAAGAAAGCATCACGAAGTTGGAATCTCCGCTTTGATGAGGTGATCAAAGAGTTTGGATTTGTCCAAACTTATGGAGAAGCTTGTATTTACAAGAAAGTGAGTAGGAGCAATGTGGCATTTCTGATATTATATGTGGATGACATATTATTGATCGGAAATGATATAGATCTTTTAAACAGTGTTAAAAGTTATCTAAACAGCAAATTTTCAATGAAGGACCTAGGTGAAGCGTCATACATATTAGGCATAAAGATCTATAGAGATAGATCTAGGCGCCTAATAGGGCTATCGCAAAGTACATACCTTGATAAGATTTTAAAGGAGTTTAAAATGGACGGAAGTAAGAAGGGGTTCTTACCTATGTTGCAAGGCAAGACATTGAGTAAGACTCAAAGTCCGGCTTTGGCGGAAGAAAGAGAGATAATGGACAAAGTCCCCTATGCTTCAGCCATAGGCTCTATAATGTACGCCATGCTATGTACAAGACCGGATGTGGCACATGCTATTAGTTTGACTAGTAGGTACCAATCAGATCCAGGTTCGGAACACTGGATAGCGGTCAAGAATATCCTTAAGTACTTACGAAGAACTAAGGATATGTTTCTTGTATACGGAGGTGAAGAAGAGCTCGTCGCTAAGTGTTATGTCGACGCTAGCTTTGACACCGATCTGGATGAATCTAAGTCTTAATCCGGATACGTATTTCTCATGAATGGCGGAGCGGTTAGTTGGAGGAGCTCCAAACAACCTGTGGTAGCGGGATCAACAACGGAGGCCGAATATGTTGCTGCTTCGGAAGCAGATCAGGAAGCAGTTTGGATGAAGGAGTTCATATCCGAACTAGGAGTGGTGGCAAACGCGTTGGACCCAATGGTGATCTATTGTGACAACAATGGTGACATTGCCAATGCCAAAGAGCCAAGGTCTCACAAGCATTCCAAGCATATTAAGCGCCGGTTTCACTCCATCCGCGAGCATGTGAAGGATGGAGATATAAAGATTTGTAAAGTACATACGGACCTCAATGTAGCAGATCCGTTGACTAAAACTCTCCCTAGAGCAAAACATGATCAACACCAGAACTCAATGGGTGTTAGATTTATCACTATGTAACTAGATTATTGTCTCTAGTGCAAGTGGGAGACTGAAGGGAATATGCCCTGAGAGGCAATAATAAAGTGTTTATTATGTGTATTCCAAGTATATGATAGATGTTTATTTTGCATGCTATAATTGTATTAATACGGAAACGTTAATACATGTGTGTTTAATAAACAAACAGAAAGTTCCTAGTTATGCCTCTCTCATAAACTAGCTCGTTGATTAACAAGATGATCAAGGTTTCCTGATCATGGACATTGGATGTTGTTAATAACGGGATCACAACATTAGTGTAATGGTGTGATGAACATTCATACGAAGTATAGCATTACGATCAAAGTCATTGAGTTTATATTGCTATAACAACTTACGAAGTGATCCTAATCCTTAGACCATGAGATCATGTCAATCACTAACACCGGAAGAGTTTCTTGATAACATCAAACGTCACACCGTAACAGGGTGATTATAAAGATGGATTCAGAACTAATAAAGTGTTATGTTGAGGCTCATGTATCGAGAGTGGAATTTGTTCATCCCGATGACGGATAGATATACTCTGGGCCCTCTCGGTGATATCACATTGATTAGCTTGCAAGCAAGTGATTTGATCACTAGAATGTTGTATCACAGGAACGAGAAAAGAGTGCATGTCGGTAACGAGATCAAACTAGGTATGGAGATACCGATGATCGAATCTCGGACATGTAATATATCGTGAATCAAAGGGATTAAGATACTAGCGTAAAAGGTTCTGACGATCACAAGAAAGTCATCGTTGAATGTGTGGGAGTCAGTATGGGTCTCCAGATCCCGCTTCTGATTATTGATCCGAGAGGGGTCTCGATCATGTCCGCATTATTCACGAACCATAGGGTGACACACTTAAGAGACACCGACATCCAATTGGAGCAAATGTTTCATGCCGAAAGAATGAACAAGCGCAGGAATTTATTTCACTAGATACCGAAACAGGTTTTCGGGTGAAATTGCATAAAGTGGTTATGCATGTGAAATAGAATTCTAGCAAGGGGTTATTTGTGAATGTTTGTCATTAAAGTAATTGACAAAATTCTGAATAAAACAAAAGAGTTTTATTTAATGAGAGTTTGCATTAAATTTGGTGGAAATTTAATGGGAATTTGAGTGGACTTTTGAGTGGAGGGAATTTAAAGGAGATTTGTGAGTGGAGTGTCCACCCACATGAAGAGGGGAGGGCAAGGGGGCAGCCCCCATGCGCCGGCCACCCCCTTGGGGTCCCCCCCCTCCTCCTATAAAAGGAGCCCCCCTCCTCACTTGTCTCTCACACCTCCTCGTGAAGGATCTCTCTCCCCCTCTAGAATTTATCCCCCATGGTCTCAGACTAGCGAGATACATGTTCCCGGTGGCTATTCGGCAAGAAAGAGTTGTGCTTCCGCTGCATCGCTGGAGCGAGGAGGCGGAGGTTGCTCGGTGCCTCGAACGTGTGTGCGAGCACGGATGCGCTGCTGATTTGCCGCGCTAGGACTTCCTCTCGATCTTGAGATCGGCAAGAGATCGTCTACATCAACCACGAGTTGAACTCGTTAAGCTTTGTCGGTCTTCAAGGGTATGTTCTCTCCGGATATACATCCGCCCGTTGTTTGTATCTAGTAGATAGATCTTGGTATATAGTTCACATCGTAGGAAAATTTTTGTTTTCTATGCTGCGAACCCTACAGCCCTAACAGATCTTATTTGATTACATGATAGAACTCATCCAATCCCTACCATCCCCAAGCCTACAGCGGGGGATTACTCACTCATGGATGAGGGAAACATCGGTGGTTGATGGAGATGCGTTGGTGATGACGATGGCGATGATCCTCTCCAAATTCCCCGTCCCGTCAGGGTGCTAGAACGGAGTTTCTGGATCCAAATCTTGGTTTCTGGTGGCGACGGTGGAGCAAAACTCTTTCTGGAAAACTATCGAACCCCCATCGGTTTTTAGGTCGAAAGGCAACTTATAGGCATAGAGGAAGGCCGAGGGGGTGCCTAGGGTGGCTGCACCCCCCTAGGCGCGGCCAGAGGTGGGCCTGCGCCTGGCAGGGTGTGGGCCCCTAGGCCCCTTCCCCGTCTCGTCTTCTGGATCCGTGGGTCTTCTGGTGAAATATAATTTTTGGCATATTTTCCGGGATTTTTCCTGATAGTTGATTTTCTGCACAAAAACAAGACAACAAGGTAATTCTGCTGAAAACAACGTCAGTCCGTGTTAGTTGTATCCAAATCACACAAGTTTAGAGGAGAAACAATAGCAAAAGTGTTCGGCAAAGTAGATACGTTTTGGACGTATCAAAAGTCAGGTATAAATTATGATTATGAATGCATTAAATCTTTTATGGGAGCTGATAACTTTCATGATATTAGTACTGAGTATGGTCTTGATTCTCAAAGTATAGCCAATTGTTTTAAGGCATTTTCCTCTTATATAGAAATTCCCAGAAAGAAGCGGAACAAGTACCATGCACCTTATAAATATATTGTTAATCATGTTCCTGTTAGAAACTCTGAAGTTTGTACTATTGATCCTATTTTGCCTGAACCTTATAGTGATAAAATCCCTTTCCCTGCTAAGGTAAAGGAACATTCTATTATGGCTAATGTGGTTAGCAAAAGTACAAAGAAACCTGTTGAACGTGATGAACAAATAAATATTGAAACTTTTGTAGTCATTGTGAAAGCTCTTGTCACAAAAAATGTAGAAGATGGGCACATTATCTTTTGTGAAGATGCTTCTAATATTGTCTCTCATCCTAGTAAAGCTAGGAAAGCTAGTGTCCCTATGCTTTCTGTTACAATTGGTGATCATTGTTGTCATGGTTTATGTGATATTGGGGCAAGTTCTAGTGCTATTCCTTATGAGCTTTACAAGGAAATTATGCATGAAATTGGTCCTTGTGAACTGGAGGACATTGATGTGGTTATTCACCTTGCTAATAAGGAAACCATTTGACCTATTGGTATTGTAAGAGATGTGGAAGTTCTTTGTGGTAAGATTAAATATCCTGTAGATTTTCTAGTGCTTGGTTCAACTGCTAGTAAAACTTGTCCTATCTTTTTTGGTAGACCTTTTCTAAACACTTGTGGAGCTATTATAGATTGTAAAAAGGAGAAAGTTTTAACTAAGTTTGATGGAGAATCTTATGAGTTTAATTTTTCCAAGTTTGCTAAAGCTCCCTATGAAAATAATTCGCCTAATGAGGATTTCAGGGTTGAACAACTTGCTTCTACTGATCTAGGTTATGACCTTAGACCTCTTTTTGATGATTGTAAGTATGCTCATTCTGATGATAAAGTTGTTTATTGTGATAGCTATATTGTCAAATTTATTCAAAGTGGTATGGAAAGTTATTATGAGAGAGGGAAATATGGTTTTATGCATCTCAATAATATTAAGTTTCCCCGCTTTATGTTGAAAGATTTGAAGTTGCATTGTTTTGTCTTCCTATGCTACTAGCCTTTTGTTTCAATAAAAAAAATTCTCATGAAACTCCCTTGCATAGGAAGTGGGTTAGACTCAAATGTGTTAGATATTTGCTTCTTGATGCTCTCTTTCATTTCAAATCCATATCTCCTATGTGAGCATCATTGAAATTATCATGCCCATCTTAATGGCTATAAAGAAAGAGCTTTTGGGAGACAATCCTTTTTAGTTTGCTTTGGGTCTTTGTTTTTTTGAGTCTTGGAAGTTATTACCCCTGTAATAACTGCTCTTTATCCTTTTCGTTTGGTTTTTGTGTCAAGATCAACCTCTTTTGAGAAGTAGGTGAGTTGTGAGAAGTTGTTGTCCTGGGACATATTTTTGTGCTGCATTGTAAAAATTCGTGAAAGATCTCAGTACGTCAGATGGAGCTGCAATTTTCTGTTCTTGTGCTCCAAGTTGTTATCCAACTTTCGTTAGTTTTGCACTTTTTGATTTAAGCAACAGAAGATTTTCGAAAAAATCAATCTTTACCTGCTAGTCTGTTTTGACAGATTTCTGCCATCATTTGCATTTGCCTCTCAAATCAACTTCCTTTTAAATTCTTTTTGGGATTTTGAAAGGAGTTGCTACAGTAGCTTTTGTTTTGATAGATTTCAGTTGAAGTTTGAACCAAAAGGTTTATTGTTTTTGCTTACACTAATGTTTCTAATGAAGATTGTGTGAGGCTTTGTATGAAAGGAACTTTCAAGTGTTGGAGAGAAGGAATCTGCAGAGTCCGTTTCGGAATAGATAAAAGTGCTGGAAATCAAAGGTTCGCAAAAAACTTTTCTTTTTATATTTTTGTAGTTTTTATTACATACGGAAGGTAATGAGTCAAAACAGGGGAGGAAACGGAGCCCGGGTGGGCCACACCCACCAGTGGCGCGGGCCCTGCCTGGCCGTGCCACTAGGGGGTGAGACCACCCTGGAGTCCGCCTCCATCCCGTTTTCACACAGTACCTTCCTTATGTCATAAAAATTCGTAATATATACCCCCCCCCCGGATCCCCCGAGGTTCGTATATCGTGTTCTCGTCATGTTTTCGTTTCGATCTGTTTCTGTCAGGAAAATATTCTCAAGTTTAGAGGCACCATGGTCTCCGCCAACGATAAGGTAAAAAAGCCCGTGGAAGATGATCTTCAAGACCCCAAGGAGGAGGAGATCTTGGTTGAGGATGAAGAAGAAGTGAAGGAAGACAAGCAACCAGACACCCGCGCTACCGTTGCGAGCATCAAGCTCAGGAGGACAACACGGATGTCTACAAGAGGTAAACCTCCGCATCATTGCATCGCTCCACAGTCACTTCCTCCACGCGCCAAGAACCCCTTCCATACTCTTATACATGAGCTGCAATTCCAAAAGTTGCCCAAAGGGAAGTTGCCCTCTAGTTGGGATATGCCTCGTTCTAACCATGCAGGGAAGGAACACTCTAAGGAGGAAGAGTGGGGAAAGAATAACAATGACTAGGATTCTCAGTCCGACATGATCATGAACTTCATTGAGCATAATTCAGAGTTGATTCGTACTCTAACCTTTGAGATTGAGGACTTGAGGAAGCTGATTGAAAAGCTCATCAAGGGAACACCACCACCACCGAAGGAGTGACTCATCATCAGGTTTTGGCATCCCCTTGGTTTGTTCCAAGATTGGGGGAGTGTCGCGGTATCACATCATTATCTTTCATCTTTTTACCTTTTTTAGATTCATATCTTGAATAGAGAAGTTATCATATATGATGGTTTGCATTTTGGAAGTATCTCTCCTTTAGTTGGTTATCTATGTATCCCTTGGTGTGAGTGCCTTTATGAAATATTAATGAGAAGTTTCATATTTTACTTTTTGCACTTCTTCTTTTAGTTTGCAATCTCTATTATATGATTGATCTTGTTGATTAGTATTGGTATCACTTTGGGAGCATCAAGTAAATCTAAACTGGTTTTGGCAAACCGAGCTCTGGTCAGTAGCAACACTTTTGAAGGTTTGAAAGGAAAAGAGAAAAGCACTTACAAGTATTTTATATAATTTTCTTTATTTCTTGATTGGCTCATAAGCTTAGTATTCTTTATTTAAGATCTTTTGTGTTTTCAAGGAAGATTGCATGTTTGACTTTATCACTTGTATGTTTGCTTGTTTCCTCCAATTCTTTTGCTTGCTACCTAGCCTTGCTATCCAAAAACCTGTACTGAGAGGGAATACTTCTTGTGCATCCAATCCTTTTAAACCAAAACTTATGCCATATGTGTCCACCATATCTACCTATTAGCATCATTGTTATTCCAAGTAAATTCTCAAGTTTCATCTATCTTTCAAATTAAAAATTCTTTTCTTATGAGAAAACTAGTTAGTAAAGCTCTCATGAACTTGATGGCACACCTTATTTTATTTCCCTTAATAAACTTGAACCATTGTGTCATCTATGTTGTATATGCTTGCACCTATAAGTTGGGAATTAGCAGAACCGTGTTGTCACAGGGAACGCTTTCAACACCTATAAATATCTACCCCATTAATATCATACTCTTTTGTTTATGGATGTCGTCGGTGTGAAATAAAAGGGGAGCTTGTAAGTACATGGAGTTATGTATATGTGTTAGAGAAACACCTAGGCCGCTAGCCTAAGCCATGCCTAATCATGGTGGAAACTTGCAGCATCACTATAGTGAGCAATCTATGAAGCATTCTTCTTATATAAAAAAGAGAGAGATAGAAAAGAGGAAAGAAGTGAAAAAAGCACCACTTTCCCATGGTAAATAAGAAGTTTGCTGAGATGATCATTGTTTGCTTGCCTTGTCATTTTGATATGGGATAGCTCTTGTATCATGGGGCAAGGGGTACCACGTTGGCGGTTCTCTATGATACACATGTATTTACTATGACAGGAACTTAACGGTAACTAAAGTTGAGTAGCATGAGGAGCGGACCTTGTACTCAAGGGACATGAGATTGCCAACTTATATTTCGTCAAGCATATACTCCATATTTGCTCACTTTCACCTTAATCACCTCAAGATGCTTATGATAGGGGGCAATGAGAGCTCAAAGCTAGTAAGTACCATTATCTTTTGAAATCTCTTTATGAAACTTGAAATCCCTGCTTCCCTCTGCGAAGGGCCTTTCTTTTACTTCTTAGTTGAGTTAGTAAACCTATTCCTCTCTATCTCCAGCAAGCATTTGTGTTGTTGTGTTTCAATCATTCATATGACGATTTATTCAATCATGTTTCTTATCTTCCTTGTTTTGCACATTGTTCTTATCTGAATGAGTATTACTTTGAAATCCATCATCGTGAAAAGCCTTTTATGTTTGAGCAAAAGGACTCCTATTATAAACTTCTTTACAAAAACTTTGCTTGAAAATTATTTATCAACTGTTCTCTGACCAAGAACAAAGTTTGCCATTCCCAATTCTGATTAATATTTATGCATCTTTATTGTGACTCCCATGCTCATTGCAAGTTAAGTTATATAATGGTGAGTTGCTTTCTATTATGAGTATTGTATTAGTAAGTGTGATGCTTCTTGTCCGTATTCTTTGTATCGACACTTCACTCCATAAACCTGTGGGCATGTTTACTGAGCTCAGTTTTCGCTTGGGGACAAGTGAGGTCTAAGCTTAGGGGAGTTGATACGTCCATTTTGCATCACTATTCTATATCATAATTTGCTGATGTTCATTGATATATTTCTTATTAAGAGGTGTTACTTATGTTATTTCATCTATTTTTCCATGTTGGATGATTCTTGGAGGACGAACTGCCGGAGTTAGGATTCTGATGGAAAAAAGCGGTGTCTAGATGCAGTTTTCGCGAAGATCAGAAAAATACCATAAAATAAATGGAAAATCATATTTTTCCAAAAGACGAAGGAAGCCAGAAGGGGAGGCTGAGATGGGCCACATGAGGCCCACACCCCCCATGCGTGGGCCACCCTAGGCCGCGCCACCAGGGTGTGGCTGCCCTAGCCCACCTCCTGCTCCGCCCCTTCGCCTATATCTTCCTCCCTAAATTTCGGGGAGCGACCACAAAAAGATTGCGCCGCCTCTGCGGGGCGGAAACTACAGAGAGAGAAAGAGCTCTCCAGTAGATAGATTTCTAAAGGGGAAATTCCTTCCTGGAGAGGGGAGATCATCGCCATCAAGACCGTCATCAAGCTAACTTCATCGGGATCATCATCATCATCCTCACCACCATCTCCACCAGCACCATCATCACCACTCCATCCCGCTGTAACAATTGTGTTGAATCTTGACATAGTTCTTAGGGGAAACTTTCCCGGTGTTGATTACTTTTGAGGTTGATGCTTGTGAGTGGAACCATTGAATTATTGTTTATGTTCAGATTGTTATTTGTGGTGACCCAGCATACCACTGCATGATGTAGTATACTATAGTCGTTGACATACCACCAATGAAACATCGTTCACTAGTATTACATCCCTTAGAGTGGTACAACAGAAACACAGCAGGTCCAAGACATGACTATAGGTTACAACTCAACTCCTTACAAAATATCCAGAGAACACTCTAGGTTAAAGAGAGAGAAAGAAACTTCTTACAAAGAAGAATCAGGAATAATCAACTCATAACTATCATACTAATAGACTAGTATCTGAACTATTGGGGGCTTGCATTGCTGCTATTACAATACTCTACAGAAGTAGGTTCTATGGCTAGATATTATATTCCTATCTAATCAGCAACTTATTCTTCACTTGAGTAGATGTATATGTTGACTTCCTTGACTCATTGAAGAGCTTTAGCTTTTGATGATGATTCCTGGAGCATAAGTTGATGTAGACTTCGTTTGTATTGGCTTCAGAATCTAGCAAGGGTTAAGAAGATACATTGAGAATGAGCATACTCAGCAAGTTCACTAAAAACGATTGTTTGATGCACTATATCTACTGCCACAGACCATAGGTCATAGGCAATGCAGGTTTTCATAAACATTTCTTTAAAGGCTGCTTTTATTCTGAAAAGCTATGTCCGTCAGCCTTCACAGGTTTACCAGAACTTTCATGGAGTTCCTTTCCTGCCGGGTTCGTAGCTCCTTCCCGGAATAGGGAGTAACAAGTTAAAGTTCTTACACTCTGCAGAATCACTAGCGACATTGGTTGTTAAGTCCTAGATAATATGTTCCTTTACCACCGGAACTTTCATAGTAGGTTATTACCTCATGGAAAATAACCTATAATCATATTATTATGAAAATAGTGTTTTCTTACCTTTTTGAAATGCAGGTGATGACAACACTAGATTTGCAAAATACTTTACAGAAAATAATCAAAGGACATGAGCAAGTGTGAACTTGCCTTTTGTGATTGCAAGATTATGCACCCATGGTCTTCGAGACAATATAAGATCCAATATCTAAAATCAGCATCATTGGTCTGGTAAGGACTAATGTTTAAAGAAGCAAGATGTTATTATGCATAAGTAATGTAATGCAATTTGATAAACTTGAGTCACAGGAATAACGTTGTTCTAGGGTTTGGATACTGGTTTCTTTGGAATGTGTTGCCCTTTTAGATTAAGGTTCACACTTGTGCTTCTTATTAAGGCTTGTGTATGTGTGTGAAACCAGGTATAATTATAATATCATACAATAATAAGATACACAAATGTGAAATGCTACTCAAAGACTGCTTATATAAGAATTGTTTTATCTTCAAATTTTTACTTTACAAGTAATGGCATTTATAAGGAACTTAAGTGTTAACAATCCCAAATATACAAGTAAAGTATAAAGTAATTTGATTATGATTAATTGTCATCTATTGACTATAATAAAATTCCTTGAGTTTAGTTGTTAAGAGTTAGAGATATTATTACAAAAAAAATTGTTTGAAGTGAGAAAAAGGATAACCTTCGAAGAAATGATTTCTTTTCTAAGGTTTAAACAATCTTGATGGTTAATAGAATATCGCCGATGTCTCTTGGTGTTTACTCGGTTAGTTTGGTCTTGAGATGCATTAGGTCTTAATTGAAATAGACCAAAGTAAACTATAAAACACATAATAAAGCCTTTAACATGGTGTTTATAGTCTTGGAGACTAAAGTTTTACTTTAAAGACATAGATGGGCTTAAGATAAAATGCTTATGGTATTTGTACTTTTTTCACCTCTTAATGTTTCTTTAAAGTTACTTTAAGAGTGGTATTACTCCAATTTGAGTAGTGTTTTCTTAATATTATAACGGAATAGAAACATTTATCTCCTTATAAAGGTGTGGTTATGGTTTATGAATAAGTAAACAATATTATTTAACTACTTATAGATGAATGATAATTCTTCAAAAAATTTAATTAAGATGTTTTTAGATTATATGAATTTCATACTATCAATATTTAAGTCAAATACTATTATTAGGCCTTAGATGTATAATTTTAGAAATATTAGCAAATTTTATTTACCCTTATATGAATTTTCAATTAAGGAATTAGATTTAAACTCAAGTTATTAGAGTATTAAACATTTACTTACTTCCAAAGTGGAATGTTATATTTTTAACATGTAGATATTATTTTTGTGATCTTTTTGGTATATTATATGTATTTTTATGAATCTTAAATAATAAGATATGATTCTAATAAGATTAATTACTTTATGAACACTTAATAAATAATAAATATTTAATTGTTTGAAATAATAATACATGATTATAGTTCTTATTTTTTTAAGAATTTTGGTATATTATTTATATTTTTATCATTTACCATTATTAAAATATGAATTTTCAAAGTTTATTACTTATAAAATATTTATTAAATAATATTATTTAAATAGTTAACAAAATAATGTTTGATAATAAAGTTAAATTATATATTTTATTTTTATAAACATTTTCATATATTAAACATATTTTTCTAAATTATAAAACATAAGTTATTGAATTTACAATGTTTAATCATTTTATTTAATTTCTAGAAAATGTTTATATTTGAATTTATATTATTTTGTCTATTTACTAAATAGGAAATAACTTTTTACACTCAGACTGGTTCTAGCCCAAGTCACAGACATGTGGGCCAGTGACCCATTGGCATGGACTATTCAACACGCGGACCCGGTTAACACGTCGGCGTGGCGCAAGGTGACATCACCTCGCCGGTGACGGTCAGATGCGACAGGGCGGCGGCGTTCTAGCACGAGTTAACAAGAGTGGTTAGTCTAGTTAGAATCAGTGCGATGTGCCAAACCCTATCGTGGCGGCACCGCTTGGTTATGGTCGCCGGAGTAGCCGCAACAACGATGAACGACGACGGCAGAGGCAGGTAAATGGCGATAGGTTGCTATGATGCGCAAGCGATGAATCGGAGAGGCCTGTGAGACTCGAAAGCTCACCAGGATTGCAGTGGAGTGCTTGGCATGACCGGAGGTGATCGAAATCGAAGAGGACTGCGACGGCCGGACTTCGGGGAGGAGGTATCAATCCAGGCGTGAGGGAACTCGATAGATTCCTCGAGATGGGGCAATCGGATGAGATGAACACGACAGTCTCCGGAGTGGTCTCAGATGGCCTAGGGGTGCTTGAAATCAATGGTGCCCTAGAGCTCCGACAAGCTAGGGTTTCAGATAGAGGAGAAATTCAGAAGGAAGAGAGGAAAATAGGGATGAGGATGAGAGGAGAGGCTTTCGTGGCGTTCTTATCGTTCTCAGGTGTCGGCAGCGCTAATCTTGGTGCAGATGCGGCGGCGGACGGCATCGCCGGCGTCCAGCGAGCTGCTTCCAGCTGGAGGAGGAAGACGATGACAGTTTTGTGGAGAACCCCTGACAGTTTTTCTAACTCAACCCGCAGTCCCTCCTCGATGTCCCACCTATCAGTCAGTGTGGGTGACGAGTTGGGCTCGTTATTGGGCCGTTGCGAAGTGCAAAAGGTGGTAAATTGGTAGAGGAGAACATGGGCTACGGCCAGAAATGATTTTTTCCTGTTTTCCTTTCTAACTTTTATATTTAGACAATTGTTTTGAATATTCCTTATAGAATTTTATTTGCTAAATACTTGTAGCAATAAATAAAGTATATTTAGATTCATTTAGTGAACTTTTATTATATAAGGTTTATATTTTCTTTATTTCCTTTATATAGGTTCTTTTCCTATTAATATTTTGTAGGGGCTTTTGTTATGAATTTGATTTACCTATAAACACCATAACTTATTAAAGGATGTATTACTATTAATTCATGAAATTTGATTCTTATTAACTTATAATATTAAAGGAGCTTTTATATGGTGATCCTTCATTATTATATGACACATAAAGTTCTAAAGAATTAATATGGTTAATATTATTCCCATGAGCTTAAATGATATCAAGATAAATAGTTTGTTATAACTTGCATATAAGTTAGGGTTTAAAATTATAAATGTCTACTATGAGTTTTAGGAGGTTTAATATATATATTATTTTATAGATAGGAATAACATTTAAGGTTTAAGACATATTGTGTTTGTGCTTGTGATTAGGAATGATACCACTATTTAAAGTAAAATAATAGGGTTATTCTTTAGGATGGCTTAAGGAAAAGAACTGATAAAGATAGTTTCTAAGCACATGTGATTATGATATTTGGAAATGACAAAGATGTGCTTAAGTGATTTGCTATAGGAAAATATTCATATAAACCAATGAGAAATAGGATGATAGATCAAATAGATGAAATAGATATTAAGTTTGATTATAGATTTAAGGTTTAGTGTTTACCAAGAATTCCTATCTTCCATACTTCAAAATTCTTGACTTCTACTTAAGGAATTCCTTTCCTAGATATACTACTTCATATCCATAATCATGTGTTAACATGATGAGCTTTATTTTACAAGAATATTCTTACTAATAATTTCTCCTCTTAAATCCATTTGTAAATCCAATGAGCTTGACACTAAAGCTCTACATGATTTCCTCATAGAAATATCTCCCACTTCTGGAATGCTTCTAATGAATCCAATTATATTTGAATGATTTCTCTCATACTTCACAAATTACTTTGTAATCTCACTTATAAATTTTAGAAGCTTGTTGCTGAAGCTTTTCATAATCTTTCTTCTATCTACACTTGGTTATATCAAACTATTCTATTGATAATAATCTCCAATCCAACCAGTAGTTACTTATAACTCCATGCATACTCTTTCTTGATCATCCATCACTAATATTACTCCAATAGATTTATATATCAAATTCTAATTTCCTCAAGTGCTTACTATTCTTTAAGAGGAAAACTACTACTTCTACATCTCAATGTTGCTCTAGTATCAACTTTATCCTACTATCTTATCTTTTACTTGCCTTAGTAACTCATACACCAACTTCTCATTATACCATTATGATTTGCCATGACTAACCTAGGATAACATATCTGCACTAGCGTTTAATCATGTTCTATCCACCAATGTCACTTGACATGATATAATCATTCACTCTTCGTGACTTAAGCATGATCATTATAATCCTTTGATCATTTATGGTTTAGGTTTTCAGTTGGCTAATCAAGGCTTTATCATTACAACATTACAGTTGTATTATAATTATCTTCTTAGTATCTCTATTTGACTAGGAGATTTATTTATTGACTATACCTACTTGATTCAATAGGATTACTACTTGGTAACTATCTTCAAAATTCATCCTTGTAACCTTCTTTGTTACCACATAATTATATCTTCCAGACAACCCTTCTATCCATTCAGGAGTGAGTTTAAATCTATCAATTATCATAATGATTTCATTCTCTTTAAACTCTCCCATCCTATAGATGATATATAATTATAGCATTACCACTTACCTCTTCTTACTTCCTTCTCTAAAGGCTTTAGAGTGAATGTTATGATAAGAACAAGAGTTAATAGATCAAGAATTGATAGGCTAAGACTTGATAGGTCAATAGTTGATTACTCAACATTGATGAATAATGGATATTAGAATCTAGTTTAAAAGAAATGATAATGATTGATATGTAAGAAAGATATGTGGTGAATATTCTTGAATTGGTTTCCTTCCTACTCCATATAACTAAAGAGTTAGGGTGAAGTATTACCATGATACTCATGGTAGAAATATATGAGAATAAGATAGGTAAAGATTTAGTTATTAAATTCTTATTACTTGAGTTGTATTCTTAAATTGGTATTCATGAGTTGGGTAATGAATACTATGAGATGATCTCTTCAGCATCAAATATTAATCATTAGGAAATGTGCAATGGTTTGGTTTTATTGCATTTGATCTATCCTTAGATCAAATCAGGTCTACCCAAAAACAAGGTTTTAGCAAAGGTCATATTGAAACTTATCTTAGTCAACTTGATGATCTACTTCAATTCCATCAAGTTGAGAGAAGCTTCAATCACTTTGACAAGTTCTGTTCAGAAGCGCGGAAATTATTCGGATTTTCTATGCATGAATGCAATGCACAAACATGTGTCCTGTCTATTTTGAGGTGCTAAATCCTGGGATGTTACATTATTCATCATTATATCATCTCTGTTCTTGATCCATATGATGTCTCGTGAGTAGTTCGTTTAGTTCTTGAGGACATGTGAGAAGTCATGTTGTTAGTAGTGGAATTGTGTTGAGGTATTATTCAATGGCTTGATATTTAAGTTGTGGTGTTATTCTTCTAGTGGTGTCATGTGAACGTCGACTACATGATACTTCACCATTTATGGGCCTAGGGGAATGCATTGTATATTTGGCTACTAATTGTGGGGTTGCCGGAGTGACAGAAACCTAAACCCCCGATAGGAAACCTTTGCACAAGGGAGTGTAGGATCTCAGAATTTAAGGTTGTGGTTAACTTTTTATCTTAATTACTTTATTGTAGTTGCGGATGCTTGCAAGGGGTTTAATCACAAGTATGTATTAGTCCTAGTAAGGTCGGTACATTAGCACAGGTTCACTCACACAACACTTATCAAACTAAAGAAGATTAATTAACTATATAAAACGAAAGCACTTGACAGTATTCCCATGCGTCCTCGAGAACGTTTAGTCCTCATAAGTATTACCACCGGCTTGTCCTTTGGTAAGAAAGGATTGGGCCACTTGCTGCAATTATTCGCTATCTTTATTTACTTGCACTTTATTTCTTTGCTTTATCAAAAAAACCTAAAAATCCATTTGCTAAGTATTTACAGAGATTTCCTGCGCCAAAAACCAATAATCAACACCTTCTGCTCCTTGTTGGGATCGACACTCCTATTTATCGAAAATACTACGATATACCCCCTATACTTGTAGGTCATCACCCATCAAAGAAAGAGCCACATTTTCCAAGATCGACGACAGAATAGCTCCTAGGAATATTTTTGTGCTATATGAGTAGTTCTGGCGTGTGACTTTAATCTTCCCATGTATTTGAGGGTGGAGGAGAAACAACGCCAGTTTTCGGTTGGCAGAAATACTAGTGAAGACTAAATTTTTCCAAATTAGTGGCTATAGCACCTAATTTTTCGATTTATTAGCTATGGTCGTACAATTCACCACCAAACACTAGTATTTGCTACGGCGTTCGGCCTAGAAGCTACCATAGACTATCGTTTGACCATGTTTCCTTTGTCTGTCAATTATAAGATGGTGGCTGTAAGTGTTTTGCCAGTAATCATTATACACAACTTAGTTAACAAAATGAACAACTAAACACACAATACCAGTCAGCATCATTTCAACCTCACAAGTGACATCCTACTGTTTGTCGGATATCTCTTGCGTCGGCTTTTCATTTGTAGTGCAGATCCGTAGAACATACTTTTAGATATTTGTAAAAAATTATAACGGTTGACAACAAATAGAAACATCGTATGGATGGAAGAATTGTGTGCAAATGCGGAGCCAATTTCTCTTGAAGTATGGCATCTTCGGCAAAAAGAAAGTTTCCTCTACTTCACTACATTACATGGTACATATAAAGTCTGATGCAACCGAACAGAATAAAAATAAAGGAACTAATTATTTATTATATAAAACTGCCAAATGATATATATTAGCACGGGAGTTTGAGAGGCTCATGTATAAGCGCATTCACTGCACCGGCCATTTTTTTGGGCGAGCTATATCCATCGGTCTCAAAGTAAAAGAAGTGAGGCATCTTGCATATCTTCCAGAAAACCTCCTTGCATGGCCTCGGAATAACACTTCTTTCCCTCACAACTAACCTTAGCAAATCTCTCGTAGTGCGGATTATTGACTTTTTAATGGCCATTTTTGCCATTTCTATGGACATAGAACCACCACTGTGATGAATCAGGAGTGAGACACTATTCAGTTTTCCCTCGCTTCCCTGATCCCTCTACAGGCACATATGAAAATAATGTCAGAATCGTCGAGTTATAACATACAATTCAAAAGTCAAAACCATGATAAAAATATAAGGGTATAAGAAATATTAATTGTTATGATTATTAATGGTCATTTGGAATATACAATCATTAGTTTCACTCATGTGTACAGCCTTGATTTTTATCTCAAAAGGGGACCAAATACCTCCAAGCCTTGGATATCATTCAGGAGACGGGTACATGTGCTTGTTAGCCGTAGTAACTCGTTGTACTCTTCGTCTTTGAAAATACATTCCGAGAGCTTGTGCCCAACAAAATATAATGTTGGGAGTGCAACTGGACCTGCTGAGATTGAGACAACTGCATTTTTTGTGTACTCTTCAATCGTTGGCACATAATGATTTATCCGCCATTTTGCCTCTATCATCATAGACCGCAAGACATGTAGCCACTACAGATAAAGTTGAGTATGAGATACTGAACACTATGAAATTGAGAATAATAATTTAGCATTTGTTGCATAACTCACCGTTTCTATCAAATGTTCTGTAACATCGCAGTTCTGGACTGTAGAGATTCTTGATCCAAGCTCTTTTACAGTACTATATAGAGCGGAAAACACAATTTTTACATTTTTAGAGTACAATTTATCATCATAGTGCTCATCCCACCTAAGACAACCATTTGCACATGTGGGAAAATGACTTATTAGTAATTAGTAAAACAGTTAACTATCCACAAAAGAAATCACAAAAATCTTGTTTAGGGCGTGTACTTCTCAGCTAATTCTATTAGCTCTTCCAATTCTTCTTCTGATCCTCCTCCATCGAAGAAGTCATCAACAATACTTGCGAGTATAGCATTTTTTGTGATTGAAGTGCGAGCATCAACATGTCCATGATGGGTTATGCTACCCGCAGCACATAAGTAGCAATATGACACCCTTTGTCGTGCAAATTGTAGCTGGTCCAGCCTTCTCTCTTTTACCCAACTGTTGGCACAAAAAATCTTGAACTTCCCATAATGTTAAGATATCAAGTAAAGAAAATATAACAGCCAAATTACCTATCAACATGTAGAAGTTCATCTTGGTAAATAGATTGAGAATGAGTGAAATCTTCAACCGCCAAAGAAAAAAGATCTTCATTAACATCAAATGGCCTGATTTAGCAATAGAAATGGTGTAACATATCTATATTATATGATCTTAGGAACGATTCATGTTAAGATATGAGAATCTTACAAGTATTTTGTCTTTATCATTTGAGAGTCCCTAACATCAAAGTTTTCAATGTTCCTCCGATGGTCTAACCCTTCTAGGGTTGTATAAAAAGGAAACTTAAGAGCATACTCTGTCTAAAATTAAGAAAAAATATAGTTATACATAAAGTAAACCACAATTTAAATTGAATTTATTTTATTCGAGAATCACCTCTTTGGAGTTTGGTATTCTTTGCACTCCATCTAAGGATAGCTCCGCCAATAAACTTCTCGACCAACATCCTATATTTTCAAGGGTCAATTCATTTTCAGATATAGTGACTTGTGAAGCCTTGTATAGTTCAAGTAGACATTTTGAATCATTTTGATACCCTTGAAATGAATCATGGAAACTGGAGGTCCGAAATATGAGACAACTCATCTGCAGTTTAATTTTTTTGATATAAATTAGTACATGAAGCTAAACTAAGTAATAAAAGGACATCATTTTTTAAAGAGGGAGTACCCGCAGAAACACCATAACCATTCATCCGTAAAAGCCGAAATGCTATCGAGCATGTTGCAAAATCCAACATGATCTCTTCATCCCTTTTCAACCACAAACTGCATTGTGCACATAATTAAGCAAGCTGCTAACCAACCATGTCAAATCATTGCTCATAACCCCTACCTATATGTCATGTCCATGATGCTATTTATCTCACTTGAAAAATGGTGAGATATTCCAATATTTCCAAGTGAATCCACCATTGAAAGTTGATAATATATATCTAGTGGGTACAGTGTCGGCACTGCAAAAAAAATGGACACCATCTAATGTTTACTAATAATTCACGATTGCTAATTCTTGAAGATTACTATTAGATTTATGTACCAACCAGCACCACCAAATTTACTAACAACAGAACTTAGGAATTGGAGAGCTTTATCGTCATATTTGTGGACTAATAGAGCTGAAGTTGTTGAAGGAGAGTTGAACAATGACCCATTCTTCCTTTGAAACTTCATTACATCAACCCAGTCCACCATGTTCCCTAGTCCTTCAGAAACATAAGCTATATATGCTTTTGTGCCGGAAGATTTCTCCGTCGAAAGTCTAAATTGAAACAAGTATAAAAACTTCATTATGATATTTGTAAATGTTGCACCCTCTAGTCCCTATATGTATGGTACTACTGCTTTTCATTGGTAACTTACAGTTTGACTATGATTTGTACATATAATCCACAAAATTAGTATGAATATATGCAAAATGAAGGAATTTTGCAAGAAAAATGCAATGATACCATTTATACATTGTCAATACATACAATTTGGTATACAATACTTATCAAAGTCATGCATCGAAGATCGTGCAAAATAAAGAGCGCCCTACATTTTTGGGACGTAGGGCGTCCATATGAAGTGAAGCCATGGTTAACCTATACGAAGTTGAGCATGATTGATTCCTTCGAAAATATTCAAGGATGCAGTACTGCAAACCACTAGCGTGTGTATACGATATGTTATATGCATGTTGTCTTTTAAATATATGTAACACCGCTAATAGTGTAGTTCTTAAAATTGTTGTCTTGGATGTGTTTTCACAAGCGAAGCAATTCCTCAACTTATGTAGTACACATTATGAAAGATAAATTTACAGTACTACAATTCGGTTGGTGGATAAATTGTGTGCGGAAAGAAACATTTTCCCAATACCTTGAAGGAGGAATATATATATATATATATATATATATATATATATATATATATATATATATATATATATATATTACTAGAGTTGAAACCTATACAGTGAGAGATAGAAAAATTAAACGAATGAGGACCAAAAGATATTTTTTAACGGGACATAATAATGTTCCATTCATAAACAATCTACACATATGCTTACTTTATAAGCTAAGCTCTTGAATGAACAAGATGAGAGTACAACGATAGTTGATATGCCAATTTATTGCTTCTTATTACAAACCTTTCCAACTCCTCCTTCCTGAGCTGAAGAATCTCATCAATGTCAGCCTGTCGAATAGAAGGAAATTCCAAGCCCATTGCAATGGTGAGGCTAAGCATACTAGGAAAAATAAGACTGAAGCCCACAGGAGCAACTATCTGCTTGTCCATAACGATGGAGAAATTCATTCCAATAAATTGTAGTCCTGGTGG
Source organism: Avena sativa (assembly GCA_916181665.1). Lineage (NCBI taxonomy): Eukaryota > Viridiplantae > Streptophyta > Magnoliopsida > Poales > Poaceae > Avena > Avena sativa. Next base: position 10,409,359 of record OV702300.1, on the reverse strand, counting down.
CATATAGTTTTCACATCATTAAATTGTTTGTGTATTGTTAGTAGAAGAAATTAAAACAACATTGATATGAGAAACCAAATTTTTACCTCTTCTCATTTGCTCCTCGCCCAAGTTCCATTTCTTGAGTGCAGCAACACATGCCAATGTGGATAAGAGAATATCTTTGGTGACGGCTGAGCCAAAAATATTGATACCCCAAGACCCATCGTCATTTTGGTTTCCCAATACCCATTCAATACAATGAGGAAAGAGAGGAGCGTGAGGAAACCCAGGCAAAGGCACCATAGACACCCATGCTGTGTCGTAGGCTGATGGTGATACCGTGACCTGCTGTAGCTGCTTCCTTATTCGAGCCTCCCGTTCCTTCCTATGCTGCATTTTATTTACAAAGTTTAAATGAAGAAGAATCTTGGTAGTGTGAGTAAACCCATTTATTTAAATGAACAAACATTGATCGAGGTTCATACCATGTTTCCAACGCTCACGTTTTCAGCTACCAACCTCCCCTCAACACAGCCTGTTTGAAGAAAGCAGATTGTATGTGGACGAAAACACTTATTTCAACCACAACTTGTAAATTTCTAGGCCTCAACGGTAAAATTAGTTCTGAAAGGATCAAGTAAGAAAGATCTCGCACGCAAACAAAACGAAACATGATGGAGATAGAAATACAAAACTGGATTTGAGTAAAGACAAAAACAAGGCTACTTACGAGAACGACCAAAAGCACTCGAGAAGATTTCATGGTGGGGTGCCATGGTGAGGCTGAGGCCGAGATAGTTTCTCCCTTGATGGTGTGAGCGAGACTTTAACATGAACGAGGTAGCCGCCGGCCAGCGAGGTGCCGGCCTGACTTCTTTAAGGTTCAACATCCTAAGAGTGATTGAGACCGAGGTTGTGGAAGCTAGGAAAATGGATGACGCCTTGACCTTTTGAGAAGCCGGACTACTCTTATCTACCCAATTTTTCACTATTCCAACTTGCACATGGAAATAGTCCCGAATACTTTCATCTGACCACTGTTTGCATATTCTTAGTTTGCACTCAGCATTTCTGTTAAACCTTTTTCATGGTCAGAAGAGAATAAACTTTTTTTAATAGCATGAAACTCCTGTTATTACCAATGAAAAAAATAGCGTCCTGTTACTATTAGCGGCAACCCTCAAAATCAGCTATTTCGATTCTATAGCAGAGTTAAATTGGGATATAGCGAGCAATTGTACATGAGTTTAAGTTAGTGCACCTTACTATAGCACGCTATTTGAAACCTTCAATATTACATCGAAATAATTATTTAAGGTTGGAAATAATCTAAGCACGCTTTGGGTGGCCACCATCCTTGAAAAGTTCTCGCTAGTTGTCCTCCAACTTGGTGAACATCCCACCTTGGTCACCCTTCTTGAAAAGTGCCCGTTCAGGGTCGCCCTAACTTGTGTCACCCACGCTTTGGCGCGAGATGTAACGGATTTGTGAAGTAATAATTATTTTTTGGTGTCACAACACTTTCATATTCTTATGATAGCTGGAAATATTTGTAAGTGGTGGAGATACTCAGATCAACAAATGGAACTCTTAGCAAACATATATGGACCTCCTTGATGCATGTAACAGTCTTATTGTTGCCTTGTTCTTCCATTATATGATATACAAAGAGAATTGCAACACATATAGGAACGCGGCAAGATTGACAAGATGATTTGAGTGTTTTAGCGAGATTATATAAATTTCAATGGAATTTTGTTTGGTACGATTATGTACATGAATTGTTCAGTATGATGTAGATGAATTACAATGGCATGTACATGAATTACCATTTAGTTTTCATGAATATGTAGTTGTAATGCCGGACCCGTGGCCGAGGCATCAACCTTGTGTTACTCGCGAACCATTTCGCATTGTGTTTATTTTTTAGGAAATATATATGAGTTGCCAATGTTTTGCCAAAAAATTGATTCATTCTTGTTTTGAAAAACTTCTAGCACTCCATTCTTTAAATGAATTGTGTACATATGATAGCAATTATACCGTTTTTATGGATTTTTAATTATTATCTAATAATTAATCTATGGTTCAAAGATATCCGAAAACTGCACCATCGCGCACACATCCCAACTTCAAACATCCCCACTCCGGTTTGCCTCCTAGAAATATCTCGTTCGATCTTCCGGCTCTCTCTGAGACTGGTCATAGTGGTAGTATCATACTCCTAGTATCATGCATATCATACTAGTGTATGATACTATCTCCACAGTGCATGGTATCATATGATAGTATCATACTAGTACTATATTCAATGATTTGTAAAATCTCAATATAAAATTGTGTACAAGATTTATTTGTATGAGAATTTTCTAGTTTTACGTGTTATGATACGGTATCTACCTATGATACTCTAACCATCTCTTTCTTTATTAATTGTTATGCCACATTAGATTTTTGTCAACATAGCATGCATGATACTAGCTGTGATACTTCCACTAGAACCAGCCTAAGTAACTACTAACGTCGGTGCCACCTACTGCCTCATGTGCCTCTCCGGGACCGCCATTGGCTGCCATGGTGATGCAGCCGCCCCTCATGAATGTCTCGACAACCATTCTCAGCCGAGGAGGAGGAAGGTCAGTCACCATTGTGGTGGTGCAGCCGCTGATGTTTATAAAATCACATGCGGATCTAACTAGTACCTTGCAAAACAAACACATCCAATCTGAGTGCCAAGATTAATTTCTAACCAGTTATTTCTCTGATATTTTTTAGCCTTAGACCCATAATAAATGTGCTCCTGCATACAGATTGAAATGTATGCACATAGAGAAAACTCTGTCCGTCTATTGTGTTCTGGAAACTAAAAGAACGGCGTGATGTATGTCATGTGTGCACGTAACTAAACCTAGTTTTGAAAGACATGCATACATGTCTTGTACAACAATAATTTGTACAAATCAGCGTGTGTTGCGAGCAAATATTAGATGCAGCAGCAACCCGCGCGTTTGCACGGGCTACCTATTATATGAAGGACCATATGAATAGTAAACATTTAAAGTTATACATCGTGATATCCTTTAAGGTTGGATATATCAAAAATATTTATGCATACACTTTTTAAAAGGTTATTTAATAGTTCGAAGCTTTTGAAACACAGAAGCAACAATGAAGGTAGTAATAAATAGTCCTGGAAGAAAGCTCTGTCCAAAATGCTAATCTATTTGGCATGGCAGGCTTTGTTATTTAGTCTAATAACTTGGTGCATGCCACCAAAGTGAGATCATCAAGCCTAGGGTGCGGGTGTGAATAATTAATTAATCACATGCCCATATACCAAGAGTATGCCATCAATCAACACCGACGAGAATATTCTGGCCGCGCTGTCCAAGATGCCAGCGGCTGGGCTTGCAAAAATATTGACAGCTTCTGCCAGAGGCGCATGGCAGCGCTGGCAGATCGAAGTCGATCACATCCCTACAAAGATCGGGTGTGCTCACGATTAGAGATTTAGAGATGTTTTGCCAGATGGAAGTTTATCATGCTCGCACGATCAGAGGCATGTAAACAAAATGAAGTACTAAAAATCAAGTGAAGGATTATAATGAGATTAATATCACCAACTAATAAAGGGAAAATCGATCATACAAATTTATGGAGAATTTTGAGAACACTTGGATAACTACCCGAAGTACTTTGACCTTCTCTTATTTTCGTGAAAGTATAAAAAACAATGGATGTACATCATGTATGCACGTAAACAACTTGAGCAAGCTTCGAAATAATGTGCATATATTTGAATTTATTTGCAACAGCCCAACTAATAGTAGATGCATTATAAAATACCAGTAGTCCACCCATCGTGACCCCGTCGGACAATTTGTTAATTCAACTTGACCGAGGGGCTAGTTTTGCTTGCCCACACGATGCTTGTAGATAGTATTATTATACTTTTTGAAACTTGCTCATCTACCTAGTTTAAACTTTTGTTTCAAAGAGAAGAAGCAGCAGTGGACTTAGTATCGATTGATGCACACATGTATAAATTATTGATTATTTGACAATGCTAAGACAAGCACCCAGAATTGATGCCAACGAATTAGCTGAAAAATGTTTCACATGACTAAACAACGAGAAGTACAATACTCCTAGACAAAGCCTCGGCGTCATGCCAAGAAGCGACACCCTTCCTTGTTGATGGACAGCCTCGTCACACGCCTCTAGTTGTTATGGTGGACAGCAGTCGGGGCCATGTCGCTAATGTTACCGTGGAGAAGCTCACCTTGAAGTCATAGATGATCGCAGAGCTACGGCGCTGCGCACGGTACTCGTGTTGTTTTTTTCCTTTAGCATCATGGAGACAAATAAACGGTAGCCCATAGCCTGGCTCTATGTTTAGACATGATGGCACACTAAGGCCCAGTTCTTTTGGCGGCTTCTCCGAGAAGCCGCCCTACCCCAGCTTCATGAGGAAGCCGGTTTCAAAATTTTGTGAGGCTTCCAAGTTAGTTTAGCCTTAACCATTTTGGAAGCCTTCTAATTTTTTTGAACCTGAACCGGCTTTCCCAGAAAGCTGGGGGTAGGGTGACTTCTCGGAGAAGCCGCCAAAAGAACTGGGCCTAAGTCCTTGTACATGGCGAACTCGACCAGGCCACAATTCGGAAGCCCACGCACGCTTCCTAGTCGGTTATCACGTTTGATGTAGGAACAGGAGAAGCGAATGTGTAGACTAAGACCATGACCAGACCGAACGCAAGTTTTTTTACCCATTTCTCAGACTGGAGCTATCGAACTAGATTTTGTAGCCGGGTTTATAGCGATCATATTAACAACCTATGGATAGATATAGATTGACCAGTACACATTACATTTTGAAGTTTTCTTTCCACATAAAAAATTATCAGTGTTTCCTTTGACCAAACCTCCTGTCTCTACTCTGGAAGGAGGTGAGCGCTTCCAGATAGTCAGCCTCTCCGAAATCAGGCCAGAGAGTATTGGTGAAGAAGATCTCAGAATAGGTCGTCTGCCACAACAAGAAGTTGCTTAGCCTTAGCTCGCCACTGGTTCTGATAAGCAGGTCACCTCCTTGGCTCGTTGGCGAAGAGAGACTCGTCGATGTCCTCGGGCCTGAGAAGCTTGCCATGAACCTTACCAACAAGGCTCCGGCATGCTTGCAGGATGTCCCGTCGGCCACTGTAGCCGATGGCTAGTATCAGATCAAGCTGCGAGTTGTTCCTGGTTGCGTCCTCGGCCTCCCGTGCGGTGTTTTGCAGGGAAAGAGGAAGCCTGGAGTAGTCACCAATTACGCGAAGACGGATTCCTTGGCTGTAAGACGAACAAATAATTCTCCATGAATGATTCCTAGAATGCATTCAGTAGCTTAATAAGAGAGAAACAAGAAAATACTAGACCTCAAGAAGTCATCAACATTGTCGTGGATCAACCTCTCGATCAGCACCATCAAGACGTCAACCTCCGGCTGCAAATTCCAACAACAGTTGAGAAACCAAATTCAAAATGACTAAGGAGGATTGAGAGAGATGCCATGCATGCCTTGGGACGGTTCCAGTTCTCGTGTGAGAAGGCGAATGCGGTGAGTACCCGGATGCCCCAGGCACGCGAGAGCCGCACCATCTCCTCCAAGGCATGGAGCCCGTCCTGGTGACCGACCGTCTGCGGCAGGCCCCGTGCACGCGCCCACCTCGAGTTCCCGTCCATCACCACCGCCACGTGCCGCGGAAGCGACTCTGCTCGCAGCTGTGCCGGGAGCAGCGGCTCGGCTGCCGGAGCGGGGGCGGGAGCGGCGCCAAGGCATGGTAGCGCAGGCAAGCGCATGCAGTGGAGGGAGGCGCCAAGGCATGGTGGCTGCTGAAATATGGTGACATGCATTGTATTGCTAGCTAGTCTCCTTGCTTGGCCCGTGATGCTGTGAACCACTAATTGGAAACAATGTCGACCTCCAACGCTTTTGAAATTAATGGCTGAGTGGATCGCAGTGCATAGGACGAATTAGTCTTACGTCTACTCCATCCTTTTCAATATTGTATTAGAGCATATCCGATCCACTCGTTGGGCGAACCCAGGGCCGAAAACCGGACCAATTTTCGGCCGGACGAATCGCGTTTTTGGCCTGGGTATGCCCAGTTTCCCACTCGCGTACCCAGGCCGAGTACCCAAGTTCGGCTAAATTCAGTTAAACTCGGCGAAATATCAGCGAATATAGGCGGAATTTCATTAAAGTAGGCAAGGGGTACATAGTACGTCGAAATTTATAACTAGAAAAGGCCGTCGCCGTTGTCGACGCCGGACGCCGCAACTACAGGCCGAGGCGAGGTTGTTGCCGGCCTCGATGTGCGCCATGACTCCGGCGAGAGTTCGCCCTCGAACGCTCCACCAGCGGCGGCGGTAAGCCGCATTGTTACGCGGCGGCGGCAGCGAGCCCGGCGGTCCGTCGTGTCGGGCGAGTTCCTCGAGGCGCCTGTCGGCGAAAAATTGTCTTCAGAAGAACAGGTTGCCCTGATCCTCGGCGAGATCCAGGTCTTGCACGGCGGTGATAGCGGCCTGGATCTCTACGGCCAGTTCTGGGTCTTCCATGGCGGCGATAGCGGCCTGGATCTCTCCGGCAAGGTCGTATTCGTCCGGCACCGGCGGAACGGGGATCCCGCCGGCGCTGAGTTTCCAGCCTACGGGGAGACGAGTGTCCGGCGGCGCCGTATAGCGCGCCTCGTGGACCATCGGCCCAGTGACCTGAACAAGATCTATGGGGGTCAAGTTGGCCCCAAGGTGATCCCGCACCATAGAATCAGAAATCTGAGAAAACAAAGTCAACTATTGCCAATACCAGACATCACCGGGGTAGGCCTTGGCTGCTTAAGAACATGACATCTCAAAGTGGGATGAGTAGAGTTGTCACAAATATAGCAATTATGAACCGCCTTACAATCTTTAGTTGCATGCGTATTGACCGCATATTTCCAGCAACGAACGGATTTCTGGTTCTTCTTACCCACGGCAGCAGGCACCGGTGCAACCACAACAGTCTCCAAAGTTGCATCGGCCTGAGGAACATTGGCAACGGTCCCCTGTGGCCCATACAGATACTGCGGCTGCTGTCCCAAAACCTGAGAAGACGTCCCCGCCTGACCAGGGTGTGGCATCCCGCAAAACCACTACTAGAAAATCGCGGTGTTTTTGTGCATTGCATCATCATGACCGCATGCTCATGTCATCATGCCACATTGCATTTGAGCATCGTCATCATCCTGCATGGTTTTTGTCTAAACTATTTTCGAAACGCCTAGTTTTGTTTTCTAACTATTCCCGTCTTTATTCAAATTAAAACCCGGGTCTCCGGATTATTTTGTTTCGTCTATCAACGGATTTCAAATGCCCCGTTTTAAATAATAAAACTTTTATTTTATTTTTAGGAGGCAGCCTTCCAGGCCCGAAAGCCCGGCCGGCCACCTCCAAGCCCTAAACTAAAACCTAGTCTAATCCCTAACCTACCCCACCCTAGCCTACCCAGCCCCTTCCACATCACCCCGACCAACCACAGCTTGCACCTCACCGTTTCCTCCACCTCATCACTCGACACAGCCACCCTCACCAACCCCTCCACTCAACTCCTGCCACCTCACCCGCGTGGGCCCACCTTCCCCGGTGGACAACCACCGCGCGCTCTCCCCTGACCCACTCCCCACCGAACACCGCACGGCACCCCGCTCCTCTCGGTCAAACCCGACCCGCCCTCCTCGCAGCGATTCTCGCATCCACCCCGTAACCCCCGGTCCCTTTTGGTCCCACGCGGCCCCGCTCCTGGCCCACCTCGACGTGCCCCCGTCCTCTCTCTCGCTCACGCCTGTTCCCCCTCGTCTTCGTTCTCACCAACCACCGCCACCAGGCGCTTCCATCGCCCGCCGCCAGGGACCCCTCCCCCTCGAGCTCGCCCCGGCCATGGCGCCCGGCGCCTCGGCGCTCCTCCTCTCGCGACCACCCCTGCGAGCCCGCCCTTCTGCGACCTCTCCCAAGAGCAGCAAGGCCCTCCTCCTCCTTCACCCGCCGCCGCCTGGCCTCGAGCCACCCTCCGCCTCGCCAGCGAGCCCCGCGGCCGCTCCCTCCTCCTCGGGCCGACGCACGCCCCTCGCCATTGTCCTCGACCCGGGCGCCTCACCGAGCGAGGCCGCCTCTGCTCGAACCGCGCCCCGCAGCGACTTCCACGTCGCCTCACCCCGTCCTCCTCTACACCTCGCCGTCGCCGCCCAGGTCCAACCCCGCCGCCAGGACCGCCCCTCCGTCTGCAGCAGAGCGCCGCGCCGCCTCCCTGGAGCCGTCCCCGCCTGGCTCCTCCTCGCCGGGCGCCCGTGGCCCCTCTCCACCGGACCCCAGCTTCCCTGCACCCTCCCGTCCGCGTCGGCCTCCAGCGCCATCTCTCCGTTCGAGCCGCCCCCGATGCCAACCTCCTAGACCCCGCTGCCTCCTCTCCTCCGGCCAGCGTCCGCCGGCCGCGGCACACGTCGCCGTCCCTCTCGAGTCTCATCGTGCCTCCCCCTCCTCAAGCTCTGCAACCGGCCGCTGCCTACCGTCCCTCCCCGCGAGCTCCCCACTCCGCCCTATGCAAGGTCGCCCGGACACCACCTATGGTCGCTGCTGCGCCGCGTCGTCTATCTTCGTCGGCCTCCTCCCGTCTGCGAGCCCGTACACCGCCAGTACCCTCGTCCGCTTGTCGCACGCCTCCTCTACCCGTGCTACTGTACCGGGGGCCGCACGTCCTCTGCATGTTTTGCTGCTGCTGCACGCTCGCAAGGTGTTCGGGTCAATGCCCGGACGAGACACGGCCTTCTCGCTTTGTTCCACCCATTTGGTGAATGTCTGCTACAGTGTGTACCCAATAAAAGACTACTGCAAGCCCCTTGAAGCCGACAAGTTCATCACCAAGTTCTCCTACACGGAAACCCCGATGCCTTCGGCACGAAACATCGAGGACGCCGTCATGGAAATCGAAGGGCCCTGCTCTTGGAATCCGAAGACCGAACCCGAACCCCGACCCCTCGGAACACCAAGATCGTCGACCCCTATGTGTGACCCTCTTTTCCGTGACCTATATTTTATAAATAATACTACTTGTTGCATATAAAATTGCCATGCTTGCATACATATTGTCATGTGGTTTGGGGCCTTATGCCGATTCACCATATAATTAAATATGGAGGCCATATGCGGGCGAATCTAGTCTTATATTGGTCCCATTTAAATTTGTGTAGCGAACCGGTGCTATCTTTTGCCATGTTAAGACAACATTTAAATTGCGGGGCATCTAAACAACATGAACCATCCAATAAATGTCGGGACCCCGGTTCCGCTTAATATTGCCTAATTGCTTCGCATCTTTGCCATGTCATACATCATACATGCATCATGCCCGATTTTCTACCGTAGTATTAAATAGTGCATCCGGTGTTTCTTCTAGTGTTTTGCTTCTTCGCGGATTAGGCCGATGAGTTGATGCGAGTGTCGACCCGATCTTCGGATGAACCTTCGGCAATGTTTTCAGGCGAGCATCTCCCCCTTTCTACCTATCTTACTTTTATAGTATTTATTCCCTCCTGTTGATCTATTGCTATCTGTGTTGCGATGCTCTAGTTTCCGTACCCGTGATATCCATTGCGGCCTTATATTGCCTTGGACACATCCTATTACCTGTTGTTTGGTAGATAGTTGGACTTGCGCGTCGTAGTCGCTTGCTCAAGTGCTGTTGCGTGTCGTCAAGTACCACAGTTGTTGGAGTATTGCCGCATGTTTAATGTTGGAGATGATCAAGATTTTAATTATTGTTTAATAACTAAAATTGAAAGTAGGTAAATGCAGAGGCACCGGTGGGTAACAGACAATATTTGGTTTTTAACCGCTCACTGGTGTCCCGTAGGACCCCGAGTTCTTGACACCTGTTCCGAGATCGAGCGCGCTAACCACAGGTGGGGTGTGTGGGCACCCCCATCGATTTAGTACCTGATTCCAAGTACTGTATTGGGGGCCACAAGTAGTTTGGGGATTTATTACTATCCTGTACTTATGTCATGCTTTACTGCTTTATTTACGATTGTGCGAGGAGCACCTGTACTGTTTAGAATCGTGACACGTTTTCGCTGTATCGACAAGCCCAGTCACACTTTCGGGTTCCCAGTCGTTTACAGCCGTCTACACAAACCCTGAGTCCGTCTCGGAGACCGGCTGACTTCGTTGCGGGTAGCTTAGTGGGGTGGCCCCCATGTACTTGCTTTGGGTCTGGGAAACGTCGTGTCCGAAACCCCGTCGACATACCGTTGGGTGTATGTTTTGTGATCTTGTACCTACCTGATCTGACAACAAGGGTGTAGGTGCGTGTGGAAACTTTGGTGCACCCCTGCAGGGTTTAATCTTTTCGAGAAGCCGTGTCCGCGGTTATGGACGACTTGGAGCACAGTTCTCGATCATAGACAACTATAACTAAAGTTTACTGTTATAATTTGACTTGTATCCGATATGACTAGTAATCAGCTTCACTATAACGGAATGGCTAAATAAAAGTACCAACAACTGCTGGGTTTGGGATATCTCATGCTAATTGAATCTGACTAGTAAGTGTTGCAACAACAATGGAATGGTTAAATAAAAGTGTCCACTGCTTATTATATCAGGATGACTATCTATACCTGACTAGTAATTGCCGCAACTATAACGGAACGAATAAAACTGCCAACTGTGTGAGTTCCTCGGTTGACTTCCTCGTTTGGTATCGAGGGGGAAATTCTAGGATGGGTATGCTTGGTGATAGTTAAAGGTTGGATCCGAATAGGTCTTTCTTATCTCTATCTGATAGTCGCCAGTTATATTGAGTCTCTATAGGTTGTTTAGTGCATGCTGCGCTGTCGCTTCAGTTCACCATACCTATGTAGGCGAGGACCGCCGAATTCTAGTCTCGCCGTGTACTGGCCTCAGTACTGACCGCTCTCTTTTTCCTTTGCCCTTTGTCGGCACCCCTTTTGTGTAAGCAGGTTTCGAGATCGACGTCGTTAGCAGGGTTACCCTTCCGGCTTGGCCTGGGCAGGGTTATGGACGCCTTTGGTTATTCTTCAGGGCTCTTAGTTCAATTTGCATCTTGTCCGTACTCGGACGCTGTATCATTTTCAAGGTGATTTGGATCTTTGTACTGTATATCTGTATTCTTGACTCATTGAGTCGCCGTTGTATATATCTGTTCTGTGGGTTCCATCGTGGACTATTGTGTAATGATATTACTTCGTTTTCCACCCGCACGAAAGTGCCTGGTGGGCACCTTTGAATCGTTTCTCTGCGGGTTTGGCGGGTTTCGCTAAAACTTGCATAGGGCCGATTCTGAGTGTGTTACAGAGTGGTATCAGAGCTCAGCAGTTGCGATACCCCACAAGTCCAGCCTGTAGGATAACCTAGCTAACGGCCGAAGTAGAGTGTCAAAACTATTTTTGCAAAATCGGTTGGATAGTTCTGATTAGGTCTGATTTTACTCCTTGCCCCTCTGCTGCTCTCCTCTCACCTCTGCGTGTTTTGAATCCGCTCTCTTCTCTCTCTTCGAGTCCAGGATTTCTCGTGGTTGGGTTCCATCGTACCTTCAGGGTTTCGCTTCCTCCTTTGGTAACGGTGTTGCTACATCTGGTCCTCATGCTATCCGAGGAACCCTTCGTCTGGTGGACTTCTCTTTGTTCCTTCTCGTGCCTTCCGGTGTTTTCCGACGCGACGACATCATCTACGCCAGATCCGATGCAGAGTCTGCATCACTCCTTTGTTCCTGAACCTCGATTGTCGAGATCTTCAGTCTGATTCCGAGAATGGTTGCACGTTTTTCTACTGATTGTGCAGAGTAATAGTTTGGGTGCGTGATGGATTGGCCCCCATGCCGACTACTCAGTCTATTCGCTTGTGTACATTGAAGTGGATGAGAATGCATTGATTCTCTCTTTCTATCGAAGTTAGAGGTGGATTGATTGGTTGATACCTCTACCTTCGCCTTTGTTTCCCGGAGTGTTCTCTCGTCGATCACGGACAACGACCTCTTGTTAGTGGTGTCGCGAGGATCTACACGATGCGAGAAGATTCAGATCGCCGCCCTTCTTTCCCGGTACCATGAGGCGGATCTCGAGGGCGAGATCCATTGTTAGTGGTGTCGAATTGTGGCATCCCGCAAAACCACTACTAGAAAATCGCGGTGTTTTTGTGCATTGCATCATCATGACCGCATGCTCATGTCACCATGCCACATTGCATTTGAGCATCGTCATCATCCTGCATGGTTTTTGTCTAAACTATTTTCGAAACGCCTAGTTTTGTTTTCTAACTATTCCCGTCTTTATTCAAATTAAAACCCGGGTCTCCGGATTATTTTGTTTCGTCTATCAACGGATTTCAAATGCCCCGTTTTAAATAATAAAACTTTTATTTTATTTTTAGGAGGCAGCCTTCCAGGCCCGAAAGCCCGGCCGGCCACCTCCAAGCCCTAAACTAAAACCTAGTCTAATCCCTAACCTACCCCACCCTAGCCTACCCAGCCCCTTCCACATCACCCCGACCAACCACAGCTTGCCACCTCACCGTTTCCTCCACCTCATCACTCGACACAGCCACCCTCACCAACCCCTCCACTCAACTCCTGCCACCTCACCCGCGCGGGCCCACCTTCCCCGGTGGACAACCACCGCGCGCTCTCCCCTGACCCACTCCCCACCGAACACCGCACGGCACCCCGCTCCTCTCGGTCAAACCCCGCCCTCCTCGCAGCGATTCTCGCATCCACCCCGTAACCCCCGGTCCCTTTTGGTCCCACGCGGCCCCGCTCCTGGCCCACCTCGACGTGCCCCCGTCCTCTCTCTCGCTCACGCCCGTTCCCCCTCGTCTTCGTTCTCACCAACCACCGCCACCAGGCGCTTCCATCGCCCGCCGCCAGGGACCCCTCCCCCTCGAGCTCGCCCCGGCCATGGCGCCCGGCGCCTCGGCGCTCCTCCTCTCGCGACCACCCCTGCGAGCCCGCCCTTCTGCGACCTCTCCCAAGAGCAGCAAGGCCCTCCTCCTCCTTCACCCGCCGCCGCCTGGCCTCGAGCCACCCTCCGCCTCGCCAGCGAGCCCCGCGGACGCTCCCTCCTCCTCGGGCCGACGCACGCCCCTCGCCATCATCCTCGACCCGAGCGCCTCACCGAGCGAGGCCGCCTCTGCTCGAACCGCGCCCCGCAGCGACTTCCGCGTCGCCTCACCCCGTCCTCCTCTACACCTCGCCGTCGCCGCCCAGGTCCAACCCCGCCGCCAGGACCGCCCCTCCGTCTGCAGCAGAGCGCCGCGCCGCCTCCCTGGAGCCGTCCCCGCCTGGCTCCTCCTCGTCGGGCGCCCGTGGCCCTCTCCACCGGACCCTAGCTTCCCTGCACCCTCCCGTCCGCGTCGGCCTCCAGCGCCATCTCTCCGTTCGAGCCGCCCCCGATGCCAACCTCCTAGACCCCGCTGCCTCCTCTCCTCCGGCCAGCGTCCGCCGGCCGCGGCACACGTCGCCGCCCCTCTCGAGTCTCATCGTGCCTCCCCCTCCTCAAGCTCTGCAACCGGCCGCTGCCTACCGTCCCTCCCCGCGAGCTCCCCACTCCGCCCTCTGCAAGGTCGCCCCGACACCACCTATGGTCACTGCTGCGCCGCGTCGTCTATCTTCGTCGGCCTCCTCCCGTCTGCGAGCCCGTGCACCGCCAGTACCCTCGTCCGCTTGTCGCACGCCTCCTCTACCCGTGCTACTGTACCGAGGGCCGCACGTCCTCTGCATATTTTGGTGCTGCTGCATGCTCGCAAGGTGTTCGGGTCAATGCCCGGACGAGACACGGCCTTCTCGCTTTGTTCCACCCATTTGGTGAATGTCTGCTACAGTGTGTACCCAATAAAAGACTACTGCAAGCCCCTTGAAGCCGACAAGTTCATCACCATGTTCTCCTACAGGGAAACCCCGATGCCTTCGGCACGAAACATCGAGGACGCCGTCATGGAAATCGAAGGGCCCTGCTCTTGGAATCCGAAGACCGAACCCGAACCCCGACCCCTCGGAACACCAAGATCGTCGACCCCTATGTGTGACCCTCTTTTCCGTGACCTATATTTTATAAATAATACTACTTGTTGCATATAAAATTGCCATGCTTGCATACATATTGTCATGTGGTTTGGGGCCTTATGCCGATTCACCATATAATTAAATATGGAGGCCATATGCGGGCGAATCTAGTCTTATATTGGTCCCATTTAAATTTGTGTAGCGAACCGGTGCTATCTTTTGCCATGTTAAGACAACATTTAAATTGCGGGGCATCTAAACAACATGAACCATCCAATAAATTTCGGGACCCCGGTTCCGCTTAATATTGCCTAATTGCTTCGCATCTTTGCCATGTCATACATCATACATGCATCATGCCCGATTTTCTACCGTAGTATTAAATAGTGCATCCGGTGTTTCTTCTAGTGTTTTGCTTCTTCGCGGATTAGGCCGATGAGTTGAAGCGAGTGTCGACCCGATCTTCGGATGAACCTTCGGCAATGTTTTCAGGCGAGCATCTCCCCCTTTCTACCTATCTTACTTTTATAGTATTTATTCCCTCCTGTTGATCTATTGATATCTGTGTTGCGATGCTCTAGTTTCCGTACCCGTGATATCCCTTGAGGCCTTATATTGCCTTGGACACATCCTATTACCTGTTGTTTGGTAGATAGTTGGACTTGCGCGTCGTAGTCGCTTGCTCAAGTGCTGTTGCGTGTCGTCAAGTACCACTGTTGTTGGAGTATTGACGCATGTTTAATGTTGGAGATGATCAAGACTTTAATTATTGTTTAATAACTAAAATTGAAAGTAGGTAAATGCAGAGGCACCGGTGGGTAACAGACAATATTTGGTTTTTAACCGCTCACTGGTGTCCCGTAGGACCCCGAGTTCTTGACACCTGTTCCGAGATCGAGCGCGCTAACCACAGGTGGGGTGTGTGGGCACCCCCATCGATTTAGTACCTGATTCCAAGTACTGTACTGGGGGCCACAAGTAGTTTGGGGCTTTATTACTATCCTGTACTTATGCCATGCTTTACTGCTTTATTTACGATTGTGCGAGGAGCACCTGTACTGTTTAGAATCGTGACACGTTTTCGCTGTATCGACAAGCCCAGTCACACTTTCGGGTTCCCAGTCGTTTACAGCCGTCTACACAAACCCTGAGTCCGTCTCGGAGACCGGCCGACTTCGTTGCGGGTAGCTTAGTGGGGTGGCCCCCATGTACTTGCTTTGGGTCTAGGAAACGTCGTGTCCGAAACCCCGTCGACATACCGTTGGGTGTATGTTTTGTGATCTTGTACCTACCTGATCTGAAAACAAGGGTGTAGGTGCGTGTGGAAACTTTGGTGCACCCCTGCAGGGTTTAATCTTTTCGAGAAGCCGTGTCCGCGGTTATGGACGACTTGGAGCACAGTTCTCGATCATAGACAACTATAACTAAAGTTTACTGTTATAATTTGACTTGTATCCGATATGACTAGTAATCAGCTTCACTACAACGGAATGGCTAAATAAAAGTACCAACAACTGCTGGGTTTGGGATATCTCATGCTAATTGAATCTGACTAGTAAGTGTTGCAACTACAATGAAATGGTTAAATAAAAGTGCCCACTGCTTATTATATCAGGATGACTATCTATACCTGACTAGTAATTGCCGCAACTATAACGGAACGAATAAAACTGCCAACTGTGTGAGTTTCTCGGTTGACTTCCTCATTTGGTATCGAGGGGGAAATTCCAGGATGGGTATGCTTGGTGATAGTTAAAGGTTGGATCCGAATAGGTCTTTCTTATCTCTATCTGATAGTCGCCAGTTATATTGAGTCTCTATAGGTTGTTTAGTGCATGCTGCGCTGCCGCTTCAGTCCACCATACCTATGTAAGCGAGGACCGCCGAATTCTAGTCTCGCCATGTACTGGCCTCAGAACTGACCGCTCTCTTTTTCCTTTGCCCTTTGTCGGCACCCCTTTTGTGTAAGCAGGTTTCGAGATCGACGTCGTTAGCAGGGTTACCCTTCCGGCTTGGCCTGGGCAGGGTTATGGACGCCTTTGGTTATTCTTCAGGGCTCTTAGCTCAATTTGCATCTTGTCCGTACTCGGACGCTGTATCGTTTTCAAGGTGATTTGGATCTTTGTACTGTATATCTGTATTCTTGACTCATTGAGTCGTCATTGTATATATCTGTTCTGTGGGTTCCATCGTGGACTATTGTGTAATGATATTACTTCGTTTTCCACCCGCACGAAAGTGCCTGGTGGGCACCTTTGAATCGTTTCTATGCGGGTTTGGCGGGTTTCGCTAAAAAACTTGCATAGGGCCGATTCTAAGGGTGTTACACAGGGGAATACCCATAATGTTGAAACTGTGATGGCTGCTGGAGCGGCTCCAAACTCGGCTCAAGACCCACCTGCACCTGATCCTGGTTCTTCTTCTTCTTCCGCTTCGGCACCTGCGTATTTCCATATCCGACCCTGGCCGCAAACTTTTGCGGCGCCACCCCCTGCTGGATCATTGGTGCCCCACCCGATGGATGGCCGCTATACGGCGGCTGGAGTGGCTGCAAGGCGAACTGAGGCTGCGGCACCGGGAAGTAAGCACCCTGGGGCGACAGAAACAGTAGCGCCATACCTTGACTGATTCGAGTCGGAGGCGGCATCCCGGGCGGCCCGGAGAATGATGGTGGCCCATGGCCAAAAGAAGGCGTCGCAGACGAAGGCGACACAGCATGTCCAGGGCCCTGCCCCAGGAAATTACCGGTGGTGGGGTGCGCTGATGCTGTCCCGATCCCGGCAGACTGCTGTGGCTCCAACACCTGGCCGCGAGGGGGAGCCGACGATCCCGTCGGCTGAGATGGAGCGCAGGGAGCCGGAGCACGAGGGACCGCAGCACCCGTCGGCGGAGCAGCGGCGCGTTGCGGCGGCACGACCATGAAGTCAGATCCGAGCAAGGCCTGGGCGAACGAGCGCGATGGACGCTTGGACGAAGGCTGCGACGTAGTCTAAGCTAAACCCGCAATTCAAGTAAAATGGCAACACATGTTCAAAAGGGGATTGACAATGAGAAGACATCCTAGCACCAACCTGACCTTGTCAAAATCAAATTTGAGCAGCAAATAGAATACCAATTGGAATAAAAATAATATTTCAATTTAATTTTATAATATTTTTCAAGAGTTAGAAAATCTCTACAATCAATGTATTTGCTAAATAAAGTGATTTATTGCTTCCTACCTGAACTTGTGGACATGCTCCAGATATTTTTAAGTTAATTGGCAGACACTATCTAATTTGATGTATGGTATCATGGATAAAACACTTAGGGAATGAAAACATGTGTATTGGATAGTTCAAGTCGAAACACGGAACCTAAAGAATCAGACATTTACAGGGGCCGATGGTTATGATGGACCTGGAATTCCACTACTCATAGCTGCGGCTTGCAAATACTAATTCTTGCTAGGATCGAGAATAATGCTTAGATTAAGTAAGGTTTGAAATAGCAAAGGTAAGATGCCACCATATTTTCTAATTACACATACGCAGTAAGTCCTCTTGATATATGCATGTTCTATCCATCTCTAAATTATTTTGTAAGCACACAAGCTACTATCCACGTCAATCAGGAAACCAACCATCCCAGCTATCCATATTTCTAGCATCCACTAGTTCTCTACGTTCATTATCAAGTGTAACATCTAAATATGAATACCTGGGAGTAAGCTACTCCCTCCGTTAGGGATTAAAAGGCCCATGAGCTTTTTAAAAATGTTAGGAATTATAAGTCATCTCCTATTTATTAGTCTCTCTTCTCCAATGCATGTTCTTCTTTTTCTCTATCTTCTCTCATGCATGTGTAACTATTGGTGCATATAGTAATCAAGAGGGTGAGTTATTGATTTTCTTAATCCTATCAAAATGGTCCATAGGCCTTATAATCCCTAACAGAGAGAGTACATAAAAGATGACCAACCATGAGACTGGATGGGACAGATCGAGGTGCATGGAGTTGGCGCAGCATGGCCATCCAGTGTGGAAGTCGTCAGACAAGATGGCCAACAGTCGGCTTGAATTTGAATGTCTTCAGATGTAAGTCATTGTATTGTAGCTTAATTTGGTCCGATCTGTTTTACGTGGAAACCTCTCAACTTGAGAGAAAAAAACCACGGGCTGAAGTCATCTAAATCTTTTTCCACTATTATCAAGGGATACAACTTATTTTTCTCTAGAGAGCACTAGAGGATCTCATACATCAAGATACATATGAATCTTGGATGCCAATAACAAGATTTGGGGCACAAAAGCTGGGGATCAGAGCAATCTCACTAAAAATGGTGGAAAAATAGCTTGAAGGAGATAAGATAGTAGATCCGAGTCTTCACAACCTTGTGGGCAGAGCCCGGTGCTTGATTCAGTTTCTTTCTTCAACTTCTTATTTTTTCCCTTCTCTCTTGTTTTTTTCCAACCGAGGCTAACTTGGATTCTGTTAGTGCAGTGCAGAGGACGAATGTAATTGGTATTTATGCGATATCTATATATTCTCTTTATAAAAATGATAGTTTCAGGTATATCAAGGTATGGATCCATTAATTCAACAACTATTGTTTAATATTCATCAGAAAGTAGGATCCAAACAAATTGCACGGTAGATAAATGCTGTGGATAGGCCTAATACAATATTGAAAAGGATGGAGTACACGTAAGACTAATTCGTCCTATGCACTGCGATCCACTCAGCCATTAATTTCAAAAGCGTTGGGATCGACATTGGTTCCAATTAGTGGTTCACAGCATCACGGGCCAAGGAGACTAGCGAGCAATACAATGCATCTCACCAAATCAGATACGAGAGAAGCTTATCAGGATCCATGCAAGGTGGGACATGCTAATTTTTAGTAGTGAAGATGACATGCTACAAAAGGCTGAGTCACCTTTCATCTGGATAGAAGAGAGCGAAGATGAGGATGATATCTTCATACCGCCATCCGTTGGAAGCAATGCGAGAGCTGAGTGGGACAAGAGGCAGGAGAAGAAGAAACACTATAGGAAAGGTTCCCTACGCCGACGGCCGGCTGCCGTTGGCACAGCTTCAAATTGCCGTCGGCACAGGCTGTGCCGAAGGTGGCCGTCGGCGTAGCTCCCTCGGCGTACGTCCTCGTCGGCACAGCTCCGTGGCCGTCGGCATAGCCCCTCCCCCTTGCCACAGCGTCTTCCAGCGGGTCCCCGCGTGTCAGTCAACGACCGTCTTGGCTAACGGTTCAGCCTGGAGCTACGCCGACGGCTTGGCCGTCGGCACAGGAATGGAGCTACGCCGACGGACAGGCCGTCGGCATAGCCTAAAATATTTTTTATTTTTTTATTTTTTAAAATCTTTGAATTATTTGACTCCTTAATCTCCCGCTTTAATCATTTTAACACTATTTATAGTTAATAATTGATTAAATTGCAGTCTTACTCAAAGTTCCCGTTCGGTCACGCATCCTAGCACTACTCCAGCTCTAGCACGCTTAACTTTCTCGTTTCTTTAGAATCTCTTTCCGTAAAGTAATTTACTCATTGTTGTCAATACTATGATATTATTCCTATTAACACTTATATCATCATGTCATATGGTTGTATTTTTGAAATTACAAGCAATTATTTAAGTAAACAACAATAAATAAGTAAAAATATTATTGAATTCAAATAAAAATTTAATGATTTTATTTTTTTGTATTTTTTATTTAATATGGAATAATTAATATCTTTAAATCTGTAAATCGGAATGCGGCAAATAATATGTCTAAATTGATTATAAAAATGAGAGGAATCTAAATATGATATCAATATCAATTTATCACAAACTATGCCGTGATTCTTATCATAATTTCATTTGCCCGTTTAAAACGGCACGCATAAAGATTCTTAGCTCGGGACTGAGACTCGCTAAACTTGAAGTGGATATACGATGAAACAACATATTTTGAACCTAAAAATGATTTTTGTAAAAAATCATGAGCATCCGATCATGTACCTGTAGTTCATATCTAACCTACTTCCTGCCGATTCGGCAGGAATTGTCTTTTTCACCAGGGATAGACGGAAATGTTTGAAATCCCCGTGTTATGAAATTATCCATGTAAGATGGTCTAGTATTTTTGAAAAATGTGACGGTAGTATTTTGAATTAGCCATTTGGTGGTTGCTTCACAAAACCGTCCGTTTTTTGCACTCGGAAAATGGAAAACGGCTTTTTGGTGCGACGAAAAGGAAAACTTCCTCCTGAATCATTGTTCGCCATCTCATGATGCACACTTATGCATAATATGGACACATTATCACAAACTATGCATTCATTCTAGCCATAACATTGGTCATTTGACCCGAAAGTCAAGAAACATCGAACGAGATAGGTCATTTTGTGAAGGTTTTTTTAAGACATAATCAATATACCAAGTTTGATATTTTTCCTTCTAACTATGTCACATAATATGACACCACGCGAAGGTTTCACATTGTTTGGATCGTTTTTGAATTTATGATGTTCGTTTTAAACCATCGTTAAACTTTGTCGAAGGGCGGACATGAAGATTCTTAGCTCGGGGCTAAGACTCGCTAAACTTGAAGTGGATCTATGATGAAACAACATATTTTGAACCTAAAAATGATTTTTGTAAAAAATCATGAGCATCCGATCATGTACATGTAGTTCATATCTGACCCACTTCCTGCCGATTCGGCAGGAATTTGTCTTTTTTACCAGGGATAGAAGGAAATGTTTAAGATCCCCGTGTTATGAAATTATCCATGTAAGGTGGTCTAGTATTTTTGAAAAATGTGACGGTAGCATTTTGAATTAGCCATTTGGTGGTTGCTTCACAAAACCGTCAGTTTTTTGCACTCGGTAGTGGAAAACGGCTTTTTGGTGCGACGAAAAAGAAAACTTCCTCCTGAAACATTGTTCGCCATCCCATGATGCATACTTATGCATAACATGGACACATTATCACAAACTATGCCTTTATTCTAGCCATAACATTGGTCATGTGACCCGAAAGTCAAGAAACATCGAACGAGATAGGTCATTTTGTGAAGGTTTTTTTGAGACATAATCAATATACCAAGTTTGATATTTTTCCTTCTAACTATGTCACATAATATGATATCACGCGAAGGTTTCACGTTGTTTGGATCGTTTTTGAATTTATGATGCCCGTTTTAAACCATCGTTAAACTTTGTCGAAGGGCGGACATGAAGATTCTTAGCTCGGGGCTGAGACTCGCTAAACTTGAAGTGGATCTATGATGAAACAACATATTTTGAACCTAAAAATGATTTTTGTAAAAAATCATGAGCATCCGATCATGTACATGTAGTTCATATCTGACCCACTTCCTACCGATTCGGCAGGAATTTGTGTTTTTCACCAGGGATAGACGGAAATGTTTAAGATCCCCATGTTATGAAATTATCCATGCAAGGTGGTCCAGTATTTTTGAAAAATGTGGCGGTAGCATTTTGAATTAGCCATTTGGTGGTTGCTTCACAAAACCGTCAGTTTTTTGCACTCGGTAATGGAAAACGGCTTTTTGGTGCGACGAAAAAGAAAACTTCCTCCTGAAACATTGTTCGCCATCCCATGATGCATACTTATGCATAACATGGACACATTATCACAAACTATGCCTTTATTCTATCCATAACATTGGTCATGTGACCCGAAAGTCAAGAAACATCGAACGAGATAGGTCATTTTGTGAAGGTTTTTTTGAGACATAATCAATATACCAAGTTTGATATTTTTTCTTCTAACTATGTCACATAATATGATATCACGCGAAGGTTTCACGTTGTTTGGATCGTTTTTAATTTATGATGCCCGTTTTAAACCATCGTTAAACTTTGTCGAAGGGCGGACATGAAGATTCTTAGCTCGGGGCTGAGACTCGCTAAACTTGAAGTGGATCTATGATGAAACAACATATTTTGAACCTAAAAATGATTTTTGTAAAAAATCATGAGCATCCGATCATGTACCTGTAGTTCATATCTGACCCACTTCCTACCGATTCGGCAGGAATTTGTCTTTTTCACGAGGGATAGACGGAAATGTTTAAGATCCCCGTGTTATGAAATTATCCATGTAAGGTGGTCCAGTATTTTTGAAAAATCTGATGGTAGCATTTTGAATTATCCATTTGGTGGTTGCTTCACAAAACCGTCAGTTTTTTGCACTCGGTAAATGGAAAACGGCTTTTTGGTGCAACGAAAAAAAAACTTCATCCTAAAACTTTGTTCTCCATCCCATGATGCATACTTATGCATAATATGGACACATTATCACAAACTATGCCTTCATTCTAGCCATAACATTGGTTATTTGACCCGAAAGTCAAGAAACCTCGAACGAGATAGGTCATTTTGTGAAGGTTTTTTTGAGACATAATCAATATACCAAGTTTGATATTTTTCCTTCTAACTATGTCACATAATATGACACCACGCGAAGGTTTCATGTTGTTTGGATCGTTTTTGAATTTATGATGCCCGTTTTAAACTATCGTTAAACTTTGTCGAAGGGCGGACATGAAGATTCTTAGCTTGGGGTTGAGACTCTCTAAACTTGAAGTGGATCTATGATGAAACAACATATTTTGAACCTAAAAATTATTTTTGTAAAAAATCATGAACATCCAATCATGTACCTGTAGTTCATATCTGACCCACTTCCTACCGATTCGGCAGGAATTTGTCTTTTTCATCAGGGATAGACGGAAATGTTTGAGATCCCCCTGTTATGACATTATCCATGTAAGGTGGTCTAGTATTTTTGAAAAATGTGACGGTAGCATTTTGAATTAGCCATTTGGTGGTTGCTTCACAAAACCGTCAGTTTTTCGCTCTCGGAAAATGGAAAACGGCTTTTTGGTGCGACGAAAAGGAAAACTTCCTCCTGAATCATTGTTCGCCATCTCATGATGCACACTTATGCATAATATGGACATATTATCACAAACTATGCATTCATTCTAGCCATAACATTGGTCATTTGACCCGAAAGTCAAGAAACATCGAACGAGATAGGTCATTTTGTGAAGGTTTTTTTAAGACATAATCAATATACCAAGTTTGATATTTTTCCTTCTAACTATGTCACATAATATAACACCACGCGAAGGTTTCACGTTGTTTGGATCGTTTTTGAATTTATGATGTCCGTTTTAAACCATCGTTAAACTTTGTCGAAGGGCGGACATGAAGATTCTTAGCTCGCGGCTAAGACTCGCTAAACTTGAAGTGGATCTATGATGAAACAACATATTTTGAATCTAAAAATTATTTTTGTAAAAAATCATGAGCATCCGATCATGTACATGTAGTTCATATCTGACCCACTTCCTGCCGATTCGGCAGGAATTTGTCTTTTTTACCAAGGATAGACGGAAATGTTTAAGATCCCCGTGTTATGACATTATCCATGTAAGGTGGTCTAGTATTTTTGAAAAATATGACGGTAGCATTTTGAATTAGCCATTTGGTGGTTGCTTCACAAAACCGTCAGTTTTTCGCACTCGGAAAATGGAAAACGGCTTTTTGGTGCGATGAAAAGGAAAACTTCCTCCTGAAACATTGTTCGCCATCCCATGATGCATACTTATGCATAATATGGACACATTATCACAAACTATGCTTTCATTCTAGCCATAACATTGGTCATTTGCCCCAAAAGTCAAGAAACCTCGAACGAGATAGGTCATTTTGTGAAGGTTGTTTTGAGACATAATCAATATACCAAGTTTGATATTTTTCCTTCTAACTATGTCACATAATATGACACCACGTGAAGGTTTCATGTTGTTTGGATCGTTTTTTAATTTATAATGCCCGTTTTAAACCATCGTTATACTTTGTCGAAGGGCGGACATGAAGATTCTTAGCTCGGGGCTGAGACTCGCTAAACTTGAAGTGGATCTATGATGAAACAACATATTTTGAACCTAAAAATGATTTTTGTAAAAAATCATGAGCATCCGGTAATGTACCTGTAGTTCATATCAGACTCACTTCCTACCGATTCGGCAGGAATTTGTCTTTTTCACGAGGGATAGACGGAAATGTTTAAGATCCCCGTGTTATGAAATTATCCATGTAAGCTGGTCTAGTATTTTTGAAAAATGTGATGGTAGCATTTTGAATTAGCCATTTGGTGGTTGCTTCACAAAACCGTTAGTTTTTTGCATTCGGAAAATGGAAAACGGATTTTTGGTACGACGAAAATGAAAACTTCCTCCAGAAATATTGTTCGCCATCCCATGATACGCACTTATGCACAATATGGACACATTATCACAAACTATGCCTTCATTCTAGCCATAACTTTGGTCATTTGACCCGAAAGCCAAGAAACCTCGAACGAGATAGATCATTTTGTGAAGGTTTTTTGAGACATAATCAATATACGAAGTTTGATATTTTTCCTTCTAACTATGTCACATAATATGAAACCACGCGAAGGTTTCACGTTGTTTGGATCGTTTTTGAATTTATAATGCCCGTTTTAAACTATATATAATGTTTTATGTTTCACTTATTTTTTTATAAATGTGTAATATTTGAGTGTAGATAGATAGGTCTTATTTTTCTGCAAATTTTGATATATTATTTGTATTTTTCTGAACTAGAATGATTTAGTTATGATTTTTCAAAAAATAATGAGATAAAAGGAAAGAGCTGTGCCGACGGCCAGGCCGTCGGCACAGCCTGTCTGCCTAACGCCGTTTCCGTCGCCGTGTCTAAACTAGGGCTACGCCGAGGGTTGTACCTATGCCGAGGGCCACCGTCAGCACAACCCTCTGTACTACGCCGACGGCCACGCTACGCCGACGGCTACCCTCGGCACCGTCACCTACACCGACGGCCGTCCCTACGCCGACGGCCAGGCTGGTCAGCTGGCCAGGGAAGGTAGCTACGCCGACGTCCCCGACATTTGGCCGTCGGCGTAGCCGGCCGGCCGTCGACACCTTCGTTCTTTCCTGTAGTGAAAGCGCAGGCAAAGAAGAGCAATGACAAGAAGAGCAAGGGCGAGGCATCGTCGAAGGGTAAGGGAAAGACATCGTGCTATGGATAGAGAGAGCTCTTATGTATGTACCGCAAGTTATGTTAAACTGTGTCGCAAGCTATGTTGAAGTGTTTGTCGAATAAAATCGTGAAATAATATAAAGATGTCTTATACATAGATAGATATATGTCTCATACATAGATAGATATCACGGGTGTCTCATACATTCATAGATAGACATGTCTCGTATATATAGATAGCACAATTTTAAATACTCTATAATTATAGCAACAACACCAACATTATCGTTTTTGTTCTCATCTGGCTTACCCGCCTTCCCTCTTTCCATGAATCCTCTGGCATAACTAGAGGGGATTTTGTTCTAATGCCGCCGCGACAGCCCGCCATCCAGGTGCACCGCCAACCAATTCATCCGATTCGAATTCTCCAATAAAGGAAGAGAGATGGAAGAGGGAAGGGAGGCCTCCTGTTCATCGCAGATGGTGGCGCCGCCTCCGCTACCATGCATGCCATGGCGCCGCTGTTAGAATTGCCCGACTTGTACGCTTCAATACTTCGAGTGCTTTCCGACAGTATACGCACGTACAAGCAAATCTCCGACGAGACGATTTCCGGCGAGACGGACAAGTGCACACGTACGTAGCTAGCCTAGCTAGATTACTTTCCTAGCTAACAGCTCACGCACACAACACGAATCGCTTGAACGCACACAGAATCAATTAGATAGCTAAACGCACATATCGTGCGTCTTCTTTCTTTATTTCTCTGATAGCTCACGGTGGTGTTTTTACAGGGGCCTTACACACGTATATATAGCAGATTTAGTATAGCTAACCTAGTAGGATTAGGACATCTAATTCCTACTCTATTCGGCTACCCGTGTCTACTCGGATACGTACCCCGTACTACGACGTGCTTATTCCTAACAATCACCCCCTAAGCACGACGTGCTCTCTTCTACACCGACCTGGATTCCAAATACGCCAGCTACTTCGCGTAGGCGTTACTGTTGGCTTTACTTTCGCCACTTCAACCATCATCTTCGACAGTGCTTTCGTCGTCTCTTGTGGCACCCATGTCGCCGTCTTTGCTCTTGTCGGCTTCTCCATGGCTTCACGCCGACAGTCCTTTTTGTCCTCGCCCTGAGACATTATACTTGGTTCGATGAAGTACTTTCTCATCGATGCCTCGCATATTTGATCTACTACTTGCCGGTGCTCTTGGATGCAATAGAACAAATAAGTAGGAGGTAACTCAAATTGGTTTTCTTCTAACTTCTCTATACCACGTGAAAAGCCTTTTGATGGATCTGCACCCTCTATTGTTGGGTCTCCTCCATCTATATGGCCACCAATCCACACTCTTGGACCATCGCCTTCTGGCCTTGCTGGCCTATTTGCTGGGCTCACTTCAACTCCCCCTCCTCCTCTAATTTTTGGGCAAACAAGTGCAGGTATCGCTGCGCATGCATCTGTACATCCTTCCAGTTCCGTATCTTCTGGCCACAGACTAGCCTTTTCTTCAAACTCTTTGTCTTCTGGGAGAATCCCTAGTGCTTCTGGCCTGGTGTCCACGCTTGGAGCTGCCCCTAGGCCTTCAATGTCTTCTGGGCCCGAACTTGCTGACAAGGATAAGCTCGATTGATCCATATTTTCTTCATACCCAAGATCCCACGTGACGTGAAAAGTTGAATATTCCGGTTCGTTGTAGCCCCAATTCCATGACTTGTCTTCCTCAAAGATTACGTCTCCCTTGAAAACCACCTTATTGGTATAAGGATTGCACAAGCGGTATGTCTTTGAGCCTTCATAGCCTGTCATGATCATTGGAATACGTTGCTCCGCCAATTCCGCCTTTACATGCGCCACACATCCAAAAGTACGAAGATGATCAACCGAGGGCTTCCATCCGTACCATGCTTCGTACGGTGTTGTACCAACTCCACTCTCAGTAGATTCCATGTTCAGCAAATACACAGCCGTATTGACTGCCTCACCCCAGAATTTTCCTGGCAAGCCTTTACTCTTCATCATGCTTCGTGCCATGGTCAACACAGTTTGATGCAGCTCACCCCCCTCATCAATGCGTAGGGCTCTTATCTTTGCCTCCACCTTGAACTCTTCGGCTTCCTTGATCTTCTCGAATGCTTGTTGAGCTTGATCCTTACTTTTCAGCAACACAATCCACATGTATTTACTATGATCATCCACCACAAGCATGAAGAACTTACTGCCAAACGGAATTGCAGGTGAGATTCCAACGCATAGATCGCCATGAACAAGTTCCGAGGCTTCACTTGCCTCAAACGTGGCTTCACATGGGAACGGGGCACTTTGTTCCTCATGATGCACACACGGTAGATCGTGATCCACTTGCGCCACAATCTCCATAGCCGGTGATGGAGGATCCTCCTCATCCTTCAACTCAGTTACTTCGAGCATCAGCATCATCGGTCCATCATCTCCTTCCTGGGCGATGAGAGCCCTCTCCTTTTCCTTTGGTGGTTCTCGGCAATCAGACTTGAAGTGACCAAGCTTGCCGCAGTTGTGACACCTTACTTTCTTTATGTCAAACTTCCTCCGCGGCGGGGCGTCATCTTCGTCCTCCTGCCCTGCGATGTACTTTTTCGCTGGACGTTGCTTCTCCTTGCCGCTCGTGGAGCCTCCTTGCTTTTCTTTTGAAAGAGTCATCCACTGCTGCTTTGTGAGCATCAGGTGCTCAACCTGTTCTGGATCACCGAAGCTGATCCGGATTCTCTCATCGTGTGCCTTGAATCTTCCGACGAGATCCTCAACCGTTAATGTATTCAGGTCGAGACATTGTTCGATCGATGTAACGATCTGCATGTAGCGCGCCGGCGCCGCACGCAGGAACCTTCTGACGTTCTTGATCTCATCCAATTTCTCGCCATATCCCCTGATTGCATTGACAAGGGTAACGAAACGGGCGGCAAACTGATCAACCGTCTCGCTCTCCTCCATCTTCAGATCTTCATAGCTTTTTGTCAAAGTTTGAAGATGCGCTTCCTTCACGCGAGCATGACCTTGGTGCAAGATCTTGATCGTCTCCCATGCATCCTTCGCCGATTTCTTTCCGACGAGGTGCTGCATCACGTCCTTCGGCACGACGGAGTAGAGCGCCGTTAACGCTTGGCGATCCTTCCGGTACTTCGCGCCTCCCTTGACGTACTCGTTGCCTCCTGGATCGACGGCCTCCCAAACCTCCTGAGCCTCCATGGCCACCTCCATGTTGAGAGCCCATAGCCCGTAGTCCTTGCGATCGAGGCGCGGATACAAAGCCGCCCCCACCGTCTCTGTCACCGGTGCCGATGCCGAGTTGTCGCCAAACTTCACCATCGCCATGACCTCCTAGTACTTTCAGCAGATCACGGACGACAACCTTGGCTCTGATACCAATTGTTAGAATCGCCCGACTTGTACGCTTCAATACTTCGAGTGCTTTCCGACAGTATACGCATGTACAAGCAAATCTCCGACGAGACGATTTCCGGCGAGACGGACAAGTGCACACGTACGTAGCTAGCCTAGCTAGATTACTTTCCTAGCTGACAGCTCACGCACACAACACTAATCGCTTGAACGCACACAGAATCAATTAGATAGCTAAACGCATATATCGTGCGTCTTCTTTCTTTATTTCTCTGATAGCTCACGGTGGTGTTTTTACAGGGGCCTTACACACGTATATATAGCAGATTTAGTATAGCTAACCTAGTAGGATTAGGACATCTAACTCCTACTCTATTCGACTACCCGTATCTACTCGGATACGTACCCGTACTACGACGTGCTTATTCCTAACAGCCGCTCCTCAAACCTGAACTCAGTGTCGCCGGCCGTACGTACGTAGCACCAGTACAGAATCTAACAAACCTACACCAGGAAACTAACTAACCTCCGTCCGCGCGCGCGCAGCCAAACAGCAGCCTAACAGATCCAGCACCAAACGCGCCTGGAGGAGGAGCAAAGCACGCAGGAGCCGGCCTGCTTTTACAATCCATCATCATCGCCTCGCCGCCGCCGCCATGGCGCAACAAATGAAGTACTGCTCCACAAACTCGCGCTCCGCCTCCTTCTCCCGGCTGCTCCTCCACCAACTCCACCACCACCGGAACAAGAATCAGGCGCCCTCGCTGCTGCCGCCGACCCATCGGCACAACCGCCACGTCCACACAGCTACCCCACGGCGATCACTGTCATCGGAGACCCTGCTGGACTCCGTCCGAGGGCTATTCTTCCTCCATCATCGTCGGCCGCCTCTACATCCCTCTACTCCGCGCATCCCGCCGCCGCCGCTCCATTGGGCCCGCCGGTGGTATCGCAAGGCGTGGAAGTTCTCCGTGGCGGCGTGCGCTGCGGCGGTCGCCACCGTCGCCGCGCTCAGCCACAAGGAGACCGTGCCATACACCTGCCGCGCCCACCTGGTCATCCTCTCCCCATCCAATGACCGGAAGTTTGCCGAATTTTGCTTCAACCACGTAGTAA
The DNA here is from genome assembly GCA_916181665.1 of Avena sativa. NCBI lineage: Eukaryota > Viridiplantae > Streptophyta > Magnoliopsida > Poales > Poaceae > Avena > Avena sativa. The sequence goes on along the minus strand of OV702300.1, from coordinate 10,379,740 downwards.
AGGAGAATCTCGGCGACAAGATTCTCGATGATTGTGACGCTGACACCGTCCGCGTCCGTCTCATCGCAGCCGATATCATCCGTGCAGTCCACCATGCCTTCCCGACCAATGACAATGCCATGGGCTCCGACGTGGTGTGGGTCAGCAAGAAGGGGAAGGCGGCGCCGCCGCCGCAGACGGGACATCTTCACCACCTCGATTGGGAAGTGATCGTCGTCGGAAATGATCGTCACCAAGCATACGCCTTGCCCGGCGGCAAGATTGTAGTCCACACCGGATGCCTCAAGGATTTCAACACCGATGCTGAGATTGCCGCCATTATTGCGCACGAGGTAAGTATCGTACGTAGGTTTTTCATTATTGGATCGACGCGTTAATTAGGTGCGTCCTATTTGTGAGCAATGATGATTTCAGATCATTCCGTAGGTCGCGCACATTGTTGCAAGGCATTTCACGGAGTTCACCAAGGTAGCGCTGTTAATTCCGACACTTCACAAACTGTTGCCCTTCTCACGAAGGTATGTTAATTCACCTTCGCATTTCATGTACGGATGCACCTCGTTAAGGATTCTGCTATGATTCTGCTATGTGGACCCCTTTGCCCCATCTTAATTAGGCATTGCTCCTTTGAAATACTCTCTTTGTTTTATAATATAAGATGTTTTAATTTTATGAAATAAGTGTATTTAGACCTCTTTTATAGTGTGTATGTTCGTCGAAAAAAACTACAAACCTACACACTAAAAGAGGTCTAGATATAATCCTTTCACTAAGCTAAAACATCTTATATTATAAAATGGAGGGAGTATATCTTATTTATGATTTATATCACAGCAATTATTATCTTATAAGAACTCCCTCCGTTATCCACGTGTGCAATCGTTTCATGTTAGATTCTATCTTTCTACGTATACATATTGTAGGAGAGAGATGGAGGCTGACCTCATCGGGATGATGCTACTGGCCACCGCCGGTTATGATCCACGTGTAGCCCCAAGGTTATACCAGAAGCTCGGAGATATCGAAGGAGATTCGGCATGGAAAGATTACTTCGGCTCTCATCCTTCATGTAAGAAAAGAGCTCGCCTCTTGTCAGAGGCCAATGCCATGGAGGACGCATTAGAATCGTACTACAAGCAAGTACATGTCAGGGACGGCGTGAACTGACGTTTTATTTCAACGGCAGGTTCGTGGAGACTCTTATTTAGCTGTCGATATGCCTAGTTTTTCCTTCGTTTGAATCTATGTTCCATGTGTGTTTCACTTTTTGTTTCTTCAATGGATGTACTTTTGTGGAGGCGATGGAGGTGTCTTGTGAAAGACGAGGTAGCTTGTAGCTTTTTGCCCATCTCGTCCTAGGAAAATTGGACCAACGGCTGAGAACGGATTTCCCGCACATTTTTTGGAGATTCGTGCAAAGTCAACACTACTTTATTATTGTCGTACCAAGACCAAGCATCCAACCAACCACAAGTATCTTGGTAAAAATCGTCTAAAGGGTTCAAATCTTTAAAATTCGTTTAGAATGTTACTGCGAAATAAGAGTCTCCAAGAACTTTCCACGGTCACAAGGAAAATGTCAGTCAGGGTCATTCCCTGGTGCAAACTTGTGTGTGGTACAGTTTCAACGCCTTGTTCATGATCTCGTCTTGCGATAAAAGCCATGATCCTGTCTTTCCTGAAGGGTGCGAGCCGATGTAATCATTCCATGGCGAGTCTCTCCCCAGCTTCTGGTAGACACCAGGGGCTACGCGTGGATCAAAACCGGCGGCAGCAAGTAGCATGACTCCGATGTGGTCAGCCTCTATCTCTCTCCTTGAAACACGCAAGTGAAGCACATGAGCTGGGTGATAAGTAGTATATATTACCTTCTCTAATTCAAAATGTATTTTTTAGGACATAGCTGTAGTCTTCGAGATGAGATGGTACTTGTACTATCAATTGTCTATGCAAACCGTACTGTATCTAGAATTTGTACCAAATACTACATTATTTTGCATAAAAGAGACTTTTTTTTGAATGTCCATAACTTTATAGCTAGTACTCCCACGCAGATGAAGGGGTAACTAGTCTATATATGTGGTTAATTTGGCCAATTAAGTGGCAAAGTTAGTTCAATTTTCATTTGAAATGTAACGTAAGCGAAAAGTGAGATGCGGGAGTGGTGGATTAGTATACCTTCATGAGAAAGGAAGTAGTTTCGCGAGGAACGGAAAAAAGTACTCCGTGATCGTAGGGAGCTCAAAAGCATGCCTTGCGACTTCATGCCCGATCTACAGAGAAAATAACAACACAAGATTAATTATGACTTCAAGCTCAAATTCGTGTGAAGCAATAATAAGGAAGAAAAAACTTCCAAGGAAGAAAGCCTATACCTCGTGCGCAAGAACAGTGGCAATCTCGGCATCCGTGTGGAGAGAGTCAAGCAATCCGGTGTAGATCACAATCTTGCCACCGCACGTGGTGTACGCTCTGACACACTTGTTTCTGACGGTGAACACCTCCCAATTGAGCTCTTTGAGATGCATCGTGTGTGGCTGTGACGGCACGGCCGCCGCCTTTCGTCGACTCATATTCGGAACTAGGCCTGGGTCCTTCGTCAAAGAGGAGTGGCCGTCGTCGTCACGCGGTCTATCGGTAAGGAGGACGGTGTTGATGCCTCGGATGATATGATTGGCGATGAGACGGAGACGGGTAGTTTTGGGGTGAGACGGGTCAAGGATGTCTTGGCCGTGCATCTTCTTGATGCAGTCGACGGCCCGCTCACACTCATATGGCACGGCGGCTAAGACACGGTGGACACGATTGGTGTAGGGCACGATCTCCTGTTTCCCGAGCAGTTGGGAGGCGAGGTCCGGCGAGATGCTGAAGCAGCTGCACATGTCGGTCGCTAATGGTATATATTGTATATATGTGTCAGCATGTAGCGGCGGCCAGCAGCAGCGGCGTCGTTAGGTCAGTATAGGGTGCACGGGTACACGTACTTATTGACGAGAGGCCGCGCCCGATCGACTTTTTCCATGTAATAAAGGATTGGAAGTAGACTCGGATTCTCCTTTCGTTTCCGTACGTGTGTGTCAGCAGATCGAGTGGTAATTTGTGCCAACATCGGAGATCCATGTACATGTACGTCTCCGATCACTACTCGTCCTTTTGTATTTTGACGATTTACACTTTGATCGCTAGCTTCTCCCCTTAATAATTAATTTAAAAAGTGGCTGACCATTTTGTAGTCAATTCCAAATTGTAATGTTATTTCTCGATGTTGCCGCACCAAGACCATACATCCAACAAGCAAGAAGTATGTCGGTAAAAAAAATTCCCAAGGGTATAAATTAAATCTTCCAAAATCTAGTTACAAAGTTACCATGAAATAAGTGTCTCCAAGAACTTGCCATCATCACAAGGAAACCCTTAGTCGGGGCATTCCTTGGTGCAAACATGCCTGTGGTAAAGTTTCAAGGCTTCATTCATGATCTGATCCTCCGATAAAAGCCATGATCTTGTCTTGTAGGAAGGGTGAGAGGCGAAGTAGTCATTCCATGGCGAGTCTCCCTTGATCTCCCCTAGCTTGTTGTAGACGCCAGGGGCTACCCGTATTGCAAGAATAATGGCAATCTCGGCATCCGTGTTGAAAGCGTCAAGCAATCCCGTGTAGATTACAATCTTGCCAACCCACTTGATGTGCGTGTCGACGCGCTTGTTTCTGACGGTGAACACCTCCCAGTTGACCTCTCTGAGATGCCCTGTATGCGGCTGTGACGTCGTCGCCTTCCTCTGACTCCCATTCGGAACCGGGCCCGAGTCGTCCTTCAAAGGGGAGTGGTCGTTGCCGTTTTCACACGGGCTCTTAGTAAGGAGCACATGATGGATGACGCGGATGTTATCATCGGTGATGCGACGGACGCGGACAGTGGCAGGGTGAGACCATTTCGATTGGCCGTTGTGGGCGTAGGGAAAGTTTCAGGTCGATCTACTGCCTCTAAGCAACCTGCATAGATCTACACGGTCCAAGTCATGAACGAGGCGAACCACACCTTTTTTTGGTGGTCCGAGGTGGACTAATATGATCGATGTCTATAAGATGGACGCCCAGGAGAAGTTGGTATTTCATCCCTGTGAAGATCGCATAAGCTACTTCAACTAGCTATGCCCTGAATCATCAACAGACTCTGACGCTTCTTCAGATGACGAGATTCCTGCTCCTACCATTAGGTATGGCATGAATGTTGCTGATAATTCTTTTGAGGACTAGTAGTTAGTGCTATATACTTAGCTAGCTCAACTATATGTAATTGACTATAATAATGTGCTACTATATGTAGTTGACTGTATGAATATATCTTGTTGTGCTGTAAATATTCAATTGGATGCACCAGATTTTATTAAATTTTTGAAAACTCACTTGTGGCGCTCAAAATAATAGGAACACCAAAAATAGGTATGTAATGGTGACGGGGTCACTATTATGATATACAATGGTGGTGTTTGCCATAAACGCCACTACTAGATAAACTATTGGTGGTGTTCACTAAAGACGCCACCACTACTTCCTACCAGCAGCGGGAGATTAGTAGCGTGCGAATTCGACGCCACGAACCTCCTTTTTTGAACGCCGTCACTAGGCCTTTTCCTACTAGTGTGAAAAAATGTAGCAAACTATGTCACCAAAATCCAGGTCCAAATTCTTTGTTGGGTAAACTTTGATAGACAACTCATGTACTCACACATCGCTTAATCATATATATAAAAAATACATGTATTTCGCTTTAAATGTTTTTAGATGGTAATGTTATCTCACTGTTTCCGTGACAAGACTGTGCATGCAGACAACCACAAGTATCTTGGTTGTCTAAGGGTACAAATCTTCAAAAATTCAGCTACAAAGTTAAAATAAGAGTCCCAAGAACTTGCCATCACAAAGTTAAAATTTTAGTCGGGGCATTTCATTGGTGCAAACTTGTCTGTGGTATAGTTCCAGCGCCTCCTCCATGACCTTCCTCTGCGATAGAATCCGTGATCTTGTCTTCCATGAAGGGTGAGAGCCGAAGTAATCCTTCCATGGCGAGTCTCCGTAGATCTTCCCTAGTTTCTCGTAGACACCAGGCGCTACCCGTGGATCAAAACCGGCAGCAGCGAGTAGCATGATTCCGATGTGATCCGCCTCTATCTCTTTCCTACTAGAACGTAGGAGTGAAACACATGACTTGGGTGATATACCTCCTCCAATTCAAAATGTAAGACTTTTAGGACATAGCCGCGGTCATCAAGATGAGATTAACCGGCAAGCAAGCTAGTTTGATGTCCATTCGGAATGTAATGTATGCGAAAAGTGAGATGCAAAAGTGGATTAATATACCTTCGTGAGAAGGGAAGCATCTTTGCGAGGAGCGGAGTAAAGAACTCAACGATCTCAATGAGCTCTAAAACATGCCTTGCAACTTCATGCCCGATCTAAAAAAAAGAACATCACAAGTGAATGACTTCCAACCCGAGCTCAAAATGCAAACATGCATCGTCAAAAAATGAAAAAAAAAAGCCTACCTCGTGTGCAAGAATGCTGGCGATCTCGGCATCCGTGTTGAAAGAGCCAAGCAATCCGGTGTAGATTACAATCTTGCCACCCCACTTGATGTACGCACGGACGCGCTTGTTTCTAACGGTGAACACCTCCCAGTTGAGCTCTCTGAGATGCCCTGTATGCGGCTGTGACGGCGTCACCTTTCTCTGCGGAACCGGGCCTGAGTCGTCCTTCAAAGAGGAGTGGTCGTCGTTTTCACATGGGCTCTTAGTAAGGAGCACACGATGGATGCCGCGGATGATATCATCGGCGATGCGACGGAAGCGGACAGTGGCAGGGTGAGACGGGCCAAGGATGTTGTCTCCGTGCATCTTCTTGATATCGTTGACGACTAGCTCGCACTCATTCGGGAGGGCGAACACCCGGTGGACACGATTAGTGTAGGGGACAATCTCCTGGTTCCAGAGCACGTCGGAGGCGATGTCCGGCCGGTTGCAGTACCAGCGTCGGGCCGAAGGTGGGCTCCACAGATTAGAGGCCGGTGATAGAGGTGGAGACGGAAATGGACGATGATAGGCGGACGAGCACCGAGGGTCGGTGTGGATGTGGTGGTGGTACCGAGAAGGGGTCACCGGCGGGTGGGGAGGCTTGCAAGGGCGGAGGAGGACCCGGGAGAGGACGGAGCGCGAGTTCCTCAAGCAGCCGCTCATCATGTCGCTACGGCGGCCGGCGTTGTGTCGATCGGTCGATGGATTTATTATGCCCGGGGTAAACGGTACAGTGCACGTACTTGTAGTTGGCCGGCCGATGCACATACTGATTCACCTTACGTTTTCGTACACGTACAAAAATCGATGCACATACTGATTCGATGCACGTACGGATTCGAAACACACTCGGATTCAATTCACCTTACGATTTTCGTACACGTCAAAAATCGGCCCAGCCCGTGCATGCATGAGAGGAGGGCAGGTACGTACGTAGCCGATGAGAGGAGGACGGTGCACGTACAAATTAAATTCGATTCACATACCGATCAGTAGTACCATTTTCGTACACGTCACAATATGTCGGTCCAGCACGTGCAAGCATGCATGGGTGTTGGCTCATGCATGATGTAGCTGATGTTGAGACCAGACGATCGTGCACGTACGCACTAGTAGACGTGGATTCTCTTATGGTTATGCCTACGTACGTACCTGCCCCGCAGTACTTACGTCGAGTAAGACAAAAAAAAAAGTTACGCTTATACTCCTAGTCGTCGTCACGAAGTTGATGACTTAAAGGCCGGTCCCGTTTTCTTTTGTTTTAACCCGTTTACACTTTTGTCGGACAACTAATACAAAACTTAGTCTTAGTTGACCCACTAACACAAAACTTAGTCTTAGTTGACCCACTGACGACCAATAAGACACTAATTTTTCATGAAAAAACCCCACTCGCGAGCTCATCTCATCAAGATCCCAAGCAACCTTGGGCTTCTTGGACGGAGGATTCAGAGGGATGGCCCACACAGAAACTGCCGTCGTGGGTCTCCTGTGCAACGGCTCGTCCGGGGGTTGTGGATAGGGTCTTTGAGAAAAATCCTTGTCGGCTCAACCGGCACCAACGCGGTGCCGCCCGCGGGTGGCATCTTCCTTCCTGGAGGGCGTTGTGGCTACCCTTCATCCTCTCCCTCTGTGTGCTGGAGGAAACCCTAGGGCCAATCTCTGGTCCGGGCAGCAGCGGTTGCTTTCCCTCTTGAAGGTGTTTCTTGATACTTGACGAGTCAGGGCTAGGAGCGGTGTGGGCATTCTTTGGTGGGCGCAGCGGTTGCGGTCTTCCTCATCTAGTTGATCCGTCTTCATCTTTATTTCTTTTTGTTTTTCCCTTGTTTTAGTTCGCGGGTGTGTATTGCTGCCCTAGCATCTTGTATCATGTTGAGTCTCTACCTTTGGGCATTGTGCTGTCTGACCCAACAACGGTCTCACATGTATGCTTTATTTATAAAGGAGGACGAAAGCATGTTTCGACAAATAGTATGGGACCAGTACCGATATAATTTATTTGTTTTTGTTGGTTAGAGGACGCCCATTTGTTTTGCCGTCGAAAATATTTTTTTGGGTCCCTAACTCCGTGCCGATGAATTTCAGTCAGGAACTCACATCAACCAGCTCCTTCTCGATATCCATCACAACTTGATTTTGTCAAAATCTTGCCGTAATCCATCGCTGGAATCCAGATCGGAGGAGCAGTCACCTGGATGCAGACCTGATGTGCGACGAGCTGCAAGTAACCAACTGCTGGATTGATCGATTGGGCGTTGGTCTCGTCGCACAACCAGCCGACGGAGTGCCTCGCGCACCGCCGTCGGAGCATCTGGCGGGAAAAGAAAGAAGAAACGGTGGAAAAAGAATGGCGGGAGCATCTGGCGGGTTAGCCTATACCAGCTCAGGTACAATGATGTGCATGATTAATATAGGCTTTGACCTGGGTTAAAACTAGTCTGCTTCAGCCGAGCCGACTGGATCTCTGACATATAGTTGCTGCCGGCCAACAGGCCTTTTGGTCCCGCCAAAGCCGACACAGATCTTTTGGTCGGGCCCGAGTCAGTCCGCGTGACACCGATTGGGTGCTAGTTTTAAAAATGTTTAGTTTTGCGTATTGTTTTCGAAATTAATTAAAAAATGTATTATTTAGAAAAAAATAGCATTGAAACTGTAGTAGTACGAACAAGTCCGCAAAAGGCCGGCTCACGGCAATTCTCCTGACCCACGGGCCGTAGTAGGGCCTCTGCGAATCCGGCCTATACAGCCCATGAGACCGATAGAAACTTCCTGCTCTTCCCGACCTGCGCCGCGCCGCAACCGCCTCGGCGGCTGGGCTTCCCCCTTCTTCTCCGGTCTCTTTCCTCCGCCACCATTAGCCTCTCCCCTCCGTCCTCCCCACCTCCGTGCGCCGCTTCCGCACGCAGCCCTGCCCCTATCCCGCCCACACACCTACCCTTCCTAATGGCAGACGAGCGACCAGCATCAGTTCCCGCCGCCGCCGCCGCCGCCGAGCCGGAGGAGGGGAATGAGGAGGACGCGCTGCTGGAGCGCGCGCAGGCCGTGATGGCGCGGGTCGTCCAGCAGGAGGGCGACCCCAACCCGCGACTGATACACACCCTCGCCACCATCTGCGAGGAACAGGTGGCCAGGTCTGCCCGCTCCCCTCTATCTCTTCCACCAAAGAATTCGACCTTATTGGATGATCGGGTTCTAGGGATTGCTCGCGTTCTAAGAAAATCGTTTTGTCTTCTCCGCTTCTGTTACTGGAACAGCATCCAGGCCACCCGCTCTTTGAAAATTCCTTAGTAGATAGATACTCTGCACAATTTTAACATTTTGCTGTTTCCGGGCTAGGAATTCGCTGTAATTGCGCAAGGTAAAAAAGATGGAGTGGATGCATCGCTGTCTGGGAACCTAGGTGCACTCCGTCTGAGTGGAGTGGTCAATGAAAACTAAATATATAAATCTTTTTGCTGCTTGCTAGTGCCCTGCATAAAAACCGTGGTTGTAGGCAATGTGGACTATGTTTTCCACACGGAGGAAATTGGATCACTTTGCTTTGGTGGTTTCACTGGAAATTGGATCACACGGAGGAAAACCTGGTTTGTGTGTGTGTGGACAAAAGCTTTTGCTTTTCTGTTTATTTTGCTGTTTATCTGCTTCTTTCGCGAAGTTGGGGCCTGTGGCCCTTAAGTAGAAAAATTGAAGGAGCCTGCTCCACTGAGATGTATAGCTGATAATGCCTTTTTGAGCTACATTACTTCTGAAGTGGTCCTTTTTGCTAACCATTGCTATGTACATACTCCCTGCAGGCATCTGCACGAGTGCGCGAGTAATCCGTTGTTCGACAACACAAACACAAGGGGTTCCCATACAATAGGCAAGCTGGCGAATCTGATGAGGGTGCGTATTTCGGTTCTCTGCTTGCATCAGCGATAATCTTAGCCGTACCTGTTAATTGCTGCGACTAACAGTTGCTGCTTCAATTGTGTCGGCAGGAGAATGATGATTTCTATGAGCTCGTTTTTTGCAAGTTCTTGTCAGACACGTCATACTCTGTGGCTGTACGCTGTGCTTCTGCTAGGCTGCTCCTGAGCATCCATAATGCATGGACGGTTAGCTTCCCACCCTGCACACACACTGTTTTACATTCTCATCGTGCTACCTATAGTTTACTCTTCGGTCTTACATTCCATAGTATTAACTCGATTTGTGTTTGTCTCCACAGCCTCAGTTCCCGCATGCTTTTGAAGATGCTACTATTGCAAATTTAAAGAACTGGATAAGGGAAGATGGCGAAGCATGTGATTGGAAGCATTTAGAAAGTGGTAAAAAACCAACAGATACTGAGATGCTTAGAACATATGCTATTGGGTTGCTTTCCATGGCGTTGTATAGGTACAGTCGTGACTTGTCAGATGAGATTGCATGCCATTCTTCTGTTCTTCAGCAGCCTTTCTGGTATCATTAATCTGATTATTGCGTTTTTGTTTCTTCACCAGTGGTGGGCAACTGGTAGAAGATTTCTTAAACATGGGGGTATCAGCCAAGCTCATGCATTTTTTGCGAATACGAGTCTATAGGGATGTCCCATCTTCACAGAAAGATGCCAATCTTCCATTAGATACCAAGCATCCTCGGGGTAGAGATGAGAACAGTGGCAAAGTTTGGTTTGTCCAGGACAGTTCTGTGTTGGACGGAACAAGGGCTGGAGATGGAATACCGACTGACCCAAATTTGGAGAAGGAGCTTGCTCGTGGTGTTGTGATGAGTCAAGCAGATGGAGAACGGTTGATGGATGACATTCATATGCCGCAGGCAGATGGGAAAATGCGCTCAATTGGTTCTGATACAAAGGCAGCCTATGGGGAAAAGCATCCTGCATGTGAAAGCTTGAGAGATGAACTGCTGAAGAGAAAGCTGAGTCTCAGTCGTACAGGGTCTCGACTAAGAGGGAAGAGCGAAGCTGGTGAAAGCTTGCCTGAAAGTGAACGGACACCTTTATTACAAAAGTCAGGATTGAGAATAGGAAGTCAGGCTAGCAAAGACAAGAATGCTGGTAAGGTCGAGGACCCTAAGAAAGCAATCGATTTGAACAATAGCTCTGCAGGCCTTGAGGCATATACCGTTATATCCAAAGAAGAGTATGAGGACCGGTATAGGGATTGCATTATTGGCTTGAAGGATATAACTGACATTGTTCTAAAGGCTGTTAGAGCTGCAGAAGCGGAAGCCAGATCTGCAAATGCACCTGAGGAAGCTGTGAAAGCAGCAGGTGATGCTGCTGCTGAGCTTGTAAAATCTGCTGCTTTAGAGGTATGGCAAAATATATCTTTGGACTTCCCGAAATACCAATAGTTACTTAACCCTGATTCATTTTCTGCTTCATTATTGTTAGTAATCTTCGACGCACTCTGTTTTTGAAGGTTTCGAAGAGTGAAAATAATGGTGACGCAGTTGTATTAGCTGCTGAGAAAGCTGCAACTACTGTAGTGGATGCTGCCATCTCCACTAGTGTTTCACGGTAATGGAAGAAATGCATGCTCTCTCTCTCTCTCTCATTGTCGTTGTTCCTTATCTCTGAGTTTTGTCTGGTGTTACAGAAGCTCTGGCCAAGTTAATGAGGAGCATGTTGTTGAAGAAACTGTGAAAATCAGTGAGGACCAGGATTTGGAAGATTTTGTTACTCCTGACCACGAGCAGCTCTTGCAACTTAGAGAAAAATATAGCATTCGGTGCTTACAGGTTTTTGGAGAGTATGTTGAAGCTTTGGGTCCTGTTCTGCATGAAAAGGGTGTTGATGTTTGCCTCGCATTATTGCAACGGGGCATCAAAGACCAGGAGGGATATGGCCACTTTGCTCTAATTCATGAAATCCTTCGATTAATCTGTGCCCTGGCTGCCCACCGCAAATTTGCTGCACTATTTGTTGATCGGGGTGGTATTCAGAAGATCCTCTCTGTCCCTAGAATTACTCAGACATATACTGCTCTTTCTGCGTGCTTATTTACTTTTAGTTCCCTCCAGGTATACTTAGAAACGTAAACTGGCTGGTCATGTTGTTTGTTGATCTGTCCCCTGATCATTCATTTATCTTCTTGTTGTTGCTAAACATGTTTTGTTTTTTGCAGTCTACCATGGAGCGTGTTTGTGCGCTTTCATCTGACACAGTCAGCAATGTGGTTGAACTAGCGCTTCAACTCTTAGAGTGCCCACAAGATTCAGCTAGAAAAAATGCTGCCATATTCTTCGCTGCTGCTTTTGTGTTCAAAGCTGTTCTGGATTCATTTGATGCATATGCTGGGATGCAAAAACTTCTGAATATTTTACATGTTGCTGCATCTGTAAGGTCTGGTGGCAACTCTGGAGCATTAGGATCCTCCAATGTGAATCAACGGAATGATCGATCGTCTGCTGAAGTTCTGACTGGAACAGAAAAGCAGGTTGCGTATCATTCATGTGTTGCACTACGGCAATATTTTAGAGCTCATCTTCTCCAGCTTGTTGATTCTATCCGTCCAAGCAAGAGTATCCGTAGTATTGCTCGGAATACTTTGAGTGCAAGAGCTGGTTACAAACCTTTTGACATCGGTAACGAGGCTATTGATGCTATTATCCGTCAGATCCAGCGGGATAGAAAGTTAGGACCTGCTCTTGTGAGAACTTGCTGGCCTGTGATGGATAAATTCTTGGCCTCTAATGGTCATATAATGATGATGGAGTTATGCCAGGTAAAACTATGGTATTATTTTTTTTGTACCGTTTTCCTAGAAAAATAAGTTTGTATATAAGCTGATTTGATTCCTAACAATCTGTTTCAGGGCCTGCCTGCTGATCGATATCTTCATGACTTGGCTCAATACGCATTTGGAGTTCTTCACATCATAACACTTATGCCACACAGCCGTAAATTGATAGTGCGTGCTACATTAAGTAACAACCGCATTGGTATGACTGTTTTACTTGATATAGCGAACAGTGTTGTTGGCTATGTTGATCCTGAGGTGCATTTTTCCTTCTCAAGCTATGCATTATCTAACCTTTACAAACACAATAGTATTTGCCCACGTTCTTCCTAATAAATAACCTTTTTACCTCCCCTTTGTGTATTAGGTGATATGTCCAGCATTGAATGTGCTTGTCAATCTTGTATGCCCCCCTCCTTCGATCAGCAACAAGCCATCCTCAATTGCCAATCAGCAACCTGGGACTTATTCAGAAAGCAGAGACAAGAATGCTGAAAAAAGTACTTCAGAAAGAAGTCTAGCAGCGAACCAAGGTGAATCTGGCACGCCTGTAGTGCCATCTGGAGTTGTTGGTGATAAGAGAATATCTCTAGGCATAGGAGCTGGGGGTCCTGGTCTTGCTGCTCAACTGGAACAAGGGTATCGCCAAGCTCGAGAAGTAGTCAGAGCCAATAACGGTATAAAGATTCTTTTACAGCTTCTTAGTACTCGGATGGTTACACCTCCTGTGGCTATTGATTCTATTCGAGCCCTTGCCTGTCGTGTACTGCTTGGCTTGGCTAGAGACGATGCAATTGCTCATATATTAACAAAGCTCCAGGTATCGTGGAATGCAGAACAATGCAATTCTTTTCTTCTGTTTTATCTTACTATTGCATGACTACAATCTCTGTAATGCGTAACTGCTAGCGACTACTCCCTCCCTTTCACATATAGGGTCTGTTCCTTTTCCCCTCTTGCCTTGTTTTGAAATGTAAGTCCTGTACTTAAATTAATAGTGTAGTTAATGAGGTTTTGCAACCTTACTAAGGTCGAACACAGTACCTATTCAAACCTAATCATTGGACAGTTGGCTAAACATTTTCACCTTTTTCTTGCCCCCTCATTTTCTCTGTTAGTCGGTGAAAAATGCTGTGAGATGAAAATGGACGGAGGGGTAACCAAGCATATTCTTTGTTGTGATAATGGAGTTGGCGAAGTGCCCCTCTCTGATATACTTCTTTCATCGTCTCTTTACATGTGGTTTGCCTTCTAGGCAAGTAACTAATTACTAACCTGCTATTTCAGGTAGGGAAGAAATTATCAGAACTGATCCGTGATGCCAGTACCCAGACATCTGGAAGTGATAATGCAAGATGGATAAATGAACTGACTCAGGTGGCAATTGAACTTATTGCGGTAAGGAACACCTATCACGTTATGTTATTTTGAGTTGCTCAGAATTTTTACATGTAGAGTTTTTTTCTGGTATTTTGCTGTTCATCAAGTCGATGAGCACGCTGTTTTTTTTGTATCTATTTAGTATTCCATGGTTACTACAAATCAAAGCGGTGCTTAAAAGTTAACGAGGGAGAACTACTTTCAGTCTTCAGGTGTTATCCAGTTATGCTTGCTTACATGTTTTATGTGATAGGGTCCCCTAATATTAAGATTTTAATGTGTGCCTAATATGCCGTGATTTCATGTTGCACCGCTCAAACGGAAATCAGTCATATGTTATTTTTTCATTCTCCTGGTAGGTCTTGACAAATTCTGGTAAAGAAACAACCTTAGCAGCAACTGATGCTGCTGCTCCAGCGTTGAAGCGCATTGAGCGAGCTGGCATAGCTGCTGCTACTCCTATCTTGTATCATTCCAGGTTTGACTTTGTGTAGTGTTTTCCTTCTTTTATTTCCCAGCTCCATGATCCTAAATTTGCCCTTCGTTTTGTGTGTAGGGAACTGATGCAACTGATACATGAACACCTCCTTGGCTCTGGTTTGGCTGCTACTGCTGCCATGTTGCAGAAGGAGGCTGACCTTGCACCTTTGCAGTCAACTGCTGCACTGCCACCTGTCCACCAGGCCGTTGACCTGGAACCATCATCTGTTCAAGTTCAACAACAGTGGCCCTCTGGCCGTGTTCAGGGATTTCTGCTGGACAAAACAATGATAGCTGAAGATCAAGCTGGCCAGAGATCAGATTCTGCTGTGCCTTCATCTAAGAAGAAGGCACTGGCCTTCTCATCCAGTTTTTCTAAACGAGTTCAACCCTTTCTTTCATTTTCTGGTACTAGAGCAAGCAATAGCCTGACAAGTCCTGTACCTACTGGAAATGTGGACAATATAATTTGCTCTGCCACTACTGCCAATACTGGAGATGCGGAGACATCGCATAAAACACCAATGCTGTTGACACTTAAGAGGAAGCTTGAGGATACGGGTCTTAGTTCTGCTTCAGCAGCAAAGCGTCCTGCAATAATTGATCAATCATGCCAATCTCCTGTATTCAAAACCCCTGCTCCTGCTCGCAGAGGCCTATCTATAGCAGTGGACTCTCCGACTGCCACATTTCATCCAGGAAGGACAAACTTCAACAATATTTCCACGGACAAATTTGAAGATTCTCAAGGCATGCCTGGAGTGGTAACATGCACACCACATGTTGGTGCAAAAGATCACCAGTCTGGAAATTTGGAGCGCATGACACTTGACTCACTGGTTGTACAATATTTGAAGCAGCAACATCGCCAGTGTCCTGCTCCAGTAACAACTTTGCCACCAGTATCTCTGGTGTGCCCTCATGTTTGTCCTGAGCCTAGTCGCAACATTAGTGCACCACCAAATGTAACTGCCCGTATCGGAAGCCGTGAGATACGTAGGGAGTTTAGTGGGATCCAAGTACCTCACAGGGATCGCCAATTTATATACAGCAGGTTCAAGCCATACCGTGTTTCCCGTGACGAGTCTTCGCTGTTGACTTGCATGACTTTTATTGCAGATGCATCACGTGTGGCGGCAGGAAACCATACTGGTGAATTAAGAATATTTGACTGCAATACAGCAGGTCTCGTAGAGACGCAATCATGCCACCAACATCTTGTTACAATGCTGGATTCAACGTCTTCTGGTGGAAATGAGTTGATTCTCTCGTCTAGCCTACACGAGGTTAAGCTCTGGGATGCTTTCTCAGTGTCTATGGGACCCTTGCACACATTTGAGGATTGCAAAGCTGCTAGGTTTAACCATGCCGGGACTTTATTTGCCGCCATTTCTACTGATGCAACTCGCCGGGCAGTTCTCTTGTATGATGTGCAGACACATAATATTGATATGCAGCTTCCTGATAATTCGAGCCTCCCAGGTTCAGGCCGTAGCTATGTATATCCAATTATACATTTCAGTTCTTCAGATGATATGTTGCTATGGAACGGGGTCCTGTGGGATAGACGAAGCCCGAACCCTATCCATCAGTTTGACCAGTTCACAGACTATTGTGGTGGTGGCTTCCATCCAGCTGGAAATGAGGTAATTTTTCTTGGACTGCAGCTATTATATTCTCCTGTTTTGTTTATTTCAATCCATTTCATAGAATGTTCAGTTGGACATGAAGAAAATTTACTCTCCCTGCTTCAAAATATAGGTACGTAATTTTCTTTAAACTTGTGAGGGGCATACATTTTTGCCCTCACATGACCTCACTTTTCTTGCATTACCACAACCGTCCCTCTTCCTTCTCAGCTTAAGACGTTTGTGGCACGTAGCTGTGTTTATGAATATATTTTGGATGCACCATCTTGTGCTTCTGGGATTCTACACCTAACAAGTTATTGATGACACAATGCCAAACTAGTGTAGTTAGATCTTATGACTGAACTCGCTTGCTTGCATGCTTATCTTCATGTTCTTAAAACAACAAAGTTTGCTGTTAACTTCAACAGCTTGACCAGGCTGTTCAGCAACTGTGCCATCTACCTTTTGCGACCTGATTTTTCATGGGTCAGCTTTTTCTTATCTCTCCAACCACTAAAATGACCTCAGTAAGTTTTCTGCAAGAAAATGCCAGTATAGTAAGAAAAGTGCACGGTAGTAAGATAATTATTGCCAGGTGTGTGTATATTTGCACTGAAAAGTCTTAAAATATGACATGCCTTGGGCACAATGATCCATATGGGTACTTGCTTATAGTATTTGCCATGTCAAAAAGATGTTTAGCATCATTTAATTACTTAGTTTTAAGTTGGTGCAACTTCAGAAGCGTACGATTGGTACTTGTGTGCTGCAGTTGTGAAGGGAATGAATTAGATTCTCTTGATGCTAATGTAAACTTTCCATTACTCTGTAATCGAGTCTAGAATTCTAATTGAGCCATATTGCCATGAAAATTGTAACATTAGATCACACTTAATTCAAATATTTTCCCTTATATATCGTAATAACAAAAGGAAACAACGAGACAGGGGTGAAATTACTCATTGCATGTTTCATTTGCCAATTTTTTGGGAGGAATTTGTTTCTACTGTGCATATCTTCTCATCTCTGTCCACAATGTTTTGCAGGTGATTCTAAATTCAGAGGTGTGGGATCTGAGAAAATTTAAGCTTCTGAGGAGTGTTCCTTCTCTGGACCAGACAGTAATCAAATTCAATGGCAGGGGCGATGTTATCTATGCCATCCTCAGACGCAATCTTGAGGATGTAACATCCTCCATTAATACTCGTAGGGTCAGACATCCTCTGTTCCCTGCATTCCGCACGATCGATGCCGTCACCTACTCAGATATTGCAACCGTCCAAATAGACCGTGGTGTCCTTGATCTTGCTATGGAGCCCAACGACTCCCTTCTTGGAGTCGTTGCGATGGATGATCCTGACGAGATGTTCTCCTCTGTTCGCTTATTCGAAGTTGGCAGGAAACGACCAACAGACGATGATTCGGATCCGGAGGACGGAGGGGACACAGAGGACGACGATGATGATGACGACGACGACGAGTCGGATGTTGATGTTATCCTTGGGTCGCACGGGGACACAGATTCTGATGAGGATTCAAGCAACAACAGCGATGATGGTGGCGGTGACAACGATGGCGATGAGGATATATACAGTGGGGATGAGAACTACGATGATGATCCTGAGTTTGACGAAGGAGAGCTGCTGGAGATCATAGGTGGCGGGGACAGTGATGAGAGCGAAATGAACGGATCCTTTAGCAGTGGCGACGAAGACATGTAAGAGTAGATGGTTTTATTTTTTGCACGGTTGCGTTGCGGTGGAAAAGACATAGCTTGGATGCAGGAGCAAGGCTTGGAGCTGAGAGACGAACGTCTTTGCATGGTGCACACAAATCCAGATGGCCGACTCGATCCAAAGTTTGGGTCCATAGATGGGTATGTATGTTCATCACCATAGTCTAATGTGATTTTACAACCTCGACTAATGCAATCCTAATTACTTTTTTGCTACCTTTTATGAAACTGTGTACTATGTGTATCTCCTCCTGCAGTGGCTCACGTGCTCACCTTGGATGTTAATTTAATCTTACCTTGACAAACATGGAACCAGCTTGGCAAGAGCTCCTGCAGTAGCAGCATTCGTTCAAACAGATCCTATCTACGTACTTCAATTGGCAAGAGCTCCTGTCAGACATGCAGAACATAGAGTTGCATCAGCAGACTCAACTGCCTGCATCAAAACAGAGAACTGAAGATAGCGAGACATATTAGTATTGCTGAAAATCTTGTATCACAACAAATAAAACTGCATTTATCTCGTTACCAAAGATATATAGTTATATAAGAACACTGTCTCCACGTCTGTCAGCAGTAAACATACAGGTCCAGTGACACACTGCTAATTTATGAACTGAAACAGATCGTACTGTACATATTTTTTTCAGCTTATAATCAAGCAGATCGTTACCTGAAAACAACGCATATCAATGTTGCAAAGAACTTGATTTGGTGTGCAAATTGTTAGATATTGTACTCTTGAACAGAAACAGGAAAAGTGTAACATATATACAGACCAAGAAAATATTT
The DNA here is from genome assembly GCA_916181665.1 of Avena sativa. Lineage (NCBI taxonomy): Eukaryota > Viridiplantae > Streptophyta > Magnoliopsida > Poales > Poaceae > Avena > Avena sativa. The sequence continues at coordinate 10,361,426 of OV702300.1, read as the reverse complement.
TTTTACAAAGAAGCAGGATTGCAATGCTATTGTTATAGGTTCGTAACAGCTTTCAGCTCAACCATTTATAGCAAAGTATCAGGTAAAATAACAGTATGCTATAACTGAACGAAAAATCGAACAAGAAACAACACAGGGGTATAATCAGAATAATAAGGTAGACCCTTTATGTTATCTCAAAATCTGAATTTCAAGGAACATACGTCTATGCAGTGGGATCAGAAAAACGTAGTTACAGGCTACAGAGGTTAACAAGTTTTTCTAGGTGTACCAATATACACTGGGCTTAAACGTAGTTACAGGCTACACAGGTTAACAAGTTTTTGATGGTTCTATGCTTGGTAGGGCTTAAACAAGTTACCTCCTGAAGAGAAGGTTTAACCAGAATCTCAATATCTGAACTTGAAGAAACAGACTTACACACAATAGAAAAACTCTCTGTACTGATTTACAACTTACAAAGGTTAACAAGTGCTTGGTGTATGGACAAATCAGTTTTCTTGAATAGGTAACGATGTTGGGACACCACATGCAATTATATACACAATCAATGCAGCCAGTAAAAAACTATTCTGTCTCACACTACTTCGCCAACAGATGTTCCTACAGAAGTTGCTCTTGTCTCTGTTGCCTGATTCATCGGAATAAATTTCCTCGGCAATTTGAACAGGGGCTGGTCTCCATGGAATTCACCCTGGTAAGCCTGTCCAAAGTAATACCCTAGAGCTCGAGCCACCGGGACAGCGACGGCATTTCCAACTTGAATATATCTACACATCGAACACATACAGAGCACAAGCAAATCAGCTTCATAATAAAGAAGGTTCAGAGCAGCTGTCCTTGCAGAAACCAAACAGTTCTGGCCCTTTTCAATGCACTGCAGTTCATGTCAAGTTTTTTTTCGAGAATGGATGTCAAGTTAGATCAACTTACTTCTGTTTTATAGGGCCAAATAGCCTATAATAGTCAGGAAATCCTTGTAGCCTTGCATTTTCTCTAACGGTCAGAACACGGTGCTGGGTGGGATGCAAAATAATCTACAAAAGGTTCATTCACGCACGCTTGATCATAGTAAAAACAATCGGCACTCTATAAAATCCTAAAAGCACCTGAACAATATTAAGAGCTTACTTGGTTGTGAGGCTCAGCTTTGGTGACAACAGTTGGGACAGTTTCATCCCACCACAGGCGTCCAAATGGTCTGCAAAGCAAGACAACAAGGATTATCAACGGAGTTTTACGAATAACGCAAAAGGATATTTAGTACACTTACTTCGTTGATTTCCCCTTCATGAAGGTCATGGCGTAGGAAGGAACCTATCAGAGAAGCGAGGATGATCAACACCAGTAATATACACGATATAGTTGATGAAATTACAGCATAACAGATTTAATCACCAAAGGTTTCCCAGAAGGTAGAACTGCACGGGGAAAATCTGGAATAAACTCAACCGTATTCTTTGCCCCAACCTGGACACCCTTCCAATCACGGAAGTTGGCCCCCTGGGGTACTATAGTTGGTAAGAAATTACAGGACATGGAAAATAGAGAAAGAACATCACATTCTTCAGCCTTAGCTTGCCTTTTTCATGGGAATCTGTTGCACTCGTTCATAATCATCCTTATTTAACTGGAGCGGCTGATGATCAAATAGCTGACTTTCGTTGGGAGTAGCAGCATCTCCAAAGGAGTAATCCAGCATGTCTTCAAATGAGTAACAAATAAAATAAGTTCAGACAATCATGGGAATTAAGTTTAAACACTAGACATGTTACACTTGGTGGGTTACCTTTACGGCTCAGCCGGATATAGCGTTGGAATTCTGTCGTTGGCATAATATGACACTCTGTCACATCATAAGGTTGATGGTTTCCAACCTGTAGAAATGACAATTTTATAGGAGGATAGAGAAGAACACAGATGTTCAGACAACACTACAAAACTAATTGAGTATATGAAGAAAACAGTGAATTCCAACCTTCAGTAGATCGGATATTGCATCTCTAAGGACTAGAGCTTTCTCTAAGTGCTTATCTTCCGTTTCAGTGTATGCAACAAGACATTGCTAAAACAAGAACTTCATTTTAGTAAGATAAAAGTAATAACAAAAACCTGGTGTTAGTGACGTAGTGACATACCGAGAATGATTTTGGGACAAGTCCTCGCTTAACAACATCATGGGTTGGGAGTGGGAACTTTGGAAGTACCTACAGTGCCAGAGCAACCTTCTAATTTAGTATGTCGTTCGAAGGTAAGAAAGAGCACAGCAGAGGGACATACCACTGAAGGAAGAGCTCCCCAGAGGAATGCTCTCATCCTAAATTGTGGTAAACCATAACATCCTGCAACCATCATCCCAAGCCTAGCTTGGTAACTCAAGGCAACAAGGCAGCTCAATGCATATCTCCCAAGAAACCCATCTGCAAATTTTAGAATATCTACAACATTCTCCATAAGAACATATTTAGGTCTCAAGTATTTCACAATATCCATAAACACAACCAATTGTTTGTTTTCTTTCATCATTCAGAGGATCTTCAAGCTTTCTGAACCTGTTTAGTCCACTTATGCCTTGGCAAGGAGGACCCCCACAGATAACATCCACACAGCCCTTTGTAATTATAAATACATTAATGATAGCACAATAACAAGAACCCAAAAGGAACAAGAATGGATATACTTACAGGCAAGGGTAAAATGGATTCCTTATATCCACTCACAACAAATTCTTTAATACATTCAGGGGAATCGCTGAAATGTTAACATGGATAAGGCATTATTGGCGAAACAAAATAACAAGGAGCATAATGAAAAAATTACCAACCTAAGGCCATCAACCGGCTCCCATGTATCTTGACTAGGATCACACTTTTTCCACCGCACCTATATAAATATTTTTTATGTTTACAAACTTTATATACTAATGACCTAAAGTAACAAGTCTAAAATAAAACATGCATCAAAAGAGAAAAGTGTAACCATGGAACCCTAAGGAATTGAACAAATAAGTAATTTTGAACAATCAAGTATGCAGTACCTTAAACCACAGGCCAACTTTTCCAGTTCTATTTGGATCACCATAGCATATATCAACAAGCTTCTCTACCTCAAATGTACCCTTTGGGAGAGGTTCATTTTCATCATGTTCATTATCGTTCGAAGTCCATGATAGATCAGAGTCCAAAGAATTTCTATTGTAGACATCATACTTCTTACAAAGTGCCTCCCACTGGCGAAGGAGGGAAAGGAAATCCTCAGCCTTCTCATTTCGTACCTACAAATTAGAGGTAAACTCTTACAAGTCATTAAGTTGGCTTAATACTTCCTCTGTTCCTTAATATAAGATGTTTTTGACAAACTAAATTAGTTTGCCAGAACGTCTTGTATTAAGCAACGGAAGGAGTAAAACAGGAACAAGTCAGTCCTAATTGTTTTTGTTACCTGTGTGCATGGGTGGTTGCGCTTTAGACTATTGCAAGCATGTGTGTTCAGATCCACAGCCCATTGCTGCACAAGACAACGAAATTAAAATTGACAATAACAGTTCTTAAGGATCAGCGGAAGTCCTACGAAGTCATAAGCAGAAAACTTACTGTATTCAATTTTATGCCAGATAGTGCAGCACCTAGGCAAAGCCCGGTTGACATGGCACCACATCCAGCGTAAAGATCCAGCAGTTTTGCTGTTTTCACTTGTTCAGGTGATGCCGCAAAGTCAGCAATTGGTGTTTCCTTAGAAGAGTCAGGATCGTCACAAGAAATTTCTGATGTTGCTTCACTGCTTGTTGCACCACCATTCTCTACCAGAGAATAACTGATCAAAAAGCATGGCAAGAAATATGGTACACAAAATTGATTGATGTTTTAGTTTGCCAAATGTACTTCCGGGATGTATTAGAATCAGTACTGTATTACACTATCTTAACACTCACACCATCCAAGTATAAAATCAGTACTTTATTGTGCCATTTAAATACTCACACCATCCAAGTCTATTTTACTTTCAGGAGTATAAGTTTATGATCGCAACATCCAAGTCTATTGTGCTATTTAACTTTAATAAAGTTGCATACAGGAAATAAAACATAAACCAGACGGTGCACCTATGATTATTGCAACAGAAAAGAACATCCAGAAATGAGTACCTGCTGGGATATTTGCAAATGTGGAACATGCCACTGAATAAAACATGTCATAATAGAAATCAGACTTTGATATAAGCTGAGATTTTTCTTCATCTGTCATCTGTAGTTGTTTCATGATAAAGCAACATGTAGAGATCAGCAGAAAACATGCCAAAGAGTACAGGCCTGAAAGAGCATGTAGTACACATTCATTAACTTCAAAGAATGAGAAAATCTCTTACATTTGGGCGAACATAACTGATATTTGCTTTAGAGATGATTGAGTCAATCATGTTATCATCCTTTTCCTCAGAAAGAAAAAGACGATTACGATCATGTGTATGATCATGAACATCCAGCAACTTCAGGGAGATGACCTGCAAATTTGACTTAGACACATGCTGCATTACCCTTAGAAAAAAAGAGGAATGCGTGCTCAACATGTACCGTATCTGCCACACGGAAAAACCAACGGCACGTGAAATATGATCCATGATCCGTTCCTTCAAAAAATTCTGTAATCCGGCCAATGTAGTCTTCCACATCCGGACCAGCCTGCAGTCACTCAAAATAACAATATCACCATTACCAGTTTTGGTTAAAATAGAGCTAATCAACAATAGAAATGCAGGAAAGAAAACAAGAATATTTGAAAACAAGAATATTTGAACTTGCAATTGAGTACACATACACTGAATTTAGTGTGCATAGTGCAGTTTTGAACTGGTAATTCAATACAGTCATGCACAAAATTTATCATGCAAACAGTGGAGTCGAAATAGTACAGGGAACCAGGTTTACATGCATGCACCTGAGCACATTTTGCTGTCACAAACTAAATGCATGTAAGTTAACAACATGCCAAAAACAAGAAAGGAGCATGCCATTTTCAGAGTTGGCATAACTGAAAAGGAAACCCAGGATGTATTAATCATATTCTCCTTACACTACAATCATGTACAAATGCTCTTGCAAGGATAACAAATGGAAGCAATCAGTCAAGGATCAGTACAACTAAACAGAGCACACGATCAAAGTAGGTCGTCAGAATTAACCATGCAAAATAAAAGAACCTGATTACCATGCTAAAGCAGTCTGCAAAATACCAGAGACATTTATTAAAATGCTAAATGGCACGGATCATATTCACACTTGATATGGAGCGGTAAAATTTAACATTTGAACTGAAGATGTGTAACACGAGAGAAAGAGCGGGGAGAGATCAAGAAGAAGCTACTTAACTAAAAGTCTATAAGGGACATATGATAAATTACGAACACTGGAGCTCATAGTAAGTTAGTCAAGCATGTAAATATTACCAAAATACATTGGAGTAAAATAAAAAGCCTGTTGGTATGCTGAAAAGGGAAGACAAATTTGTAGTGTAGGAGAAGTAACCTAGGCCCTTGATAATCCATTCATTAAATTCAGAACCTGATTTACATACATATCTTTAATCCATTCATCGAATTCAGTAAACAGTTGTACTACACTAAATTTAGCATGCCTAGTACACTCTTGCGTTAGTAATTTAGTACATAGTCATGCACTAATTTAGTACAGTGCAGTGTTGAACTAGACAACCAGTACAAGGAACATGCAGCTGAGCACAATTTATTGTTTATTGTCACAAATTGAATGCCTGGAAGTACCAACATGAGAAACAAAAAAAAAGAGCACACTATTTCAACAATTACCATAGCAGAAATGGTAAGTCAAACCTGCAGTAATTGTACACTACAGTCACATAGAAATGCTCTAGCAAGGATACAAAATGCAAGCAAATAATCAATAAGAGCACACGATCAGAGTAGGTAATCATGGGTTTACCTTGAGGTAGACATCATCACCGAGATCAAAATGTTCGCCATCCACACAAGCAGTTCGGTAGTGACATCGGGCACTGGCTCCAGTAATCTCCTCATCGGACCTGCAGGAATGGAAATTGGCTCCTTTTATGTTTCGAAATTGTCGCAAATGAGCACCTTTTCCAACAAATTGAACAGCGCAGCACTCCATACTCACCGCCTGGTATGTGAACCTGCACAATCCTGCAACACCAACAGGCAGAAGAACCTGGGTTTCAGCCATGTGGTTGGCGATACATGAAGCAACGTCCAACGTGCTGACTGTGAGACAGAGATAGATGGACGCCATAGTTACCTTGGTCGTGTACCTCGCCGGCCACCGTCGCCGTGCCTCGTCCTCTGGTACCGGATCGCCCACGAAGTGGTCCTCCGAGTCGCCGTCCACCACCCTTCTCTGCGTGGCCCTCGGCCGCGCGACCCTCTTCTTCCTCACGCCCGTGGACCCTGCTCCACCCATGCCCTGCTCCGCTGCTTCGAGCGCGGCGGCCTCCGCCTCCTCCTCGTCCAGCCGCATTGCCTCCGCGTCCGGATCCTCCGCGCACACGTCGTCCTCGCCGATTACCGTCCGACGAGCCGCACAGTCCACCTCCATCATCCCCGCTGCCCCCGCCACGAGCACGCCCGCAGGCTCCTTCGGCTTGTCGTCCTTCTCCGCTCTCCTGCGAGCCGCGCCCGCCGCCCCGCGCCGGCGCTTGCGGCGCTGCGCCTCGCGCTCGTGCTCCGCGTCTGCCTCGGCCTCCACCAAGGCGGCAGATTTCCGCCGGCGCCGCGTGGAGCGCGACAGCTCGGCCGCCGCCTCCGCGAGGGACATGTCCTCCGCGCCCGGCTCCTCAGCGCAGACGCCGCCGACGCCGATCGCTGTACGGCCCGCGGCGCCCACCTCCATCACTCCCGGGGCCTCTGTCGCCGTCTCCATCTCCCCCTGCTTGTCCTTGGCCGCCACACCCACAGCCCGTTTCACCTCCGGCGCGTGCACCTTGGCCGCTCTCCTACGGACCGTCCCCGCCTTTCCCGACGCCCCGCGCCGGCGCTTGCCGGGTGGCATCTCGCCCTCGAGCTCCGCCTCCGCCTCTGCCTTCGCGTCCTCCTCTGCCTCCAATGCAGCTCTCGATTTCCTCCGTTTCCGCGTGGAGCGCCACGGCTCGGGCGGCGCCGCCGCCGTGGACATTGGCGCAGACGGGATCATCGAGGGGAGGGAGGAGAGAAGGGGATCACGGGAGCTAGGGTTTTGGCAGGCTGGTGGTGGTGGTGGTGGTGGTGGGTTTTGCCGTTTTGGTGCGGCAGTGGTGGTGATGGAAGCGGCAGTGGCAGTGAGGCTTTTGATCAGGAGCTGGCGTGGCTTGGACGACCGGTCAAAATGGCTTGCTGCGGCGTCTTCTTCCGGTACGGCGGGTCGGCGGTGGGCCCCGCGCCCGACCGACCAGTCGGGCGCGAATTTGGTGCGCGTCGGGATGGGAGCCCGGGAAGCTCGAACTTTGGCCGTGGAGATTCGTGCTTGAGGTGAGAAGGGTTCTGCTAGTCGTCGGCTGGGATGGCAGGTGGGCCTCGACTCTTCCTTAGTCTCTATGTTTTAAGGAAAACGATACATATCACCCGGGGATAAAACGTTTTTATCCCCTGGGTCACGTCGCTAGCATTCAACCGTACGGAACGGACTGCGTGTCTTCATCTATCTTGTCTTAAATTGAAAATACCGCGTCCCTCCACTACCGCCGTGCGCCGCCGCTACTACGGCGCCCCTCCGGCTGCCGCCACGCGCCTCCGCTGTCGTCGTGCGCCCCCGCTGCTGCCATGCGCTCCCGCCGCGGCACTCCCATTGCTCCACTGCTCGCGGGCAGTCCAACCTCACTGACTCGCCGGTCATCCTCGTAGCGGCCGAGTCGCTCCCTACATCCCTTCCCTCCCAGTTTCCTCCTCCCGCCGCCATGGCCTGCTCCCACCGCCATGGCCTGCTCGCGTATGTAGTGTGTACTGTGATTGATTTTTTGCTACCACCAATAGGTGAATTTGCTATAGACGACAGGAATCGTTGCTACCGAAGACACACTTGATTTTCTTCTCTAGATTTACCCTTTTGGGGAATTTTTGCTGAGATAAGGATTTGCTACATATCAATGATGCTACAATGTCACATTATTTTTGCTACAACTATTTTATGATCTTGCTACAATAGTAAAAAATGTTGCTATGTGATCTCCGACGAGGTATCTGGGGAGCTCTCCCAGCGAAAATTCCCGGCGTGTCTCAGACGAGGTCGGGTTTCTGCTACATTAGCACATTTTTTCTGCTACCATCGTTATCTGGTTTTGCTACAATAGCGTAAAACTTTTGCTACGAGGTCTCCGACGAGGTTTTTCTCGGCGAGTCTCCGGTGATATTTTCCGGCGAAGTCGGTTTTGCTACATTAGCATTTTTTTTCTACAAGGTCGCCGACGAGGTCTCCGGCGAACTCTCCGGCGAGGTCTGATATGTCTGTTCTTTTTTCTGGCTCGAACCGTTTTTTGCTACAGTGTAGCAAAAGCGGGTCTGATTGTAGCAAAAGCGGGTTTTGGGTGGACACGTGTCAGCACGAGGACCCAGGGGATCAGAAGTTTTTATCCCCCGGGGACGCGTAGCACTGTCCATGTTTTAACCAAAACTAGCACTAAACTACAACTTGTCAATAAATGAGCACTTATTCTCATTAAAAACATGAAAATGGAAGATTCGGTGGGAACCAGATTTTTAAATTGCTCTGAGTGTTTATAAACCCTCTCTTGTTTTTTTTTAAACACAAAATAAATCTTGATGGTTTGGTGTTTTAAAATTTTTGGTTTAATTCCAGTGAGTAAGTTTTCAAATTGTTTCAAAAGTTTAACCCTTTTCTCCCAAACTTCTCTACTTTCTATTCCGATAATTTTTAAAATCTATTGGATAAAAAGGAAAATAAAATTAAAAAGAGAGGGGCAGCCAACCGAATAGCCAACCAGGCCATCTAAACCGCATGAGATGGCCTAGTTACCTAGCCTCGCCTACTGAGTCGTCCCCACCCTTCCGTCGTCCTCGCTTCATGGCTTGCTAGCCCAGCGACTCCCTCCTCCTTCGCTCGCATGCGAGCAACAAACACCCACTTGTTGCTTCCCTCACTCAATCCTAATCCATGCTACTCTTTTCCTCTCACTTCTCTCGCTGCCTCGTCGTCTCTTGGAACTCACTCTGCTCCCACATAGCTCAAAGCTATCTCTTGGATCGACACCCTCATCCTTGTTTTCCTCCGCCTTCTCCACTTCGCAATCACGGGTTGATTTCCCGATTTCTTATGGGGCCGGCCATCTCCTTGTTGTCATCATTGCTACTATCATCTCCAGACATGACTTAACCGACGTCTCTCCTTTGCGCATCTTGCAACCCAGGGGATGGGTGCTAAGGTTAAGGTGGGAATGTAAAAGTGTGAGATATTTGGGACAATAGGGAAATTTCCTAACTTTTGATGGGCTTAAGCGCAAAAGAAAAACAAAGGAGGATCCAAGCACATCTTCTGAATCGATCTCCTCGCAGATGGCGGGGAAGATCAAATTGACGGGCATGCTAGCTTCCTAGGAGCTAGATCCCGAACCTCCCAGCCGAAGTAGCGGCAACGTTTGGGGGTCCGCGACCTCGGCGAGGATGGCAGACTCTGTTCTATCTTATGAACCCGCCTCCGTGTTGATGTAGGGGTGGGTAGGATTGGGCGTATTTCTGGCAACGAGGGAATCAGATCCTATGTCGCTGAAGCCGAAAGGTATCGATGACACTGATGTCTACGCACTTCTATTCTTGTAGATAGTTGTTGGGACTCCAAGTGCAGAGGTATGTAGAATAGCAACAAGTTTCCCTTAAGTGGATTACCCAAGGTTTATCGAACTCAGAGAGGAAGTGGTCAAAGGTATCCCTCTCAAGCAACCCTGCAATCAAGATACAAGAAGTCTCTTGTGTCCCCAACACACCCAATACATTTGTCAGGTATATAGGTGCACTAGTTCGGTGAAGAGATAGTAAAATACAGGTGATATGGATGATTATAAGTAACAGTGCTATAAAATAGCTTGACGGTGAGGTAAAGACTAAAGGCAAAAAGATGGAAACAAGCAAACATGTAACAGATCTAGATGCAAACGGTGTTTCAATGTTTAGAAACAAGGCCTAGGGATCATACTTTCACTAGTGAACACTCTCTTATAGAAATATATTCTCTTCATGATACTACCCTAAACTACTCTCCGGTTGGACACTCTAATCCACGGTAGACCTATAAAAGCACACCTCAAAGTCCGTCTTCCCCATCTAGATAACCCCACACTATCACCTTGAGCGCTAGATGGTTCCAATAAACACCACAATTTCATAAAGATATCCAACTCTAAATATACTCATGATAAAGATATATGTAACCTAGCTTAAGTGCCACACACGGTGTGCACGCTGTCACTTTCACACACGTGGGGAAAAGCATAGATTTATTAAAGCACGATGAGTATTTATGTAGACTCTAGCCTAAGTGCCACCATGGCGTGCACGTTGTCACTTACACACACATGGGGAGAGCAGAGATCTATTGAAGCACTTGAGTAGCAAGGTAGATCTACTTGATTACAAGGCTCATGACCACAACAAGATCATGCATAGAGAGAGATGAATACCAGTTATCGATAGAGCCCTTAGCCTCGAGGAAGAACTACTCCCTCCTCATCATGGGAATCAGCAACGTTGAAGAAGATGGCGATGGAGATCGATGGAGATGGCTCCGGGGGCACTTTCCCGTCCCGACGGGGTGCCGGAATAGAGACTTTCTGTCCCCCGAATCTCCCCTTCGGTGGCGGCAGCGCAGCGGAACTTTTTCTGAAAGTATGATGGATGATCTAGGGTTTTCTCCTCGGGGGCTTCTTATAGGCGAAGGAGGCAAGGTCGGTGGAGGGCCAGGGGCCCACACACCCTGTAGGCGCCACCAGGGCTTGCCCACGCCTAGGGGGTGCGGCCACCCTGGTGTCCTCCTCCACCTCTACTTCCTGGTTCCGTGTTGCTCCGGGAAAATAGGAAGATTGGCTTTTGTCCCGTCCAATTTCGAGGATATTGATTTTCTGCCTTTTCTGGAACCAAAAAAGAAGAAAACAGGCAACTGGCACTGTGGCATCTTGTTAATAGGTTAGTCCAAAAAAACATATAAAAATACCTCAAAGTAAAGAAAAAGCAAAGAAAAGTAGATACTAAACAAGCATGGAGCATCAAAAATTATAGATACGTTTTCGACGTATCAAGCATCCCCAAGATTAACTCCTGCTCGTCCTCGAGTAGGTAAGTGATAAAAACAATAATTTTTTAGGTGACATGCACCATCAAAATCAAGATCAAACCATTTGCAAGCATTGAAAGCTGGCATCAAAGAACTCTAAACATGAGCATGAAAGAAGAAGTTCTAACAATAAAACAAAGAAACTATGCATGCAACATGAAAGGTTGCAAACAAAGATCATGAATAACATGCATTGAAAAACATTTGTTTGTTTCACATACAGAAAACATAGCATAGTGGCATTCAGCTTGTCCCTCATGGAGTAGCAAATAGATGCATAGGACACCCTCAAAGTTTATAAGAGTAACTAGATACAAATAGCACAAGAACAAGTAATATCAATAATATGCATCAATCAATAAGTTTTGGGACAATGCACATAGAACTAAGAATGGCAACTATGCTCTCTTAACTGGTGCCTAAAGGTAGAAGGTGGAGACTCAATATAATGGGGGAAGAAAGGCCCTTCAAAGGGAAGCAGGGATTTCAAATTTCATAAAGAGCTTCCAAAAATTATGGTACTTGTTATCTTTCAGCTCTCATTGCCCCTATCATAAGCATCTTGATGTGATTAAGGTTAAAGCGAACAAACTATGGAGTATATGCTTCACAAAGTATAAGTTGGCAATCTCATGTCCCTTGAATACGAGGGTCGCACCTCATGCTACTCAACTTTAGTCACCTGTAAGTTCTTGTCATAGTAAGTACATGTGTATCATAGAGAACCGCCAACGGGGTACCTGACGCCGTCCGCTTCAGGTGTCCACTCGAACTTTTCTGCTTTGCGTAGCAGCTGATAGAAAGGCAGGGCCTTTTTGCCATGCGGATGATGAACCTGCTCAGCGCCGCGATGCGTCCAACTAGTTGTTGGACGCCTTTGAGGTTCTTAGGTTTCTCCATGGCCATTATGGCCCGGATTTTCTTCGGGTTTGCCTCGATCCCTCGCTGGGAGATAAAGTAGCCAAGCAGTTGACCAGATGGGACGCCGAAGGTGCACTTTTCTGGGTTCAGCTTGATCTTGTATCGATCAAGGTTGTCGAACATCTCACGAAGATCGTCGATCAGTGCCTTGGCCTCCCTTGTTTTGATTACTATGTCGTCGACATAGACTTGTATGTTGCGGTCGATCTGCCCTTCAGGCATGCTTGCATGCACCGCTGGTACGTGGCACTTGCGTTCTTCAGCCCGAAGGGCATTGTGTTGTACTAGAACACTCTGAACGACGTGATGAACGCCGTTTTCTCCTGATCTTCGACCTTCAGCCGAATCTGATTGTAGCCTGAGTAGGCGTCGAGGAAGGAGAGTTTCTCGCATCCTGCAGTCGAATCGATAATCTGATCGATCCGAGGGAGAGGGAAGTGATCCTTCGGGCAGTGCTTATTCAGTGATGTGAAGTCCACGCACATCCGTAGGATGTCCGTGTCCTTTTTGGGGACCATCACGGTGTTGGCAAGCCACTCACTTTCCTTGATCTCCCTGATGAAATTAGCGTCGAGCAATCTGTTGACTTCGACTCCGATGGCTTCGTCCCGTGGCTCGGACAATCGTCGGATGGACTGTTTGACGAGCTTGGCATCTGGGAACACATTGAGTGCGTGCTCGGCGAATTCCCTGGGAACTCCTGGCATGTCCGCAGGACACCAGGCGAAGATTTCCCAGCGCTCACGGAGAAATTCGACGAGCGCGCTTTACTATGCGGGGCTGGGGTCGTTGGCGATCAGCGCCTTCTTGGAGGCGTCCGTCGGGTGGACCTGCACCTTCTTCGTGTTGAATGTTGAGTCGAACGACATGTCAGGTGCGTTCTGCCTTGAGACTGGGGGTGCCCTATTGTCTGTCACCTCTCGGAGCCTTATGAGCTCCTCCTGCATGCCGAATGACTGGGAGATTCTGTTGAAGTCCCTGTCGCAGTGATCCGATCGGGTGAAGCTTCCGTGGACCGTGATGACGCCCCTAGGTCCTGGCATCTTGAGTAGCAGGTACGCATAGTGCGGTACTGCCAGGAACCGTGCGAATGCCACGTGCCCGAGGATGGCGTGGTATTGTGATGGCCAATACACCACTTCGAACTCGAGTCGCTCGCATCAAAAGTTATCGGGCTTGCCGAAGATGACGTCGAGCCATATCTTTCCCAGGGGGAATATGCCCTTCCCTGGGACGATTCTGTGGAACGTTGTGTCGGATTGTTCCAGGCTGCATAGTGGGATCCGCATTGCTGCTAAGGTGCTAGAGAACATCAGATTGATGTCGCTGCCATCGTCCATGAAGACGCCGCTCATCTCTAACCCTCCAATCTGCGCCTCGAGCACCAGGGCAGCATGACCTGGGCAAGGGATCTGGCGGGGGTGATCCGAACGGTTGAACGTGATGCAGGACTCCGAACCGCTGAGGTACTTAGGGATGGCGGGTGGAGCGGTCACAGCCAAGCCGACTTGGCGGGTGATTTTCTTTTGCACCCTGTTTGTTGGGCGCCTCTTTTGGATCATCAATGACCCTTTCGGCACGGGGTACCCGTTTCCGCCGTTGTTCTGCACAGGTGCGATTGGGTGATTCGAGGGTCCCACGGGTGGTGGTGGAGGAGCTCCGTGGGCGATGTCACCTGGTACAAGTGCGTGTCCGTACCCAGGGTTCGGGGCTTGCTGCCTCATCTGGGACATGCTCTCGCTGAGTTTCTGGAACTCGCGACAGTCTTTGAGCATGTGGCTTGCCTTCTTTTTGCCATGTTGTTTGTCAATGTAGAAGTGGATGGTGCATGGGCCTGAAAACTTGTCGTATGATGAGGGCTCGTCGTCGCGGCCGCGGCGTTGCCACGATTGCGTTGGGCGTCCTCCATCGCGAAAGTTGTTTCCACGGTATCCGCCGCTGCTGCGGTTGCTTTCGTTGCGACGGTCGGCGTAGCCAGCCGCGACCATGTCGGGTCCGTCGCAATCATCGTAGACGCGCAATCTTCGTTTGCTACGGCGTTCGTGTCGGCGTCCGTTGTTATCTTCCTCCTCTGAATGTGCTCGGTGGACGGAGTCCTCACCATCTGCCCACCTGTTGGCGATGTCCATGAGGTGGTCGAGTGTCTTGGGCTTGAAGCGCCCAAGTTCTTCCTTGAAGTCCTGGCATTTAACACCATCCTTGAAGGCGTAGATTGTTCTCTCCTCAGAGATGTGTGCCGCAGAGTTCTTGATGTTGGACCAGCGTAGTATATACGAGCGAATGGATTCGCCCGTTCGTTGGGTGCAGGCCCTCAGCTCCTCGATCGAGGCTGGCCTCTTGCTGGTGCCCTTGAAGTTTAGGATGAAACTGTACGCTAGTTCCTCCCAGCTTTGGATGGATCCCGAGGATAGGCTGTTGAGCTAGATCCGGGTTGCGCCTGTCAGCTGCAGCTGAAGGCATTGCAGGGCGGTGTTTTTGTTTCCGCTGTGCAGCTTGACGGACGACAGGTGGTCGCTGAGCCACGCCTTAGGGTCCTGCGTGTCGTCAAACTTCGGAGTGTCCGAAGGAAGCTTGAAGTTCCACGACATCCGCGTCCGCTGATCGGATCTGCTGAAGCATCGAGCTCCGCAGAGTTCTCCTTCATCATCATCCTCTTCGGATTCGGATGAGCACACGCGCTTGGCGCGTGCCTTGTCAATCTTGCGTTGAGTGAGTTCACTTCGAGCGTCGTAGTCGTGGCTGCAACGTCGTGAGCTCTTGTGCCATCGAGGTAGGTGTTGTTCTTCCTCGTCGGATGAAGGTGTGGGACTGTGGTTGAATCTAACTGTAGCCTTCTTTTTCGGCTCCGCGGGAGCTTCTCCGTGGAGCGCAGCTCCAACGAGTCCAAGTCCGGCTAGTGCGGAGTTGTGCATGGCCCTTTTCGGGGTCCCCCACCGGAGTTGGATGGGACGCGAGATATGTGGTGGCTGCCATGATCGCAGCTTGCGGCGTCTTCGGGATGACGTTGCCGTTGGCGTCCATCTCCATGAAGGACGTGTTGAGGGTTTGAGTCACCTCGCGACGCGCAGCGGGGTCCATGTTCTCTACACGAGAACGATGCTTGTTGGCGTTGTTGCCATGCGAGCTGGAGCCGCCAACGGCGGAGAGCGCAGCTCGCCGCGCGCTAGACTCCGAGGCCGCTTGCTTACGTTTGTCGAGTACTTCCTGCATCTTCACCTGCTTTTTGTGCTCTTCAATGAGGAGCAGGTGGTACGCCATCAATAGGTCCCGTGAGGCACCCACCAGCAGGATCTTGTTGCCAGCCACGGCTTCGCGTGCTTGGTTCCATCCTTCCTCGCTGAGGTGGATTACTCGATTGGCATCGGGGTCATCCTCGTTGGGCGGGGGGAGGGGACGGTTGTCTCCTGTTTTCGTCGTTTCTACCCTGCGGGTTGGGTGGCGGGTTGGGTGGTTGCTAATCCACGTCGCTCTGGATGACCACGGCGATTGGTACCGTCCGTAGGTCGGATCGCTGCTGCCGCAGCTTTCGGATTCGGAACCGTAGGTCCCTTCATCTGACGGCGGATCGCATAGATCTGAGTTGCAGCTGCTGCTGTCATATGACTCATCTGTTGATGGTGATGTGCGTAGCACGGGATACGGTGCCTACGAGGCGGGCCTGATCGATGGTAGGGGCACCCGCTCTGGGAGGCGGAGAGTGCCGGTCTGACCCACCTGGTAGCAGAAGCTCCCGAACAGGATCTCGAGCCCGTCGCCAACGGGCTCGAAGTCCTTCAGGGTGGCTGGCGAGTGGGCGGTAAAGTCGAAAGCACCGAAGAGGAGATGGATCTCCGTTGCCGAGGAGTTGTAGATCGCTTTGGTTGGGACCGTCACGATCGCACAATCAGCGCCCCCGTTTCCCACAGACGGCTCCAATTGACGAGGTTTGATCTCGTCAATGCCCATTGTTATGATCTTGGGTTTTGGAGAAGATGGGGGTGCCGGAGATCGCGGAACGGTTAACAGACAAGCAACCAGGGGACACGAGATTTACCCGGGTTCAGGCCCCCGGAGGGAAAACCCTACTCCTGCTTGTCTGCTCTTGATTACGGCGGAACCGAAAGTACAAGGGTGCGCAGATGCAATCTGGCGTGGAGGCGTGTACGCGGTGGTATGAGAGGTGCCCTCCTCGTCGTGCCCTCCTAGCCTTTATATAGAGGTAGGCAGGTCCCGGGCACAGATCGAGTCGGTTACAGGTTTTAGGGTTTACCCCCTTTGAATATTCTATCTGTTCTAGTCTTTCTCTCCAAGGATCCGAAGACGTCATGGGCTTGGGCCACCCGAAAATCTTCATGGGCCGCATATATTCTCATGAGCCTTCCTTGGGCTGGACCAGGTATGCTAAGGTCGTGTAGCCGTAGGGTATAACCATGTCAGTACCCCTTGCACATGATACAGGAGCTATCCCATAATCAAAATGACAAGACAAGCACACAATGAGCAACTCAGCAATCTTCTTATTTACTATGGGAATATGGTGCTTTGTTCTCTCTTTCCTCTTTTCGATATGTCTCTTTTTTTATAAGAAGAAAGCTTCATAGATGTCATTATGGTGATGCTGCAAGTTTCCACCATGATTAGGCATGGCTTAGGATAGCGGCCCAGGCGTTTCTCTAACACACATACATAACTCCATGGACTTACAAGCTCCCCTTTATTTCACACCGACGACATCCATAGACAAAAGAGCATGATATCAACTGTGTACAAAGTACAAGTGCAATGTTGAAAGCGTTCCTCGTGACAGCACGGTTCTGCTAATTCCAACGTATAAGTGCAAGCATATACAACATAGATGACACAATGGTTCAAGTTTATTAGGGGCAAGAAATATAAGGTATGCCATCAAGTTTGTGAGAGCTTTAATCACTAAGTTTTCACATAACAAAATACTTTTTCATTGGAAGATAGATGAAAACAAGAATATACTTGGAATGGTGTAACACACCATGCATAGGAATTTATAGTGGACACATTGGAATAACTTGGTTTCCTAGGAGTTGGATGCATGAGTAGAACTTACTCATACAAGCGGAGGCTATCAAAAGACTGGGAGCGGCCAACTAAGAGAGCAATAATGGCCATAATCATGCAGAGCGACAAAACATTACTAATTAAAGCATAAAGTGGTACTACAAGTCAAGGACTAAATGATCATAGAGGCTATGGTGACTTGTTCATAGTCATAACATGGTGTGAGCATGTGCCAAGTCAACCCAAACAAACCATCAAAGGAGAATACCACAATACTATGTTTTTGTATGCTAAAACAACGCATGATTCCTTCAAGGCACATTAAGTAATCCTAATTGTTTAGAACAAGTCATGCTACAATAATAATCACTAAGCATAAGGTCAAAACAACATCTAGCATGACATGATAAAGTCTAAGCCACAGTCAAAACAAACTCCCTTTTGTACCACTATAAGCATGAAACTTTCTACTCTTTTCCAACACCAATCGACTTATTTGAAACAACTCACAAAGATATTAATCAATAAAGGTCAGTAATACTGTCTCATAAATTCACAAAGAAGAACTAAAAAGTTCTAAGCAAAAAGCATAAGAAAACTAAGGATAAACGCAGTGCTAGCAAAAGTGAACACTCACAGAACAATAAGAATGAAAACTAGAGTGTTCTAGGCAATAAAAACAGAGTGTGTCTCTCTTCAAAAGAAGTGTGTTGTGATCCAACCAACTTACTCAAGCAAACTAAGCAAACGAAAACCAAAAACGAAAACTAATACCCTCCAAGAACAACACAACTGTGTATGAAGCAATAAAAACGAAGTGTCTAGAAAGACCTGAGATTTTTATTGGGCATCCCCAAACTTTAACGCTTGTACCTCTTGAATATTTCTTAGGGTGACACAGGGTGGCATCCCCAAGCTTGAGCTTTTGTCCATTCTTCATCCCATTACATCATTCTCTCTCTACACCTGAAAATTTTCCTTCATACAAAACTTCACACAATCTTCATTAGCAACATTAGTGTATTCAAAAGATAATAGAACCTTGGGTTTAGCTTTATAACAGCAAAACTTTCACTAAAAACACAAGCTACTGTAGCAATTCCTTCAAAAATCTCAATTTCCCAAAGAGAACCCAAGAAGAAATCAATAAAGAGGCAAATGCAAATAATGGCAGAAATCTGTCAAAACAGGCCAGCAGGTAGAAATCGATTTTTTCGAAGATTTTCTGTTTCTCAAATCAAAAAGTGTTGAACTAAAGAAAGTTAGCTAACATACTGGGGGATTTATTCGTAAAATATCAGCTCAATACGACTTACAAAGATTCCTTACGAATTTTTATGATGGAGCACAAAAATCTGTTTCGGGACAGCAACTCTCCAAATCTTACTTCCCTCTCATTAGAGGTCATTCTTGGCACAAAAGGCAAAAGGAGATATTATTACTGAAGTAATAACTTCTAAGACTCAAAAAAACTTTTGGGTTATCTCCCAACAAGTACTTTTCTTTAATGCCTTTAAGTTAGGCTTGATAGTTTGAGAAGATGCTCACATAACACCTATGAATTGAAGTAAAAGAGAGCATCAAGAAGCAAATTCAAAACACATGTAAGTCTAACCCACTTCCTATGCATAGGAATCTTGTAAAGAAACAAGTCATGAAATCACAAAGCAATAAGCATAGGAAAGCAAAACATGTGCAACTTCAAAATTTTCAACATAAAGAGGGGAAACTTAATATTGTTGAGATAGATAAGACCATGTTTCCCTCTCTCATAATAACTTTCAGTAGCATCATGAATAAAATTAACAATATAACTATCACATAAAACATTTTTATCATGAGCCACATGCATAAAATAATTATTACTCTCCACATAAGCAAAGGCATTCTTATTAATTGTAGTGGGAGCAAAGTCAACAAAATAGCTATCACTATCATTCTCATCACCATAATCATCAAATATAGGAGGCAGATTGTAATCACAATTAACTTTCTCCTCAATAGTAGGTGGACTGAAAATATCATATTCATCTTTGTAATCATCATATATTGGAGGTTTGGTATCATCATAAGCAATAAAATAGCTATCTTCCAAAGCTGGGGAACTAAAAAGATTATTTTCATAAAAACTAGCTTCCCCAAGCTTATACTTTTCCATAGAATTAGCAACAATGGTGTCCAAATAATTCATACTAATAACATTACTATTAGCATGCAAATAAAGCTCCATAGGTTTTTTAATTTTCTCTTCAAACACTTCATGTCCTAACTCAAGATAAATATTACAAAGCTCTCTAATTTTTTTGTTCTTTTCCATTAAGCCTAACTAGTGAAAACAAGAAACAAAAAGACAAATTACAGAATCTAAAGGAAATAACTCCGAGCACTCACACTGGAGGATGTGAGTACCTTTTACCTTACCTCCCCGGCAACGACGCCAGAAAATAGCTTGATGTCTATGCACTTTTATTCTTGTAGACAGTTGTTGGGCCTCCAAGTGCAAAGGTTTGTAGAATAGCAGCAAGTTTTCCTTAAGTGGATTACCCAAGGTTTATCGAACTCAGGGACAAAGTGTTCAAAAGTATCCCTCTCAAGCAACCCTGCAATCAAGATACAAGAAATCTCTTGTGTCCCCAACACACCCAATACACTTGTCAGGTGTATAGGTGCACTAGTTCGGCGAAGATATAGTGAAATACAGATGGTATGGATGATTATAGGTGGTAACGGTGCCATAAAATAGCTTGACGGTGAGGTAAAGACTAAAGGAAAAAAGATGGAAGCAAGCAAACACGTAACATATCTAGATGCAAATGGTGTTTCAATGTTTAGAAAAGAAGGCATATGCATCATACTTTCACTAGTGAACACTCTCTCATAGAAATATATTCTCTTCATGATACTACCCTAAACTACTCTCCGGTTTGGACACTCTAATCCACGGTAGTCCTACAAAAGCACACCTCAAAGTCCGCCTTCCCCATCTAGATAACCCCACACTGCCACCTTGAGCGCTAGATGGTTCCAACAAACACCACAATTTCATAAAGACATCCAAATCCAAATATACTCATGATAAAGATATATGTAACCTAGCTTAAGTGCCACACACGCTGTGCATGTTGTCACTTTCACACACGTGGGGAAAAGCATAGATCTATTAAAGCACGATGAGTATCTATGTAGACTCTAGCCTAAGTGCCACCATGACGTGCACGCTGTCACTTACACACACATGGGGAGAGCAGAGATCTATTAAAGCACTTGAGTAGCAAGGTAGATCTACTTGATTACAAAGCTCATGACCACAACAAGATCATGCATAGAGAGAGAGAGAGAGATGAACACATAGCTACCGGTAGAGCCCTTAACCTCGAGGAAGAACTACTCCCTCCTCATTATGGGAATCGGCAACGGTGATGAAGATGGCGATGGGGATCGATGGAGATGGCTCCAGGGGCACTTCTCCGTCCCGACAGGGTGCCGGAACAGAGACTTTCTGTCCCCCGAATCTCCCCTTCGATGGCGCCGGTGCAGCGGAACTTTTTCTGAGAGTATGATGGATGATCTAGGGTTTTCTCCCCGAAGGCTTCTTATAGGCGAAGGAGGCAAGGTCGATGGAGGGCTAGCGGGCCCACACCCCCTGTAGGCGCCACCAGGGCTTGCCCGCGCCTAGGGGGGTGCAGCCACCCTGGTGTCCTCCTCCACCTCTGCTTCGTGGTTCCGTGTTGCTCCGGAAAAAATAGGAAGATTGGATTTTGTCCTGTCTAATTCCGAGAATATTTATTTTCTGCCTTTTCTGGAACCAAAAACAGAAGAAAACATGCAACTGGCACTGTGGCATCTTGTTAATAGGTTAGTCCAGAAAAACATATAAAATATCTCAAAGTAAAGACAAAGCAAAGCAAAATAGATACTAAACAAGCATGGAGCATCAAAAATTATAGATACGTTTCCGACGTATCATACACCAATCGGGGTGATGGTAGCGTAGGTGATGTTGAGGGAAGCAAACATCGACGACACATCCTCGGGGATGGAAGGAATGTTGCCGAAGTGGATGACCCACCTGATGGTGATTGTGCCGTCAATGTTTCCGCAAGATCCAACCCGGACCATAACTTCGGAAACCTTGTGCCATGCGGTGGGCACCAACTGTCATGGGAAGTCACGTCGGGGGACATCTAGGGTAGCTCACACAGAGAAGGTCTAAGGGATAACTATCTTCATAAACTTAAATTGGAATATCAATTAAAATATTAATTTTAGCTAAAAAATGGAAGGTTACCATCTTATTTAGGAGTACCTATTAATTAATTAATGCATTAATTCAATGCCATTTGTTAAAATCCCCTCTATATGCAAGGGCCAGATCTTATGGAAATCCTAAGCATTGAACAAAAACACAAGTGATTTCCTTCTCATCATGGCACTCAAGAACAATGCAACGAGCATGGCTGCAATTTTCCTGGCTCTTATGATCATGTCTTCCATCATGTCATCATCGTCGTCTTGCTATGCACATACAAGTAATAACATCTCTCACTATAATGTTCATTTCAAACTTTGTAATCCTAACTTGAGTTATTTGCATCTGCATTTTGTTGTTGCAAAAAATAGCTAAATATACATATTTCCGAAGAGAAAGTCCGTACAGATTTTCTACATACATCAAACTTCTTATACACTATTTTCTGCTAGTAAATGATTTTTACTCACATTGGGTTGTAAATGAGTTTCCGATTGACCTTGCAGCTGATGATGGAGGGAATCAAACAACTTGCTTCCATTTAGAAAGTTGTGAAGCCTGTTGCAAGACCACGTGCGGCCTCAGCGGCCACAATTCGTCTGGGGCCTTCTGCAAGCAAGACCAATGTTGTTGTGTCTAGTGTAATGCTTCTGCTCTTGCTTGAGCAACAGAATTGTAACGGTCTCTTGCAAATGTTGTATTGGTCGCTGAAAAATAATATAATATACTCCCTCCGTTTCAGATTATAAGATATTTTTTAGATAGGCTAATTGTGTACCCAAAACTTCTTATAATCTGGAACAGAGCTAGTGGCTATTAATTTTTAATGATGTGTAGTCCATCTGCTAATGTTGTGATTCTTGGCATGTGAATGTATAACACCATAAAAATTGGAACTTTGATTACATAACTCTAATAAGCTGAGAAACGGAGTCAATAAAAACCTTTAATTGATTTTCTATCTTATTGGTTTCACTTGGAGTTATACTCTCCTTGACTTGTTTAAACCAATAATTTGTTCAAATGAATCGAAATATTATTATTATTATTATTATCACGATCCGCAAGAAAGCAACCAACTTGCTTTGTGAAACTTTAACTGACCAAACTCTCAAGTAAAGAATCTATTATATTATTTAAGTAGAATTGATGAACGGCTCAGATTGATCAAGCATGCAACTAGCAAAGAAAAAATAATGGCTCAGATTGAAACTAACATAATGTTTAGAGTTGAAATTAGATGATTGAGCGAGTGAATGGAGATCACAGTCACATTCACAATATAGCTCAGAAAAATGGAATAGGGGCTATAGAGAAAGGTCCATAGTTGATACCAGCAAGAAATCGGTCACATATGCCTATAGAGGGGATTATGCAAAGTCCTTGACCGCCTCCTAGGACACATAAAAAGTCCGTGTGGACCTCCATGGCAGATACATAAGATAAAAAAATAAGGGATCATCAATCCTATCATAGAGGGCCAGCATTCACAAACAACATTCACAAAACAAGTATGTCAACATTGTTGATCTTGCTCATGATATGTTGATACGGTCATGTATATTTTGGAAGGTGGTCTCATATCCCTCCGTTAGCTAGGAGTTGATGCAAACTGATCCATAGTTTGTAATATCGAGGTAGGTGATATATACTAGCCCCTCCGATGACAAACTTCTGTTGCATCACAAACTATTGTTTTTTAGGTGAAGCTCGTGATGCATCAACTATTATGGACTCTGATGTTAAGTTATTAGCCACTATCAAAATTTTATTGCGATGTGACCGGTAACCTCACTACTCATGGGAAGAGGTTATCTTAGCCGCTGTTTTGAAGACAACCAAACATCAGTTTCCTGTTCAGCTCAAGGGTGGCGGCTGGGGTATTCCCTGGTATTCATGGTCAAATCATTGGTTTTAAATATCAATGATTTCTCCAACACAAGGAAAAAGAGCTATGATTATAGCAAAATAAAGATGATTTTTATAAAATGAATACCAAGTTAGCCAAATAAAAGAACATATTTCTCCAGGGCCAAAAGTCGAACAGATTATCAAACGAACTGCCAAAAATAGCCCAGCGCTCATTGTCGCGAGAACATGACAGCCAAATACTAAGAGCATCCCGCTCGACCAACTTTAGGCCGGACGAAACTTAATTTCAGCCTGGAGTCCCACTCGCGTTCCCAGGCCGGGTTCCCGCGTTCGGCGAAAATTCAGACGAAACTGTCAAATTTAGGCAGATTTCATTAAACTTGGGCGAATATAGGCAGATTACATTGAATTGAAAACTACATTACTAGGTAATAAACTAAAAGCATTAAAACAGGTCGCCGCCGTCGCCTTCGCCGATGCCATCGCCGCTTCTACATGCCTAGGTGGCCGTAGAAGGACGTGTAGCCGGGATCGGTCGTGCCATCGTCCTCGCCGCCGTCGTCGTCGCTCGGTGGCTAGGGCGGGCGGGAGCTCCCTGTCCGGCGTCGCCGCACCTCTAGGGATGGTAGGAGGGGCCGACCTCGTCATCGTCGAGGACGACGAGCGGCGCGCCCTGGTAGGCGAGAACACGGCCAGACCAGGCCTGTCGTTTGGCTCCTGCTGTAGGCGATGGACGCGCTGCCGCTCCGTCTCCTCCCGGTCCGCCCTGGACCAGGTGAGTATGTCTGGCGATGACGGCTCCACCGGCGGCTGCGGCGCCGCCTCCCGCAGGGACTGCTCCACCACCATCTTGACGGCGAACGCATCCTCGTCGACGGGCACCGCCCAGTCCCGCGGCTCCGGCTTTGGCTTGCGAAGGCGGCGACGGAACGCGCGGCTCGTTGATGACGATGCCGCGCGACCTGGTCCTCGGCAGAGACCGTACCGACATCTCCGGCTCCCGCTTAACCGGCCGAAGCGGCGGCGAAGTCATCGGCACGGACCCGGAGGAGCGGGTCGCCGAGGACGAGGACGAAGAGGAGAGGCTGACCATCCTCCTCGGCAGCCAGTTGGGCGGAGGATAGCGCCTCGCCCTTGACGACGGCGTGGGGTTGTGGGGAAGCCGAGGCGGGGCTCATTGCTGGCGTGGATGTGCTCCAGCACGGCGGCGAGGGTGCTCCCGGGAGCGTCCCACCAGCTGCGGCGCCCAGCCGCGTTGTTCCTCTTCGGCGGCGAGCCCGACAGCCCCTCGTGGTGGCGAGCGCCTGCTGCCGCCGGTGGGCGAGATGCTATTCCTAGAAGACGCGGTTGCCTGGATCCTCGGCGAGGTCCGGGTCCTCCATGGCGGCGATGGCCGCTTGGATTTCGTCGTCGAGCTCCTCGGGCTTCGGCTCCGGCAGAATCGGGATCCCACCGGCGCTGAGCGTCCAGCCGGATGGGAGGCGGCTGTCCGGTGGCGCCATGTAGCCTGCCTCGTACAACATTCGGGCCTCCCACGGCTGGAGGGTGCGGCGGCCGAAGCCGTTCGCCGCCGCTGGGTCGTCGGGGTACCTTTCGCCCATGGTGTGAAGTGTGGGAGTGTGGGAAGGGAGAGCTCGGAGTTTGCCGGAGTTGGGAAGCTGTGTGAGAGTGTGGAGAGTTCCAGCGAGGAGAACGGCTTTTATAGGCCGAGACGGGCGACGAGGCGGGTGGGGTGTAGCGGCGAGGGCGGAAAAAGCAGAAACGACGTGAAGTTATTGGCGGCCGGTCCGTCGCGGGAGCCGAGGGGGCGGCGCTGGCGTGGCGTTGCGGCGACGCGTGGCCTTCGTGGGGCTCCGAGGACGACGACGACTCGGCTTACGTCAATGACTGGACGGGTCCACGCGCCGCTCCCATTTTTTTTCCGCTGAGTTCGCTTCGTCCGGTGTTTCCGGGGCGTTTTCGGGATACTGAGAATAGCCTGTAAAGTTCGGATCAAAGTTGTCCAAATCCGAATGAAAAGAGGTTCGTAGGAATACAACTGGACCGAATTTCGATCATAAAATAGTGAAGATGCTCTAGCCAGGACGAGATGAAAATTGTCCGGTGGCAACCCGCGGCCTGACGAGCGTTGGCCAAGAAAAATATCGCTGGTGTCGACACGGTCGCCATCAGCACACCAGTCCACCGCCAAACTCACTTGGAAATCTGCCAGCAGCACCTCACTCACCACCGCCACCAACCAAAACCACCATCATTGAGATTGAGATCTCATCGTGGCTGGTTGGTTGGTGGATCTCCCACCGCTGCTTTCCGCACGACCGGTCGATCCTCTTTCCTGGCAGGGTTTCCTCTCCCCCATAAAACCCTCCTCACCCCCAACCCTCTCCACTCGCCGCCTCCTCCCATCTCCCTCCCCCAGATCCATCCCGTCCACCACCAACCCCTCCCCCCCAGTCCCCAGCCCAGCCAGCCATGGCGCTCTCCGTGGAGAAGACCTCCTCCGGCCGCGAGTACAAGGTCAAGGACCTCTCCCAGGCCGACTTCGGCCGCCTCGAGCTGGACCTCGCCGAGGTCGAGATGCCGGGCCTCATGGCCTGCCGCGCCGAGTTCGGCCCCTCGCAGCCCTTCAAGGGCGCCCGGATCTCGGGCTCCCTCCACATGACCATCCAGACCGCCGTCCTCATCGAGACCCTCACCGCGCTCGGCGCCGAGGTGCGCTGGTGCTCCTGCAACATCTTCTCCACGCAGGACCACGCCGCCGCCGCCATCGCGCGCGACTCCGCCGCCGTCTTCGCATGGAAGGGCGAGACCCTCGAGGAGTACTGGTGGTGCACCGAGCGCTGCCTCGACTGGGGCGAGGGCGGCGGGCCCGACCTCATCGTCGACGACGGCGGCGACGCCACCCTGCTCATCCACGAGGGCGTGAAAGCCGAGGAGGAGTTCGAGAAGAGCGGCAAGGTCCCCGACCCCGAGTCCACCGACAACCCCGAGTTCAAGATCGTCCTCACCATCATCCGGGACGGCCTCAAGACCGACGTCAGGAGGTACCGCAAGATGAAGGAGAGGCTCGTCGGCGTCTCCGAGGAGACCACCACCGGCGTCAAGAGGCTCTACCAGATGCAGGAGTCCGGCGCGCTCCTCTTCCCCGCCATCAACGTCAACGACTCCGTCACCAAGAGCAAGGTATACCTACTTCCTCTGCCCCCCCATTTTCAGTTCAGATCTGATGCCCTGTTTTATCATATCTGCTTAGATGTCAATATTTCTAGATCTGCTAGATGCAGCATGATTGATGATACTTGTATACATCAAGCACGTAATTACCTCAACTACCATTTACTACTTGTACTATTCTTTTCCTTCTTGATTGATGGTGTATAATGGTCTGGTACATATATTGGATCTGAATAAAATACAACATGTGTAGCGCCATTTCCAGTGGCTGATCGCAACCCATCTTTTTTTTTCGTGTGTATTAGATCAGACGTGTGGTTTGGTCTATGTAGCAGCTCCGAATTGCCTGGACTATTAAACGTGGACCTGAATCTTTGTCTTTGCTTGTCACGCTGGTTGCGTTTTGGTATCTTATACCAACACTAGTCGCACGTTTTCTGGATCTGATGACCACGGATGGTATAAATACAGAATATCCTGCCTACGAATTCTGTTACTTACTGAATTGTGATTTATTCCAAGTATAATAATTGTGCAATGTCTACCTTTCTGTTTTAAATCAAAAGATAGAATACAATTACATGTACTGTCTCATGGCACCCCATTTTCAGTTCAGATCTGCTAGATGCAATCTTCTACTTGTTGTATTATATCTGCCTAGATGTGAATATTTTTAGTTTCAGATCTGCTAGATGCAGCATGTCCTTTGCTTGATAACGTGTCATGTTCCTGTACTTGTATGTCATACATCGAACACATTAATTGCCTCACCTAACAACTTTTACTCTACTTAGTACTTGTACTATTCATTTCCTTCTTGATTGGTGGTATATATAATGGTCAGCTCCATATATTAGATCTGAATAAAATACAACATGTGTAGCACCATTTCCAGTGGCTGATCGCAACCCATCTGTTTTGTTGTATAGTTTAGATAAGACGTGTTGTTTGGTCTATGTAGCAGCTCTGAATTGCTGGAATGTTAAACGTGGACCTGAATCTTTGTCTTCGGGTTTCTAGTTTGTTAGGCTGGTTACCTGTTGTTATCTTATACTAACACTACTCATTTGAACTGAATTGTGCTATATTCCAAGTATAATGCTTGTTTAATTGTCTATTGTTCTATTTTAAATCGAAAGAAGATAGGATGCCATTACATGTACTGTCTCGTTGTTAAAAAATAACTCATCTTTTTTCTGAACAGTTTGACAACCTTTACGGTTGCCGCCACTCCCTCCCTGACGGTCTCATGAGGGCCACTGATGTCATGATCGCCGGCAAGGTCGCCGTGGTCTGCGGTTACGGAGATGTTGGCAAGGGCTGCGCCGCCGCGCTCAAGCAGGCTGGTGCCCGTGTCATCGTGACCGAGATTGACCCCATCTGCGCCCTGCAGGCCTTGATGGAGGGCATCCAGATCCTCACTCTGGAGGACATTGTCTCTGATGCCGACATCTTTGTGACCACCACAGGAAACAAGGACATCATCATGGTTGACCACATGAGGAAGATGAAGAACAATGCCATCGTCTGCAACATCGGCCATTTTGACAATGAGATTGACATGAACGGCCTCGAGACCTACCCCGGCGTCAAGCGCATCACCATCAAGCCCCAGACCGACCGTTGGGTCTTCCCTGAGACCAAGACCGGCATCATTGTCCTCGCCGAGGGTCGCCTGATGAACCTCGGGTGCGCCACTGGCCACCCCAGCTTTGTCATGTCCTGCTCCTTCACTAACCAGGTAAAACACA
This sequence comes from Avena sativa, assembly GCA_916181665.1. Taxonomy (NCBI): domain Eukaryota; kingdom Viridiplantae; phylum Streptophyta; class Magnoliopsida; order Poales; family Poaceae; genus Avena; species Avena sativa. The sequence goes on along the minus strand of OV702300.1, from coordinate 10,333,147 downwards.
CACGATATCACCCATCACATGTTTATGATGACTGATACAGACCATGAGCTGTGATAGCTAACAAAGTTTTCATTTCTGTTCCTGTTGCAGGTCATTGCTCAGCTTGAGTTGTGGAACGAGAGGAAGTCAGGCAAGTACGAGAAGAAGGTGTACGTCCTCCCCAAGCACCTCGACGAGAAGGTCGCAGCCCTGCACCTGGGCAAGCTCGGCGCCAAGCTGACCAAGCTCACCAAGTCCCAGTCCGAGTACATCAGCATCCCTGTCGAGGGTCCTTACAAGCCTGCCGCCTACCGGTACTAGAGAGGATGGTGTATGTCCAGCACGGCTAGCGGCTGGATCGAGAAAGGAGCAGCAAAGTGTCTCTGCGGCATGGATTTGTTGAACCACTGTATCTTCTATTTTGCATCATCTTGCATGAATGCTGTGTCTCTTAGGGTGGAGGATGATTTGTTATGTTTTGAGTCTGAGTCTGGGGTGGTGGAGGAAGCGTTTATTTTTGCTGAGGAATAATAATGGCATTGTCGATTGTTTAGTCTATAGTTGGTAATATGGTCTTGTGTATTTTCATCTCGTCAAGGTCCATACATATGGTTGTATGGAGACGGTGAACCTTTGTTTTCCTTTCTAGGACAGGCAACCAAAGGTTGCTGGCCGTTTTCATTATGATATAGCTAAAGGAGGTTATTGTGGATTCAAGATCCACAGTAATTAGGTGTATAAATCCTCCTTTTTGCTATATCCTAATGAAAATGACAAGCAACCAACGAACACCCAGGATGGAAACACAGTACACACCTACCCTGCACGACAGTATCCTGTGGTTACCCTTTCTTCTCCTGAAGTTCTTCCAAAGCGACAATTCCTCAATTCGGGTGACTAGCTGTGACATGTTTGTGTTTTGCCTGTCAAAGTTTCTTGCGCTCCAGCCATATTCTTATTCCACTATGGCGATGGCATCTCCAAGAGAAACCACCAGCTTTGGACAGTCTCTTGAGAAGTTGTCACAATATAGGTATAAGAAGATGCTTCCCATGACGACCTGATTACAGCGAGATGACCCAACCACGCATTCGCCTTCTATCTGCAGTCCAACACCTATTCCTCAAAGCAAGCCAGCAGAAGTTATTGTGGATCGCCTGAATGCTTGGGTTTCCTCTATATATCTTGAATCCACAAGTTATTGTGTATTGCCACAGTGACAATTTCTCCATTTTGCAACATCAATGAATTCAAGTAGTGATGGAGCAATCTGTGAGGGGCTTTGACCAGCGCATCAGTCGACGGCGTGAACTATAGCCGAGTCCAGGATCTTGTCGGCACATATCTTTCAAGCCATCTCGATCTCATACGCACTACACAATTGCACCCTTTTGCGTCCTCTCTGAGCCATGCCACAAAAAAGGCTCTGCAAATCTTGTCGATGCGCTCGGTTACCAAGGGGGAATACCCAAGGAAAGCATATACCCATACATAGCAATTGCTGAGAGGATAGTTTGGACTAGGATCAACCTTCCCACCACTTGTGAGCATGACAGTTCTCCTTGTGCCCAGCTTCCTAGCAATTTTATCAATTAAAATTTGGAGCTCCCCTTTACTTGGAGCTTTCAAAGACAGTGGCAGGCCTACGACTCTGCAGAGGTAACCCTCCAATTGACATGGGAATGCTGCGATGATTTGTGTTACATCCGAGCAGGCGACTGGGGCAATTGAAGAGGAAAGATCATGAATGAAGTAAATGTGAAGAGGGGGGAGGGGGGATCCGCACAAGTAAAATAAATGTATTTTACTATTTAGATGGCCTAGCCTACACATTACCCTAGCAGAATATCATCAAAACATCATCTTGCATTTAATTTGGTGACCGTGAATAATACTTTGATCACAACATTGGTAGCTTTACATCTAATGAAAACTCGCTATCAGTCCACATATTGAGGTAATAGCATATACAAATAACACACATGGTCAACACTACGGTGTCTCCATAAATAAGTAGTTACCAGACTTTTTAAATAAAATGCGATTAAAGCTATTTTTTGATAGGAAAACATATAGGAGAGTTCCTTTTTCGATAAATGAAATCATATTAGTATCAAGAATATAAAGAGTAAACCAGGTCTCTGCAATGATTCAATATCTCACGAGGAATTCGAGACATGGAGAACGTTGAGATGATTAAAAATTCTTAATTCCAATGTGTCGATTGTTATCAAAGTTTATGATGATTATTAATTCGTATTACTTAAAATTGCATAATATGAGTTGTGAATTTATTTCTCGGATAATTTCTTCACATTGGAGATGATGCCCTCGCATTTGCAGGGCCACCATGCTAGTTTTTACATGATGATATATAAATCAAAAGTTAAAATTAAACAACTATTTAGATGCTTTTGTGGCTTCAAAATCAAAAAGCTAAATGATAAAATTAAGCCTAACTAAGCACACATTAAGGCCTTTGCGAGCGGGTGGCATAGTTGTTGTTTCTATCGTTTAAGCAAACACAAAAAAAGCCCATCCACAATGATGCTTCCAATCCATTTCCTCCAAATATAAAATAGTTTTCTTTTTGTAAGTGAGAAAGAGGTCTGAAATTTATGAAAAATTGTTTGCTGGAATATTTCTATTTACACTGCACTCAGACTCTGTCCACTCCGAATAAGCTGTAGTACTGGATGAATTTCTAACCTGTAGTACTAGTGTTTTTGAAATTATAATATTTCATTTCTTACCTGGATGCTAGCAGTTTTCACCGTTTCCTAACACTAAATAAAAGTCAACCCAGTTTCTACAACTAAAAGATGTTAAATTACACACACATCAAATTTCCTCGGTTAAAACAAATGGGAAGCCCGAATTGATCATCTAGCTAGTGGACTCGCGTGAAACAAGTCGAGTAACTTATGATCACTGCCATCGCTCACAATGGACCTCGCCGCCTTCTCGGCTACGGCAGCCCGCACCTGCGCCATGGTCGGCCGGAGCCCCGGCTGCGCCGCCAGGCACTCGGCGGCGATGCTCGCGATGTTGCTGGCCTCCGCGGCGTCATAACTGTTTCCTAGCCTACCGTCCACGAGCCCGGCCACCCCGGCCGCCCTGACGCGCGGCAGCACCCGCGCGGCCAGGAACTCGCCGCCGCCCTCCGAGGTCCCGGCGGCAGGCGAGCCGGTGACGGCCTCGAGCAGCAGCACGCCGAAGCTGTACACGTCGGACTTCCTGGACACGATGCCCGTGCGGAGGAAGAAGGGGTCGGCGTACCCCGGGGAGCCCACGGCGGCGGCCGCGCCGCGCCGGGCAGGCGCGACGGCGGCCGAGAAGGTGGCCTCGCAGGCGGAGCCCAGGTCGCAGAGCCGCGCGCCGCCCGTGTCGTCGAGGAGCACGTTGGAGGCCGACAGGTCGCCGTGCACGATCGCCGTGGCGGCGCCGTGGAGGTGCTCTAGCGCCACGGCGACGTCGTGGAGGATGCGCATCCGGTGGCGCCAGGCGAGCGGTGGCGTGGTGGTGGCGCTGCCGTGGAGGCGGTCCGCTAGGGTGCCGCCCGGCATGTACTCCAGCACGAGCGCACCTCCCTCATCTGCAAGAAGGGATTTTTTCTCAAATCGTTTTTCGAAAGAAATGTTAAGCGTAATATGGAGTAAAATTCAAGACAGGACACTAAATCTAGACTATAGTGTGCATATGGTAGGTAAGTAATCATTTTTAGGACAATTAGTGAGCTAAACGCCTTTTTTCTCTAGCATGTCATTGTCGCACTGAAAAAGTAGTACTGTACAGAAACTCAGTGAGGTGGCGTAGTTGTTACTGATTATTTGGTAGGATGGCTCATCAAGAGAAGTCAAATAAAATTAGTTGCAAAGAAAACTAATCAAGAAAAAAAAGGTACTTAAATAAACTACGTGAATTGTAAAAATGATTCCCTCAAAAAAAGAAATGGTAAAAAACAAGAACACGTTCTGCGGCAAGCAGCGTAAGCGTAGAGTCAAAGCTTCAAACAGTAGTAGTGTGTAAGCATTTTGCTCGGTTAGCTAGCTTACCGTGGTCGTCGGAGTAGGCGAGGAGCGCGACGAGCCTGGGGTGGCGTCCGACGCGGCGGAGCAGGTCGAGCTCGCGCCGGAACGCGGCGAGCCGGCGCTCCCCGCCGCCGCACCAGCGGTGCACCTTGACGGCGGCCCGCGAGCCGTCGAAGCGCTGCCTGGCCAGGTAGACCGCGTTGCCGGAGCCGCCGCGGCCCACCACGGCCGCCTCGTCGAAGCCGCCCGTCAGGGCCTCCACGTCCCGCCACGCTAGCCTCCGCGGCTCCGGCTTCTCCTTCCGCGCCTTGGTCGTCGGCGGCAGCGGCAAGGCCAGCTCGTGCTGCGGCGGCGGTTCCGGTGCCTCGGGGTCGGCGGCGGCGTAGGGGATGCGCGTGCTGACCACGTACGGGCACGGGGTGGTGGAGGGGCGGAGGGCGGCGACGCAGAGGCGGAGGAGGAGGAGGGAGATGGCGGCGGAGGCGAGGAGGAGGAGGCAGAAGAAGAGCGTGGCCAGCGCCATGGCCACGTCCATGGCCGCCCGCCGCTCTGCTCCGGTGAGCTTGGCTTGGCTCGGTTGCTTGGAGTGTGGGGGGAGATAAATGGAAGGAAGGGACAGAAGCGGGCGGGTGATGCGAATATGTACACCAACTTTTTTCCACCATTGTTTAGTGGCGGCAGTTATGCATGAAAAGGTCCGATAAATCTTTTTGTTTTCTTTTGAAAAAAAATTCTGCTTTTTCAGAAAAAAGAGTTCGATTTTGATTGGAGCGAAGAAATTTAATTAAGATATGCGCTTTCAGAATGTACATAGTAGTACTAGGTACGACCCATGTGATTAAGTTTTGGGAGTGTATGTGTACGTATTAAATTAACTGAGATACGTACGTACGTGCAGGGACACGGAGAAGTTGGAGTCCCAAGGAAAAAGAAAACATTTTCGAACGTACTACTAAGGATTCCCCCGATCCAAGTGCTCGCTACCAGGGTTCAACATTTACATATTTTCTTTTGCACATGACTAAGATTCGTTAATTTTGAATTTGAAAGAAGAAAATTCGAACTACGGGTGTGGTTAATACTACGTGATAGGATAGTGGTTTTACTTTACTTATTAAGCCTTCTAACATATGGCCTTTTTGAATTTCAACTAAAATTCGACTAATATTATCATTTCCCCGTTCCCTATAGGAATCCATAATTTTCACAAACTCCGTTCACGATTTTGACGGAAGTTTCTGCGTGGTAACAGTCTCCAAAGGTAGAACAGTATTTTCCCATTTAAACTCCTTTTTTTTTCGATGAATTTTGTGTCTGAGAAAACGTTTTAGATCTATATATACGTTCAGTTAATCTAAAAAAATTATATACATTCCGAGGGGCTCAGGGGCAGACCTATAAACTTTTATTTCTCGAGAGTTCAGCTTGATACCGAGAGGAGTGGAAGTTAATTGGAATTTGCGCCGTTGATTTTGTTTCATGTTACTACAGTATGTTTATGTTCTGGGATTGTGTGTGCTAATTAATTAGGTGCACGTATCGTACAGGTCGAATTAAATGAGTCAGCGACGCCAGCCAGGAAGCTGTGTTCCTCAATCAAAAAAATAAACAAATCTGTTTGAACAAAGAGGATTCCCTCGCTATTTCCAAAGGTTGAACAGTGTTTCTTGCATTGACAACGTGATATAATTTTCTTTGTAAGATGCTCTAGGTTCATGACGAGGATAGATAAAATTAATCAATCCTCGGGATGGAATTTTTTTGAGCAACTTTGTCGATATCTATTTAATATTTTAGTCAACCTCCGCCATGTTTAATATTTATGTTAAAATATTATTTAAAATTTAAGCATGATTAGCATTCTTGAGCCTCTTGGTAATGTTAGTCAACCTCCGCCATTTTTTCACACACGAAAAACTTAAAAGAATATTAGTATTCTACTCTCTTCATTTTAACATATAAGATGTTTTAGCTTTTGTGAAATGAATGCATCTAGACTACTTTTAGTTTATAAGGTCACCCTGAACCTATACACTAAAAAAACATCTAGGTACTCACTATGCTCCATATTACTTGTCGCAGAAATAAATGTATCTAGACATCGCAGAAATAAATGTATCTAGACATGTTTTAGTGCTAGATATATCCAATCCAGTGACAATTAATATGAATCAGAGAGAATATATTCGTTTCACAAAACCTAAAACATATTATATTATGGAACGGAGGGAGTATAAGAGAAACAACAATATAATATAGTAGTAAATTAAACAATCCGTACATTTGATACATCCATGGTCTTTGAAATACTGCTGAAGAAGTTCAAAACTACTTATTTCTATCGATCATGCGAACAATACTTCATGATACTTATTTCTATCAATTGCTACTTGGGTACATATAGTACAAAAAAATGAGTAGAAGAGTAAACATATTAGACACTGAATTAATAAGAGGATGGAATAGTTTTTCGAACATTTATGATGGAGATAAATAGGACCATTGAGAATTAGAGGAGAGATACTTGCTGAGATGATATAGTTATGTGATTGTGTCGTTATTCTACGCTAATAAATATTCAAAACCTTGAAAAGAACATGAGGGCGGTGTTGTTCTGTATATGTTTTTTTAGATATTTCAAGTTATATGCGCGTATGTCATGTACACGTCGAAATGGAAGATTCTAGGTTTGCGCGTATATGGGCACCGACCGTGAAGTTGTGTTCCTCAAAAAAGTTAATAAACTTGTTTGAACGAAAAGGACCCCCACTTGATTTCAGAAGGTTGAACAATGTTTCTTGCATTGAACTCATAAGATAATTTTCTTTGTATAATACTTTATGTAAATTTTCATTATATAATACTGACAAGGAAAGATAATTAATTACTCGCACTCGGGTTATTAAGCAACCATTTTAGGGAATAAACGGCATTCTACCGATGAAGAACGAAATGTTCCAAATGCAGAAAATTTAGAGCAATTTTTATAGATATTTATATAGGTCCGGTCCACGAATTCTGGGGTCCTAGACACACCAAAGGTCCCTTGTTTAAAGTGGTAGAGTTCCCTAGGGCCGGGGGGGGGGGGGGGGGGGGGAATGGCCCCCTACTTACGGAAACAACTTAAAGATATTTTTTATATTTATACTCAAATTTGAAATATAAATTCAAGTTTAAATATGATTAGAGTTTTTGGCCTCTCAACAATGTATTTCAAGCTCCGCCGTTTGTTCACACACGATTTTTAAAATAATATTAGTATTCTGTAAGAGAAACAACACTACAATACAATATTAAATTAAATAATCCATACACTAGTTAAATGCATCTTTTTTTAGTAGAGAAGTTAAAGGCTCCCGTACATAGTCTCCCTCCCGTACGTAACCCTCCGTGGCGACCCCAGTCGCCATCAGAGGGCCCTAGATCCTAGCACTGTCGACCTCTCCTTCCTCCAGATCGCCTCCCTTCGCCGCTGCTGTCGGCACCGGCCTTGGTGGCGGCGCCCCCCTAGTACCTAAGGTGCTAGGGGTGGCGGCTGCGACGGTCTTCTTCAATGGGGTGGCTAGGGCTGCGCCGTTTCAAGGAGGCCCCGATGGTGGTCGGGACGACGCTTCCTGGCCAGGCGGCGGCCGGACTCTCCTCCCTAGGCGGTTGCGGGTGATGGTGTTGTGGCCATGGGTCTAGGGTTCCTCCTAGACCCGCCGTCCTCATGGCGGCACGGTGGGACTCGGGGCACCGGTCGCCGGATGGATGGTTTCCTGAGCGAGCACGTGGAGGGCGAGGTGATCGGGTCGAAGCGCTATTTGTGAGTTCGGCCTTAGATCTAGGCCAGGATTTGTTGCGGATACGCCAGTGACGTTCCACGACGGCTTTATGGTTTGTCGTCTTCTCCACATGCTCGACTTGAATAAAAGGTGGTGGCCCTTGGGTTCCTACTCGCCGCCTATGTGAAGATCTGTCAGTTGCCTGTCGTCATCGATCTGGATGAAGCGGCGTGTTCCGAAAGGCTCCATCGGCAAACTCCACAATGTGCATATGCCGACAGATCGCTGGATCGGGTGGGATTTGGTTTTGCGCACCCATGTTTTTACTCTGGCCTTTTGGGTTTAGAGGGAGCGCTTCGAAGCTCTGTTAGCAGTTAATATCATGGGGCATGTTCTCGTCCCATGGTGCCGACGGAGAATGTCATGAAGGCCGAGATCTGAGGACTGACAATGACAATGGTGGTTTGAGTCCGGATGGTGATGAGGAATTGACTTGGTGACTCGTGACTTGGAGCAGTGGTATGCAAGTGGGAGTGACAGTACAGGAGAAGCTCATGGTCCTATCTTTCAGGGTGAAAACCCAGGGTCTGGCCTTAATTGGTTGTGCCTGACAATGACATTGTTGAAGGTATTGTTTTGATAGTGTGTGGACTTTCTTTAGGGTGAAACCTAGATCTTTGATGGGGCGATGACGGTGTTTGTGCACTGTTTCCTTCTTGGAGGCGTTGTTTTTGGAGAAGATGGACTTCTGGTGCTGTCTTGGTGGTGATAGTACTGCTGTTTCAATGAATGAGGAACTGTAGCAGGACTTTTCTTTTTTTTGTAATTCTTTTTCTTTTTTTGGTTGTGTACATCCGTATGGCCGCTAGGGCAATGCGTTGTTGCAGAGACCGGATATAATTGGTATCTTTTGATATTAATATATGCTCCTTTTCAAAAAAATAAATAATCCATACACTTGATAGATCCTTGGTCTTTGAAACCTTGGCAAAGACATTTGAAACTACATATTTCTACCAATTGCTATTGTGCACATATGTACGTGCAAAAAATGAGTATAAAAACAGACATATTAGAGAATAAATTGATAAGACAATGTAATAGTCTGAAGCATTTATGATGCGGACAAACAGAACCATTGAAAATTGAAGGAGAGCTACTTGCAAAATGTTATATTGATAATCTTTGGTAAAACCAGAAGCTACGGTTGCCGCACCATCTCCCATATGTAATATTATTTCACACATATGTAACATCAAAACAACATTCAACATCGCTCTTGTAAAAGTTTAGATAGAAGTGTTGCAACATTTCTTTCTTTTTTTGACGCTAAATATAGTAGGAAAGGCCCCCACTACGTCATTTTTCATTTATAAATATACCAAATAGATATGGGATAGAAATGTACAAAGAGAGGGGGAGATAAAGCAGCATAAGATTACATCAGATCAAGCCAATAACCAGTCATGTCCTTCTCCAGGCTAGGCTTAACTCTATGCCTAATATCCTGGACAAAGTTTTTGAACAATGCATAACATTGATCTAGATCTCTCAGCTCGTTATCAAAAATGATTTTGTTACTATGGTTCCATAGACTTCAACACCCCGCAATCATTGCCACTTAAAAAGGGTTGAAAGATCTATTCTTGAAAGTTAGATTTGTTTATAGAACCATGGATTAGCAAAGCACTAGGGCGACTAACAAAACAAATGGTGAGATAAAAGATACCGAGTTCCGCTAATCCGAGTCATTCAATAATGTCTTATTTATTGGTAGACACATAGAACCATCTATATGACACCGATACAATGTAAGGTTCATCCTTTAATCTAGAAACGAATATTGCATGTTTTCAGCTTGGTTTGCAAATTATTAAAATACAATATTTTTTCTTAGGTTTATATGAACAAATTTATAAAATTGATTAATCATAAGTTATGAGTCTAGAAAGTTCTCTAGATGAACAAACTAAAACACACAATGGACAAGACATATGATAACAACCTCATGGCACATTAAAGGAAATTGTTCTGCAATTTTTTAAAACATTTGTTTTTGAAAAGTGTTTTTTATAATTATTCATGAAGTAAAGTACAGTAGATCAAGACAAGTGGAGGGAACACAAATAACTAAGATGTTTCAAAGATTTGTCCTTCGCATTTGGAGTTTCACCCATGTCTGCAACAATGAGATGTGGCAAAATATGCAAAAGCTAGACTAACCTCATGGTTTTGTAGATCCACTTGTAGCCCTCTAAAAATGTTAGCCCATATGATCATTGAATGTATTTCGCCTAGGGCACACCTCAGGCACGACATACTCCGAAACCTCTATTCATCCCCATATTGTTTAGGAAGAAGAACAAAACTATACATGAGAGCATCTCCAGCAGGCGCGCTATAACAGACACTGTATATTTGGGTTTGCAGCACGTGCTATATGGATGCAGCGCACGGCGCCGGCGAGAGCTAATGCAGCACTGAATTGGTCCTTTTGTAGATGCGCTAAAATGCAACCTAAAAACTATATTTTCACACAATTTCACATGTAAATAGATCAAACAAAATATAAAAATAGACTACAAATATTAATATATACATAGTTTAACCCACAATTCGTACAAGAAAATTTAAAACTAGACTAATAACTAGAACTAATCAGACTCCCAGTCGGAGGAGTCAAATGTTGTGGACGACACCGGAGTCGATGACCACTTCGTACACCAAGGAGGAAGAGACGACGGTGATGGTCGACGGACCGACGCCCTTCTTATTCTCCTCCTTCTCCTTCTTCTTGGCCTCCTTCTTGGCCCTCCTCGCCTCTCGATCTTGCTTCTTTGCCGCCTTCCGCGCTTCCTTCTCTTCTTTCTTGTTGGCGTAGAAGGCGACCTCCGCGGCAAAGTCCTCCGGAAGCGCCGCGCCCACTCGAGGCACATGCGCTCGCCCTGCTCGGCGATGATGACCCACAAGTATAAGGGGGTGTATCGTAGTACTTTTGATAAATAGGAGTGTCGATCCCAACGAGGAGCAGAAGGTGCTGAACAGAGGTATGGAGCAGGAAATCCTGTGAATACTTAGCAAACGGATTTTTAGTGGTTTTCTGACAAGGCAACAAAACAAGGAGCAAGTAACAAAGGTAATGAACAAACAGATCAAGTGTCCCAATCCTTTCTTAGCAAAGGACAAGCCGGTGGAAATACTTATAAGGACCAAACGTTCTCGAGGACACATGAGAATTTTGTCAAGTGCTTTCGCTTCAAATAGTGAGTGCTCTTCTCTGGTGTTGTAAGTGTTGTGTGGGTGAACCTGTGCTAATGTACCTACCGTACTTGGACTAATACATACTTGTGATTAAACCCCCTGCAAACATCCGTACTTACAGGAAAGTAATTAAGATATAAATCTAACCACAACCTTAAACTCCGAGATCCTACGCTCCCTTGTGCAAATGTGTCCTAACGGGGGTTCAGGTTTCTATCACTCTGGCAACCCCACAATTAGTAGCCAAATGCACAATGCATCCCCCTAGGCCCATAAATGGTGAAGTGTCATGTAGTCGACGTTCACATGACACCACTAGAATAATAGCACCACAACTTAAATACTAAACCATTGAATAATAACTCATCACAGATTCACTACTAACAACATGACTTCTTCCATGTCCTCAAGAACTAAACGAACTACTCACAAGACATCATATGGATCAAGATCAAAGATGTCACATCCCAAGATTTTCCAAATCTTGTAATGTGAAAATAAATGAATAAAATAAAATTTTGTTTGATTTTCAGGGCCAGAAGAAACTTTTGAATCCAATTGGAAATCTTCAAACCTATTTTGAACAAAGAAATCCTAAAGGGATCAAAAAGAAAAATAATTAGTAAAGGAAAAATAAAAATATTTTACTACTACTTAGAAATCTTTTATAAAGGCTTTGGCTTTCAAAGGGAAAAGAAATATTTAAATAAAGACTATTTTATAGAGCCAAATTAAACTTTGGCCAAACTTTGGAATTAAAACATTTTGTTTTGATTAAAAATAGCAAAAGTTGATTTAAATGAATTAATAAGGATTTAATATCCAACTTTATTTAAATAAAAGGTTTTACCAATTTAATTGAAACATCAAAACTCATTAAATTATTTAAAATAAGTTTTCCAAATATTTGATATTCACAAGTAAAACCTGCTAAAGTGTTTTGGCTTTAATTTTAGATTTCAAAATAAATATCTCAATAAAACAAATCTTATTTGAAGTAAATGAATAAGGCCCATTTTATTTAATTGTTAATGGACCTAAAATAAAATGTTATTATTTTATTTTAAACAAGTATCTCAAGTATCTTATATTTTCAAATAAAACCTACTGTTTTGGATTTGTAAGTGTTTGGATTTCAAATAAGGATTTTATTAATTAAATCAAACCCTATGTTATTAAATAACTAAAGAACCATTTTATTTAATTAAAGAATGGATCTTAAAAAGAATAATAAAAAAAATTATTATTTTATTTTGGATTTTGGTTTATGTTTCTGAGCAGAACCAAATTCATAGTTGCAAAGTTTGTTGATTATTGAATTGATTTGAATGTTGTTTGGTTGATTGAAATTCAAAACAGAAAATCAGAAATAGAAAAAGAAAAAATTACAGAATTAAAAAAAATGGATTTGGACCCAGCCCAGCCGGCCAAGCCCAGGAAGCCCACCAACCAGCCCAGCTCCTCATTCCGCAGGAAAACGTTTCACACCTCGCATCCGACCCACGCAGAGACTGACCAGTGGACCTCCCCCTCTCTCCTTTTTCCACTGATGCAACGGCCCCACTTTCCTCTGTTCATCGTCCTCACCGCGCGACCTCCCTCCCCCAAACCTCGCTGCCGTTGCTGCCTTCAATCCGCGCAATCAATTCGCAATAACGCCGAGCCTTTACCTCGCTTTAACCATGCTCGATAAAACGCCAGCGCCTTCTCCTCCGTTCCCCTCAAGCTCCTCCCTCTCTCTGCCCCCAGGCTGCGATTATTTTGCCCTGCACCATCACTGCTCCGACGAGCTTCCTTCCCAAATTCCGGCCAACACCCACCACCTCCTGCCTCTCCGAGCACACTAGCAGACTCCCCACTCCCAGACAATCCTCCCTATGCTCTTCGTTCGACCGCGGGCACCCCAGAACACCGTCCTCGACAAACTCCGAGCACCACCGCGTCTGTCTCCAACTCCGGCGCGTTCCCCAGGTGAAACCCGACCGCCCCTCTGCTTCTCGATCACGCGAGCATCTTCGCCCCGGTCTTACGCACCTGACCATGCTCCTGTCTTGCCTCCGCGTGATCTACAGCGTCGCCTTCGACCGCGGACAGAACCACCCGACGCCGACGAAGTCTCCGGCGAGCAATCGCCACCGCTCCCGTGCGCCCCCTGCATCGTCGACCACACGCTGAGCTTCCCCAGCCTCCTGCGATCTCGGTGAGCACCCCCTCCGTCTTCCTTGCTTCCTAGAACCACCACGAGCACCTCGTCTGGCCGTCGCCGCCGTCCACCGCCGCGCAGCGCCGCCCATCTGTGACCGAACAATAGCATCCGTAGGATCTTAATCCAACGCCTACGATAGATCGCTTAAGCCGCGAAGAGGTACGCTCCCTGTGCCGTGCGATCAAACTAGATCCTGCGGTCCACGTTGTCGATCCGGCCGAACCGGTACCGTCCAGTTAAAACACGCCGCGTGTCACCTAATCTGTTTAAAAACAGATTTGAAAACAGAATTATTTGGAAACTTCAAACCCTTGTAACTTTGGATCCACACGTCCAAAAATTATAAATTTTATATCGTTGGATTCAGGAGAGCAAGCCCTAGCCAACCATGGCCTTAGTTTAGAAAATAGTATCTGTTAGCTTGCTTGATTTTGCAGATTCTTTTGTGAGCTTGTTTAGAGTAGAAAAATTGTTTAAAATTGATTTTAGGATTAAATCTTTTGCAAAATGGTTTGTAGTGACCTTACTGACCCTAGGAACCAACCCATGGTTTTAAAAATGAAATTGGAAAAATTTAGAATGGATTAATTGCATTAGTCTATTTTTAGCTAAGTAAAGATAATGGTTTTATTATGAAAAAAAATTGGAATAAAACTTTGGGAAAATATTTTGATTCAAAGCTACTGACCCAAAACAACAAATCTTGAGAGTTAGAAACTTTTGGTGAATACTTAAAGGTTTTAGATTTAATAAAACAATTTTCCACCACATAAAATGTTGAATGGATTTTAAAATAGATTTCAAGCAAAAAAAAAACCCTTCTAACTAAAGACTTTGCCATTTTGGTAAATGACCAATTTGGACCTTACAAAGTTTATAAACTGAGTAAAGACCAACCTTGCAATAGAACCATCCTTTGCATACTTATGCATGACTTAGATTCCATTGCTTTATGTGTGTGAGATTGTTTGTTTGACTTTGGTTTGGAATGTTAGTTGATTTTGGGTTTGCTTGATTGACTTGTAGTGAATTTAGCAAAGTGTGAGACTAGCAAGATCAAGGAGTGAACCACCATCCCCTACCAAAAAGGCAAGTTACACTATCATACAAAAGTCCTACTATTTTCATTATACTTAGTGGATTTTGAAAACGTGCATGAAAAGATATTTCTATACTTATGCTATGCTAAATCCTAATAGGATTCCCTATACACTCCTTAGTGAAAATATTGAAGTTGTACATGCTTAGCCATGCTATGTTTTGAAAAGAGATACATGTTGAGATTTTACAAAGGTTGAGAAAAGGACTTGTGTTTTACATAATAAAACAAGGACTCAATGAACCACCTAGGTGGAGGATACTTGAAGTTTTGGAGAAGGTGGCAACAAAAGGAACCATGTCTATGGCAATCACCTTGTGTTGTGCTCCAAATGAAAACCACCTAGGAAACTTAGAGATTGAACATGTTTCTCCAATTGTGGCTTTCGTGTGCAACCACATGCTATTATGGCTCTGGCTTAGTCAACTACATTGGGAAGACCCATGCACTGTCTTCAGTTAACTAGACTTGGGGATCTGGAATTCTTCATGGGTGCTGAAGGCAAGCTAGCAATGGTGTATGGGAGGACCCTTTGGAAAGACTTCGTCACATTCTCAATCTGCCAGTACTCCATCTTGGTGAGCACTAATCCAGTAGGCCACTGGTGGCAACAAGATGGGATTGTGACATGTGGGTAAAGTGTACTCCTTCTGCAGAAGTTAATAAAATCTAAGTACTTAGCCGTGTCCCCGGTTATGGACAATACTGAGCAACTAAAGTTTGAACTATGGGAAATCTCGACATTCCAACTTCTAATATAAAAACTTGATGCACTTGGGGGTACCAAGGAATTCAAAGAGATTTTGTTAAGCTTGATGCACTTGGGGTTACCAAGGTGCTCAAGAGCATGATGTACTTGGGGTTACCAAGGAACTCATGAGATTTTGATAAAACTTGTTGCACTTGGGGTTACCAAGTAGCTCAAGAGATTTTTGACAAGGACTTGAACACTTGAGTGTCTACCAAGGAGTTCAAGGGATTCTTGGAAAATAGAATTGACAATGGACCAAAACCATTTTAAAAAGATAGGATAAATTTTGCTTTATGCAAATGAGCCTAAAACTCTACTTAGCCAAATATGCATGTAATGTTAGGATCCACTTATATTCCACATAGAAGTGAAACTTGCCAATACAATTCAAATGTATTGACCCTTGTGGCTGTAAATTGTAATGTTGCAGGTTTGATTGTTTTTTAGAGAAGATGGATTGATTAGGATTACAAAGTCTACAACCAACATCTGCCTGTGGCACTTTGAAGATGAAGGACCCATGACTATAGTTATTCCGCTGCAATGTAATGTAATAGCCAAATGAGCTATGTAAGATGTAATAAAAATTATGTTATTCCTGGTTATAAAGTTATGTTATGACCTTTGTATCTTGATATTACATTTTAACTGTGGATGCTAGCTATTGATCCAGGGACTAGCATTGTAAAACACAGGAGGAATCTACCTTATTAGGTTGGGACCTCTACAGATGGTATCAGAGCATTGTGTTGCCTGTAGAATTTGTAAACCTAGGATTGGACAAAAACCCTTAGAAGAATAGGAGTTATATTTTGATCCAAAAACTTATGTACAAAAACACTTGTAAACTCTTTCCTCAACCATTTTGGTTTCAACTTTACATCTCTTCTATTTCAACTCGATGGGAAAACCTACCCCATGGCCAAAGACCACACCATGTGCAAAGGACTTCAACTTCTTCAACTCTAATGACTTCAACTTCTTCAACTCTAATGACTTCAACATCTTCAGTATATTCCCCAAGGACTTCCAACTTGGAAACTACTAAGGACTACAAGTGAGACAAGGAAATCTTGCTCAAAATTTAGAGACTGAGGGAATGCAAAATAAGAAGGAGCCATCAACAACTTTGAAGTATTGTAACCAAGAGTTTTTCCAAGGAAACCATGATCTCATATAAGAAGAATCAACCAAGAAGGATGGAAAGATCACAAGTAAACCATATAGATGGACCACCATTTTATAGATAAGTCAAACACACCAACTTATGTGGTATAACAAAAATATTTTGGTTGCCTAAAAATGTGCTTGAACTTTGTTGTTTGGGTGAAAAGTTGTTTGTGAATGCTTGCGCATTGTTTGTGTGAATTGTGATGTGTGTGAGTAGAAATTTTTCCTTAGAAATATCTTGCCTATTCTAATCTCCCTTCAACCCAAACAGATGACTACTCCAAAAGACTCCAACATCAAGGTTGATGACAACAACAACAACCAAGCTGACAACATGAAAGAGCTCATAGCAACTCAACACCAGTTGAACCAACTGGCAGCTCAGTTCATAGCCAACAATAGTGATAAAGACCCAGCACTGCAAAGGTTTTTGGAAGAACAATCCCAACTGATGCTCAAGGTGACTAATCAAATGATCAGCATGGAAGAAAACTACCCCAAAGGAGTGTATGATAACAAGGATGACAAGAATGTTATTCTAGATGGAGCCCCAGCTTGCATTATTTGTGGAGACAAGAATCATACTTCCAAGGAGCATGAAGGACAATGCCCCAATTGTGAAGAAGAACATCCTGTAGGACAATGCCCTACCTCTCAAGCTACTTGCTACCTATGTGAAGGAAGTGATCATACTCCTAACCAATGTCCTATCTACTCCATGGTGGAACAAAGGAAACAAGAAGGATCCAAGTCTACCAAAGGAAAAGGACCACCTATACCTCCAAACAAGACAACCCAATTCAAAGGACTAAAGAAACTTAAGAAACAAAAGCAAGACATGAGCCTTGCACAATGTCGTAAATGTAAGGAAATGGGACACTACTCCAGTGGATGCCCAGAGAACAAGAAGAATAAAGAGATTGACCAAGTGTGGTGCAACAACTGCAAAGAGTTAGGCCACTATGTAGCAACTTGTCCACAAGAGCCACGTAAAGAACTCAAGGACATCCATTGTTTCAACTGCAAGAATCCAGGACATTATGCAAGCAACTGTCCAGAAAAGATGAAGAACAAGTTGAACAAGCCTATGGAGAAACTCAACCTTGGCCCATGAGTCAAGTATGGAAACCAAGGACTCAATGCAACTGTTTGCTTAGAGAAAAGTTTCCCCAGGATCCCAAGAAGGCCAATATGTAATTTTTGTTTGAAAATTTTTAAGGGTGGTAGTACCCTAGTTGATTTGAACTTGCTTGTAACCCTAGCCTTCCCAAATCTCGGGACGAGATTTATTTTAAGGGTGGTAGCCTGTCACATCCCAAGATTTTCCAAATCTTGTAATGTGAAAATAAATGAATAAAATAAAATTTTGTTTGATTTTCAGGGCCAGAAGAAACTTTTGAATCCAATTGGAAATCTTCAAACCTATTTTGAACAAAGAAATCCTAAAGGGATCAAAAAGATAAATAATTAGTAAAGGAAAAATAAAAATATTTTACTACTACTTAGAAATCTTTTATAAAGGCTTTGGCTTTCAAAGGGAAAAGAAATATTTAAATAAAGACTATTTTATAGAGCCAAATTAAACTTTGGCCAAACTTTGGAATTAAAACATTTTGTTTTGATTAAAAATAGCAAAAGTTGATTTAAATGAATTAATAAGGATTTAATATCCAACTTTATTTAAATAAAAGGTTTTACCAATTTAATTGAAACATCAAAACTCATTAAATTATTTAAAATAAGTTTTCCAAATATTTGATATTCACAAGTAAAACCTGCTAAAGTGTTTTGGCTTTAATTTTAGATTTCAAAATAAATATCTCAATAAAACAAATCTTATTTGAAGTAAATGAATAAGGCCCATTTTATTTAATTGTTAATGGACCTAAAATAAAATGTTATTATTTTATTTTAAACAAGTATCTCAAGTATCTTTTATTTTCAAATAAAACCTACTGTTTTGGATTTGTAAGTGTTTGGATTTCAAATAAGGATTTTATTAATTAAATCAAACCCTATGTTATTAAATAACTAAAGAACCATTTTATTTAATTAAAGAATGGATCTTAAAAAGAATAATAAAAAAAATTATTATTTTATTTTGGATTTTGGTTTATGTTTCTGAGCAGAACCAAATTCATAGTTGCAAAGTTTGTTGATTATTGAATTGATTTGAATGTTGTTTGGTTGATTGAAATTCAAAACAGAAAATCAGAAATAGAAAAAGAAAAAATTACAGAATTAAAAAAAAATGGATTTGGACCCAGCCCAGCCGGCCAAGCCCAGGAAGCCCACCAACCAGCCCAGCTCCTCATTCCGCAGGAAAACGTTTCACACCTCGCATCCGACCCACGCAGAGACTGACCAGTGGACCTCCCCCTCTCTCCTTTTCCCACTGACGCAACGGCCCCACTTTCCTCTGTTCATCGTCCTCACCGCGCGACCTCCCTCCCCCAAACCTCGCTGCCGTTGCTGCCTTCAATCCGCGCGATCAATTCGCAATAACGCCGAGCCTTTACCTCGCTTTAACCATGCTCGATAAAACGCCAGCGCCTTCTCCTCCGTTCCCCTCAAGCTCCTCCCTCTCTCTGCCCCCAGGCTGCGATTATTTTGCCCTGCACCATCACTGCTCCGACGAGCTTCCTTCCCAAATTCCGGCCAACACCCACCACCTCCTGCCTCTCCGAGCACACTAGCAGACTCCCCACTCCCAGACAATCCTCCCTGTGCTCTTCGTTCGACCGCGGGCAGCCCAGAACACCGTCCTCGACAAACTCCGAGCACCGCCGCGTCTGTCTCCAACTCCGGCGCGTTCCCCAGGTGAAACCCGACCGCCCCTCTGCTTCTCGATCACGCGAGCATCTTCGCCTCGGTCTTACGCACCTGACCATGCTCCTGTCTTGCCTCCGCGTGATCTACAGCGTCGCCTTCGACCGCGGACAGAACCACCCGACGCCGACGAAGTCTCCGGCGAGCAATCGCCACCGCTCCCGTGCGCCCCCTGCATCGTCGACCACACACTGAGCTTCCCCAGCCTCCTGCGATCTCGGTGAGCACCCCCTCCGTCTTCCTTGCTTCCTAGAACCACCGCGAGCACCTCGTCTGGCCGTCGCCGCCGTCCACCGCCGCGCAGCGCCGCCCATCTGTGACCGAACAATAGCATCCGTAGGATCTTAATCCAACGCCTACGATAGATCGCTTAAGCCGCGAAGAGGTACGCTCCCTGTGCCGTGCGATCAAACTAGATCCTGCGGTCCACGTTGTCGATCCGGCCGAACCGGTACCGTCCAGTTAAAACACGCCGCGTGTCACCTAATCTGTTTAAAAACAGATTTGAAAACAGAATTATTTGCAAACTTCAAACCCTTGTAACTTTGGATCCACACGTCCAAAAATTATAAATTTTATATCGTTGGATTCAGGAGAGCAAGCCCTAGCCAACCATGGCCTTAGTTTAGAAAATAGTATCTGTTAGCTTGCTTGATTTTGCAGATTCTTTTGTGAGCTTGTTTAGAGTAGAAAAATTGTTTAAAATTGATTTTAGGATTAAATCTTTTGCAAAATGGTTTGTAGTGACCTTACTGACCCTAGGAACCAACCCATGGTTTTAAAAATGAAATTGAAAAAATTTAGAATGGATTAATTGAATTAGTCTATTTTTAGCTAAGTAAAGATAATGGTTTTATTATGAAAAAAAAAATTGGAATAAAACTTTGGGAAAATATTTTGATTCAAAGCTACTGACCCAAAACAACAAATCTTGAGAGTTAGAAACTTTTGGTGAATACTTAAAGGTTTTATATTTAATAAAACAATTTTCCACCACATAAAATGTTGAATGGATTTTAAAATAGATTTCAAGCACAAAAAAAAACTTCTAACTAAAGACTTTGCCGTTTTGGTAAATGACCAATTTGTACCTTACAAAGTTTATAAACTTATTAAAGACCAACCTTGCAATAGAACCATCCTTTGCATACTTATGCATGACTTAGATTCCATTGCTTTATGTGTGTGAGATTGTTTGTTTGACTTTGGTTTGGAATGTTAGTTGATTTTGGGTTTGCTTGATTGACTTGTAGTGAATTTAGCAAAGTGTGAGACTAGCAAGATCAAGGAGTGAACCACCATACCCTACCAAAAAGGCAAGTTACACTATCATACAAAAGTCCTACTATTTTCATTATACTTAGTGGATTTTGAAAACGTGCATGAAAAGATATTTCTATACTTATGCTATGCTAAATCCTAATAGGATTCCCTATACACTCCTTAGTGAAAATATTGAAGTTGTACATGCTTAGCCATGCTATGTTTTGAAAAGAGATACATGTTGAGATTTTACAAAGGTTGAGAAAAGGACTTGTGTTTTACATAATAAAACAAGGACTCAATGAACCACCTAGGTGGAGGATACTTGAAGTTTTGGAGAAGGTGGCAACAAAAGGAACCATGTCTATGGCAATCACCTTGTGTTGTGCTCCAAATGAAAACCACCTAGGAAACTTAGAGATTGAACATGTTTCTCCAATTGTGGCTTTCGTGTGCAACCACATGCTATTATGGCTCTGGCTTAGTCAACTACATTGGGAAGACCCATGCACTGTCTTCAGTTAACTGGACATGGGGATCTGGAATGCTTCATGGGTGCTGAAGGCAAGCTAGCAATGGTGTATGGGAGGACCCTTTGGAAAGACTTCGTCACATTCTCAATCTGCCAGTACTCCATCTTGGTGAGCACTAATCTAGTAGGCCACTGGTGGCAACAAGATGGGATTGTGACATGTGGGTAAAGTGTACTCCTTCTGCAGAAGTTAATAAAATCTAAGTACTTAGCTGTGTCCCCGGTTATGGACAATACTGAGCAACTAAAGTTTGAACTATGGGAAATCTCGACATTCCAACTTCTAATATAAAAACTTGATGCACTTGGGGGTACCAAGGAATTCAAAGAGATTTTGTTAAGCTTGATGCACTTGGGGTTACCAAGGTGCTCAAGAGCATGATGTACTTGGGGTTACCAAGGAACTCATGAGATTTTGATAAAACTTGTTGCACTTGGGGTTACCAAGTAGCTCAAGAGATTTTTGACAAGGACTTGAACACTTGAGTGTCTACCAAGGAGTTCAAGGGATTCTTGGAAAAGAGAATTGACAATGGACCAAAACAATTTTAAAAAGATAGGATAAATTTTGCTTTATGCAAATGAGCCTAAAACTCTACTTAGCCAAATATGCATGTAATGTTAGGATCCACTTATATTCCACATAGAAGTGAAACTTGCCAATACAATTCAAATGTATTGACCCTTGTGGATATAACTTGTAATGTTGCAGGTTTGATTGTTTTTTAGAGAAGATGGATTGATTAGGATTACAAAGTCTACAACCAACATCTGCCTGTGGCACTTTGAAGATGAAGGACCCATGACTATAGTTATTCCGCTGCAATGTAATGTAATAGCCAAATGAGCTATGTAAGATGTAATAAAAATTATGTTATTCCTGGTTATAAAGTTATGTTATGACCTTTGTATCTTGATATTACATCTTAACTGTGGATGCTAGCTATTGATCCAGGGACTAGCATTGTAAAACACAGGAGGAATCTACCTTATTAGGTTGGGACCTCTACAAAAGATGATATGGTAATGGATAACAATCTGAATATAAACAATAATCCAATGATTCCACTCACAAGCATCAACTATAATAGTAATCAACACCGGGAAAGTTTCCCCTAATGAACTAAATCAATAGCCAACACAATTGTTACAGCGGGACGGAGTGGTGATGATGGTGCTGGTGGAGATGATGGTGTGGATGATGATGATGATCCCGATGAAGCCTAGCTTGATGATGGTGTTGATGGCGACGGTCTCCCCTCTCCAGGAAGGAATTACCCCTGCAGAAATCTGTCTGCCGGAGATATCTTTCTCTCTCAGTGTTTTCCGCCCATAGAGGCGGCGGAAATCTATCTGTGGTCGCTTCCTAAGGCTTAGGGTTCCGTAGGGAAGATATAGGAGAAAGAGCGGAGTTGGAGGCCAGGCAGGTGGGCCACACCTTCCCTAGGCGTGGGGTCAGGTGGGCCTGCGCCTAGGGGGGGTGTGGGACCCCTGAGGCCCTTCTTCGTCCCTCCTTCTGGATCCCTCATTCTTCTGGAGAAATAATATGTTTCCATATTTTTCTGGTATTTTTCTGATCTTTGCGAAATTTCACCGATACGCCTTCTTTTCCATCAGAATCCAGACTCCGGCAGTCCATCCTCCAAGAATCATCCAACATGCATAAACATATGAAAAGGCATAAGTAATACCTCATAATAAGACAAATATCAATGAATAGAGGTAAATTATGATATAGAATGGTGATGCAAATTGGGCGTATCAACTCCCCCAAGCTTAGACTTCGCTTGTCCCCAAGCGAAAACTGAGCTCAGTAAACATGTCCATAGGTTTATGGAGTGAAGTATCGATAAAATAATACGAACAAGAAGCATCACACTTACCATTACACAACTCATAGAAGAAAACAACTCACCATTATATAACTTAGCTTGCAACCAAGTACAACAGTCACAATAGAGATGCATAAAGATAAATCATAATTGGAATTGGAAAAATTGTTCTTGGTCAGAGAACAACTGGCAAACAATTTCACAAAAGCTTTTTGTAGAAGTTTCAAAATAGGAACACTCTTTGCTCAAAAAGGTTTTTCACAAGTGAAGGCTTTCAAAGTAATAATCAATAGATAAGAGTTTTGTGAAAACAAGGAAGATAAAGAACATGATTGAATAAATCACCATATGAATGCTTGAAACACAACAACTCAAATGCTTGCTGGAGATAGAGAGGAAGTAGGTTTACTGACTCAATGTTGGAAGTGGGAGAAAGGTCCGTTCATAGAGGGTAGCAGGGATTACAAGTCAAAAAGGGCTTCCAAAAGATTATGGTACTTACTAGCTTTGAGCCCTCATTGCCCCTATCATAAGCATCTTGAGATGATTAAGGTTAAAATGAACAAAGATGGGGTATATGCTTGACGAAATATAAGTTGGCAATCTCCTGTCCCTTGAATATGAGGGCCACTCCTCATGCTACTCAACTTTGGTCACATGTAAGTTCTTGTCATTGTAAGTATTTACATATCATTGAGAACCGCCAACGAGGTACCCCTTGCACATGGTACATGAGCTTTCCAATAACCAAAATGACAAGGCAAGTAGACAATGAGTATCTCAGCGATCTTTTTATTTACTATGTGCATAGCTTTTTATTGAGGATGCTTCATAGATGACTCACTATGGTGATGCTGCAAGTTTCCACCATGATTAAGCATGGCTTAGGCTAGCGGCCCAGACGTTTCTCTAACACAGGATACAAACTCCACGGAATTACAAGTTCCCTCTTTATTTCACACCGTTGGCATCCATAGACAAAAGAGCGCGATATCAACTGTGTACAGAGTACATGTGCAATATTGAAAACGTTCCCTGTGACAGCACGGTTCTGCTAATTCCAACGTATAGATACAAGCATATACAACTTCGATGTTCACAATGGTTCAAGTCTATTAGGGGCAAGTAAATAAGGTGTGCCATCAAGTTCATGAGAGCTTTACTAACTAGTTTTCTCATAACAAAATACTTTTTAATTCGAAAGGTAGATGAAGCTTGAGAATTTGCTTGGAATAGCAAAAGCTACTAGGTAGATATGGTGGACACAAATGGCAAAAGTTTTGGTTCAAGGGATTTGTAAAAATGAGAAGTATGCCTTCTCAAAACAGTTTTTTGGCTAGCAAGGCTGGGTAGCAAGCAAGAGAGTTGAAAGAAACAAGCAAACATACACGTAATAAAGCCAAACATGCAATCTTCCTTGAATACACAAAAGATCTTAAATAAAGAATACTAATCTTATGAGCCATCAAGAAAGAAAACAAATGATACAAAATACATGTAGGCCTTTTTTATTTCTTTTTCTCTTTCATAGTAATGCTACTGACCAGAACTCGGTCTGCCAAAACCAATTTACATCCACTTGATGATCCCAAAGTGGTGCCAATACTGATCAACAAGATCCATCATATAATAGAGATTGCAAACTAAAATAGGAAGTGCAAAAAGTAAAACATGAGACTTCTCATTAATATTCAATAAAGTCACTCACACCAAGGGATACATAGATAATCAACTAAAGGAGAGATACTTCCACATGCAAACCAAACTATAAGATAACCCCTCTACCACAGATATGAATCCACTAAAAAGGTAAAAGATAAAAGATAATGGTGGTGATACCGTGGCACTCCCCCAAGCTTGGAACAAGCCAAGGGGATGCCAAACCTGATGACGAATTACTCCTTCGGTGGTGGTGGTGTTCTCTTGATAAGCTCCTCAATAAGTTTCCTCAACTCCTCGAAATCAAAAGTAAGAGTACGGATTAGCTCCAAGTTTTTCTCTATATGGTTCATGATCATGTCAGTCCGAGAATCCCAGTTCTTGTTATTATTTCCCCACTCTTCATCCTTAGCATGATCCTTCTCTGCATTGTTAGAACGAGGCATATCCCAAACCGAGGGCAAATTCCCTTTGGCCACATGTTGATATTGATATTCATGTATAAGTGTATGGAAGGGTCTCTTGTTACGTGGAGGATATGATCGTGGAGAGACAGTATGACGTCGAGATTTCCCTCTTGTAGACATCCGTGCTGTCCTCTTAAGCTTGGTAGGTTGTGCCACCAAACCAATGCTTGCGACGACAGCACGAGTGTCCGGTTACTTGTCCTCCTCCATGTCACCTTCATACCCTAACAAAATTTCCTCCTCCTTGGGGACTTGAGGTTCTTCTTCCTCGGGATTCTTGCCTTTGTCATTGGCGGAGGCCATGGTGCTCTAAACTTGAGAAGATTTCCTGACAGAAACAGATTGAAATGAAAACACAACGAGAACACGATGCAAGAACCTCGGGGAACCCAGGGGGTTATATATTACGAAGTTTCAATGCATAAGGAAGGTTTTAACACGGAAACAAGGCGGAGACGGAGTTCGAGGGAGGAACACCACCCTCAGGCGCGGCTAGGCTAGGCCCGCGCCTAGGGTGGGTTTGTCCATCCCGGGCTCCGTTTCCTCCTCAGTTTTGTCTCGCAACTTACCTTATGTTTTTAAAACATCAAAAATATAAAAATGGGGTTTCACGAACCTTCTGTTTTTACCACTTTTACCTATTCAAAGACGAACTCTGCAGATTCCTTTTCTCTTTCTCCTAAAAATTTCCTTCTTACAAAACCCTTGCACAAACTCAATGACAACATTAGTGTAAGCAAAACAATAAACCTTTGGTAAACAATTCAACTAAAAACCCATCAAAACAAAAGCTTCTGTAAGAGGCAAATGCAAATGATGGCAAAAATCTGTCAAAACAGACCAGCAGGTAAAGATTGATTTTTTCGAAGACCTTCTGTTGCTCAAATCAAAAAGTGCATAACTGATGAAATTTGGGTAACAACTTGGAGAACAAGCACAGAAAAATGCAGATCCATCCAAAGTGCTGAGCTTCCTCATGAATTTTTACAATGCAGCACAAAAATCTGTCCCAGGACAGCCACTTTTCACAACTCTTCTACTTCACAAAAGTAGTTGAACTTGACACAAAAACAAAAACAAAAAGGATAAGGAGTGGTTATTACAGAGGTAATAACTTCCAAGACTCGACAAAACTCTTGGGTTATCTCCCAACAAGTACTTTTCTTTAATGCCTTTAAGTTAGGCTTGAAACTTCCAAAGATGCTCACAAAGGAGATATATATTTGAAGTGAAAGAGAGCATCAAGAAGCAAATAACCAACACACTTGAGTCTAACCCACTTCCTATGCATGGGGGTATCATGAGGAAATGAATTGTTGAAACAAAAAGCCACCAGCATAGGACGACAAAACAGATGCAACTTCAAAGCTTTCAACATAAAACGGGGAAACTTAGCATTATTGAGATGCATAAAACCGTGTTTCCCTCTCTCATAATAACTTTCAGTAGCACTTTGAATAAATTTGACAATATAACAATCAGTGGCAACAACTTTATCTCTAGAATAAGCATACTTATAGTTATCAAAAAGAGGTCCAAGGTCATAGACTGGATCAATAGAAGCAAGTTGTTCCATCCTGAAATCTTTATTAGGCAATCTATTTTCACAAGGAGCTTTAGCAAATTTGGAAAAGTTAAACTCATAAGAATCTCCATCAAACTTAGTTGATTTTTTTCCTTCTTACAATCAATAATAGCTCCGCAAGTGTTGAAGAAAGGTCTACCAAAAATGATAGGACAAGTTTTGTTAGCTGCGGAATTAAGAACTAGAAAATCAGCAGGATACTTAATCTTACCACAGAGAACCTCCACATCTCTTATAATGCCAATGGGGCAAATAGTTTCCTTATTAGCAAGGTGAATAACCACATCAATGTCCTCAAGCTCACAAGGACCAATCTCATGCATAATTTCCCTGTAAAGCTCATAAGGAATAGCACTAGAGCTAGCACCAATATCACATAAACCATAGTAGCAATAATCACCAATTTTAACAGAAAGCACAAGAACACTAGCTTTTCTAATCTTACTAGGAGGATAAATAATATTAGAAGCGTCTTCACAGAAGACAATATGCTCATCCTCTCTATTTCTAGTGACAGTGTCTTTCACAATAGCTACCACAAGTTCATCATTCAATTGCTTACCAGGCTCCACAGTTTTCATGGTACCTTTGTTATTTGCACTAATAATCATAGAATACTCCTTTACCTTAGATGGAAAAGTCATTTTATCAACATGAAGTTCAGCCACAATATGATTAGTAGTACAAACTTGAGTACTTCTAACTGTAACATGACTAACGACATCTTTATAAGGAGCATGGTACTTATACCACTTCTTCTTGGGAATTTCAATGTAAGAGGCAAAGGCCTTAAAATAGTTGGCAATGCTTCGGAAATCAAGACCAAACTCATTACTAATATCACGGAAGTCATCAGTTCCCATAAAAGATTTAATGCATTCATAATCATAGTTTATACCTGACTTTCTTCCTTTGTCATTCTCCCAAGCTTTAGTGTTCTCTTAAATACGGTCTAAGAGATCCCATTTAGCTTCTTCCTTCATACGTGTGAATGATCCAGCACAAGAAGCATCTAGTAAATCTTTATCATGAAGAGAAAGCCTAGCATAAAAGTTATTAAGAATAATATTGTTAGGGAGTTCATGAATAGGACATTTAAGCATTAGTAACTTCAATCTCCCCCAAGCTTGAGTTGTACTCTCTCCATCAAGAGGCCAAAAGTTATATATAAGATTTCTATCCTTATGAATCTCACTTGGAGGATAATATTTAGAGTAAAAGAGAGATGCCATCTCCTCCCATTCCATGGATTGTCCATTCTTCAGCAGCTTATACTATTCTTCAGCTCTCCCTTTCAAGGATATGGAGAGTAACTTCTTCTTCACCTGTTCAGTTGTGATACCTGCACACTTAAACAACCCGCATAATTCATGTATAAAAATCAAGTGATCACCGGGATGGACGGTTCCATCCCCAAAATAATAATTACCCATAACACGATTAGCAATACTTGTAGGTATCTTAAAAGGATCTATCTCAACAGGAGGTGGTTCATCTACTACCCTAGCAGTGGTAGTAGTTTTCCCAAACAGAAAACCAGGTGGGTTATCCATATTGGAAATAAAGTAACAAGCAGTAACAAAAGCAATACTCACAGTAAAAGTTTCCCTTACCAGTTCCACTCTTCAATAGCGCTTCACTTCCCGGCAACGGCGCCAGAAAATAGTCTTGATGACCCACAAGTATAGGGGGTGTATCGTAATACTTTCGATAAATAGGAGTGTCGATCCCAACAAGGAGTAGAAGGTGCTTAACAGTGTTATGGAGAAGGAAATCCCTATGAATACTTAGCAAACGGATTTTTAGTGGTTTTCTGAAAAGGCAACAAAACATGGAGCTAGTAACAAAGGTAACGAACAAAACGGAGCAAGTGCCCCAATCCTTTCTTAGCAAAGGACAAGCCGGTGGAAATACTTATAAGGACCAAACGTTCTCGAGGACACATGAGAATTCTGTCAAGTGCTTTCGCTTCAAATAGCTGAGTGCTCTTCTCTGGTGTTGTAAGTGTTATGTGGGTGAACCTATGCTAATGTACAGACTGTACTTGGACTAATACATACTTGTGATTAAACCCCCTGCAAACATCCGTAACTTCAGGAAAGTAATTAAGATATAAATCTAACCACAACCTTAAACTCCAAGATCCTACGCTCCCTTGTGCAACCCCACAATTAGTATCCAAATACACAGTGCATCCCCCTAGGCCTATAAATGGTGAAGTGTCATGTAGTCGACGTCCACATGACACCACTAGAAGAATAGCACCACAACTTAAATACTAAACCATTGAATAATAACTCATCACAGATTCACTACTAACAACATGACTTCTCCCATGTCCTCAAGAAATAAACGAACTACTCACAAGACATCATATGGATCAAGATAAAAGATGATATGGTAATTGATAACAATCTGAACATAAACAATAATCCAATGGTTCCACTCACAAGCATCAACTACAATAGTAATCAACACCGGGAAAGTTTTCCCTAATGAACTAAAGCAATATCCAACACAATTGTTATAGCGGGATGGAGTGGTGATGATGGTGCTGGTGGAGATGATGGTGTGGATGATGATGATTATGATCCCGATGAAGCCTAGCTTGATGATGGTGTTGATGGCGACGGTCTCCCCTCTCTGGGAAGGAATTCCCTCGGCAGAAATCTGTCTGCTAGAGAGATCTTTCTCTCTCGGTGTTTTCCGCCCCTAGAGGCGGCGGAAATCTATATGTGGTCGCTCCCTCAGGCTTAGGGTTCCGTAGGGAAGATATAGGCGAAGGGGCGGAGTAGGAGGCCGGACAGGTAGGCCCGCGCCTAGGGGAGGGGGTGTGGGCCCCCCTGAATCCCTTCTTCATCCCTCCTTCTGGCTCCCTCATTCTTCTGGAGAAATAGTATGTTTCCATATTTTTCTGGTATTTTTCTGATATTTGTGAAATATCACCGATACGCCTTCTTTTTCATCAGAATCCAGACTCCGGCAGTCCATCCTCCAAGAATCATCCAACATGCATAAACAGATGAAAAGCCATAAGTAATACCTCATAATAAGACAAATATCGATGAATAGAGGTAAATTATGATATAGAATGGTGATGCAAATTGGGCATATCAGGCGACAATGAGGCAATGCTCGCGCTCGCGCTGCCGCTGCCTCACCCCCGCGTGACGTCCTGCGGTGGCGGCGCGAGGTCTTCCGCCTGCTGGCGCATCCAGACGTCCGTGAAGTTCATCGACTGCCGAGGACGGCCGAGGCGCCAGGCGATCGCGTCATATGCGCACGCCGCCTCGTGCGTCGTCTCGAACGTGCCGAGCCTGATGCGCTCGTCGCCGCTTCGGATCACGGCGTAGAACGTCCCGTTCGGACGCGCGCGCACACCGCGGTAGCCGGAGCTCGATCGGCAGGGAGGCATAGCGCAGGCGGAGTGACGCGCGGCGAGGCCGAGGCGGAGGGCGGAGGTGGTGGCGGAGCGGCGCGCGAAGGCGAGGCGACGCACGGACGAAAGCGAGGGGACGCGTGAGGGGCTGAATTTTCTGGACGGTTGGGTGCACGCGGGCGGCTTGGTTTATTGCGCACGCTTCCGGCGCGGCAGTTTTCGCGTGTAGAATGCCGCAGAAGCCCGCGCGCGACAATTTTTTTAGCACGCGCCGCGTTTTCGCGCGCATGCTGAAGCTGCACGCGCCCGTTCCCGCGCTGTATTTTGGTGTTTTTTTAGCGCGTGTATTTTGGCACGCCTGGAGATGCGAGTAACACTAACCGTATGACATGCACTGCGACTGCTAGGCAAAGAAGGGGATGAAAACTAGAGACATTGATTTTTGCACGGTGGAATATCCACCACCCACACTATGTTTGAGTGAACACTCAAACCAAATAATGTACCTAAATACAAACAAAAGGTTGATAAATGTTTCTCTTTTCTCCCGTCATCTGGTTATTGTTGAAGACGAGCGAGCATACAAGATAGACAATTCACTGGAACAGATAAAAGAACTTGAGTTCCTCCGATCATTTCTTTTAATTGGTCACAAATAGGGTCCTTATGGAAGTCAAATTATTAGATAATAATAAATTTTCCTACAAAAGTGATTCTTTTATAGCATAATGTTTGTTATGGCTATATAGCCATAATATTTTCTGTTGCATGATGCTAACAAAAAAACTATGGATACTGACCTCGCATTTGCGAGGGCAACCAATGCTGCAATTAGTTTAACACCGTAAGTAGTACTGTAGACTGTAGTAGTCCTGTGGAGTACTATACGTACTGCACGTACGAGCGTATGTAAGCGTGAGCAGTGCTTGGTGTTAAAAGTAGATCGAACCTCTTTCGAGTAGAGTAATGCTTGCTTCGACTCATATTAATTGATTCAAATTTATCTAAATATAGATGTATCTAGCATTAAAATTTAACTAGATATATTCGTATGTAGATGAATCTAAGCCAACTAATATGGATTGAATGAAGTATTACATTCGTGCAGCTATACGTCTCGATACTGTTTGACTACGTACCTAACTACGTACATAGACAGACAGAAAACGAACAGACACACAAGCCAGCTACGGAGCATAATTATAATTAATTAATTAATAGATCAAACCTAATTGCATAACAGTCAAGTCCTACCCACAATGTAGAGCTTGTCAAGTGTCAAGCTTACCATTTAATTTGGCCGTGTCAGGGAGGCAACCGGCTGACCAGCCAGCTCAAACTAACACCAATTTAAAACACCCCAAAATAGTACCCTAGTATACTGATGAAAGATCTGTTACAACAATAATTTGGCATGAAGCAGTAGCACTCACCTAAAAGATTTTTTCAGTGCATTATGATCACCTTTTTGTCCTAAAAACAGCTATTGTACAAGATTTTCCTTTGCTAGACGACGCATATGTAGGGTTAGGTGTGGTTGGAATTTTGTGTGGACATGTGAGAGCTCTAGCTCTAGCTTTCCATGTGTGCATATATGCTCAGTGCTAAGCTGCGGATCCATCGACAGGGTTTGGCCAGATGCATGCAAATGCTTCCCTGGACTTTGCTGCTTGGTCAGCCATCGCTTTCTTGGTTTCATACCGAAAAAGTCATCCACAAGTTGCTTGTATGGAGCTCGTGACCGGCCTCGCGTGTAGGGCTAAAATAATAGTATGTAGTACTTTCTCCGATCTATATTAATTGTTGCTAAATAGATATATTTAAATATATTTTAGTGCTAAATACATTAGGGAGTAGTACTAATTAGTTTGTGATTGGGTCGATCTGCCTGAAATCTGACTAGCCTGGGCGCCGTGGAGGCCATGGAAACAAAAACCATAATGATCTAATGAAGAACAATTCGTAATTTCAATCCGAAAAACAAGCATGACATCGACTAACCTAGCCACCCGCTTTTCGCGAAACAAGTCGTTTTCATCTCTTGCGTTCTCAGGTGGCGAACCGACTTGTCTCTGTGGGGACACTGAATCTGCGCTAGGTTAGATTTTAGTCAATCGACGGCAGGCGCTATGGTGATCAGGCGGCATTATGCATGTTTAGAAAGAGGTTTCTTTGATTTCTCATCTACTGACGTTGAGGAGAAAGAGAGCGGGGAATCGTCTTTTGGCGGATCTAATTTTGTTTCGTGCTTTTGGGTAGTCTTTGTGTCTCGGTTTGATGGTTTCTTTTATGACTAGTGATGTTCGGCCAACTTTGGCTTTGCCACAGAGCTAGTGGTATGTCAGGTGGTCGTCCATCCCTCTTCGCCGCTTTCTTCTTCCGGACGGTGATTTGTTTCTCCTATCATTATCACCAACATATTCTGTCTTCGACTAACGACACCCCGCCTGTCGTGTTAACGTTTTCCTGGCTCTGACGTGGTCCGCGAGTCTATAGACAACATCCAATTTTACTCATGGCGCGCCCCTGGCGTATGCAAGAGAAAGACTGGTGTATATGCAAGAGAAACACGGTGTTGATTTTTCAGGGACTTATCTGTAATGTTCTAATGTTCAACATAGTCCTCCAAGGATTTGTTGACTTCTTTAATTTATATTAGCTTCTTCGCGAAAGTTTTAAGAACAATTTGTGTATGGTCATGATCGGTAGGCTCCTCGTACTGGATCGAGTAACTTAATCATCAGCGCGATGCATATGTGTCATGCATTGCTGCTACGTGATACATACTATATCATTTTCATGACCGATTAGGTATACGTACTTTAATCATGCATGCATACATTGAACTACCTAGTGCAAAAAGGGTGAGAAATTATTTGCACGAAAGAAAGTGAAAAGTATTTCCTCACTAACTTCGTATATATAGGCGCGTGTGCCTTCCTTTTCTTGAGTTGCACGGTGCTGACTCCTTCATATGCTAGCTAGCTGCACCATACACTGGTACCAAATCTAATTAATTTAAGCAGAGTAGATCAGAGCCTACAGATCGTGTGACAACCTTCCAATCATGCAAGAAATAATCACGCATGCGTCCAATTGATCTAACAACCTCGAGATCATGGCAGATATCCAATTCTAGCCGAATAATGCAAGTGAAACGCTTTTTTTTGCTTTATAGAGTGAATTCCACCTTTTTCTGTATGACCAATTAAGAACCTAACATTTTGGGATCCGTGGTCGCACGATCTGCTCCGGCAGCCGCCCGTTATGGCAAGATTTCTGAATTGTACTCATCTTGTAGGATGCCAATAAATCCATTGTCACCCAGGAATGAGACTCTAATCATCCAAGTGTCAACTCAACATTCCTACTATCTATTGTTAATTATGTCTATTGAATACATTAGATGTTGTGTTGGAAACTTGTAAAAAAAAACATCTATGTTCTGTGAGACTGTTATGTGACATCTATTACTTTATGGTGTTATCGTGTGAGATTTGACATATTTTAAATACTATGTGGTTGCAATATTGTTGCTTTCATATTCCTATGTATTATCATATAATATTTGCTGATATGCTGCCGAAATGTGTTATAATGTCATAGTTATTCTGAATGTTGTTATGCTGTTATGATTATGTATATACCGTGTAAACCAATGGATATCTATGGATATCCGACAGGTTTGAATCTAAAGCGATATTTATGCTCAGGGATATCTTCGTGAACGGGCTAGAGTAAGGTTCATAAATTAAGATTTGGTTTTGGTATATCCGTCCAAATCTGCTCCATCACCGCCATCCTTACTTGACATAAACTGATCGATTTAGACCGTTTGACTGTCCAAAATGGACACGTTGCAGGATACGGTAGCCTGTGTTGGATTATTAGGCATAATTTCCACGATTAATTCCAGAATATAAATCATGACAACAACAGTTATAATCACGTAAACCTCTAACATACTAGATGTATTGATCAACATGAACGGTAGCAGATTGTACGCATTAACAGCTATAGTAAAACAACATATCTGACGACTGTGTACGTACTGATCGGTTGTCGATATTGTCGCCGTTGGTGCAGTAGTCTGACGAAGAAGTCGGTGTTGAAGACGACGCACACGAGGTCCGGCTTGACGACCGGGAAGACGCGCCGTGATGACGAAATTGAGCAGTCGCGCGAAGCGCTTCCCAAAAACCTTTTTCGCCCTCTCCCGTACAGAATCGCAAAGACGAGTGGTTCCGGAGACCTGCTCTCCCGACCGCCGGTGCACGCCGGCAAGCGGGATGGAGTAGACTACTATGGCGACGCAAGCAGAGAGGATGGCAAAACCCTAGATTGATTTAGTGCCGTACGTTGTGGAAACCGCACGGGCGTTTATACAGAGCGGCTCGGAAATCCCGTACAGGACACGAAGTGGACCAAGCCCACGTCGCGCACGTTCGGGTTGGCTACAGATAACCCACGATCCGGTAGCGATCCGAATACGCTAACTGTTGACACGTCTGTCTAACCGTACACATTTTCCTGAGCAGCAAAATAAAGCTCAGCTCAGCGAGATTCCCGCAACCCGCAACCCACGACGCGCGCGCATCGCGTCGCGTCGTGACGAGACGAGGCGAGCGTGCGTGCGAGCGGCGGCGGCGGCGTCGGAGGAGGAGGAGCGCGCGTGTAGCTCTCTTATTGTCACTCACTTATAAAGTGGTGCAACACTCCACCTTATAAGGTGGTGCAACTCTCCTTCAACTTTCCATGTGAGACTAAACTTTAGCTCCCACTACTCTTGTCACACACATGTGAGCTGCCACCAACTTGGGCAAAATCACATATGGGCTTCCACATACATGGGCTTTGAGATTTAGGGAAAATCTGAAATCACACATGGGTCTAATGACTTAGCCCATTATTTCTAACAATCCCCCACCAGATCTCAAATGCCCATTTGAAGATTTGTCAATCCTCACTACTTGTTTATATACCAGTGTTTTAGCAGAGACTGTTAAGTTGAACTTCCACCTAGAATCTTGAACTACGTCTATCAACAACTTGAACAATGGACTAACCTTGAATTGCAAGTTTGGTGTCAATAGATTTCACTCAAAATCATAACTAGTACCTGGATGCCAGTAGCCTACCCCGCGGGTTGTAGCATATGCGTCATACTCCGTGGTCTCTTCATGAGTTTACTAGAGATCACCCAAGTCTCATAGACCGCGACGTTTATAGTCGAGCTCATATAGGTGTGTTCTTTCAAGAATGCCCTGTAGAACAACATTTTTGCTAGTTAAAGCCAATAGAAACACATTAAGGCGTGTTGCCAACCTTCCTTACAGATTATGAGAGTTATGCATCTTCACATAGAGAGGGTTACCAACTACTCTCCTCGGTCAAACCACTAGCTTGTTCTTCCCAGGTCCTAATTCACGGGATCTTCGATCACATAGGTTGGGTTACCACTAGGTGTGACATCCATGGGTCTCAACCCCATCTCCCTCGATGCACTTTCTATGACATTTCGTGATAGTCCCTTTGTAAAGGGATCTGCCAGGTTTTTGTTTGTTTAAATATACGTAACAGTTATTACTCCGGAGTTTCTCAATTTCCTGACAGACTTCAAACGTCTCTTCACGTGTCTTGATGACTTCGCGTTATCCTTAGAATTGTTCACTTTGACAATAACTGTTTGGTTGTCACAATTCAAAAGGATTGCCGGCACAGGTTTCTCAACCACATGCAAGTCCATCAAGAGCTCACGCAGCCATTCTGACTCAACAATGGCTGTGTCTAAAGCAGTAAGCTCTGCTTCCATAGTTGACCTCGTCAATATGGTATGTCTACAGGATCTCCATGACACCGCACCACCTCCAAGGGTAAACACATACCCGCTCGTGGCGTTGAGTTCATCAACGCCAGAGATCCAGTTCGAATCACTATATCCTTCAAGCACAGCAGGGTGCCCTGAATAGTGAATCCCATAGCTCATTGTACCACATAGATAGCGCATGACCCTTTCAAGTGCATGCCAATGATCAATACCCGGGTTAGACATGAACCTACTCAACTTGCTCACAGCAAAAGAGATATCAGGTCTTGTAGCGCTTGCTAAGTACATGAGAGAACCAACAACTTGTGAATATTTCAGCTGATCTGTTGGTTCCTTCTTATTCTTTCGTAATGTCAAACTGGGATCATAAGGTGTTGGAGAAGTCTTGCCATCAGTAAAGCCAAATCGGCTCAAGACCTTCTCAACATAATGAGATTGCATTAAAGTAATCCCATTCTCGTTCTTAATAAGCTTGATGTTCAGAATCACATTAGCCTCTCCCAGATCTTTCATATCAAAACTCTTTGACAGGAAAGACTTGACTTCATTTATCACTTTCATATTTGTACCAAAGATCAGAATATCATCCACGTACAAACATAATATATCGCTATCGCCCCCACCATGGCGATAGTAAACACACCTATCAGCCTCATTAATGACAAAGCCAGCAGAAAGTAGAGTTCTGTCAAACTTCTCATGCCATTGCTTAGGTGCTTGTTTCAGGCCATATAAAGATTTTAATAACTTGCACACCTTTGTCTCTTCACCTTTTACCACAAACCCATCCGGCTGATCCATGTAGATCTCCTCTTCCAATTCTCCATTAAGGAAAGCTGTCTTCACGTCTATTTGATGAACGAGACGACCATAAGAGGCAGCCAGGGACAGTAGTACTCGAATGGTGGTCAGTCTAGCGACAGGTGAGTATGTGTCAAAGTAATCTTCCCCTTCTTTCTGTGTGTAGCCCTTAGGTACAAGCCGCGCCTTGTACTTCTCAATAGTACCATCAGGCCTTAGCTTCTTCTTGAACACCCATTTACAGCCCACAGGTTTACAACCATAGGGTCGTTCTGATAATTCCCAAGTTCCATTAGAAAGAATCGAGTCCATCTCTTTT
This sequence comes from Avena sativa, assembly GCA_916181665.1. Taxonomy (NCBI): domain Eukaryota; kingdom Viridiplantae; phylum Streptophyta; class Magnoliopsida; order Poales; family Poaceae; genus Avena; species Avena sativa. The sequence continues at coordinate 10,296,393 of OV702300.1, read as the reverse complement.
TGGACAGCTTCTTTCCAATCATCTGCATCAGGATATGCATATGCCTCTGCAATGGATCTGGGAGTATCGTCCAAAAGCTACACGATGAAATCATTACCAAAGGATTTTGCAATCCTCTGTCTCTTACTCCTCGTGAGAGGTTCATCGTCATCCTTCTCAAGGACTTCCTCATGTGGTTGTTCAGAATTCTCAATAGATGCACTAGATTCAGAAAGTATTTCAGAAGAAATTCTACCAAAGCTCTGTATATCTTTCATAGGAAAAATATTCTCAAAGAATGTTGCATCACGAGATTCCATTATAGTATCAACATGCATATCAGGTATCTCAGATTTAACCACTAGAAATCTATAGCCTACACTCCGTGGAGCATATCCTTGAAAAATGCAATCCACTGTCTTAGGTCCGAGCTTGCATTTCTTGGGAATCGGTATGTTGACCTTTGCCAAACACCCCCAAGTGCGCAAATACGAAAGTGATGGTTTTCTCCCAGCCCACTCCTCATAAGGGGTCTTTTCTTTATTCTTGTTAGGAACTCTATTCAGGACATGACATGAAGTCAACAAAGCCTCCCCCACCATGCCTTTGATAAACCAGCAGTGGCTAACATGGAATTCACCAAGTCAGTCAGCGTGTGGTTTTTCCTCTCGACAACGCCGTTTGATTGGGGCGAGTAGGGAGGCGTCCTCTCATGAATAATTCCGTGTTCCTGACAGAATTCGTCAAATATTTTGGGAAAATACTCACCACCACGATCCGACCTAAGACGCTTGATCTTCCTCTCTAGTTGATTTTCAACATCGGCCTTATAGGTTTTAAAGTAGTCTAAAGCCTCATCTTTGGTTTGCAACAAGTAAACATAGCAGAATTTAGTAGCATCATCTATCAATGTCATGAAATATCTCTTTTCACCTTTTGTCAACACACCATTCATCTCGCATAGATCAGAATGTATGAGTTCTAGAGGTGCCAAGTTTCTCTCCTCGGCAACCTTGTGAGGCTTTCGAGGTTGCTTTGATTGCACACAACTATGGCACTTAGAACCTTTGGCAATAGTAAAATTTGGAATTAAACTCATACTGGACATCCGAGACATCAAACCAAAATTAATGTGACATAAACGAGAATGCCAAACAATGGTATCATCATTAACATCACCACAAATATGATTCACAGATTTATTACAAAACTCTGAAAGTGAAAACCGGAACAAGCCTCCGAACTCATAACCTTTACCAATAAATTGTCCATTTTTTAGAAACAATGACTTTATTGGACTCTAACACAACCTTAAACCCATCTCTGCACAGAAAGGAGCCACTAACGAGATTCTTGTTCATAGTGGGGACATGCTGCACGTTCCTCAGCTGCACGATCTTTCCGAAAGTAAACTTCAGATCCACCGTGCCAACACCACGAACAGAAGCATGTGATCCATTCTCCATTAGGACATATGAATCCCGAGCGATCTGATAAGAAGTGAACATAGAGATGTCAGCGCACACATGAACATTAGCACCCGTATCAATCCACCAACATGGTGATTGAAATACTGAAAGGACAGTAAATAAATTACCGTACCCATCAGTGTTGCTAGCGGTCACGACGTTGACAGTCTTTCCACCTTTCCCTCTACGATCTGCACGTTCTGGTCAGTCCTTGGGAAAGTGGCCGAGCTCTCCACATGAATAACATTGTAGCTCAGACTTGTTCGTCTTCTTCTTCTTCTTGAAGGTTGTAGTCTTTTCAGGCTTGTTGAACGAGGGCTTATAGTTCCCTTTGTTCTTGCCGAAGGTCTTCTTCTGCGCCATGTAGGCGCTAGACTGACCCTCGCCTCCTCTCTCAGTAGTGTCCTTAGCCCGAGCCTTTTCCTCAACATCAAGAGACGCTATCAGGTTTTCAACTGATATCTCCTGTCTCTTGTGTTTGAGAGTTGTGGCGAAGTTTCTCCACGAAGAAGGAAACTTTGCAATAATGCACCCAGCCACTAACTTGTCGGGTAAGATACACTTGAGGATTTCAAGCTCCTTGGCAAAGCACTGCATCTCATGAGCTTGCTCAACTACATAACGGTAGTTAACCATCTTGTAATCATGAAAGTTCTCCATAATGTACAGCTCACTGCCAGCATCTGCTACACCGAACTTAGCGTTCAGTGCCTCCCAGAGCTCTTTTCCATCTTTGATGTGCATATACATATCAAACAACTTGTTATCAAGAACACTCAGAACACATCTCACAAAGGCAAGATTGGTTTCCTTGAACTTGTTCTAAACCTCGTCAGATGTAGTTTCTTCAGGTAAACCCTCACTAGCCTCAAATACTTTCAGAGCTTGCAGCCACATAGTGGTCTTATATTGCCACCTTTTAAAATAAACACCGGTAAAATTTTCCGGCTTCATAGCATCGACCAAGTGTCCCATGTTTAATTCAGAAAATTGCCTATAAAAAGGTTTTTGGATTGTTGGATTATTAGGCATAATTTCTACGATTAATTTTAAAATATAAATCATGACAACATCAGCTACAATCACGTGAACCTCTAACATACTACTCCCTCCGTTTGGAAATATAAGATGTTTTAGGTTTGTAAAAATGTGTCTAGATTCACAAACCTAAAACATCTTATATTTCCAAACGGAGGGAGTAGATGTATTGATCAACATGAACAGTTGCAGATTATACGCATTAACAACCATAGTAAAATAATAGATCTGACGATGGTGTACGTACTGATCGGTTGTCGATGTAGTCGCCGTTGGTGCAGTAGCCTAACGAAGAAGTCGGCGTTGAAGACGACGCGCACGACGTCCGGCTTGACGACCGGGAAGATGCGCCGTGATGACGGACTTGAGCAGTCTTCCCAAAAACTTTATTCGCCCTCTCCCGTATGAGCTACACACATATGAGCTACCACCAACTTGAGCCAAATCACATATGGATTTTGAGATTTAGAAAAAATCTAAAATCACACGTGGGTCTAATGTATTATTTCTAACAGCCTGTCAACATTTGCCAGGTAAGTCCGTCTACCAAAGCTGCAATTAGTAAGTACAGTAGACTGACTCCTGTGGAGTACCGCGTACTGTACGTACGACCGTACGTATTTAGGCGTGAGCAGTGCTTGCTGTTAAAAGTAGATCGAACCTCTTTCGAGTAGGGAGTACTACGTACATTCGTGCAGCTATACGTCTCCATACACTGTTGGTTCGACTACGTACCTAACCATGTTATCGGTGCTACATCGACAGAAAACAAACAGACAAGCAAGCTACGGAGCATATTTAATTAATAGACCAAACCTAATTGCATAACAGCCAAGTCCTACCCACAATCTATGGCTTGTCCAGTCTCAATTAAGCTTACCGTTTAATTTGGCCGTGTCAATGAGGCAACCAGCTGACCAGCCAGGAGCTAGCCATTGCTCAAACTAACAGCAATTTAAAAAACCCCAAAATAGTTCCCTTGTACTGAAACATCTGTTACAACAATAATTTGGCATGAAGTAGTAGCACAACCTATAGGATTTTTTTCTTAGGAATCCCTTTGGTCAAACCAATCACACCTTCAAAATTCTTATGGATTGCATTCCTACACTTCAATTTCATAAAAATTTCAGCATCCACTCTAACCTCTTGCGTAGGATCGAGGCACTTTTTCTGTGTTTTTCATGTGTTTAATGCAAATAATTAATCCTGCAATTTTCATCTATTTTGTAATCCTCTATTTTGTACCTGCAACCCCGGCAAATTCCTATGTTCTTCTTATTTCTGTGCTTTAAAACCCTGTGATCCAAAGAAGTCATAAAAGATTTTTCGGTGCAATATGATAACTTTTTTGTCCTAAAAACAACTATTGTACTCCCTTCGTCCTGAAAGAAGTGACTTGGATTTGTCTAGGTCCATATGAATCATGCATACACTAAAATGTGTTTAAATACATACGGATTTAGACAAATCCAAATTACTTATTTCAGGACAAAGGGAATACAAGATTTTCCTTTGCTAGACGACGCATATGTAGGGTTAGGTGTGGTTGGAATTTTGTGGACATGTGAGAGCTCTGTCTAGCTTTTCGTGTGTGCATATATGCTAGCTGCGGATTCATCGACCGAGTTTGGCCAGATGCATGCAAATGCTTCCCTGGACTTTGCAGCTTGGTGAGCTATCACTTTCTTGGTTTCATACCCAAAAAGTCATCCACAAGTAATAAGTTGCTTGTATGGATCTCGTGACCGGCCTCGCGTGTAGGGCTGGAATAATAGTATGCAGTAGTACTAATTAGTCTGTGGTCGGGTCTATCTGTCTGAAATCTGACTAGCCAGGGTGCCTTGGAGGCCATGGCAACAAAACCCATCAAATGAAGAATAATTGATGATTTCAATCCAAAGAACAAGCACGACATCGACTGACTTAGCCATCTGTTTCACGAAACAAGTCATCCTCGTCTCCTGCCTTCTCGGGCTGCGAAGCGTCTGGTCCCTGTGGAGACCCTAAATATGCGCTAGGTCAGATTTTAGTCAACCGATGGAGGATGCTATGGTGATGAGGCGGCATTGTGCGCATTAAGAAAAAGGTTTCTCCAATTTCTCATATATTGACGTTGAGGAGAAAAAGAACGAGGAATTGTCTTTTTTTATTATTTCATACACCTCCCACGGGGGCCAGGTTCCATTATCGAAGGATAACACGGAAAATTGTCTTTTGGTGGATCTAATTTTGTTTTCGTGCTTTTGGGTAGTCTTTGTGTCTCGGTTTGATGGTTTCTTCTTGGACAAGCGATGTTCGACTAGCTTTGGCTTCGTTGCTGAGCTAGTGGTTTCTCGGGTGGTTGTCCAACCCTCCTCGTCGCTTCTTCTTCGGGACGGTGATCTATTTCTCACATCATCATCACCAACTTCTTCTAGCATCGACATGCGACATCCCGGTTGTCATGTTTTCATTTTCCTGGCTCCAACATGGTTAGCGAGTCTATAAATAGCATCCAACTTCGCTCATGCATGGCGCGCCCTGTCGACTGCAAGAGAAAGACGGTGTTGATTTCCCCAGGGACTTATGTGTAAACTTCTAATATTCAACATGGTACTCCTATATTGGTTTACTATAATATGTGGCCTTAATTTGACTTCTTCGCAAAAGTTTCGATAACAATTTGTGGTTCATCGTACTGGACCGAGCAACTTAATCAGCAGCGTGATGCGTATGTGCCATGCATTGCTGCTACGTGATACATACTATCATTGTCATGACCGGTGCATTGTACCTTTCCAAGGAGATCACCTACACCCACAAACTATTTGTGCAAAAATTAAACAGATTCTGGCTACCTACGTACTGTGGTCTCGAATTTAAAAACGCTTTAAAGGGCAAGGTGTAACAAAAATTGAGAACTGTAACTGTTAGGTATACGTACTTCAATCATGCATGCATGAATGCTTATACATTAAAATAGTACCTAGTGCTGGGGATTTTAAATCAGATGAGGAAGAAACGCCTTCTAGAAAAGGGTATAGAAGGGGATTAATTACGTGAAAAAAAGGGAAAGTTTTTTCTCACTAACTTCGTATAGTTGCTGTGGCTTCCTTTTCTTGAGGTTCATGCTGACTCTTTCATGCTAGCTAGGTGCACCAAATACACTTACCAAATCTGATTAATTTAAGCAGAGTAGATCAGAGCCTAAAGATGGAGTGACAACCTTCCAAACATGCAAAGAAGTAATCACGCATGCGTCCAAAATGATCTAATAACAACCTCAAGATATCGATCATGGCACATCTCCAACTCTAGCGTAATGGAAGTGAATATACATAAATCTCGCTCGTTGCTTCTTAAAGTGAATTGCACTTTAAACGAGTTTTACCCCATCTAATTTCCCTAGATTTTGAGAGGTTGAGCCCACTTGTCATGCCGACGTGGTTGGTGAGTTGGATCTGACGCAGGAACCGTAAACGAGTTGTGCGTTTTCACTCTATCCCGCACGGCTCAATCCGTTTCTGTGCCTGACCCTCACCTCCCTCGCTCGCTCGTGCCGATCGACGCGAATCATTATAATTTCGGTTTTTCTATTTCTCAGTTGGCTGAGATTTTTTTAAGCCTCAGTCACTTAAGAAAAGTGCAACCGTCTGTTTAGTTACACTTTTCTGCAAAAAAATGGAATTGCACTTTTCTGTTAAAAAAAGTGCAACCAAAACTGCGTTGCACATTTTTTAACTACGGTTGTACTTTTCTCGGTTGATTGAGACTTAAGAAAATCTCAATCAACTGAGACACATACAAACCCTTATAATTTTTGTGTGGACATGTGACGGGCTTCTAGATAGTTTTTCATGTGTTCATGTGCGCATTGTGCTAACTTCACATCGATCCATCGAGTTTGGCCACATGCACGCAAATGCATGGTTCATGGACTTTGTTGCTTGGTGAGCCATCGCTTTCTTGGTCTCATCTTCTCTGGAGCTCGTGAGTGTGAGGCCAAAAGTAACAGTAGTAGTACTCCCTCCATCCCAAAATAGATGTCTTAAGTTTTTAAAAATTTGGATAAATCTACATACTAAATAGTGATTTGATTCATTTAAATTTTAATAAATCTGAGGCATCTATTTTGAGACAGATGGAGTAGTACTAACTAGTCTCTGATTGACTCGACCTGTCTGAAATCTGACTGGCCAGAGCGCCGTGGATGCCATGGCAACAAAAAACATCAAACAGTGAACAATTTAAATATGATGATTATTGGTAGGTTCATCGTGGAGCAATTTAGTATTGTGATGTATACATGTTATGCTTCAATTCCTGCTACGTGGTACTCGTACTCTCGTTGTCATATCCGATGCACTGCACCTGTCCAAGGAGATCGTCCGTCTATCTACCTACGCACCATTATATCCAATTTATAAAATCTACAAAAGGCAAGGCCCGACAAGAGCAGAGAATTGCATCCGGTAGTAGGTACTTTAATCATGCATGAAGGCGTGTATGGATAGTTGCATACTTTAGACTAATTCTAAAAACTTTATTTAAAGCATACAAGGAACAAAACCAAGCCAGCAGAAAAAATAAACACAGATCCGCGAAAATGAAATGAAATAAAAGTAGAAAGGAAAACTATATATACATAGCTAGAATAAGATTTGTCTGTTATTACACGGATTGTTTTGGCATGACACTACTCGACCGTGAAGTCGTGAAGTACTAGTATAGAGCAAACAGGGCCAGTCCACCGTATGTAGGAAGCCGGCAGAATCTATGGCCACTGGGCATGCAAATCCTCATGAAACCCAAAACTATGGGCAATAGCTTATAAAAATATCCATAAATCATGAAAACGACGAGTATTTGATCATATCTCTCAAACATGTATCGGGTCTTATGGGTCCTACAAATCGTCCTATAACACCAAAACTATGGGCAATAGCTCATAAAAATGGCCATAAAACATACAAACGACGAGTTTTTGCTCATAAGTCTCAAACGTGTATCGAGTGTTACATGTTGTGTAAATCGCTCTAGAACCCCAAACAATGGACAATAGCTCATGAAAACGGCCATAAATGCGAAAACGACGAGTTTTCTGTCATAACTCCCAAACATGTATCATGTCTTTACGGACCATGCAAATCCCCATGGAACCCCAAAACAGTGGGCAATAGATCATGAAAATGTCCATAAAACATGAAAACGACGAGTTTTTGGTCATGTCTCTCAAACATTTATCAGGTCTTATGGGTTGTGCCAATTGCCCTGCAACACCAAAACTGTGGGCAATAACTCATGAAAACTGCCATAAACGTGAAAACGACGAGTTTTTCCTCATAACTCTCAAACGTGTATCGGGCGTTATGAGTTATGCAAATCGCCTTGAAACACCAAAATTGTAGGCTATAGCTCATGAAAACAGCCATAAAACATGAAAACGACGAGTTTTTGCTAATAACTCTTAAACGTTTATCGTGTGCTACGAGTCATGTAAATCGCCCTGGAACCCCAAAACTGTGGGCAATAGCTCATGAAAACGGTCATAAAACGCGAAAACGATGATTTTTTGTCATAACTCTCAAACATAAATCGTTTCTTTACGGGCCACGCAAATTCCGATAGAAAACAAAACTATGGGCAATAGTTTATGAAAAATGTCCATAAAACACGAAAACGACGAGTTTTTGGTCATGTCTCTCAAACGTGTATCGGGCGTTACGAGTCGTACAAATCGACGTGGAACACCAAAATTATGGGCTATCTCATTAAAACGGCCATAAAACATAAAAACGACGAGTTTTTGCTCATAACTCTTAAATGTGTATTGCGTGTTACGAGTCGTGTAAATCGCCCGAGAACCGGGCAATAGCTCATAAAAACGGCCATAAAACGCGAAAATGACGACTTTTTGGTCATAACCGTCAGACATGTATCATTTCTTTACGGGCGATGCAAATCCCCATCGAACCCCAAAACTATGGGTAATAGCTTATGAAAACGTCCTCAAAACGCGAAAACGATGATTTTTTGGTCCTCTGTCTCAAAAAGTGTATCGGGGTTTACTGGCCATGCAAATCCCCATGGAACCCCAAAATTGTGGGCAATAGCTCATGAAAACATCCATAAAACAGGAAAACAACGAGTTTTTGGTGTTAACTCTCAAACATGTATCGGGTTTTACTGGCCATGGAAATCCCCATTGAACACCTAAACTATGGGCAATAGCTCTTGGAAACAGCCATAAAACGCGAAAACGCCGACTTTTTGGTTATAACCCTCAAACATGTATTATGTCTTATGGGCCTTGCAAATTCCCATGGAACCCCAAAACTGTGGGCAAATTCCCATGAAAATATCCATAAAATGCGAAAACTACAATTTTTCTGGTCATGCCTCTCAAACATTTATCGAGTCTTATGGGCCATGCAAATTGCCTGGGAACACCAAAACTATGGGCAATAGCTCATGAAAACGGCTATAAAACGTGAAAACGACGTGTTTTTGCTCGTAAATATTAAATGTTTATTGCGTGTTACGAGTTGTGTAAATCACACTAGAACCCCAAAACTGTGGGCAATAGCTCATGAAAACGGCCATAAAACACGAAAACGACGACTTTTTGGTCCTCTCTCTCAAAACGTGTATCGGGGTTTACTGGCAATGCAAATCCCCATGGAACCCCAAAACTGTGGCCAATAGCTCATGAAAACATCGAGCAAACGGGAAAACAACGAGTTTTTGGTGTTAACTCTCAAACATGTATCGGGCTTTACTGGCCATGCAAATCCCCATTGAACACCAACAACTCGTCGTTCTCATCGTTTTCCCCTCAAACATTTATCCAGTATTATGGGCCGTGCAAATCGCCTTGGAACACCAAAACTATGGGCAATAGCTCATGAAAACAGCCATAAAACATGAAAACGACGAGTTTTTGGTCATAACTCTTAAATGTCTATCGCATGTTACGAGTTGTATAAATCGCACTAGAACCCCAAAACTGCGGGCAATAGCTCATAAAAGCGGCCATAAAACGCGAAAACGATGAGTTTTCGGACATAACTCTCAAACATGTATCATTTCTTTTTGGGCCATGAAAATCCCTATGGAACCCCAAAACCATAGGCAATAGCTCATGAAAGCATCCATAAAACACGAAAACGGCGAGTTTTTGATCATGTCTCTGAAACATGTATCGAATCTAATGGGTCATGCAAATCGCCCTGGAACACCAAAACTGTGGGCAATAGCTCATGAAAATGGCCATAAAACCTGAAAACAACGAGTTTTTGCTCATAACTCTCAAATGTGTATCGGGCGTTACGAGTCGTGCAAATCGTCCTGGAACACCAAAATTGTGGGCTATCTCAAGAAAGTGGCCATAAAACGTGAAAACGGCGAGTTTTTGCTCACAACTCTTAAACATGTATCATGTGTTAAGAGTCGTGTAAATCGCCCGAGAAACCCAAAACTGTGGGCAATAGCTCATGAAAACGGCCATAAAACGACGACTTTTTGGTCATAACCCTCACACATGTATCGTTTATATACGGGCGATGCAAATCCCCATGGAACCTCAAAACTTCGTGTAATAGCTCATGAAAACGTCCATAAAATGCGAAAACGACGACTTTTTGGTCCTCTCACTCAAAACGTGTATCGGGGTTTACTAGCAATGCAAATCCCCATTGAACCCCAAAACTGTGGGCAATAGCTCATGAAAACATCCATAAAACACAAAAACGATGAGTTTTTGGTCTTAACACTCAAACTTGTATAGGGCTTTACTGGCCATGCAAATCCCCATTGAACACCAAAAACTCGTCGTTCTCATCGTTTTCCCCTCAAACATTTATCGAGTCTTATGGGCCGTGCAAATCACCTTGGAACGCCAAAACTATGGGCAATAGCTCATGAAAACAGCCATATAACGTGAAAACGACGAGTTTTTATTCATAACTCTTAAACTGTATCGCGTGTTACGAGTTGTGTAAATCGCACTAGAACCCTGATACATTGGAAACTTATCTATAATTTTTGATGCTCCATGCTTGTTTTGTATCTACTTTGCATTATTTGTCCACACTTTGAGGTGCTTTTTACATGTTTTCTGGTACTAACCTATTAACAAGTTGCAACAGTGCGAGATGCTTGTTTTCTGCTATTTTTGGTTTCAGAAAAGTTAGTAAAGAAATATGCTCGGAATTGGATAGGACAAACGTTAAAGTCAATTACTTTCCGTGAGGAACAAGAAGTCCAGAGGAGACCCGGAGGGGCCAGCCAGGGGACCAGACCCACCCCAGGCAAGGGTGGGCCCAACCCTGCGCCTGGCTAGGGTTTGCCAACCCTGGCCGCCTCCTCGGTCTCCCCCTTCGCCTATAAGAAGCCCCCGATGCAGAAACCCTGGGTACCCGATAAAAAATCCACGAAACCGTCTGTAGCCGACGCCACCATCGTCCCTAGATCGGGGAGATCTGAAGTTCTTCCCGGCACCCTGCCGGAGGGGAGATCATCCTGGAGGCCTTCTCTCTGGTATGGTGCGTGAGTAGTTCCACCTTGGACTATGGGTCCATGTAGTAGCTAGATGGTTGTATCTCCTCCTTTGTGCTTTCATGTATAGATCTTGTGAGCTCCGTTCATGATCAAGATCTAATCTATTTGTAATCATGCATGTTGTGTTTGCGGGGATCCGATGGATATTGAGACTATTATGTTGGTTTGATTAATGGTTTTGTCTTTATGATTCTATCATGTCTGTGTTGTTTGTGATCTTGCATGCTCTCCATTGGTAGTAGCTATCTTGGCCAAGTAGTTGCTAGTGACTCCAAGAGGGGGTATTTATGCTCAATGGTGGGTTCATGCCTCTAGTTTCCAAGGGAAGTGACAATAATCTCTTCGGTTGTAGATGTGCTGTTGCTACTAGGGATAAAACAACGTCTCTTGTTCATGGAACATGTGGACCGTTTACCTTACACACTTTGCTTAAAGTAGTTGTCTATTGCTTGCAACTTAATACTGGAGGGGGTTCGGATGATAACTTGAAGGTGGACTTCTAGTCATAGATGCAGTTGGATGGCGGTCTATGTATATTGTTGTATTGCCCAATCGAATCTCATAGGATCTTTCTGACTAGTAATTGCATTGTTATGCCTTGCTTAGATCCTGTCAATTGCCCTGCTATAATTTGTTTACCCTTCATGCCATGTTGTTTATCTAAGGAGAGCAACTCTAGTGAACTATGGACCCCGGTCCAATCTTTACCACTGATACATCTTTACTGTTACTTGTTTACTTGCTGCAAACCATTGCCTTCCACTCATACATTTAATCCTTTGTTACAGCAAACCGGTGAGCTTGATAACCTCACTGATTCGTTGGGGCAAAGTCTTGAGTTTGTGTTGTGCAGGTCTCTGCGTTGCTAGCAACACCTGTGTGATGTTTCCTTCCTCCTTCTAGTTCGATAACCTCGGTCTCTACTGAGGGAAGACTTGCTGCTTGCTTCTTCACACCTTGCTCTCGGGGTTTCCAACGAAGTGCTAACCAGCACCATCAAACCCCAAAACTGTGGGCAATAGCTCATGAAAACGGCCATAAAACGCGAAAACGACAAGTTTTTGGTCTTAACTCTCAAACATGTATCGGGCTTTACTGGCCATGCAAATCCCCATTGAACACCAACACCGTGGGAAATAGCTCACGGAAATAGCCATAAAACACGAAAACATCAAGTTTTTGGCCATAACCCTTAAACGTGTATTGTGTCTTATGGGCCTTGCAAATTCCCATGGAACCCCAAAACTGTGGGCAATAGCTCATGAAAATATCCATAAAATGCGAAAACTACGAGTTTCCAGTCATGTATCTCAAACATTTATCGAGTCTTATGGGCCGTGCAAATCGCCTTGGAACACCAAAACTATGGGCAATAGCTCATGAAAATGGCCATAAAACGCGAAAACGGCGTTTGGTCTTAACTCCCAAACATGTATCGGGCTTTACTGGCCATGCAAATCCCCATTGAACACCAAAACTGTGGGCAATAGATCACGGAAACAGCCATAAAACGCGAAAACATCGAGTTTATGGTCATAACCCTCAAAAATGTATTATGTCTTATGGGCCTTGCAAATTCCCATGGAACCCCAAAACTGTGGGAAATAGCTCATGAAAGTATCCATAAAATGCGAAAACTAAGACTTTTTGGCCATGTCTCTCAAACATTTATTGAGTCTTATGGGCCATGCAAATCTCCTTGGATCACCAAAACTATGGGCAATAGCTCATGAAAACAGCCATAAAACATGAAAACGTCCATAAAATGTGAAAACGATGACTTTTTGGTCCTCTCTCTCAAAACGTGTATCGGGGTTTACTGGCAATGCAAATCCCCATTGAACCCCAAAACTGTGGGCAATAGCTCATGAAAACAACCATAAAATGCAAAAAAGATGAGTTTTTGGTCTTAACTCTCAAACATGTATAGAGCATTATTGGCCATGCAAATCCCCACTGAACACCAAAAACTCGTCGTTCTCATCGTTTTCCCCTCAAACATTTATCGTGTCTAATGGGCCGTGCAAATCACCATGGAACGCCAAAACTATGGGCAATAGCTCATGAAAACAGCCATAAAACGTGAAAACGACGAGTTTTTGTTCATAACTCTTAAACATGTATCGCGTGTTACGTGCTGTGTAAATTGCACTAGAACCCCAAAACTGTGGGCAATAGCTCATGAAAACGGCCATAAAACGCGAAAACGACGAGTTTTTGGTCTTAACTCCCAAACATGTATCGGGCTTTACAGGCCATGCAAATCCCCATTGAACACCAAAAACTCGTCGTTCTCATCGTTTTCCCCTCAAACATTTATCGAGTCTGATGATCCATGCAAATCACCTTGGAACGCCAAAACTATGGGCAATAGCTCATGAAAACAGCCATATAACGTGAAAACGACGAGTTTTTGTTCATAACTCTTAAACGTGTATCGCGTGTTACGAGTTGTATAAATTGCACTAGAACCCCAAAACTATGGGCAATAGCTCATGAAAACGGCCATAAAACGCAAAAACGATGAGTTTTTGCTCATAACTCTCAAACGTGTATCGGGCGTTACGAGTCGTGCAAATCGCTCTAGAACACCCAAATTATGGGCTATCTCAACAAAACGGCCATAAACGTGAAAACAACGAGTTTTTTCTCACAATCTTAAATGTGTATCGTGTGTTACGATTCGTGTAAATCGCTCGAGAACCCCAAAACTGTGGGCAATAGCTCATGAAAACAACCATAAAACAACGACGTTTTGGTCATAACCCTCAGACATGTATCGTTTCTTTACGGGCGATGCAAATCCCCATGGAACTCCAAAACTATGAGTAATACCTCATGAAAACGTCCATAAAACGCGAAAACAACGAGTTTTTGGTCCTCTCTCTCAAAACGTGTATCGGGGTTTACTGGCAATGCAAATCCCCATTGAACCCCAAAACTGTGGGCAATAGCTCATGAAAACATCCATAAAAAGCAAAAACGATGAGTTTTTGGTCTTAACTGTCAAACATGAATCGGGCTTTATAGGCCATGCAAATCCCCATTAAACACCAAAAACTCGTCGTTCTCATCGTTTTCCCCTCAAACATTTATAGAGTCTTATGGGCCATGCAAATCACCTTGGAATGCCAAAACTATGAGCAATAGCTCATGAAAATAGCCATAAAACATGAAAACGACGAGTTTTTGTTCATAACAATTAAACATGTATTGCATGTTACGAGTTGTGTAAATCGCACTAGAACCCCAAAACTGTGGGCAATAGCTCATGAAAACAGCCATAAAACATGAAAACGGCGAGTTTTTGGTCTTAACTCCCAAACATATATCGGGCTTTACTGGCCATGCAAATCCCCATTGAACACCAAAACTGTGGGCAATAGATCACGGAAACAGCCATAAAATGCGAAAACATCGAGTTTATGGTCATAACCCTCAAAAATGTATTGTGTCTTATGGGCCTTGCAAATTCCCATGGAACCCCAAAACTGTGGGCAATAGCTCATGAAAGTATCCATAAAAAGCGAAAACTAAGAGTTTTTGGCCATGTCTTTCAAACATTTATCCAGTCTTATGGGCCGTGCAAATCGCCTTGAAACACCAAAACTATGGGCAATAGTTCATGATAACAACCATAAAATGCAAAAAAGATGAGTTTTTGGTCTTAACTCTCAAACATGTATAGGGCATTATTGGCCATGCAAATCCCCATTGAACACCAAAAACTCGTCGTTCTCATCGTTTTCCCCTCAAACATTTATCGTGTCTAATGGGCCGTGCAAATCACCATGGAACGCCAAACTATGGGCAATAGCTCATGAAAACAGCCATAAAACGTGAAAACGTCGAGTTTTTGTTCATAACTCTTAAAGATGTATCGCATGTTACGTGCTGTGTAAATTGCACTAGAACCCCAAAACTGTGGGCAATAGCTCATGAAAACGGCCATAAAACGCGAAAACGACGAGTTTTTGGTCTTAACTCCCAAACATGTATCGGGCTTTACTGGCCATGCAAATCCCCATTGAACACCAAAAACTCGTCGTTCTCATCGTTTTCCCCTCAAACATTTATCGAGTCTGATGATCCATGCAAATCACCTTGGAACGCCAAAACTATGGGCAATAGCTCATGAAAACAGCCATATAACGTGAAAACTACGAGTTTTTGTTCATAACTCTTAAACGTGTATCGCGTGTTACGAGTTGTATAAATTGCACTAGAACCCCAAAACTATGGGCAATAGCTCATGAAAACGGCCATAAAACGCAAAAACAATGAGTTTTTGCTCATAACTCTCAAACGTGTATCAGGCGTTACGAGTCGTGCAAATCGCTCTGGAACACCCAAATTATGGGCTATCTCAACAAAACGGCCATAAACGTGAAAACAACGAGTTTTTTCTCACAATCTTAAATGTGTATCGTGTGTTACGATTCGTGTAAATCGCCCGAGAACCCCAAAACTGTGGGCAATAGCTCATGAAAACAACCATAAAACGACGACGTTTTGGTCATAACCCTCAGACATGTATCGTTTCTTTACGGGCGATGCAAATCCCCATGGAACTCCAAAACTATGAGTAATACCTCATGAAAACGTCCATAAAACGCGAAAACAACGAGTTTTTGGTCCTCTCTCTCAAAACGTCTATCGGGGTTTACTGGCAATGCAAATCCCCATTGAACCCCAAAACTGTGGGCAATAGCTCATGAAAACATCCATAAAACGCAAAAACGATGAGTTTTTGGTCTTAACTGTCAAACATGAATCGGGCTTTATAGGCCATGCAAATCCCCATTAAACACCAAAAACTCGTTGTTCTCATCGTTTTCCCCTCAAACATTTATAGAGTCTTATGGGCCATGCAAATCACCTTGGAATGCCAAAACTATGGGCAATAGCTCATGAAAATAGCCATAAAACATGAAAACGACGAGTTTTTGTTCATAACTCTTAAACATGTATTGCATGTTACGATTTGTGTAAATCGCACTAGAACCCCAAAACTGTGGGCAATAGCTCATGAAAACAGCCATAAAACACGAAAACGACGAGTTTTTGGTCTTAACTCCCAAACATATATCGGGCTTTACTGGCCATGCAAATCCCCATTGAACACCAAAACTGTGGGCAATAGATCACAGAAACAGCCATAAAATGCGAAAAAACATCGAGTTTATGGTCATAACCCTCAAAAATGTATTGTGTCTTATGGGCCTTGCAAATTCCCATGGAACCCCAAAACTGTGGGCAATAGCTCATGAAAGTATCCATAAAAAGCGAAAACTAAGAGTTTTTGGCCATGTCTTTCAAACATTTATCCAGTCTTATGGGCCGTGCAAATCGCCTTGGAGCACCAAAACTATGGACAATAGCTCATGAAAACAACGATAAAACATGAAAACGACGAGTTTTTGGTCATAACTCTTAAATGTGTATCGCGTGTTACGAGTTGCGTAAATCGTAGTAGAACCCCAAAACGGTGGGCAATAGCTCATGAAAACGGCCATAAAATTCGAAAACGATGAGGTTTTGTACATAACTCTCAAACATGCATCGTTTCTTTTCGGGCCATGAAAATCCCTATGGAACCCCAAAACCATGGGCAATAGCTCATGAAAACGTCCATAAAACACGAAAACGACGAGTTTTTTTATCATATCTCTCAAACATGTATCGGAACTTATGTGTCATGCAAATCGCCCTAGAACACCAAAACTATGGGCAATAGCTCATGAAAACGGCCATAAAACCTAAAAACAACGAGTTTTTGTTCATAACTCTCAAATGTGTATCGGGCGTTACGAGTCGTGCAAATCGTCGCGGAACACCAAAATTGTGGGCTATCTCATGAAAACGGCCATAAAACGTGAAAACGACGAGTTTTTTATCATAACTCTGAAATGTGTATTGCATGTTACGAGTCGTGTAAATTGCCCGAGAAACCCAAAATAGTGGACAATAGCTCATGAAAACGGCCATAAAACGACGACTTTTTGGTCATAACCCTCAGACATGTATCGTTTCTATACGGGCGATGCAAATCCCCATCGAACCCCAAAACTATGGGTAATAGCTTATGAAAACGTCCTTAAAACGCGAAAACGACGATTTTTTGGTCCTCTCTCTCAAAACATGTATCAAGGTTTACTGGCCATGCAGATCCCCATGGAACCCCAAAACTGTGGGCAATAGCTCATGAAAACATCCATAAAACAGGAAAACAACGAGTTTTTGGTGTTAACTCTCAAACATGTATCAGGCTTTACTGGCCATGCAAATCCCCATTGAACACCAAAACTATGGGCAATAGCTCATTAATACGGCCATAAAACGTGCAAACGACGAGATTTTGGTCATAACTCTCAAACATGTATCGTTTCTTTTCGGGCCATGAAAACGTGTATCGCGTGTTACGAATTGTGTAAATCGCACTAGAACCCCAAAACTGTGGGCAATAGCTCATGAAAACGGCCATAAAACGCGCAAACGACGAGTTTTGGTCATAACTCTCAAACATGTATCGTTTCTTTTCGGACCATAAAAATCCCTATGGAACCCCAAAACCATGGGCAATAGCTCTTGAAAACGCCCATTAAACACGAAAACGGCGAGTTTTTGATCATGTCTCTGAAACATGTATCGGATCTTATGGGTCATGCAAATCGCCCTGGAACACCAAAACTGTGGGCAATAGCTCATGCAAACGGCCATAAAACCTGAAAACATTTTTGCTCATAACTCTCAAACGTGTATCGAGCGTTACGAGTCGTGCAAATCACTCTGGACACCAAAATTGTGGGCTATCTCATGAAAACGGCCATAAAACGTGAAAACGGCGAGTTTTTGCTCACAACTCTTAAACGTGTATCGTATGTTACGAGTCGTGTAAATCACCCGAGAAACCCAAAACTGTGGGCAATAGCTCATGAAAACGGCCATAAAACGACGACTTTTTGGTCATAACCCTCAGACATGTATTGTTTCTATACGGGCGATGCGAATCCCCATGGAACCCCAAAACTGTGTGTAATAGGTCATGAAAACGGCCATAAATTGCGAAAACGACGACTTTTTGGTCCTCTCTCTCAAAACGTGTATCGGGGTTTACTGGAAATGCAAATCCCCATTGAACCCCAAAACTGTGGGCAATAGCTCATGAAAACATCCATAAAACGCAAAAACGATGAGTTTTTGGTCTTAACTCTCAAACATGTATAGGGCATTACTGGCCATGCAAATCCCCATTGAACACCAAAAACTCGTCGATCTCATCGTTTTCCCCTCAAACATTTATCGTGTCTAATGGGCTGTGCTAATCACCATGGAATGCCAAAACTATGGGCAATAGCTCATGAAAACAGCCATAAAACGTGAAAACAACGAGTTTTTGTTCATAACTCTTAAACGTGTATCGCGTGTTACGTGGTGTGTAAATTGCACTAGAACCCCAAAATTGTGGGGTCTTAACTCTCAAACATGTATAGGGCATTACTGGCCATGCAAATCCCCATTAAACACCAAAAACTCGTCGATCTCATCGTTTTCCCCTCAAACATTTATCGTGTCTAATGGGCTGTGCTAATCACCATGGAATGCCAAAACTATGGGCAATAGCTCATGAAAACAGCCATAAAACGTGAAAACAACGAGTTTTTGTTCATAACTCTTAAACGTGTATCGCGTGTTACGTGGTGTGTAAATTGCACTAGAACCCCAAAACTGTGGGCAATAGGTTATGAAAACGGCCATAAAACGCGAAAACGACGAGTTTTTGGTCTTAACTCCAAAACATGTATCGGGCTTTACTGGCCATGCAAATACCCATTGAACTCCAAAAACTCGTCGTTCTCATCGTTTTCCCCTCAAACATTTATCGAGTCTGATGGGCCGTGCAAATCACCTTGGAACGCCAAAACTGTGGGCAATAACTCATGAAAACAACCATAAAACATGAAAACGACGAGTTTTTGTTCATAACTCTTAAACGTGTATCGCGTGTTACGAGTTGTGTAAATTGAACTAGAACCCCAAAACTATGGGCAATAGCTCATGAAAATGGCCATAAAACGCGAAAACGACGAGTTTTTGCTCATAACTCTCAAAAGTGTATCAGGCGTTACGAGTCGTGCAAATCGCCATTGAACAGCAAAACTGTGGGCAATAGCTCACTGAAACAGCCATAAAACACGAAAACGCTGAGTTTTTGGTCATAACCCTCAAACATGTATTGTGTCTTATGGACCTTGCAAATTCCCATGGAACCCCAAAACTGTGGGCAATAGCTCATGAAAATATCCATAAAATGCGAAAACTACGAGTTTTTGGTCATGTCTCTCAAACATTTATTGAGTCTTATGGGTCGTGCAAATCGCCTTGGAACACCAAAACTATGGGCAATAGCTCATTAAAACGGCCATAAAACGTGAAAACGACAAGTTTTCGCTCATAACTCTTAAATGTGTAACGCGTGTTACGAGTTGTGTAAATCGCACTAGAACCCCTAAACTGTGTGCAATAGATCATGAAAACGGCCATAAAACGCGAAAACGGTGAGTTTTTGGACATAAATCTCAAACATGTATCGTTTCTTCTTAGGCCATGAAAATCCCTATGGAACCCCAAAACCATGGGCAATAGCTCATGAAAATGTCCATAAAACACGAAATCGGCGAGTTTTTGATCATGTCTCTCAAACATGTATCAGATCTTATGGGTCAAGCAAATCGCCCTGGAACACCAAAATTGTGGGCAATAGCTCATGAAAACGGCCATAAAACCTGAAAATAATGAGTTTTTGCTCATAACTCTCAAACGTGTATCGGGCATTACGAGTCGTGCAAATCACCGTGGAACACCAAAATTGTGGGCTATCTCATGAAAACAGCCATAAAACGTGAAAACTACGAGTTTTTGCTCACAACTCTTATCGTGTGTTACGAGTCGTGTAAATCGGCCGAGAACCCCAAAACTGTGGGCAAATAGCTCATGAAAACGTCCATAAAATATGAAAACGGCGAGTTTTTGATAATAACCCACATACATGTATCGTTTCTTTACGGGAGATGCAAATCCCCATCGAACCCCAAAACTATGGGTAATAGCTCATTAAAACGTCCTTAAAACCCGAAAACGACGATTTTTTGGTCCTCTCTCTCAAAACGTGTATCGGGGTTTACTGGCCATGCAAATCCCCATGGAACCCCAAAACTATGGGCAATAGCTCATGAAAACATCCATAAAATGGGAAAACAACGAGTTTTTGGTGTTAACTCTCAAAAAGTATCGGGCTTTACTGGACATGCAAATCCCCATTGAACACCAAAACTATGGGCAATAGCTCATGGAAACAGCCATAAAACGTGAAAACGCCGACATTTTTGTTATAACCCTCAAACATGTATTGTGTCTTATGGGCCTTGCAATTTCCCATGGAACCCCAAAATTGTGGGCAATATCTCATGAAAATATCCATAAAATGCGAAAACGACGAGTTTCTAGTCATGTCTCTCAAACATTTATCGAGTCTTATGGGCCGTGCAAATCGCCTTGGAACACCAAAACTATGGGCAATAGCTCATGAAAACGGCCATAAAACGTGAAAACGACAAGTTTTTGCTCATAACTCTTAGATGTGAATCGCGTGTTACGAGTTGTGTAAATCGAACTAGAACCCCAAAACTATGGGCAATAGCTCATGAAAACGGCCATAAAACGCGAAAACGATGAGTTTTTGGACATAAATCTCAAACATGTATCGTTTCTTTCTGGGCCATGAAAATCCCTATGGAACCCCCAAACCATGGGCAATAGCTCATGAAAACGTCCATAAAACATGAAATCGGCGAGCTTTTGATGATGTCTCTCAAACATGTATCAGATCTTATGGGTCATGCAAATTGCCCTGGAATACCAAAACTGTGGGCAATTGCTCATGAAAACGGCCATAAAACCTGAAAACAACGAGTTTTTGCTCATAACTCTCAAACATGTATCGGGCGTTACGAGTCGTGCAAATCGCCGTGGTACACCAAAATTGTGGGCTATCTAATGAAAACAGCCATAAAACGTGAAAACTACGAGTTTTTGCTCACAACTCTTTAACGTGTATCGTGTGTTATGAGTCGTGTAAATCGCCCGAGAACCCCAAAACTGTGGGCAATAACTCATGAAAACGTCCATAAAACATGAAAACAACGAGTTTTTGATAATAACCCACACACATGGATTGTTTGTTTACGGGAGATGCAAATCCCCATCGAACCCCAAAACTGTGGGTAATAGCTCATTAAAACGTCCTTAAAACCCGAAAACAACGATTTTTTCGTCCTCTCTCTCAAAACGTGTATCGGGGTTTACTCGCCATGCAAATCCCCATGGAACCCCAAAACTATGGGCAATAGCTCATGAAAACATCCATAAAACGGGAACACAATGAGTTTTTGGTGTTAACTCTCAAAAAGGGTCGGGCTTTACTATCCATGCAAATCCCCATTGAACACCAAAACTATGGGCAATAGCTCATGGAAAAAGTCATAAAACGTGAAAACGCCAACTTTTTGGTTATAACCCTCAAACATGTATTGTGTCTTATGGGCCTTGCAAATTCCCATGGAACCCCAAAATTGTGGGCAATATCTCATGAAAATATCCATAAAATGCGAAAACGACGAGTTTCTATTCATGTCTCTCAAACATTTATCGAGTCTTATGGGCCATGCAAATCGCCTTGGAACACCAAAACTATGGGCAATAGCTCATGAAAACGGCCATAAAACGTGAAAAGGACAAGTTTTTGCTCATAACTCTTAGATGTGTATCGCGTGTTACGAGTTGTGTAAATCGCACTAGAACCCCAAAACTGTGGGCAATAGCTCATGAAAACGGCCATAAAATGTGAAAACGATGAGTTTTTGGACATAAAACTCAAACAAGTATCGTTTCTTTTTGGGCCATGAAAATCCCTATGGAACCCCAAAACCATGGGCAATAGCTAATGAAAACGTCCATAAAACACGAAATCGGCGAGCTTTTGATCATGTCTCTCAAACATGTATCAGATCTTATGGGTCATGCAAATCGCCCTGGAACACCAAAACTGTGGGCAATAGCTCATGAAAACGGCCATAAAACCTGAAAACAACGAGTTTTTGCGCATAACTCTCAAACGTGTATCAGGTGTTACGAGTCGTGCAAATCACCCTGGAACACCAAAATTGTGGGCTATCTCATGAAAACGGCCATAAAACGTGAAAACGACAAGTTTTTGCTCATAACTCTTAAATGTGTATCGTGTGTTACGAGTCGTGTAAATCGCCCGAGAACCCCAAAACTATGGGCAATAGCTCATGAAAACGGCCATAAAATGTGAAAACGATGATTTTTTGGTAATAACCCTCAGACATGTATCATTTTTTACGGGAGATGCAAATCCCCATCGAACCCCTAAACTGTGGGTAATAGCTCATGAAAACGTCCTTAAAACCCGAAAACGACGATTTTTTGGTCCTCTCTCTCAAAACGTGTACCGGGGTTTACTGACCATGCAAATCCCCATGGAACCCCAAAACTATGGGCAATAGCTCATGAAAACATCCATAAAACGGGAAAACATCGAGTTTTTGGTGTTAAATCTCAAAAATTATCGGGCTTTACTGGCCATGCAAATCCCCATTGAACACCAAAACTATGGGCAATAGCTCATGGAAACAACCATAAAACGTTAAAACACCGACTTTTTTGTTATAACCCTCAAACATGTATTGTGTCTTATGGGCCTTGCAAATTCCCATGGAAGCCCAAAATTGTGGGCAATATCTCATGAAAATATCCATAAAATGCGAAAACGACGAGTTTCTAGTCATGTCTCTCAAACATTTATCGAGTCTTATGGGCATGCAAATTGCCTTGGAACACCAAAACTATGGGCAATAGCTCATGAAAACGGCCATAAAACGTGAAAACGACAAGTTTTTGGTCATAACTCTTAATTGTGTCTCGCGTGTTACGAGTTGTGTAAATCGCACTAGAACCCCAAAACTGTGGGCAATAGCTCATGAAAAAGGCCATAAAACACGAAAACGATGAGTTTTTGGACATAAATCTCAAACATGTATCGTTTCTTTTTGGGCCATGAAAATACCTATGGAACCCCAAAACCAAGGGCAATAGCTCATGAGAACGTCCATAAAACACGAAATCGGCGAGTTTTTGATCATGTCTCTCCAACATGTATCAGATCTTATGGGTCATGAAAATCGCCCTGGAACACCCAAAACTGTGGGCAATAGCTCATGAAAATGGATATAAAGCTGAAAACAACGAGTTTTTGCTCATAACTCTAAAACGTGTATCGGGCGTTACGAGTCGTGCAAATCGCCCTGGAACACCAAAATTGTGGGCTATCTCATGAAAACAGCCATAAAACATGAAAACTACGAGCACAATTCTTAAACGTGTATCGTGTGTTACGAGTAGTGTAAATCGCCCGAGAACCCCAAAACTGTGGGCAATAGCTCATGAAAACGTCCATAAAACATGAAAACGGCGATTTTTTGATAATAACCCACAGACATGCATCGTTTGTTTACGGGAGATGCAAATCCCCATCGAACCCCAAAACTGTGGGTAATAGATCATTAAAACGTCCTTCAAACCCGAAAACGACGATTTTTTGGTCCTCTCTCTCAAAACGTGTATCGGGGTTTACTGGCCATGCAAATCCCCATGGAACCCCAAAACTATGGGCAATAGCTCATGAAAACATCCATAAAACGGGAAAACAACGAGTTTTTGGTGTTAACTCTCAAAAAGTATCGGGATTTCTGGCCATGCAAATCCCCATTGAACACCAAACTATGGGCAATAGCTCATGGAAACAGCCATAAAACGTGAAAACGCCGACTTTTTGGTTATAATCCTCAAACATGTATTGTGTCTTATGGGCCTTGCAAATTCCCATGGAAGCCCAAAATTGTGGGCAATATCTCATGAAAATATCCATAAAATGCGAAAACGACGAGTTTCTAGTCATGTCTCTCAAACATTTATCGAGTCTTATGGGCCGTGCAAATCGCCTTGGAACACCAAAACTATGGGCAATAGCTCACGAAAACAACCATAAAACGTGAAAACGACAAGTTTTTGCTCATAACTCTTAGATGTGTATCGCGTGTCGAGTTGTGTAAATCGCACTAGAACCCCAAAACTGTGGGCAATAGCTCATGAAAACGGCCATAAAACACGAAAACGATGAGTTTTTGGACACAAATCTCAAACATGTATCGTTTCTTTTTGGGCCATTAAAATCCCTATGGAACCCCAAAACCATGGGTAATAGCTCATGAAAACGTCCATAAAACACGAAATCGGCGAGCTTTTGATCATGTCTCTCAAACATGTATCAGATCTTATGGGTCATATAAATCGTCCTGGAATACCAAAACTATGGGCAATAGCTCAGGAAAACGGCCATAAAACCTGAAAACGACGAGTTTTTGCTCATAACTCTCAAACGTGTATCGGGCGTTACAAGTCGTGCAAATCGCCCTGGAACACCAAAATTGTGGGCTATCTCATGAAAACAGCCATAAAACGTGAAAACTACGAGTTTTTGCTCACAACTCTTAAACGTGTATCGTGTGTTACGAGTCGTGTAAATCGCCCGAGAACCCCAAAACTGTGGGCAATAGCTCATGAAAACGTCCATAAAACATGAAAACGGCGAGTTTTTGATAATAACCCACATACATGTATCGTTTGTTTACGGGAGATGCAAATCCCCATCGAACCCCAAAACTGTGGGTAATAGCTCATGAAAACGTCCTTCAAACCCGAAAACGACGATTTTTTGGTCCTCTCTCTCAAAACGTGTATCGTGGTTTACTGGCCATGCAAATCCCCATGGAACCCCAAAACTATGGGCAATAGCTCATGAAAACATCCATAAAACAGGAAAACAACGAGTTTTTGGTGTTAATTCTCAAAAAGTATCGGGCTTTACTGGCCATGCAAATCCCCATTGAACACCAAAACTATGGGCAATAGCTCATGGAAACAGCCATAAAACGTGAAAACGCCGACTTTTTGGTTATAACACTCAAACATGTATTGTGTCTTATGGGCCTTGCAAATTCCCATGGAACCCCAAAACTGTGGGCAATATCTCATGAAAATATCCATAAAACGCGAAAACGACGAGTTTCTAGTCATGTCTCTCAAACATTTATCGAGTCTTATGGGCCGTGCAAATCGCCTAGGAACACCAAAACTATGGGCAATAGCTCATGAAACGGCCATAAAACGTGAAAACGACAAGGTTTTGCTCATAACTATTAAATGTGTATCGCGTGTTACGAGTTGTGTAAATCGCACTAGAACCCCAAAAATGTGGGCAATAGCTCATGAAAACGTCCATAAAACGCGAAAAAGATGAGTTATTGGACATAAATCTCAAACATGTATCGTTTCTTTTTGGGCCATGAAAATCCCTATGGAACCCCAAAACCATGGGCAATAGCTCATGAAAACGTCCATAAAACACGAAATCGGCGAGCTTTTGATCATGTCTCTCAACACATGTATCAGATCTTATGGGTCATGCAAATCGCCCTGGAATACCAAAACTATGGGCAATAGGTATGAAAATGGCCATAAAACCTGAAAACAAGGAGTTTTTGCTCATAACTCTCAAACGTGTATTAGGCGTTACGAGTCGTGCAAATCGCCCTGGAACACTAAAATTGTGGGCAATCTCATGAAAACAGCCATAAAACGTGAAAACTACGAGTTTTTGCTCACAACTCTTAAACGTGTATCGTGTGTTACGAGTCGTGTAGATCTCCCAAGAACCCCAAAACTGTGGGCAATAGCTCATGAAAACGTCCATAAAACATGAAAACGGCGAGTTTTTGATAATAACCCACAGACATGTATCGTTTCTTTACGGGAGATGCAAATCCCCATCAAACCCCAAAACTGTGGGTAATAGCTCATGAAAACGTCCTTAAAACCCGAAAACGACGATTTTTTGGTCCTCTCTCTTAAAACGTGTATCAGGGTTTACTGGCCATGCAAATCCCCATGGAACCCCAAAACAATGGGCAATACCTCATGAAAACATCCATAAAACGGGAAAACAATGACTTTTTGGTGTTAACTCTCAAAAAGTATCGGGCTTTACTGGCCATGCAAATCCCCATTGAACACCAAAACTATGGGCAATAGCTCATGGAAACAGCCATAAAACGTGAAAACACCGACTTTTTGGTTATAACACTCGAACATGTATTGTGTCTTATGGGCCTTGCAAATTCCCATGGAACCCCAAAACTGTGGGCGATATCTCATGAAAATATCCATAAAATGCGAAAACGACGAGTTTCTAGTCATGTCTCTCAAACATTTATCGAGTCATTTGGGCCGTGCAAATCGCCTAGGAACACCAAAACAATGGGCAACAGCTCATGAAAACGGCCATAAAACGTGAAAACGACAAGGTTTTGCTCATAACTCTTAAATGTGTATCGCGTGTTACGAGTTGTGTAAATCGCACTAGAACCCCAAAAATGTGGGCAATAGCTCATGAAAACGTCCATAAAACGCGAAAATAATGAGTTTTTGGACATAAATCTCAAACATGTATCATTTATTTTTGGGCCATGAAAATCCCTATGGAACCCCAAAACCATTGGCAATAGCTCATGAAAACGTCCATAAAACACGAAATCGGCGAGCTTTTGATCGTGTCTCTCAAACATGTATCAGATCTTATGGGTCATGCAAATTGCCCTGGAATACCAAAACTGTGGGCAATAGCTCATGAAAACGGCCATAAAACCTGAAAACTACGAGTTTTTGCTCATAACTCTCAAACGTGTATCGGGCGTTACGAGTCGTGCAAATCGCCCTGGAACACCAAAATTGTGGGCTATCTCATGAAAACAGCCATAAAACGTCAAAACTACGAGTTTTTGCTCATAACTCTTAAACATGTATCGTGTGTTATGAGTCGTGTAAATCGCCCGAGAACCCCAAAACTGTGGGCAATAGCTCATGAGAACGTCCATAAAACATGAAAACGGCGAGTTTTTGATAATAACCCACAGACATGTATCATTTCTTTACGGGAGATGCAAATCCCCATCGAACCCCAAAACTGTGGGTAATAGCTCATGAAAATGTCCTTAAATCCCGAAAATGACGATTTTTTGGTCCTCTCTCTTAAAACGTGTATCAGGGTTTACTGGCCATGCAAATCCCCATGGAAACCAAAAACAATGGGAAATAGCTCATGAAAACATCCATAAAACGGGAAAACAACGAGTTTTTGGTGTTAACTCTCAAAAAGTATCGGGCTTTACTGGCCATGCAAATCCCCATTGAACACCAAAACTATGCGCAATAGCTCATTGAAACAGCCATAAAACTTGAAGACGTCGACTTTTTGGTTATAACCCTCAAACATGTATTGTGTCTTATGGGCCTTGCAAATTCCCATGGAACCCCAAAATTGTGGGCAATATCTCATGAAAATATCCATAAAATGCGAGAACGACGAGTTTCTAGAAATGTCTCTCAAACATTTATCGAGTCTTATGGGCTGTGCAAATCGCCTTGGAACACCAAAACTATGGGCAATAGCTCATGAAAACCACCATAAAACGTCAAAACGACAAGGTTTTGCTCATAACTCTTAAATTTCTATCGCGTGTTACGAGTTGTGTAAATCGCACTAGAACCGCAAAAATGTGGGCAATAGCTCATGAAAACGTCCATAAAACGCGAAAACGATGAGTTTTTGGACATAAATCTCAAACATGTATCGTTTCTTTTTGGGCCATGAAAATCCCTATGGAACCCCAAAACAATGGGCAATAGCTCATGAAAACGTCCATAAAACACGAAATCAGCGAGCTTTTGATCATGTCTCTCAATCATGTATCAGATCTTATGGGTCATGCAAATCGCCCTGAAATACCAAAACTGTGGGCAATAGCTCATGAAAACGGCCATAAAACCTGAAAACAACGAGTTTTTTCTCATAACTCTCAAACGTGTATCGGGCGTTACGAGTCGTGCAAATCGCCCTGGAACACCAAAATTGTGGGCTATCTCATGAAAACAGCCATAAAACGTGTATCGAGTGTTACGAGTCATTTAAATTGCCCGAGAACCCCAAAACTGTGGGCAATAGCTCATGAAAACGTCCATAAAACATGAAAACGGCAAGTTTTTGATAATAACTCACAGACATGTATCGTTTCTTTACGGGATATGCAAATCACCATCGAACCCCAAAACTGTGGGTAATAGCTCATTAAAATGTCCTTAAAAGCCGAAAACGACGATTTTTGGTCCTCTCTGTCAAAACGTGTATCGGGGTTTACTGGACATGCAAATCCCCATGGAACCCCAAAACTATGGGCAGTAGCTCATGAAAACATCCATAAAACGGGAAAACAACGAGTTTTTGGTGTTAACTCTCAAAAAGTATCGGGCTTTACTGGCCATGCAAATCCCCATTGAACACCAAAACTATGGGCAATAGCTCATGGAAACAGCCATAAAACGTGAAAACGCCGAATTTTTAGTTATAACCCTCAAACATGTATTGTGTCTTATGGGCCTTGCAAATTCCCATGGAACCCCAAAACTGTGGGCAATATCTCATGGAAATATCCATAAAATGCAAAAACGACGAGTTTCTAGTCATGTCTCCCAACATTTATCGAGTCTTATGGGCCGTGCAAATCGCCTTGGAACACCAAAACTATTGTCAATAGCTCATGAAAACGGCCATAAAACGTGAAAACGACAAGGTTTTTCTCATAACTCTTAAATGTGTATCGCGTATTACGAGTTGTGTAAATCGCACTAGAACCCCAAAAATGTGGGCAATAGCTCATGAAAACGTCCATAAAACGCGAAAACGATGAGTTTTTGGACATAAATCTCAAATATGTATCATTTCTTTTTGGGCCATGAAAATCCCTATGGAACCCCAAAACCATGGGCAATAGCTCATGAAAACGTCCATAAAACACGAAATCGGCGCGCTTTTGATCATGTCTCTCAAACATGTATCAGATCTTATGGGTCATGCAAATCGCCCTGGAATACCAAAACTGTGGGCAATAGCTCATGAAAACGGCCATAAAACCTGAAAACAACGAGTTTTTGCGCAAAACTCTCAAACGTGTACCGGGCGTTACGAGTCGTGCAAATCGCCCTGGAACACCAAAATTGTGGGCTATCTCATGAAAACGGCCATAAAACGTGAAAACTACGAGTTTTTGCTCACAACTCTTAAACGTGTATCGTGTGTTACGAGTCGTGTAAATCGTCCGAGAACCCCAAAACTGTGGGCAATAGCTCATGAAAACGGCCATAAAATGCGAAAACAACGATTTTTTGGTAAAACCCTCAGACATGTATCGTTTCTTTACGGGAGATGCAAATCCCCATCGAACCCCAAAACTGTGGGTAATAGCTCATGAAAACGTCCTTAAAACCCAAAAACGACGATTTTTGGTCCTCTCTCTCAAAACGTGTATCGGGGTTTACTGGCCATGCAAATCCCCATGGAACCCCAAAACTAGGGGCAATAGCTCATGAAAACATCCATAAAACGGGAAAACAACAAGTTTTTGGTGTTAACTCTCAAAAAGTATCGGGCTTTACTGGCCATGCAAATCCCCATTGAACACCAAAACTATGGGCAATAGATCATGGAAACAGCCATAAATCGTGAAATCACCGACTTTTTGGTTATAACCCTCAAACATGTATTGTGTCTTATGGGCCTTGCAAATTCCCATGGAACCCCAAAATTATGGGCAATATCTCATGAAAATATTAATAAAATGCGAAAACGACGAGTTTCTAGTCATGTCTCTCAAACATTTATCGAGTCTGATGGCCCGTGCGAATCGCCTTGGAACACCAAAACTATGGGCAATAGCTCATGAAAACGGCCATAAAACGTGAAAACGACAAGCTTTTGCTCATAACTCTTAAATGTGTCTCGCGTGTTACGACTTGTGTAAATCGCACTAGAATCCCAAAACTATGGGCAATAGCTCATGAAAAGGGCCATAAAACGCGAAAACGATGAGTTTTTGGACATAAATCTCAAACATGTATCGTTTCATTTTGGGCCATGAAAATCCCTTTGGAACCCCAAAACCATGGGCAATAGCTCATGAAAACGTCCATAAAACACGAAATCGGTGAGCTTTTGATCATGTCCCTCAAACATGTATCAGATCTTATGGGTCATGCAAATCGCCCTGGAACACCAAAACTATGGGCAATAGCTTATGAAAACGGCCATAAAACCTGAAAACAACGAGTTTTGCGCATAACTCTCAAACGTGTATCGGGCGTTACGAGTCGTGCAAATCGCCCTGGAACACCAAAATTGTGGGCTATCTCATGAAAACAGCCATAAAACGTGAAAACTGCGAGTTTTGCTCACAACTCGTAAACGTGTGTCGTGTGTTACGAGTCGTGTAAATCGCCCGAGAACCCCAAAACCGTGGGCAGCTCATGAAAACGGCCATAAAATGCGAAAACAACGATTTTTTGGAAATAACCCTCAGACATGTATCGTTTCTTTACGGGAGATGCAAATCCCCATCGAACCCCAAAACTGTGGGTAATAGCTCATGAAAACGTCCTTAAAACCCGAAAACGACGATTTTTTGGTCCTTTCGCTCAAAACGTGTATCGGGATTTACTGGCCATGCAAATCCCCATGGAACCCCAAAACTAGGGGCAATAGCTCATGAAAACATCCATAAAACGGGAAAACAACGAGTTTTTGGTGTTAACTCTCAAAAAGTATCGGGCTTTACTGGCCATGCAAATCCCCATTGAACACCAAAACTATGGGCAATAGATCATGGAATCAGCCATAAATCGTGAAATCACCGACTTTTTGGTTATAACCCTCAAACATGTCTTGTGTCTTATGGGCCTTGCAAATTCCCATGGAACCCCAAAACTGTGGGCAATATCTCATGAAAATACCCATAAAATGCGAAAACAACGAGTTTCTAGTCATGTCTCTCAAACATTTATCGAGTCTTATGGGCCGTGCAAATCACCTTGGAACACCAAAACTATGGGCAATAGCTCATGAAAACGGCCATAAAACATGAAAACGACAAGTTTTTCCTCATAACTCTTAGATGTGTATCGCGTGTTACGAGTTGTGTAAATCGCACTAGAACCCCAAAACTGTGGGCAATAGCTCATGAAAACGGCCATAAAACGCGAAAACGATGAGTTTTTGGACATAAATCTCAAACATGTATCATTTCTTTTTGGGCCATGAAAATCCCTTTGGAACCCCAAAACCATGGGCAATAGCTAATGAAAGCATCCATAAAACACGAAATCGGTGAACTTTTGATCATGTCTCTCAAACATGTATTAGATCTTATGGGTCATGCAAATCGCCCTGGAACACCAAAACTGTGGGCAATAGCTCATGAAAACGGCCATAAAACATGAAAACAACGAGTTTTTGCGCATAACTCTCAAACGTGTATCGGGCGTTACGAGTCGTGCAAATCGCCCTGGAACACCAAAATTGTGGGCTATCTCATGAAAACGGCCATAAAACGTGAAATCGACGAGTTTTTGCTCATAACTCTTAAATGTGTATCGTGCGTTATGAGTCGTGTAAATCGCCCGAGAACCCCAAAACTGTGGGCAATAGCTCATAAAAACGTCCATAAAATGTGAAAACGGCAAGTTTTTGATAATAAACCTCAAACATGTATCGTTTCTTTACGGGAGATGCAAATCCCCATCGAACCCCTAAACTGTGGGTAATAGCTCATGAAAACGTCCTTAAAACCCAAAAACGACGATTTTTGGTCCTCTCTCTCAAAACGTGTATCGGGGTTTACTGGCCATGCAAATCCCCATGGAACCCCAAAACTAGGGGCAATAGCTCATGAAAACATCCATAAAACGGGAAAACAACAAGTTTTTGGTGTTAACTCTCAAAAAGTATCGGGCTTTACTGGCCATGCAAATCCCCATTGAACACCAAAACTATGGGCAATAGATCATGGAAACAGCCATAAATCGTGAAATCACCGACTTTTTGGTTATAACCCTCAAACATGTATTGTGTCTTATGGGCCTTGCAAATTCCCATGGAACCCCAAAATTATGGGCAATATCTCATGAAAATATTAATAAAATGCGAAAACGACGAGTTTCTAGTCATGTCTCTCAAACATTTATCGAGTCTGATGGCCCGTGCGAATCGCCTTGGAACACCAAAACTATGGGCAATAGCTCATGAAAACGGCCATAAAACGTGGGAAAACGACAAGCTTTTGCTCATAACTCTTAAATGTGTCTCGCGTGTTACGACTTGTGTAAATCGCACTAGAATCCCAAAACTATGGGCAATAGCTCATGAAAAGGGCCATAAAACGCGAAAACGATGAGTTTTTGGACATAAATCTCAAACATGTATCGTTTCATTTTGGGCCATGAAAATCCCTTTGGAACCCCAAAACCATGGGCAATAGCTCATGAAAACGTCCATAAAACACGAAATCGGTGAGCTTTTGATCATGTCCCTCAAACATGTATCAGATCTTATGGGTCATGCAAATCGCCCTGGAACACCAAAACTATGGGCAATAGCTTATGAAAACGGCCATAAAACCTGAAAACAACGAGTTTTGCGCATAACTCTCAAACGTGTATCGGGCGTTACGAGTCGTGCAAATCGCCCTGGAACACCAAAATTGTGGGCTATCTCATGAAAACAGCCATAAAACGTGGAAAACTGCGAGTTTTGCTCACAACTCGTAAACGTGTGTCGTGTGTTACGAGTCGTGTAAATCGCCCGAGAACCCCAAAACCGTGGGCAGCTCATGAAAACGGCCATAAAATGCGAAAACAACGATTTTTTGGAAATAACCCTCAGACATGTATCGTTTCTTTACGGGAGATGCAAATCCCCATCGAACCCCAAAACTGTGGGTAATAGCTCATGAAAACGTCCTTAAAACCCGAAAACGACGATTTTTTGGTCCTTTCGCTCAAAACGTGTATCGGGATTTACTGGCCATGCAAATCCCCATGGAACCCCAAAACTAGGGGCAATAGCTCATGAAAAACATCCATAAAACGGGGAAAACAACGAGTTTTTGGTGTTAACTCTCAAAAAGTATCGGGCTTTACTGGCCATGCAAATCCCCATTGAACACCAAAACTATGGGCAATAGATCATGGAATCAGCCATAAATCGTGAAATCACCGACTTTTTGGTTATAACCCTCAAACATGTCTTGTGTCTTATGGGCCTTGCAAATTCCCATGGAACCCCAAAACTGTGGGCAATATCTCATGAAAATACCCATAAAATGCGAAAACAACGAGTTTCTAGTCATGTCTCTCAAACATTTATCGAGTCTTATGGGCCGTGCAAATCACCTTGGAACACCAAAACTATGGGCAATAGCTCATGAAAACGGCCATAAAACATGAAAACGACAAGTTTTTCCTCATAACTCTTAGATGTGTATCGCGTGTTACGAGTTGTGTAAATCGCACTAGAACCCCAAAACTGTGGGCAATAGCTCATGAAAACGGCCATAAAACGCGAAAACGATGAGTTTTTGGACATAAATCTCAAACATGTATCATTTCTTTTTGGGCCATGAAAATCCCTTTGGAACCCCAAAACCATGGGCAATAGCTAATGAAAGCATCCATAAAACACGAAATCGGTGAACTTTTGATCATGTCTCTCAAACATGTATTAGATC
This sequence comes from Avena sativa, assembly GCA_916181665.1. NCBI lineage: Eukaryota > Viridiplantae > Streptophyta > Magnoliopsida > Poales > Poaceae > Avena > Avena sativa. Next base: position 10,262,558 of record OV702300.1, on the reverse strand, counting down.
TTATGGGTCATGCAAATCGCCCTGGAACACCAAAACTGTGGGCAATAGCTCATGAAAACGGCCATAAAACATGAAAACAACGAGTTTTTGCGCATAACTCTCAAACGTGTATCGGGCGTTACGAGTCGTGCAAATCGCCCTGGAACACCAAAATTGTGGGCTATCTCATGAAAACGGCCATAAAACGTGAAATCGACGAGTTTTTGCTCATAACTCTTAAATGTGTATCGTGCGTTATGAGTCGTGTAAATCGCCCGAGAACCCCAAAACTGTGGGCAATAGCTCATAAAAACGTCCATAAAATGTGAAAACGGCAAGTTTTTGATAATAAACCTCAAACATGTATCGTTTCTTTACGGGAGATGCAAATCCCCATCGAACCCCTAAACTGTGGGTAATAGCTCATGAAAACGTCCTTAAAACCCGAAAACGACGATTTTTTGGTCCTCTCTCAAAACCTGTATCGGGGTTTACTGGCCATGCAAATCCCCATGGAACCCTAAAACTATGGGCAATATCTCATGAAAACATCCATAAAAAGGGGAAAACAATGAGTTTTTGGTGTTAACTCTCAAAAAGTATCGGGCTTTACTGGCCATGCAAATCCCCATTGAACACCAAAACTATGGGCAATAGCTCATGGAAACATACATAAAACGTGAAAACACCGACTTTTTGGTTATAACCCTCAAACATGTATTGTGTCTTATGGGCCTTGCAAATTCCCATGGAACCCCAAAACTGTGGGCAATATCTCATGCAAATATCCATAAAATGCGAAAATGACGAGTTTCTCGTCATGTCTCTCAAACATTTATCGAGTCTTATGGGCCGTGCAAATCGCCTTGGAACACCAAAACTATGGGCAATAGCTCATGAAAACGGCCATAAAACGGGAAACGACAAGTTTTTTCTCATAACTCTTAGATGTGTATCGCGTGTTACGAGTTGTGTAAATCGCACAAGAACCCCAAAACTGTGGGCAATAGATCATGAAAACGGCCATAAAACGGGAAACGAAAAGTTTTTTCTCATAACTCTTAGATGTGTATCGCGTGTTACATGTTGTGTAAATCGCACTAGAACCCCAAAACCGTGGGCAATAGATCATGAAAACGGCCATAAAACGCGAAAAATGATGAGTTTTTGGACATAAATCTCAAACATGTATCGTTTCTTTTTGGGCCATGAAAATCCCTATGGAACCCCAAAACCATGGGCACTAGCTAATGAAAACGTCCATAAAACACGAAATCGGCGAGGTTTTGATCATGTCTCTCAAACATGTATCAGATCTTATGGTTTATGCAAATCGCCCTGGAACACCAAAGCTGTGGGCAATAGCTCATGAAAACGGCCATAAAACCTGAAAACAACGAGTTTTTGCGCATAACTCTAAAACGTGTATCGGGCGTTACGAGTCGTGCAAATCGCCCTGGAACACCAAAATTGTGGGCTATCTCATGAAAACGGCCATAAAACGTGAAAACTACGAGTTTTTGCTCACAACTCTTAAACGTGTATCGTGTGTTACGAGTCGTGTAAATCGTCCGAGAACCCCAAAAATGTGGGCAATAGCTCATGAAAACGTCCATAAAATTCGAAAACAACGATTTTTTTGGTAATAACCCTCAGACATGTATTGTTTCTTTACGGGAGATGCAAATCCCCATCGAACCCCAAAACTGTGGTTAATAGCTCATGAAAACGTCCTTAAAACCCAAAAACGACGATTTTTTGGTCCTCTCTCTCAAAACGTGTATCGGGGTTTACTGGCCATGCAAATCCCCATGGAACCCCAAAACTAGGGGCAATAGCTCATGAAAACATCCATAAAACGGGGAAAACAACGAGTTTTTGGTGTTAACTCTCAAAAAGTATCGGGCTTTACTGGCCATGCAAATCCCCATTGAACACCAAAACAATGGGCAATAGATCATGGAAACAACCATAAATCGTGAAAACACCGACTTTTTGGTTATAACCCTCAAACATGTATGTGTCTTATGAGCCTTGCAAATTCCCATGGAACCCCAAAATTGTGGGCAATATCTCATGAAAATATCCATAAAATGCGGAAAACGACGAGTTTCTAGTCATGTATCTCAAACATTTATCGAGTCTGATGGCCCGTGCAAATCGCCTTGGAACACCAAAACTATGGGCAATAGCTCATGAAAACGGCCATAAAACGGGAAACAACAAGTTTTTTCTCATAACTCTTAGATGTGTATCGCGTGTTACGAGTTGTGTAAATCGCACTAGAACCCCAAAACTGTGGGCAATAGATCATGAAAACGGCCATAAAACGCGAAAACTATGAGTTTTTGGACATAAATCTCAAACATGTATCGTTTCTTTTTGGGCCATGAAAATCCCTATGGAACCCCAAAACCATGGGCACTAGCTAATGAAAACGTCCATAAAACACGAAATCGGCGAGGTTTTGATCATGTCTCTCAAACATGTATCAGATCTTATGGGTCATGCAAATCGCCCTGGAACACCAAAACTGTGGGCAATAGCTCATGAAAACGGCCATAAAACCTGAAAACAACGAGTTTTTGCACTTAACTCTCAAACGTGTATCGGGCGTTACGAGTCGTGCAAATCGCCCTGGAACACCAAAATTGTGGGCTATCTCATGAAAACGGCCATAAAACGTGGAAAACTACGAGTTTTTGCTCACAACTCTTAAACGTGTATCGTGTGTTACGAGTCGTGTAAATCGTCCGAGAACCCCAAAAACTGTGGGCAATAGCTCATGAAAACGGCCATAAAATGCGAAAACAACGATTTTTTGGTAATAACCCTCAGACATGTATCGTTTCTTTACGGGAGATGCAAATCCCCATCGAACCCCAAAACTGTGGGTAATAGCTCATGAAAACGTCCTTAAAACCCAAAAACGACGATTTTTTGGTCCTCTCTCTCAAAACGTGTATCGGGGTTTACTAGCCATGCAAATCCCCATGGAACCCCAAAACTAGGGGCAATAGCTCATGAAAACATCCATAAAACGGGGAAAACAACGAGTTTTTGGTGTTAACTCTCAAAAAGTATCGGGCTTTACTGGCCATGCAAATCCCCATTGAACACCAAAACTATGGGCAATAGATCATGGAAACAGCCATAAATCGTGAAATCACCGACTTTTTGGTTATAACCCTCAAACATGTATTGTGTCTTATAGGCCTTGCAAATTCCCATGGAACCCCAAAATTGTGGGCAATATCTCATGAAAATATTAATAAAATGCGGGAAAACGACGAGTTTCTAGTCATGTCTCTCAAACATTTATCGAGTCTTATGGGCCGTGCAAATCGCCTTGGAACACCAAAACTATGGGCAATAGCTCATGAAAACGGCCATAAAACGTGAAAACGACAAGTTTTTGCTCATAACTCTTAAATGTGTCTCGCGTGTTACGAGTTGTGTAAATCGCACTAGAACCCCAAAACTGTGGGCAATAGCTCACGAAAAGGGCCATAAAACGCGGGAAAACGATGAGTTTTTGGACATAAATCTCAAACATGTATCGTTTCATTTTGGGCCATGAAAATCCCTATGGAACCCCAAAACCATGGGCAATAGCTCATGAAAACGTCCATAAAACACGAAATCGGCGAGCTTTTGATCATGTCTCTCAAACATGTATCAGATGTTATGGGTCATGCAAATCGCCCTGGAATACCAAAACTGTGGGCAATAGGTATGAAAACGGCCATAAAACCTGAAAACAATGAGTTTTTGCTCATAACTCTCAAACGTGTATCGGGCGTTACGAGTCGTGCAAATCGCCCTGGAACACCAAAATTGTGGGCAATCTCATGAAAACAGCCATAAAACGTGAAAACTACGAGTTTTTGCTCACAACTCTTCAACGTGTATCGTGTGTTACGAGTCGTGTAAATCTCCCAAGAACCCCAAAACGTGGGCAATAGCTCATGAAAACGTCCATAAAACATGAAAACGGCGAGTTTTTGATAATAACCCACAGACATGTATCGTTTCTTTACGGGAGATGCAAATCCCCATCAAACCCCAAAACTGTGGGTAATAGCTCATGAAAACGTCCTTAAAACCCGAAAACGACGATTTTTTGGTCCTCTCTCTTAAAACGTGTATCAGGGTTTACTGGCCATGCAAATCCCCATGGAACCCCAAAACAATGGGCAATAGCTCATGAAAACATCCATAAAACGGGAAAACAACGAGTTTTTGGTGTTAACTCTCAAAAAGTATCGGGCTTTACTGGCCATGCAAATCCCCATTGAACACCAAAACTATGGGCAATAGCTCATGGAAACAGCCATAAAACGTGAAAACACCGACTTTTTGGTTATAACACTCAAACATGTATTGTGTCTTATGGGCCTTGCAAATTCCCATGGAACCCCAAAACTGTGGGCGATATCTCATGAAAATATCCATAAAATGCGAAAACGATGAGTTTCTAGTCATGTCTCTCAAACATTTATCGAGTCATTTGGGCCGTGCAAATCGCCTAGGAACACCAAAACAATGGGCAACAGCTCATGAAAACGGCCATAAAACGTGAAAACGACAAGGGTTTTGCTCATAACTCTTAAATGTGTATCGCGTGTTACGAGTTGTGTAAATCGCACTAGAACCCCAAAAATGTGGGCAATAGCTCATGAAAACATCCATAAAACGCGAAAATGATGAGTTTTTGGACATAAATCTCAAACATGTATCGTTTCTTTTTGGGCCATGAAAATCCCTATGGAACCCCAAAACCATGGGCAATAGCTCTTGAAAACGTCCATAAAACACGAAATCGGCGAGCTTTTGATCGTGTCTCTCAAACATGTATCAGATCTTATGGGTCATGCAAATTGCCCTGGAATACCAAAACTGTGGGCAATAGCTCATGCAAACGGCCATAAAACCTGAAAACAACGAGTTTTTGCTCATAACTGTCGAACGTGTATCGGGCGTTACGAGTCGTGCAAATCGCCCTGGAACACCAAAATTGTGGGCTATCTCATGAAAACAGCCATAAAACGTCAAAACTACGAGTTTTTGCTCACAACTCTTAAACGTGTATCGTGTGTTATGAGTCGTGTAAATCGCCCGAGAACCCCAAAACTGTGGGCAATAGCTCATGAGAATGTCCATAAAACATGAAAATGGTGAGTTTTTGATAATAACCCACAGACATGTATCATTTCTTTACGGGAGATGCAAATCCCCATCGAACCCCAAAACTGTGGGTAATAGCTCATGAAAACGTCCTTAAATCCCGAAAATGACGATTTTTTGGTCCTCTCTCTTAAAACGTGTATCAGGGTTTACTGGCCATGCAAATCCCCATGGAAACCCAATACAATGGGCAATAGCTCATGAAAACATCCATAAAACGGGGAAAACAACGAGTTTTTGGTGTTAACTCTCAAAAAGTATCGGGCTTTACTGGCCATGCAAATCCCCATTGAACACCAAAACTATGCGCAATAGCTCATTGAAACAGCCAAAAAACTTGAAGACGTCGACTTTTTGGTTATAACCCTCAAACATGTATTGTGTCTTATGGGCCTTGCAAATTCCCATGGAACCCCAAAATAGTGGGCAATATCTCATGAAAATATCCATAAAATGCGAGAACGACGAGTTTCTAGTCATGTCTCTCAAACATTTATCGAGTCTTATGGGCTGTGCAAATCGCCTTGGAACACCAAAACTATGGGCAATAGCTCATGAAAACCACCATAAAACGTCAAAACGACAAGGTTTTGCTCATAACTCTTAAATTTCTATCGCGTGTTACGAGTTGTGTAAATCGCACTAGAACCGCAAAAATGTGGGCAATAGCTCATGAAAACGTCCATAAAACGCGGAAAACGATGAGTTTTTGGACATAACTCTCAAACATGCATCGTTTCTTTTTGGGCCATGAAAATCCCTATGGAACCCCAAAACAATGGGCAATAGCTCATGAAAACGTCCATAAAACACGAAATCAGCGAGCTTTTGATCATGTCTCTCAATCATGTATCAGATCTTATGGGTCATGCAAATCGCCCTGAAATACCAAAACTGTGGGCAATAGCTCATGAAAACGGCCATAAAACCTGAAAACAACGAGTTTTTTCTCATAACTCTCAAACGTGTATCGGGTGTTACGAGTCGTGCAAATCGCCCTGGAACACCAAAATTGTGGGCTATCTCATGAAAACAGCCATAAAACGTGAAAACTACGAGTTTTTGCTCACAACTCTTAAACGTGTATCGAGTGTTACGAGTCATTTAAATTGCCCGAGAACCCCAAAACTGTGGGCAATAGCTCATGAAAACGTCCATAAAACATGAAAACGGCAAGTTTTTGATAATAACTCACAGACATGTATCGTTTCTTTACGGGATATGCAAATCACCATCGAACCCCAAAACTGTGGGTAATAGCTCATTAAAATGTCCTTAAAAGCCGAAAACGACGATTTTTGGTCCTCTCTCTCAAAACGTGTATCGGGGTTTACTAGACATGCAAATCCCCATGGAACCCCAAAACTATGGGCAGGTAGCTCATGAAAACATCCATAAAACGGGAAAACAACGAGTTTTTGGTGTTAACTCTCAAAAAGTATCGGGCTTTACTGGCCATGCAAATCCCCATTGAACACCAAAACTATGGGCAATAGCTCATGGAAACAGCCATAAAACGTGAAAACGCTGAATTTTTAGTTATAACCCTCAAACATGTATTGTGTCTTATGGCCTTGCAAATTCCCATGGAACCCCAAAACTGTGGGCAATATCTCATGGAAATATCCATGAAATGCAAAAACGACGAGTTTCTAGTCATGTCTCTCAAACATTTATCGAGTCTTATGGGCCGTGCAAATCGCCTTGGAACACCAAAACTATTGTCAATAGCTCATGAAAACGGCCATAAACGTGAAAACGACAAGGTTTTTCTCATAACTCTTAAATGTGTATCGCGTATTACGAGTTGTCTAAATCGCACTAGATCCCCAAAATGTGGGCAATAGCTCATGCAAACGTCCATAAAACGCGAAAACGATGAGTTTTTGGACATAAATCTCAAATATGTATCATTTCTTTTTGGGCCATTAAAATCCCTATGGAACCCCAAAACCATGGGCAATAGCTCATGAAAACGTCCATAAAACACGAAATCGGCGCGCTTTTGATCATGTCTCTCAAACATGTATCAGATCTTATGGGTCATGCAAATCGCCCTGGAATACCAAAACTGTGGGCAATAGCTCATGAAAACGGCCATAAAACCTGAAAACAACGAGTTTTTGCGCATAACTCTCAAACGTGTACCGGGCGTTACGAGTCGTGCAAATCGCCCTGGAACACCAAAATTGTGGGCTATCTCATGAAAACGGCCATAAAACGTGAAAACTACGAGTTTTTGCTCACAACTCTTAAACGTGTATCGTGTGTTACGAGTCGTGTAAATCGTCCGAGAACCCCAAAAACTGTGGGCAATAGCTCATGAAAATGGCCATAAAATGCGGAAAACAACGATTTTTTGGTTAAAACCCTCAGACATGTATCGTTTCTTTACGGGAGATGCAAATCCCCATCGAACCCCAAAACTATGGGTAATAGCTCATGAAAACGTCCTTAAAACCCAAAAAACACGATTTTTTGGTCCTCTCTCTCAAAACGTGTATCGGGGTTTACTGGCCATGCAAATCCCCATGGAACCCCAAAACTAGGGGCAATAGCTCATGAAAACATCCATAAAACGGGAGAAACAACGAGTTTTTGGTGTTAACTCTCAAAACATATCGAGCTTTACTGGCCATGCAAATCCCCATTGAACACCAAAACTATGGGAAATAGCTCATGGAAACAGGCATAAAACGTGAAATCACCAACTTTTTTGTTATAACCCTCAAACATGTATTGTGTCTTATGGGCCTTGCAATTTCCCATGGAACCCCAAAATTTTGGGCAATATCTCATGAAAATATCCATAAAATGCGAAAACGACGAGTTTCTAGTCATGTCTCTCAAACATTTATCGAGTCTTGTGGGCCGTGCAAATCGCCTTGGAACACCAAAACTATGGGCAATAGCTCATGAAAATGGCCATAAAACGTGAAAACGACAAGTTTTTGCTCATAACTCTTAGATGTGAATCGCGTGTTACGAGTTGTGTAAATCGCACTAGAACCCCAAAACTATGGGCAATAGCTCATGAAAACGGCCATAAAACGCGAAAACGATGAGTTTTTGGACATAAATCTCAAACATGTATCGTTTCTTTCTGGGCCATGAAAATCCCTATGGAACCCCAAAACCATGGGCAATAGCTCATGAAAACGTCCATAAAACACGAAATCGGCGAGCTTTTGATGATGTCTCTCAAACATGTATTAGATCTTATGGGTCATGCAAATTGCCCTGGAATACCGAAACTGTGGGCAATTGCTCATGAAAACGGCCATAAAACCTGAAAACAACGAGTTTTTGCTCATAAATCTCAAACATGTATCGGGCGTTACGAGTCGTGCAAATCGCCCTGGAACACCAAAATTGTGGGCTATCTCATGAAAACAGCCATAAAACGTGAAAACTACGAGTTTTTGCTCGCAACTCTTTAACGTGTATCGTGTGTTATGAGTCGTGTAAATCGCCCGAGAACCCCAAAAACTGTGGGCAATAACTCATGAAAACGTCCATAAAACATGAAAACAACGAGTTTTTGATAATAACCCACAGACATGGATTGTTTGTTTACGGGAGATGCAAATCCCCATCGAACCCCAAAACTGTGGGTAATAGCTCATTAAAACGTCCTTAAAACCCGAAAACAACGATTTTTTTGTCCTCTCTCTCAAAACGTGTATCGGGGTTTACTCGCCATGCAAATCCCCATGGAACCCCAAAACTATGGGCAATAGCTCATGAAAACATCCATAAAACGGGAACACAATGAGTTTTTGGTGTTAACTCTCAAAAAGTATCGGGCTTTACTAGCCATCCAAATCCCCATTGAACACCAAAACTATGGGCAATAGCTCATGGAAACAGTCATAAAACGTGAAAACGCCAAATTTTTGGTTATAACCCTCAAACATGTATTGTGTCTTATGGGCCTTGCAAATTCCCATGGAACCCCAAAATTGTGGGCAATATCTCATGAAAATATCCATAAAATGCGAAAACGACGAGTTTCTAGTCATGTCTCTCAAACATTTATCGAGTCTTATGGGCCATGCAAATCGCCTTGGAACACCAAAAACTATGGGCAATAGCTCATGAAAACGGCCATAAAACGTGAAAAGGACAAGTTTTTGCTCATAACTCTTAGATGTGTATCGCGTGTTACGAGTTGTGTAAATCGCACTAGAACCCCAAAACTGTGGGCAATAGCTCATGAAAACGGCCATAAAATGTGAAAACGATGAGTTTTTGGACATAAAACTCAAACAAGTATCGTTTCTTTTTGGGCCATGAAAATCCCTATGGAACCCCAAAACCATGGGCAATAGCTAATGAAAACGTCCATAAAACACGAAATCGGCGAGCTTTTGATCATGTCTCTCAAACATGTATCAGATCTTATGGGTCATGCAAATCGCCCTGGAACACCAAAACTGTGGGCAATAATAGCTCATGAAAACGGCCATAAAACCTGAAAAACAACGAGTTTTTGCGGCATAACTCTCAAACGTGTATCGGGTGTTACGAGTCGTGCAAATCACCCTGGAACACCAAAATTGTGGGCTATCTCATGAAAACGGCCATAAAACGTGAAAAACTACGAGCACAATTCTTAAACGTGTATCGTGTGTTACGAGTAGTGTAAATCGCCCGAGAACCCCAAAACTGTGGGCAATAGCTCATGAAAACGTCCATAAAACATGAAAACGGCGATTTTTTGATAATAACCCACAGACATGCATCGTTTGTTTACGGGAGATGCAAATCCCCATCGAACC